>JARHVA010000839.1:2435000-3175000 GCA_037957365.1 Torreya grandis
TTATAACAAGATAATCATTTGTGTCATTAATAGTGTATATATGATATTTTTATATTTGGTTATTTTAGTAGCTTGGTGTATATTGATATTCTTGAATATCAATAATAGCAAGCTTAACATTCTAAAACATTGTAAATACATTTTTTCAGTCTATATATGATATTAATTAGATATCATCTATTATATTTGCATTCTTTTAATCATAAAAAAAAAAAGTAAAGTAACCTTATATAATCATATTCTAACATTAAGCACTAAGTCTACATAAAATATACAAAATGCAATCACATACAAGATTTATTCCAAATCTATGTACTAATGTTTAAAACACATAAAATCTAATGTTTAACTACTATTAACTTTTAAAACATACTAACTCTAACAATCCAAACACACAATGTATATAAAATCTAAATTCTAATGTGGTGTGTGCATGGGTTTAGCAATTTCTCTATCATCCTTCATCATCTCCATCTATGTCACCCTCTCTAATGATGCTCTCCATCCATCATGCTTTGAGGGATAAAATATCCTATTTCAACTCATGACACGAAGATATTTAGTCAAATACATCATGATATATATCATAAAACAATGCTATAAAAATTAATATAACACAATCATTATATACATAATTCACAATTATCTAACTCATGATAATGAAATCATGAAACTTAAGTAACATACATATATCCCATAACAACATATTACTTAATATTTAGTTAAAAAGTAAAAAATTAATTTAATAACCATTATAATCCATGGATAATTAGGTAAATTAGCTTAGTGATAAAATTAGGATGTAATAGTTTAAAAGGAGTTAACTAAAGACAATAAAAAATATACATTTAACCTTTGAATTTTTAACAATTCAAAAAAGATTTACTCCCTAACTTCTATGCCATATTCCAAGAGATCAAGTTGAATTAATGTTTAAACTCCAAAATTCTATGTTGAAATTTGTTAGAGTTGAAGCTTGAAGTTGGAATTGAAGTTTGAGTTAAAGGTTCAATTGAAGGAGTGAACTAGGATGAGATCTCTAACTTCTTGTCATATCTCTCTCTCTACTTCCTTTCTATATGTACATTCATTTTCGAATGGTTATGTATATTATGATTCTAGCTTACTGAAACTCTATCAAAATTTGTACTACCTCACCTTTAAAACAATAAAGACCTAAATTTTCTTCCATTTTTAGGTTGTTTATGAAGCGTGTTCTTAATATTCATTGATGTAACTTAGTGAATGTTTGTTTTTCCTATGTTTATGTCTAAATATCTCACATTTATGTAGCAAATTAGAATTCTTTCAGGTCATATAAAGTGTCTAATTCTAATTTCTACCTAATTTGGAAGTGAATTGAAACTATGTTCATTCCTTCCAAGCTAGTGTGAGTGTCTATTAAGATATATGTATGAATTACTGATGCAAAAACCATTTAATGAAGATAAAGTGAATGTGTGAAAGTTATTTAGGTTCTAAAGTGTGTCAAGTATAGGCATAATTGACCTTGACATTGGTACATCACCCCATTTTTCAATTTTCATTTCCCTTTTTAGCTTTAGCATTACCCCTTCTACCCTTTTCCTAGTCAAGAAAGCACACATTTAGAGAGTTTAGAGAGAATTAGGTGAGTGTAAAAAGTGAAATATACCTTCATTTTGATATTATCTTGAACATAAGGTCCCAAACCTTGGAGATTTTCCATTATATCAACATGAGTGAGAATAAATCACACATTCTCAACAGGGTACACTTTTGAGTGATAACAATTATTACCAATTTGAGACCCATCTTACAAAACCATAGATAAATATTTATCCCTCATAATCAAACATCTACCCCCCTTAATATTAAGAAGTGTGCAAACAAGGTTTATTAAACATAGATACATTTTGGAAAATGTTATTGTTATCTAGGAAGATATGGAATGAGCCAAGATATCCAACTGGAAGGTGTTATTCATCAAGATTGATTTTGAGAAAGCTTATGATCATATTGAATGGATTTTTATTATAGATATGTCTCAAGCTCTTAGATTTGGTCCCAAGTTTGTTCACACTATCAATATTTTGTTTTAGAATGTTGATGCTTGTATTACTATAAATGGTTTTCAATACCAACACTTTGAGCTTCACATATCTGTCAAACAAGGGTGCCCCCTTGTGCCTTCTCTTTATGTTTTGGTATTTGAGGGTTTCATCTATATGTTGGATTTACATGATTTTAAGGGTTTGGTGAAGGGTATTTTACTCCCTAATTCAGATCATTAGTTGATTAATGGTCACTTTTTTGATCTCTTTCCTCACTCTTTAGGAAGATGAGGAATTTGTTAAGTATGGTATAGAATGCCTTGACATTTTTTACCTCAGCTCTGGGTCTTCCATTTAATGACATAAGACTCAATTTTATTGTTAGTCCCTTTCAACCAAACCTCCTTGGTTAAATGGCAATGAATTATCCATGGGGTATAGTTTAAATTCTTAGGCATTCCATTTGTTTTAGAGCCTCACCTATAGATTTATGGTCTTATGTGGTTTAAAGAGTTGAGAAAAAAAATGTCATTCTAGATCACCAAACCCTTGAATTTGGTTGGGAAGTTTAGATTTGTTCTAAGGTGCTCACTTTTACTCATGTTTACTACTCATCTTGTTGATATCCTTCTAATGCCTCTTATGCAAAGATGGAAAATCTCTTGAGAGACTTTCTCTAGGTTAATTCTAAAGGGCACCATGGTTTTTACCAAGTCTCTTGGGAAGTTTGTTGTCATCCTAAATAAGCTAGTGGGCTTGGGCTCATTGATATTAAGCTCCAAGGGCTTGTTCTTAGTATAAATGAATCATTATAAACTTGGAAGGGGATGAGGCCTAGAAAATTTTATTGAGGCATTGCATCTATCAAGGCTTCCCTCTTAACAAAAAGGCCTAGAAAGGGAGGTTTGAAAAACACTCTCATCACTCTTGTTATAGTTAATATAGGGGGAATTTTTGTCATGTAAATATATGGAAGGCTTGGGAAAAGCTTAAACTTCATCTCATTTAGGTGGGGGAAGGGTTTAGAAATGGCCTTTTTCTCAATTCTCAATCTCTATGGTGGTCTCCCACATTGAATTGTCATAATGTTTTCTTTGCCATAGTCCCTTTGGTTAAAAGCTTAAGACTATTTAAAAAAGGTATTCACATGATCAGGACCTCTTTAACAAGGCCACTCAAGACTAACTTTATTAGAATATGGTGAAGGCTGTTGATGTGGGTTTTATGTGCACCACATATATAATGAGGTATCCTTTAATGTTTTAGGATCCTAATGGAGATAAAATCCACTCCAGGGCATGATTTGTAGGTATGCAGTTTGTTACAACCTATTAATGGATTAGCAGGTAGGGCATGCAAGTATTGACAAGGTTTTTAGATAGAGGTGTGGTTCCTAATAAGGGTAGTGAATCTCTGTGATTTGGATGGGTGGTTGGTTGTTAATATAGAGTGGGTATATTTCAAAAATGAACTCAAAATTAGGGAAGGGTAAGGTAGAAAAAAAAAGATTATATGGTTTTTAGAAACTACTTCCCTAGTTAGTTTCTAAAAGGACAAGTATCTCAAAAATTATGTTTGTTACTAAAAGTAATTACACACATATAGTCAAACATAACTAAAAATTTTAAGGAAATAATGATGCAAGAAATTCACAAGCCTCATTTAAAGGTTACCCCTTTTAGGGTATAGCTATTACACACCCTTATTTAAGAGATTATGGCTTGGGCTAGTGAAGTATCTAAGGCAGATGTTGCACACACACAAAAAACTACATCCAAAAAATCACTCATGCACAATTATAATTATGAATCAATTTAAACTTAACTATCTTAACCAATATTTCAATAGTTTTAGATTAGAGGTTAAAGCAGGTTTTGAAGGGGCCCTGAAACCCTTTAACAAAGAACAAAAAAGAGCAAACTAAGTCCACAGGCATCGCCTTAAAACACTACATAGAAGTAGTAAAAAACAGAAAAAGAATGGTCCTGAAACCATTGAGATACAGCCAAACAGGACCCAAAGAACAAAAGTCAGAAAGAACAACTAACTGAAAACTAGCAAAATAAAACCAGAGATCAGTACCAGTTTCTTAACCAAAAAAAGACTGGATTATTCATCCAGTTCCAGGATCAACTTCATGGCTTCTTTTTCTTTCAAAGCAATTTCCCGGGTGGCAGCCTCCAGCAAGTCTCCTTTTTGTGAGTCTTTCTTTCTGGAACTTTGCCTTGTCCTCTTGCAGGGGCCCTCTATTACTTTCGTCTCCTCATTGGCATGTTTCCCAATACTGATAGCAGCTGTACAAAAGTTAGATGTTACTTCATCCATTTTCTTTCTATTTTCCTTTATAAGCTCCCGGAGGTTGTTTTCATAAACTTTAAGCTTCACAGGGATCTGGCTTAACTGATTCTCCATGTCATTTACTTTGTTCCAAGCAGCTTTCATTGATTCTTCCAATGTTTCCACTTTTTTCTTTAGATCAATGATCTCCCTACACATCCAGGCATCTAATTGGGAAGAACACTCAGCTTTACTGTTAACCCAAATCAAAGGGGTGTGTTTTTCTTCATTCTGTTTCTTCCCTTTCCAGTCCTCAGCCTTTTCGTTTGGGCTATTTCTAGCTTCTTCAAAGAAGTCTTCTTGGCTCTTTAATTCCCTCTCATTGAATCCTTCTTCAATTTTTATTTCAATAGTTATTGCATATCTACAAATTAGTATATCAATCAAAATAATCAACAATCCATTCATAGCTTTTGCACATTAAAGATTATTGAAATATACAACCAAAGAAAGTATCAACTAATTACTTAGAACTGGAAAGAAAATACACAAACACATTTGCTGTTGATCAAAATTGATGTTACTCCTACATTCAAAAATTATCTAACAAAAATCTAAGTTGGATTACAATTGTTTATATAGACTTGGGGAAGGGGTCACCTCATCCTCCAAGTTCATGCAAGGTCATTACCTATGATAGTTAAAACATGAGTTCTAACTATGGTCTAAAACTATATAAGAGTCTAATTACAATTATCAGTTTAAATTAGCCTTCACCAAAATCTATACAACATGTGTATGTGTATAAAGATTGAGGAATTTTTTAACAATTATATCTTGAACTGTATGCAAACTAGAAATAGATGCACTATTTACCAAAACTATACATGCCTTATTTTATAGGTTATGAGAACATGTTGATATTTTAGATTAGCCACCTATCAATTGGAACTCTAATATATGCTTGAAGGATCAAAATCATTTTTTGAATATTTTAGAACTAGTGGCACCACTGTTAGTTGTGACTAATCTAAACTATGTGTTGCATGCTCACCTGTGCCTTTTATAGAATCTAGATATTCACTTTTATATTCGCTATTTAGATTAAGATGTGCATGTTTATACTCCAAATTAATTTTGAGACCCAATATCAATCACTTGATATAGTTTAAGTGTCCAAAGATCTACGTATTCTATCCATAATGCCCTGCTAGCTTTCAAAATGTGACACATGTTAACAACTAATTGAGTCTAATATCTTTGAAAAATTACACCTATAAATTGTAACATCTATCCCTTACATGATGGAATGTGAATGTGCCACATGGCAGCTATTCATTGGTTTTAGGACCTTTAAAAATTCCATGTTGATCTCACACTATTGATCCTTATGTACTAAGCTCCCTGCTTCTTCTTGTAGGCTGTTGGATCTATGTACTAGGCTCCTATGATAGTGACACTTGTCATTCTATTGAATATTTAAAATTTAAAATTGATCTCATGTCATTTGATAAAATGGGCTTGTGTGGATACAAGCCATAAGATCTTGATTTGAATCCAAATGGATAATTTATGAGGTTAATTTTGACATTCACATGATCATTAAATGACATCTTCATGACCATCAAATGAAATTCACATGAATATCAAATTTAATCTCATAAGTTTGACACATTATCAATGTTAAATTTGGCATTCATGTGATCATCAAATGACATCCACGTGACCATCGAATGATGTCCATGCAACTATCAAATTTAATCTCATCAACTTGACACATGTCATGTTTTTGAGATTCCTTACTACTGTAAACATTAACAAAAAATGACTTAGCATAATAATTTTGGAAAATATGTATAAAATATCTATTGTCACTTGAATTTGTACCCTTTGAGGAGATTTCTTATCTCTCCTCATCCAAGTTGCACAATTGAAACACATTTAAGGTGTCGGTGAACTTACGAATGAGGTGAATCTCTAGATATGGCTAGCTCCTTTGATGTACCACTTTGGATCACTACTACACCTAAAATTTATGAGGGAAAAGGGTGAGATAAAACTAAAAAATAACTATCCTAATTCAGGTGATACACCAGATTAGTTTATGACTTCTAACCAGTTGCATGTTACACATGAGAACAAAGGACTGACCAAACATACACTTTTCCAATTTGAATCTTCTCACATTAATGTTTCATTATGAGGTTATGGATAAATGTTTAGGATAGGAGGAATAGACAAGAGGTCTAGAATGACACTATTGAATAGGATAACGCACTCAAACTTGACATTTCTTAGAAAACTTCACATGACCTGTAAGAAAAAGCTACAGATAGGTGAGAGAATGAGATAACATGTTAAGGAAACCATAATTATCACTAAGAAAGATCCATCATTCAATTAAACACACTATGAATAGTTATATAAGAGGTAAAAATTATTATTATTATTGATCAAATGGTATGAAAATGAGTAGGGCTTTGCCATACTCAGGTGGAACATAGTTTACAAAGGCCAAAATAGCTAGTTCTTATAGAAGTCGAGAGAGAGAGGAGAAGAAAAAAGTCCAAATGTCACAAGGACACTTGTAAATATGAGAAAAAGAGTTACATATGCATGATAAGAAGATGTGAAATGAACCATGCAAGGTTAGGAAGCACAAGTGTCACCCTAAGTCATGAAACTCTTGAAATGTGGCATGGGATTTCTCATTCTGGCTCCAAAAACTACCTTCATGATTTATCCCTATTTAACCATCTAAAATATAACTAGGGAAGTTATTATTATTAAAATTATGGGGAAGGTTTGAATACGTGCATATCTATGCATTGGTTTTAGTCTTGGTCATTTGGAATCATCTAGAAATGAGCTATCACTACTTGTACTCAAAGAAAACTCCTCTTTTAGTCACCCCTCACACTTGGATTCCAAAAATGGATCATTTTTCCATGAAAATTAATATAAGGGAGGGGATGAAATTTTTAAAGACCTTCCATGGACTTAAAAGCATTAATGACACCTTAAAATCACTTCCACTTGGAGTTTTCACACTTCTTACTTCCATGTTCACTATGTCGATTTTGACTAGCTGAGACAAATATATTTGTTGAGGGGATTATGAGTTTCTATAAATAAATAAATGTCCATATGTAGTTATATTAAGTCCAAATATTTTTCCCAAACTTGATTTCGTCTCGTGAATGTTCCTAGAACCTGCAAAATACACAAAACAATAAAAAAACCCATTCTATATCCTATTCGTACAGATTCCATACAACTAATATTGATGTTAAGGATATTGACTAAGTATTATACAACCTAAAATAATTTTAACATGCCATTCTGGTCCATTTGGATAGCTTACCATCCTCATTTTCCCAATCGGGTCCTTCTAAGGGTTTAACAAGGGTTTTGAGCCATTTTGACCTTTAGTGATGTTTCATAAAGGTCTGACATCCAAATCTCAATTTAATTCCACAAAATTTATGTTTAATACCATATATACAATATCTAAATGTCTTGTATCTCCATGCAAAGCTTCATAGGAGATGTGAGCACTCAAAGTTGCTCACTCGAGCCCTTTCTTCCATTTGACTACAAGTTTGAGTTGGTTTTGAGCTCAGAAGTGGAATATTTATGATTTATCTACATAAAAATAGATTTATCACATCTAAAAATAACCTAAAAAAATATTTCAATCCATTGGAGAGCTTTGTCAAGGTTTGAAATGAATCTGGCTCTCTATTTGGCTTTTAGGCATAAACCTACCTAACAAGCATGTTAGCATATTTGGGGGTTTAGAGTACCCTATTGAGGTTTATAATTTCCATACATGGTTTATCATGTTTTAATAGGTGTAATCAAACTTTATACACCTTATTTCAACATCTTTATAGCTTCTAGTCCATCCTTTTATCTCCTTTTTCCAAAACTATAGGTTTTATGCATAAGGGGAAGTACCCTCTATCTGAGACAAAATAAAGGGTAATTAACCTATTTTTCAAATAATTTGAATGTTTTATGGGATTCATAAAAATTTTAGGACTCTTTTCAGAATAATTTATCCCCTAGTCATCTCATATGACCTTATAAAAGCACAAAAAATCAAAATAGAATGCTAGGCAAAGACTGCATGCGGGATTTTCATATGAACTATGTCTTGCTTGTTTAGAGACAAATTTTTGTATCATTTCCCATTTTAAAGAGATTTTATATACCTTAATTTTCATGATGAATGTTCTTCAATTTTTTTAAACATGTCAACTCTTTACATACCTCTTTCCATACATTGAACTCTTAAGTTGTATGTACCAATTCCTGGCTATATATCTTGTTTGAGGACCCCTGTAGATAATCCTACATAGTTCAGGCCTTTATTTAAAAATCCCCATTTAATATTTCCACATTCATATATAATTAATTTTAACTCATTCATTTCATACTTAGGTTAAGTTGACATCAAGGATCCTAACTTTCTTACTCTCTGCCCTTCACAGTCAACTATAATTAATTGTGTGGGGTCGTGTAGGTGTCTTTCTCCATAAAACTTATATCATCTAGCCTATAAAAACCATTTTAGGCTTTTAGGAATAAAAATTATGATGATATTAATCCCCATATTCATAATTTTTTGTGTTCAAGATCCTACCATGCATTTGTGGGGCTTCATAGTCTGTTGTATATCCACTTCTAGGCAAGAGATATCTGTAGATGCATATAGGGCTCAAAAAATCACTAAAAAAATGATAATAATAGTATTCATACCCATTGGTATTCATTCCATCAACCAAAATTGATATCTCAATGCTCAAAATCCTCATCATGAATGATATAGAAAATGGGTCATGGCTGTAGGTGAACAATTTTGGAATTAGGCATGCCTATAGGTGCAAATGTGGTCAAAACTCAGTATATGAGACTATTTAATTAAAATTTTAGACTTAAAATGTTCTATTCAACCATTTTTCACCATTTCATTATAGTGACATAGCCTAGTTTTACAACTTTAGGTGAAGAGGTTCTTTTAGGATCAAACCTATCAATAACACTGCCTAGATTTAGTGCATAAAAACAACTTTTGGTCTCCATAAAACCAATATCCATTGATCCTCTACCCCTAAAAATTTGTGGAGTTATTTTATTTGCTATAGGATACAAATTTTAGTCAATTATATGTCTCAATAATTTGTGACACTTTCTCATATGACATCTACAAAACCACTAGGTGCTCTATTTTACATTTTTAGGGAAAAGAGCCCTGAACTCAATCATCTCATCCTTAGAGGCAGTTTCGAGCTTACATTTTATATATTAACCCTAAAATATACCTATCATGGTATATATAACATACTATGGTGTCAATAATGTTTTAAACATGTTCAATTTACTCTGTACAGGTACCTTAATACCTCTACTAGTGCCACCTATAGGTGGGCATCCCAATGTATAGGAAATATATATGGAATAACAGGTATTGAGCAAAGCATATGTGTTTGTGAATCAATATATACCTTCATCAAGGTTTCCAAATTTTCTCCTTTAATTATTTAAACATTTCTCAGCTAAAAAACTCCTTCTCAACATGATGAGTCCTATGACAACACTTGTAGGTGCATATCAATGGCAGGAAATTGTGTGGATTTGTTATATTTGACAGCCATAGTCCTTTGCTCACTCTTTAGAAGGTCCACTTGTTTGTTCACATTAAAAAATTAGGATCAACACCTTGAAACCATAATTAATTCTACATGAACATGTTTCATAGCTTTACATAGTTCACCTAGTTGACTGTATATGACAGTCTTTTAGCAAACTGATTGTATGTCACTTTATGATTGCATCCTATAGAATACTACTTTAGATAATGAAATTAAAATGAAATTATACCGAGATAAAATTTTAAACATGATAATGAACTTATTTTCACCTTATGTAATCACTACCAAAGCATGAAAATCTTATAAATGATGAAAATCTACCTACAACATAGAATGGTGCTTTCTCGTATAGTTTAAGATACTTGGCTCATCCAAAAACTTTGAAACATGAAAAAAAGAATGGGTAAAATGAGGGAATATATTAAAAATCATCTAAAAACCATATTATTAACTGGATTATATGAAAATATCCATACAAGATCAAAACCTATAGGGTTCATAGATTGGCAACCATAAAAACACAATCAACTTGTAAAGGATGGTTCATAAAGCATGGTTGACCAATTTTATAAAAATTGATATGGAAATTAATATATCTGAGTGTGATACAACCTCCCAAAGGTGTTCGATCTCAAACCTCCTTAATTGTATATACCAAGCACAAACCTACTGACCACTTTTGTGTGTCTAGAAAGGCAAATACGGACCAAAATGGTTTTAGCTAAAAAGTGGAATTTACATAGAATTAAAAGAATGGAAATGAACTTGAATGATATGAAGAGATTTTTCATGTCCTTATTTTATGTGTTACCTTCCCTCATGGGCCGTACAAGTGCCAAACTCCCCTTTTCAGTTGATTACTTGATCTTTAGTTAGATAACCTACAAGTTTCAAATGAGACTAACATTATTGATAGTAAATTTTAATTTTTGGATTTTTTAGAGGAAATAAGGACACTTGGGTACCTTAAAAACTATTCCACTTGCATTTATGACCCCTAAAAGCATTATAAATGACTCAAAATGACATATGAACTAATTATATCATGACCAAGGCTAATAAGGCATTAAATGACATAAAATAAATTATAATACACCCCATAAAAAATATTATACCCCCTAAAACATCTAAAAAGTTAAGTTTTTACCTATAGGGGTCCCAATTTGACCTGTAGGGTCAAATTTAGTTAACAGGACCCTGCATGAATATTTTAGCCTAAGGTTTTAGTATTAATGAAATATGTTCTAGGCCTAGGATAAAATATTAAATTAAGATCAAAACATAATGAAATGATCTTTAAGAAAAGGTGCCACATGGAAGTTTGATATTTGTTTTAGTGTAATTGTTGTAGGAGAATTGTTGTGAGCTTTCTATGTGGTGGAATTATTTCAAATAAAATATCCGTAACAATTATCCTGAAGGGTAATTTCATCAGAAAAAATGTTTGAGACACAAAGTCCACATGAATTTCATCAAGGGAATTATTTTGGAAAAAACATCCACAAAAATTCTCTCAAATACTCAATTCTCTCAGATAAAATATCTAAAGGAATGCTTGAAGGGATAGTCTCAAAAGGGTTGAAGGGCATGATATTTCAGATATAATGTTTGAAGGAATTGGCTAAAGGACAAAAGGCCTAAGACAAAAGTCCCAAAGGAATTATCCAAAAGAAAAAAAAGGGCTTAGGACAAAGTTTTAAAGGGTAAGTGGTCACTTCAAAAAGGGTCGAAGGGTCATTTTCAAAATGTTTGAAGGGTCCATTTAGAGAGTCTTAAGGGCATGTGCCCTTGGGGGAATTGTTTCAAGATTTTTGTGTCAGATAAAATGTTTGAGACATAAAGTCTGAATGAAATGGCTTGGGGAAAAAAACATTGAAGGATAAGCTCATAGAGAAAAAATGTTTGAGATAAAAGTCCTGAAGGACATGTTCAAAAGGGCCAAAGGGTCTACTTCATGATGAAAATACCCAAAGGGTCTACTTCATAGGGTACATTTCTATGGGAAAGGACCCTTACTAAAGTCTTGAATGGTAACCATAATAGTCCTGAAGGGCCATTTCAAAAGGCTAAAGGGTATGTTAAGAAAGTCCAAAGGAATATGTGTCCTTGACAAAACTTTTGAAGGGTAAGTCAGAGGAAAAGGTTCATTTAAAAAGTCCTAAAAGAATTCCATCAGAGAATTATTTCTGACAAAATGTCCACAATAATTCTTTTGAAGACCCAATTCTCTCAGATAAAATGTTTGAAGGAATTCAATTGGCTTGAGGAAAGTGTCTCAAATGAAATGTCTGAAGGAAAGGTTCAAAAAGGTAAAGGTACAGGACAAAAGTATTGAAGGAAATGTGTGGGATAAAAGTCCTAAAGTAAAAAGTGTAGAGGGGTTGAAGGGTAATTACAAAAGTTCCAAGGGAATTTTGTCAGATAAAATGGTTGTAACAAAAAGGCCAAAGGACATGTTGCACAAATCTCGAAGGGTAGGTCCAAATGGCTGAATAGCATTTCAAAAGTTTTGAAGGGAAATTTCAAAATGTCAAAGGGTAATTTGGCAACAATCTGAAGGGTCTACTTCATAGGGCATTTGTCCATGACAAAAGTCTTGAAGGATCTACTTTATAAAGGCTGAAGGGAAATCTCAAAAAGGCCTAAGGGCAAGTTAAAAAAATCCTAAAGGGTAGGTTCAAAAGGGCCAAAGGGAAATTCTATCAGGAAAAGTGTATCAACAAGATTATGCACAATAATAAGTCTAATTCAGGAAAATTATTTTAATAGAATTATTGTAGGGTAAATTCTATGAAGAACAAATTATGTTAGACAAAATGTTTGACACAATAAACCTAAAGACCAATTCATGTAGAATAAATTTTTTGAATAGAAAAACGTAAAAACATAAGTCCAAAAATATAAACCTTGACAAAACTCCTGAAGAAGGTTTGTCCATTAAAACACAATACCAATGCTACTATGCCAAAGTAGAAAAAAGTCTAATAATCAATCTTCTCATAGATTTTACATAAACATATAGAAGAGGGGCTCAAAGTCATGACCATAGTCTAAAAAAAGTGGGTCCCTATTTTTCTATGGACAAAAGGGGGATGTTGGGTACAACAAATGGTGACTTATAGGGGGAATACTCTAAGTATTCAAAAACCTAGAACTCTAGTTTGCAATCCTAAATCAGTCATGAAGTGTGTTGTAAAAGAATACTTAAATCATAAACATGAAAGAGACTCCTAATTTAATTCACACAGCATACTTTCTTTCTAATTTTTTGGATCTGTGTGTGTCAACACACGTAGTTTAGTTAACCCCTATTGTGATAATTTTTTCAAAGGCTTTGATGGGGCTATAGGTTTCATTCTAGTATATATTAAAGATAAAAAAATAAGGGAAGCTTAGGCATTTCTATGCTACTAGCTAGGCATCTATAGCCCTGATAGAGATACCTTGGGTTCCTTCTCTTCTCATTCCATTATTTTATTTTGATCATGATGTGTGGTACATTGACTTTATTTCATCATGTGAGGATTTTTATTTCCTTTAGATTTCTTTTTGCTCTTTTAAGTCCATTGGTTCTTTCTTTTTTTTTCTTTTTATTTTATTTTATTTTTGAATGAAAAAGAGAAGTGTTAGAACCCTAGTGAATAGGTAAAATTATAAAACAAATCATCACTGGAATGTCCCTACCAACCACATCTATTCCTAAAATTATCATTGTTAACAAAAATTTAGTGTTACAAGTGCATTTGATCCAATACTTCCATATGCTTGGTAAAAGTATTCAATTATGACACCAGTCAAAATAATCCATGATTACCTACCTTCATCCTGAAGACTAAAAAACACATAAATACACCTAATTTGTAAACTAGTCCCAAAATGTCAAGATTTTAATTCTCCCCTTTTATACAAGTCATAAGCTTAGTTGGTTTGAATTTTAACTTGGTTATAGTTAGAGAAAACATAATTTCAATTGTTAGAGAAAGCAAAGAACAACTAATCTAAAAAAATAAGAAACTAAACTAAGAAAACATTAAATCTATCTATGAAAGTAAAATACTAAAAGCATGAAAGATTTATCTAAAAAGTAGGAAACTAGTCTATGAAAGCAAGAAATATAATCTATGAAACTAGGGAACTAATCTAATAAGTAAAAAAATCTAATCTAATCCTACAACTACATTCATCTGTCCCTCATTACTCAATAACATCAGCTGATGGTACAACCCTGAAGTAGTGCTTCAAGAATTGTCCATTGACTATATATGTAAGTTTGTTTCCATGGAGGACCTTTAGAAAAAATGTGTTATTTCCCATGATATTTGAAATCTAGTATGTTCCAATCCATAGTGGGGCAAACTTGTCATTTTGTCCTTTCTTCTCATGGGTTTTATACCAAAGTAGCACTAGATCTAAAATCCTGAATGATTTGACTTTCACTTTCTTATCAAACCACCCCCTGACCATGTCTTAGTGTTTGATGAATGTCTATAAGGCTTAACTACTTAAATCTTCCATTTTTATTATGTCCAACAACCTTTATTTTGCTTTATTACTTAGTTCTATGTAGTCTTGCATAAAATGATAAGTGGATAACTTCAATATAATGTGGAACATAGGCTTGAATCTATACACCAATAGGTAGGGTGAAGCTTTAAGAGCTTGCTTGTATCTAGTCTAGTCTACCCAAAGAGCATACTTCAATAAATTATGTAATCCCTAGGCTTGTTTCCAACTGATTTCTTAATTACATCAATCATATTTTTGTTCATTTATTCTGTCAATCCATTTCTTTAAGGGTAATAGTTAGAAGTTGACTTGATAATGATTTGGTTGTTGTGTGCCCACTCAGTAAATTATGCCAATATAAAATTTGGTCTATTGTCACAAACCAAAGAAATAAGTGTGCCAATATAGTTGTTATGTGTTCCTCCAAGAAGTGAATCACATCTTATGCTCTACAATTCTTTGTGGCTATGGATTCAGTCCATCTAGTACAATACTTTGTAGTAGTAAGGAAAAACTTATGAACTACTGAGGAATTTGGATTGATGACACCAATGAAGTCTAAACCCCACTAGACAAATGGCCTTCTTTCAACAACTAGTTGTAAAGGAATTTTTTCATGTACTTGTCTCTTGGCTAAAGCTTGACATTCATGGCATGTTCTCACATAAACATGAGAATATTTGAAAATTATTAGCCAGTAGTAGCCCATTATTAAAATATTATGGGCTGTGGTATTCCTAGAAGGATGACCACTACCTATCTTATGATGCATTTCTATAAGATTTCTTTAGCTTCTTCTATAGATACACACTTGAGATAAATACCTTCATAATTTATTCTATATAAGAATCCCTTCTTGATCATGTAATGAGTAGCTTTGAGCCTCAAATCTCTTATTCTCTCTCTACTAATCTCTAGGGAGCAAATTATTTTAATTAAATATTATATTATATCAATATAGCATTCTCCTTTAGAGACTTGAGCTTCACATACCTCTTCAACTGTGATGCACAAATCTAGTTTAGTCATAAGCTAAATAATGCGTTACACTCAAACAATCTTTGCAAGCTTGATCTCTATGTTGAAATCTTATAGTTTGGCCATCCATTTGCCTCATCATTTTCCTAGCTCTTTCTATGATAGGGTTAGATTTAAAGTAGGATTAGACATGATAGAAATGACTTTATTCCTCAAGATATAGTGCCAAAACTTCTTCATTTCTTTAACAAGGGAAAACATATATTTTTCAATCATAGAGTATCTAAGTTTTGCATATTTTAGATTTGTGATCTTGAACATGATTGGATGCTTGGTCTCATTCTTCTTCTATATGATGATAGAAATAATTGAATGCTCTGAATCAAATGAGTATAGGTAGAAATATTTATTAAAATCTATACTGATCAGCATTAGAGCCAATGATATTATATCTTTAATGTCTTATAAGGATTTTTGGGCTTCAACTATCCATTCTATTTTGGATTCCTACTTGGGAATGACATTTAAAGATCTAATGATCTTTTCAAATCATAAGATGAACTTCCTTACAAAGTTAAACTTTCCAAAGAATGATTTGAGCTACTTCTTACTATTTGGTGGTTGAATTTTTCAAATCACATAAATTATATCAAAATCAATGGTGATCTTATCCTTGGTGATGATGTGCCTCAAAAGCTTACCTTTAGTCACTTCAAATATGCTCTTCTTTGGGTTTAATTAAATACTAAACCTTTTACATCTTTTGAATATGGATTGTAGGTGACTTATGTGGTCCTTCCAATTCCTTTAAAATATCATAAGATCATCCATGTAGATGATTAGGCATTTTTATGTCAGCCCCTTGAAAGTGTGATCCATGGCATGTTAAAAGGTCACTCCTACATTTATTAAGATAAATGGCATCCTCTTATATGCATAAATTCTCCACTTCATGGTAAACACTATCTTCATTCTATCCTTAGATTGCACCAATACCTGATTATAACCTAAAAATCCAATCAAGAAGGACATCATTTCAGAACTGCTCACTATTTGTATCACCTCATCTAGAGAAGGTAGAAGATAATTGTACTTTATAAAAACCTTGTTTAGATTTTGAAGTCCACACATAATCTTATCTCACCATTCTTATTTCTTACTTGGACCAAATTGGCCACCCACATAGAATGTCAGACTGAGAAGATGATTTTTGCATTTAAAAGCTTCTCTACTTCTCTCTATTTGAGAGGCTCTAGAATAGGATTGACTAGTCTCTACCTCTATTTGAATGGTTTGTGATCTATCTTCAAGGGAATTATATGAGTAATGACCTATAGGTCATAAAATTTTAGATCTCCATATGTTTAGGCAATGGTGTCCCTATATCGAGCGATTAAATCCTTCACTCGCTACCTCTCTTCTGGGGTGTAGCTGAGACCAATATTAATATAACCTAGGCTATGATCATCTCCTAGATTTTCCTTTCTGAAGTCTGATTCATTAATTTTTGGTTGTCTTAGCTAATGTGCCTAAGTATCTATGTCAAATGGTCTCTCCAAGGAAACCAAGCCAACTGGAATTTGATTATCTTTGAGCTAAAGAATGCCCTCTTTTTTATTTCTATTAATAAAGGTGATTAATGTTCTTATCATTGATGATTTTGGATTTGAATTCCCCTGAATTAGATAGATACTAGATAATATGTTGATCATCATCAAAGACCTAGAATTTTTTTACATTATTAGGAATAGAGGGGCATGGTACCAATTTAATTGAGAAATTTTTTACCTTAGATTCTCTTAGCAAATACATATTAGTAGTAGTAGATAATGAATCAATTTTCTCATTTTTCTCTTTGAGACGTGCTACTATGTTGAAAGCTTCAAAGCTTTCAATCAGGGCCTGCATTCTACGCTTGTATCTCTTCAAATAAGATAACTTGCATTGGTATTTATTTTTGACTTGATTGACAACCATCTCTGAGTTGTTAAGTAGTAACATTTGCTTCACATTATTCTTGAGTGTAAATTGTAGTCCTAGAACTAAAGGCTCATACTTAGATCTATTGTTAGTGCATGGAAATTGTAACATGTATGCTACCAAAACAAATTTACTTTATAGATCAATCAACTTGATTCCCATGCCTGATCCTTGCTTAGATCTAGTGCCATCAAAGTGTAGAGTCTATATTTGATTACAACCTTCAGGTGCCATCTCTGAGTTGTTAAGTAGTAATATTTGCTTCAAATTATTCTTGAGTGTAAATTGTAGTCCCAGAACTAAAGGCTCATACTTAGATCTATTGTTAGTGCATGGAAATTGTAACATGTATGCTGCCAAAAAAAATTTACTTTATAGATCAATCAACTTGATTCCCATGCCTGATCCTTGCTTAGATCTAGTACCATCAAAGTGTAGAGTCTATATTTGATTACAACCTTCAAGTTCTAACTTTTATACTTGATTATGAGTAGTAAAATAATAAATACTAAGGCTAGGAGACTCATACTTTACCTCTTCATTCTTGACACTGTACTCTATAATGGGATACTTCATTCTTGACTCTTTGTCAATTTTGATTTGATTCACAACTCCTCTCCATGGTAGCCATATATGAAAAAATTCTATAGATGGATATTTTTTAAGTGTTTTGAACCAATCCCTACTAAGTAGTAGACCTTAGCCTTTAGGTATGTCCACCACTATAATATTGATGGTCATTTGGACTCTTAACTCAAATGCTACTTGAATGTGCACATTATTCAATTATCCAACTATTGGGACCACTATCTTGTCTAATTGTGAAAATATCCTCTTTGAAGGGATTGGTGTCAAACCAAGATTTTGACATATGGATGTAGACATGATAGCTACAGATGCTCTAGAATCAACTAAACAATTATGAATGTTCTTACTGAATGCCTAAATATTCAGTATGAAGGGTAATAATTTTGGCTTGATCTTGTAGATGATGTTGGTGTTGTATGATTTCAATTAGTCTATGGATGCTTTTGATTTTTTATAAGTGTCTTCCCAGTAATGGACTTATAAAGTAGCTCCTTTTATTCAGTAATTTAAGCTAACTCATGAAGAGTTATATTCACCTTGATCTTCTTCATATCCTCAACAATGTTATATCCTCCTTTACTTGGTTCTTCCTTGCTCTGTTGTTGATCATTCCCCTTTAGAGGGGGTGTTTTATTGTCTACTTTAAGATTAGGAATAATCAACATGGTATCTAGAGGAGTCAATTTTATGAGTGGATGCTTATTCCTTAGATTGTATGTACCTCTCTAGAACTGCTAGAAAGCATGAACTTTGTCCATGTTGTCCTCCAGGTCATTGTCATCTTCCCCTAGAAAAGGGAGCTACTAAGTTTCAAAGAATATGGTAGTGCTAAAAGAGCCAAGATATGGATGATGCTCAGGTAGATTATGAATTTGATCTTTTTTAACCACCTCTTTTTGAAAGATTTCAAATGCATAAAATTCAATGTGGTTGAGCTCACCATACTTGGAAGTATTATGAATTTTTCACCAATTGGGAAGAGTTGTCTCTACTATGTTGATCTATAGAAGCTTTCTAAGTTGTTCAAACCTGTTGAATGGTATATTGTATCTCTAAAATATAATATTATAATTTCTATTTGGGATATTTGCATTGCCCATCTTCCTTTACATATTCAAGAAATCATTGCTCAAATTTTGAACCATCTTTTGAATAGAATATAGTTTTGAATTTTTGGAATCCATACCTTATATAATGGTAGTGGGCAGTGCATTCACTTGCTAGTTATGTTGATAACCATTACCTATCACATGATTGTTCAAGTAACCAAAATTCAATTATGTTGTCTGCCTCAGTGGAGGTAATGTGTATAGTTGGTTCTGATTAAATGATGAGAAATTCTACCTTGCATGTGAAACTAGATTTAGTGATAGAAAACCATTGTTGACATTATACACTATAGGAATTTGAGGATTGAGATGCTTATCTATGGTGATAGCCTCTTCAAATGCTAACACCAAAGTGTTGGCCATAATTACTCTTCTCAAGAACATTGTAGTGATAGGGTCCAAGGCATTCTCATAAATTTTCAATGCTAATGTCACTTCTAGTTTATATATTGGGGTCAACCAGTTGTACATCTTCTACCATCTTGCATTGAAAGCACAAATGGGCTCATTAGGTTCTCTCTTCATGATGGTGAAGAGATGGTATATCAAACTAGGATTGGTGACCTATCTAAATTGCACAAGAAAATTTACTTGACATTCATCCCAAGAAGTGATGGAATTTTCCATTAGATTTAAATACCAATCATAAGCAACATCCATCAAAGTAAAAAGGAATAATCTACATGCAACATCCTCATCTATGACATTCATTAGTTTTAAATCAACTTTAACTAATTTGATATGTTATTTTAATGTCCTTGCTCTTGAATGAGGAAAGGATGGCAAGTACTTTTCAAGATTCTAAGGTAAATCATGCACATCTCTTGGGATGGTGATAACAGATCCAACTGACTATGGTTGTTGCTGAGCCATAAGTTGATTAATAGGTAAAGGGTTCCTTATAAGTAATGGGTTCCCTATTGGAGGGGGATTATTCTAAACTGGGGATATTAGCATAGTTATAGGTATCTTTTGATTTGACAAGGATGAGACTAATAAACTAACATTGGAATTAGATTTAGTCACTCTCTTGGGTGACTCTAGTGCAAATCTATGCAAAAGATAACTGCTACTATCAGAGGTGATAACCCTCTTTCTAGCACTAGTTAACTATTGATGTGGGTTTTATGCACACCAAATTCATAATGAGGTAGCCTCTAACACTTTATTATCTCAATGGAAGTAAACTCCACTCTAGGGCACAATTTATAGGGATGCAGTTTGTTACAACCTATTGATAAAATAGAAGGTAAGGGATGTAAGTTGTTGACAAGGTTTTTGGATGGAGGTGTGGTTCATAATAAGGGTGGTGAATCTCTATGTGAGTTGGATGGGTTGTTAGTTTCTAATCTAGAGTGGGTAAATCTCAAAAAAAAAAAGAGGGAATGGTAAGGCATAAAAAAAAGATTGCATGGTTTTCAAGAAATACTTCCTTTGCTAGTTTTTAAATGGATAAGTGCTCTCACAACCTACATTTTTTACTAGCAGTAATTGTACACACACGTCAGACATAGCTAATAAGTCTAAGGAAATAATGATGATGGAAATTCACAAGCCTTAGACAGAGATTACTCCTATTAGGATAGCTATTGCACACCCTTAATCAAGAGATTATGGCTTAGGCTAATGAAGTATATGTGGCAATTATTACACACACAAAAAAAACTACGTCTAAAAAATTACTCATGCACAATCATAATTATGAATCAATTTGAACTTGACTATCTTAACTAATATATTTACCAATCTTTTAATAATTGTTGCACATATATAAATTAGTATATCAATCAAAATAATCAAAAATCCATTCATATCTTTTACACACTAAATATTATTAAAACATACAACCAAATAAACTATCAACTAATTACTCAGAATTGGAAATAAAATACACAAACACATTCACTGATGATCAAAATTGATGTTGCTCTTGTATTTAAAAATTCTTTGACAAACATCCAAGTTGGATTACAATTGTTTATATAGACTTGGGAAAGGGGTTGCCTCATCCTCCAAGTTTATGCAAGGTCATTATATGTGATAGTTAAAACATGATTTCTAATTATGGTCTAAGACCATATAAGAGTCTACTTAAAATTATTAGTTTAAATTAGCATTCACCAAAATCTATGTTAGATGTACATGTGTTTAAAAATAGAGGTAATTTTTAACAATTATAGCTTAAATTATAAGCAAACTAGAAATAGATGCATCATTTACCAAAACTATACATTCCTTATTTTATAGGTTGTGAGAATAACTTGTTGATATTTTAGATTAGCCACCTATCAATTAGAAATTTGACATATACATGGACTAAAATCATTTTACTAGCATTTTAAAACCATTGGCACCATTATTAGCCACGACTAATATGAACTATGTATTGCATGCTCACCTATGCCTTTTATAGAATCTAAATCTTCATTTTTATATTTGTCATTTAGATTAAGATGCACATGTTCATACTCTATCTTAACTATGAGACCTAATGTTGATTGATAGATATAGCTTAAGTGTCTAAAGATCTATGTATTCTATCCATAATTCCTTATTAACTTTCAAAATGTGACATGTGTTAATGCATGATTAAGTCAAAGATGTTTAAAAAATTCCACTTAGGACTCACACCATCGATCCCTTACATGATGGAATAAGAGCATGTCACTTGGTAGCTCTTCACTGGTTCTAGGACATTTGAAAATTCCATGTTGATCTCACACTATCAATCCTTATGTACTAGGCTCCCTGCTTCTTCCTGTAGGTCATTGGATCTATGTACTAGGTTCTAGTGATGGTGATACTTGTCACTCTCATGGAGATTTGACATTTCAACTCATTCTCAAGTCATTCAATCAAATAGGCCTGAGTATATGTGCATCATAAGATCTTGATTTGAATCTAAGAAGGTAATTATGAGGTTAAATTTGACATTCATGTGACTATCAAATAACATCCTCATGATCATCAAATGACATTTGTGCGACTATCAAATTTAATCTCATAAGTTTGACACATTGCTGTGTTTAATTTGAAATTTGCATGATGATCAAATGATGTCCTCATGACAATCAAATTACAATCGGGACAACTGTCAAATTTAATTTTGTCAACTTGACACATGTGATTTCTTTAAGATTCTCCACTCTTATAAATGTAAGCTAAAAATGACTTAGCATAATACTTTTGGAAAATATGTATAAAGGACCCTATATGAATATTTTAGCCTAAGGTTTTAGTATTAATGAAATATGATTTGGGCCTGGACTAAAATATTAAATTAAGCTCAAAACATAATGAAATGCTCTTTAAGCAAAGGTTTCACTTGGTAGTTTGGTATTTGTTTTGGGGTAATTATTATGGGAGAATTATCATGGGATTTCTATGTGGGGGAATTATTTCAGAGAAAATGTTCATAACAATTCTCTTGAAGGGTCATTTCATCAGACATAATATCTGAGACATAAATTATGTAGGAATTTCATAAGGGGAATTATTTTAGACAAAATGTCAGCAACAATCCTCCCAAAGACTTAATTCTCTTAGACAAAATGTCTGAAGGAATGCTTGAAGGGATAGTCTCAAAAAGCTAAAGGGCATGATGTTTTAGATAAATTTTTTGAATGAATTGGATGGAGGACAAAAGGCCTGGGATAAAAGTCTCGAAGGAATTGGTCGAAGGGAAAAAAGGCATGCAACAAAATTTTGAAGGGTAAGTGGTTATTTCAAAAAGGGTCGAAGGGTCATTTTCAAAATGTTTGAAGGGTCAATTTATAGAATTTGAAGGGAATGTGCCCTTGGGGTAATTGTTTCAGTGTTTTTGTGTTAGATAAAATGTTTAAGACACAAATTTTGCAGGAAATGGCCTAGGGATAAAAGTCCAAAAGGATAGGCTTGTAGGGAAAAAATGCTTGAGATAAAAGTCCCAAAGGGCATGTTCAAAAGGGCTGAAGGGTACTTCATGGTGAAAATTTCCAAAGGGTCTACTTCATGGGGTTGATGGGAAAGGACCCTTAAAAAAGTCTCAAAGGGTAACCACAATAGTCCTAGAGGGCACTTTCAAAAGGCCTAAGGGTATGTTTAGAAAGTCCCAAGGAATATGTGTCCTTGACAAAACTTATGAAGGGTAAGTTAGAGGAAAAGGGTCATTTCAAAAGTCCTAAAGGAATTCCATTAGAAAATTGTTTCAAAAAAAAGTTCATAATAATTCTCTCAAAGACCCAATTATCTCAAATAAAATGTTTGAAGGAATTCAATTAGTTCAAAGAAAGTGTCTCGAATGAAATGTCTGAAGGAAAGGTTCAAAAAGGAAAAGGTGTAGGACAAAAGTCTTGAAGGAAATGTGTGGGACAAAAGTCATAAAGGAAAAAGTGTGGAGGGGCTGAAGAGAAATTGTAAAAGGTCTGAAGAAATTCTATCAGGTAAAATGGCCACCATAAAAAGGCTGAAGGACATGTTGCATAAACCTAGAGGGTAGGTTCAAATGGCTAAAGGGCATTTCAAAAGTTTTGAAGGACAATTTCAAAATTTTTAAGGGTACTTTCACAACAATCTAAAGGGAAATCTCAAAAAGGCTGAAGGGCAAGTTACAAAAACCTCGAAGGGTGGGTTCAAAGGGGCTAAAGGGCAATTTTTTTAGAAAAAGTGTATCGGCAATATTGTCCATAAGAATAAGTCTAATTTGAATTTTTTTTGTTAGAATTGTTGCAAGCAAAATGTTGTGAAGATCAAATTCCATTAGACAGAATGTCCAACACAATAAACCCAAAGACCAATTCATGTAGAACAAAAATTTTGACTAAAAAATCCCAAAAACATAAGTTTAAAGACATAAAACCTAACAAAGACTCCCAAAGAAGGTTAGTCCATGAAAACACAATATTAATTCTACTTTACCAAAGTATTAAAAAGGCTAATAATCAATATTTTCCTAGATTTTGCATAAACATATAGAAGAGGGGCTCAAAGTCAAGACCATGGTCTAAAAAAAGTGGGTACCCATTTCCCTATGGAAAAAATGGGGATGTTGGATATAACAAAGGCAAAGTTCAAACTAAATAAGGAATATGTAGAATCCATTTATGAATTGTAGAGTTCCATACTTGAAGAGTACTTACACAAAATTTGAGTTTCTTCTCTTACACCATGGTGGAAGGACTGGTCCTAGCCTACAACTATGTCATTATATCACCATTCCCTTAGGCTAGGTTATAATCTTTTGGCCTCTCAGCATATTGATATTAAAACCTTCAATCATCGGTAGTCTCTTAAATCTATCCATCATGTTTGGGATTTAAGATTTGATAATGTTTGGGTGGCTTGTATTGATCCTAAAAAATCCCATTTATTTTAGTGTATTATTTACCAAAGTTTACCTTTGGGGGAAAAACTCAAACACATGTGGTCTCGAATCCCACTTGCCCTTCTTGTCACCACCCAAAATTTTTTAAGAACCTATTTTGGTTTTGCCCTCATGCCCAGTCTGCTTGGAGATGGATTCATACACTTTTCAAACCCTCCATGCCTAAAATTTTCACTTGGAAGATGGATCTCTTGGGGGACTTCACCTTGATTCCTACAAGATATAATAGATTTTGGTATGTTTTCCTTAATGTTATTCTTTTTTAGATGTAGAAAACTAGAAATAAAACATGTTTTAATAATAAAGATATGGAAAAAAACCTTTTCTATAACTAATAAAGTTGTGATTGCTAATGTTACACTTCATATCTAAAATCAAATAGATGAGGTTCAACTAGAGCTCCACCATCTGTAGGTCCTCTTGGACCATTAGGAAAATATTCCTTATGTGGTCAGTCATGAGCCTCCTGATCCCCCTCATCACCATTCCTCCTAGGGATGTGGGTGTGGGAAAAGTCATCACTGATATCGTATCTGGAAATCTAGAAGTTGAAGGAATGCCTCTCTTCATTCTCTCTATCCCTCTCCTCTATGAGGATCTGATAGGGGCAAAAAAGACAATGGTAGTAGGGGGTAGGGGGAGGGGTTAGAGGTCCTCTTCGCATGACAAGTTCCCATGACTGACTTTAGCCATTTCTCCTTCCAAACATGATTCTAAGTAGTATGATGATACTGAAAATACCCAACAGACTAATGGTTGGGACCCCATCCTAATTAATGAACCCCTCATTCCCCCTACCCCTACACCCCCACTCAATAGAGTGGAAAGGGAATCCTCATAATCCTCTACCTCCTCTGCATCTCCCTAATGTCATGTTCGTTGTTGTTGCTTAATGGATTTCTTGTTGATTGTGCCTTTGAATTTCTCTTTTTTGATTGATGTGCACTTGAGTTAGTTTAAATTTAGTTTGTTTGGCTATGCATTGGTCTTTTTTGGACTTTGCTCTTCCCAATACTTATTTTAACTTAGTGTAGTTATTTTAAAGTGTAACTTTTCTACCCATCTTTTTTATATGATTAATGATATATTATATCTTATTATATTAATAAAAATACATTTTTCAATTAAAAAATATTATGCTAAATATATTTTAAATATATATTTATTACTTTTTAATTATCACTTTAAACTAAAAACTAAAAGTCATAGATTTATATGAAATCCTAGATAATGAGGAGAAAATATTGTATTTCATTGTTCAGATCATTATCATTTCCATCAATGGTTACCGAGTTTCTTGATTAGGATTGAGCCTTTACCTTTCATCCCTTTAATTAAATTTCAATCAATAAATGACAAAGTCTCTTGGCTAGCCATGGTGGTGACTCAACGGTAAAGAAGGTGGGCTTTACCCAGTAGGTCCCATGTTCGAGTCTCCCTTGCCATTGGTAGTTGACTCTTCAAGTGGCATTGCTCCCCATGGGTCTTCAAAGGTCCCCCCTATAAAAAATAGTAAAAAAAATCTGCTTACCAATATCAAGATAAAGTCTCCTGACATAATAATCAAGACAAAATAATGATTATTATAACTTAATGATAACTCATTATTATTAAAATTTTATAATTAAATTATTCTTTTATTATTATAAAGCTTTGTAGTAAAAGGAAACGAAATTCAATCCACACATGAATTTGTTAAATCAATATTTTTATACGATTTATTTATCACAAAGACATCTTTAACAACAAAAACAACAACAACAACAAAAACGACAACAACAACAACAACAACAATAACAATAATAATAATAATAATAATAATAATAATAATAATAATAATAATAATAATAATAATAAAAAATTTTAATTTAAATATTATTATTAAGAATATTTAATATTATTAATACATATTTTATTTAAAAATTAAATTTGATGACCATAAATCATATTTCTATTTTTTAATTGTAAAATATAATTTTTTTTGTTAAATTATATTAAATACAATTTTAAATAAAATATCAATTTTTTTATAAAATTAGAATAAATATATAAATTATTTTTAATATTTAATTTTTAAATTATAAATTATACGTATATTTAAAAAAACAATATTAATAAAAAAATTGTTCTAATATTTTTTAATTGAAGGGTAGTTAAGTATATTAATAATATGATAGAAACAAATTTTTAATTTAAAAATAAATAGATTTTTTTTGGATTGGGTGTTAAAAATTCTAAAACATTACATGGAATATATATTTAAAGTTTGATATTTCTTTATTAAATATGTGTTATGATATTTCTGTATTTTTGGTGGGATATTATATTACCTTTAGCTTTCTAAAGAATATTTAAGATGGGCTAGTTGTTTTAGATTTTTTTTTGGGGAGAGCCATCTTTTTGGATTGCTCATTTTGATGATTTACAATCACCTTTTTCTAGTGGTACTATGTATGCACAATTTTCACATTTGTTTTAATATTTTATTATGATATTTTGATGTTGATATATTATAATCATGTTTAGCCAATGATATTTATTTTTGTGATTTTGTCCTATTTTTTAAAGTAGTTTTCAAGTATTGAATACCAACCAAACATTTTTTATTATAATCATATATATAATATCATTTTTGAATATATATATATATATATATATATATATATATATATATATATATATATATATAAATCAAATTTTCACAAAAAATCACTTGTCCATTGACAAGGATTCTCAATTATGCAATAAATCATAAAGCAAATCCTAATTTCATAAGTCCTAATTATATAACACAACATAATTTTGTAAATCTTAATTTGTTGAGCCCTAATTTTTTAAATTAATTTCAAAATTATGAAACCTTAAATATGCAACAAGCCTTAATTATACAAAAATATTTATTTTTTAAACCACTATCTATGTATCAAACCCGAATTTCATAAGCCTTAATTATAAAATAAACCCTAATTTTATAAACACTAATTTTATAAGCCTCAATTTTATAAGCCTCAATTTCATAACATTAATTTCATATTAATGAAAGCTTAATTAATTTTTCTTCTTCCATGCATATTGGAATTTCTTCTACGACTCTAAATTCTTCATTCATTCAAAAACATTGATCCTACATTAGTTGGTGGGTTTGGTATTTCATAACATATAAACCCAATATATTATAATCTTTATGCCAATAGGGGTGATGCCACAACATAATTGGCCCTACTACTAACATAATAGTTAATTGATTGAGGGATGAGTATATTTCCTTGCTCAATCTTCCTTCTCCTCCTTAGTGGCTTCATAGTCTACCTAAAAATTATTATTCAAATGCCTTTAAATACATGCCTTTCTATCGTAAGCTAGATATGCCTCTTCAAAACATCTTGTAGTCGCTTCTAAGACTCTAAAATCCTCAACCCTTCAAAAAAATTAATCTTACATTAGTTAGGAGTCTTGGTTTACAACAACATATAAACCCAATATACCTTGATCCTTACCCGATGTCGCAATGGAAGTGGCCCTTATACTAACATAATGTTTGATTGTTTGTAAGGTGAGTAATTTTTCTTACTCGATCTTCCCTTTCTTTTATTTTGTAGCTTCATAATCACCACAAAATCACATTCAAATGCCTCTACACATATATATTCCTTACTAACCTAATTAAAATGGTGCATCTTGGAATTACTTCTATGAATCTTAAATCCTCATTCATTTAAAAAACTTAATCCCACATTTATTAGTATGTTTAATCCACAATAATATATAAACCCAAATACCATGATCTTTATGCCAATGGGGGTGATGTAATAATAGAAATGACCCTCCTATTAACATAGTGATTGATTGGTTATAGGTGGTTTTATCAAAATTTTAATTAATTTGATTTATTAACCCTAATTTAGATAATTTAAATAAAATATAACATAATGTCTTAAATAAAATTTCAACAAGTAGAATAAAATAAAAATATTGAATTTGAAAAAGTGCAATTGAATAAAAGAAGACTTATTATGAATGAAATGACAAAATTAGTTGTTTCTATCTAAAATTTAGTTGTGTGAAGCTGACAAAAACATGAAATTGAGAAACAAGAACTAATGTTGTAATCCCATAGAGACTAGAACTAAAAATTATGAAGGATAAGATCATCCATCTTGGGATACAATAGACTATCACTATAGTCTGAGTTGGTCAATCTTGTCCTTTGCTAAAAATTAGGAACTTAGATCATGATTGTTTATGACAGCTAATTTAGGTATGTATTTGGATATTTGACCTTTAGAGGTGTGTGAAAGATCTATAAATATCTTCTTTAAGGTTGAAACCCTAATAGGGTTTGCAATGATTGAAAACCTAAAAAATGGAAAAGGGGGAGTGTAATGGGTTGAGCTAACCCTAATCATCCTTGTGATGAATGAACGATGCATACATATCTAATGCTCTGAAGAAAGAATTCAACTCCATGTAGTTTTCCCACTTAGAGTACTTTGTGTGATTATGTTTCTTTGGATATATGAATTCATCTAGCTATGGATTGAATACTTGAACATACTTTACTTTTTCTTTAATAAAATAAGCTTTTAACTTGGCCAAGGAGTTCTTTAAGTAATTAGAATTAGAATTAGGAAGAATATGTAAGATTTTTTAAATGTTTAGTGGTGTAAGTGTGCATTTGCATTGAAATTTCCAAGTGCTAGAATAAGTGACTTGAGTGTGCCTTTATATCAATCCAAAAAGGGGATATCTTCAGGCTACATGTCCTAAAAACATGGGCCAAACTATAAGAAAGGGTTCAAATTTGAAAACTTATCGTTAAAAGGGAGACTGATAGAAACATCTCATAGGGGATAAAATGTATGCCATTATTGTCCCCCATTGGACCTTTTTGTCCTTAAGGTAAATGTGTGAATTTTGGGTCAAGGATCATCTATACATATGCTTAGGGATGTTTTTAGTAGTTATAACCTTTTCTTATACAATAGATATTAATTTATAAAATAAATAGGTCCATACATATGCTTAAGATAGGGTGAGGTGGTGAAATAGGTCCATTTTAAGTATTCAAGCTAATTAAAGTCATATGCAGCCAAATTTGACACTATCAAGTATTTGTGACCAGATTTGAGTTACTACATTTTCCCCCTCCCCCTAATTAATAGATTAAAGAAGATAATAGTAATTGAGTGTGTACAACACACTTTGCATTTGGGAGAAACTTCAAATCATGCAAGGTGTTCCATGGAAAAACCTACAATGATGTAAGAGTAGTTAATGCTCATATGTGAAATTAAAAATTAAAATGTAACTTGAATTTTAATAGATTGAAAAGAATAAATAAATATTACACTTGTATGTATGAAACCAATGTTACTCTTTTGAATTTTCTTGAAGATGATGATTCCTTGAACACTTTGACAAATTAGTTCATTCAATAAACCAATGGAGAATTTGAGATGATAAAGCCACAAATTGAATTGAAATTATATAAAAATTAAAACCCATTGAGGGATATATAAACCTCAATTTATTATATTGTTATTTATATCTCAAAGATGTTAATGGGTTGAAATACATAATGGATTTATAGACATAATAATAGAGGCAATAAACCTCTAAGCTATGCATTATGAAATTTAACTGAATCAAAAACTATAGATGGATTGTAGATTCAATTATCACTTTGTTATTTTATTCATGAGTGCATGATAAAAATATAATTGTGAAAACCCATTGCTCCTACCATGTTTGTAAATAGAAAGTAGTGTTGAAAATCATGGCATGAATTTGTATCATGCCCCATAAATTTGAAAAATATCACAGTATGCATGAATTTGTATCATGCTCCCTTTGATAACTATAGAATTTATAACTATATGTAAATGTAAATAATGAGTTATATTTGAAACTTGTGCATGCAAATATATCATAATTTCAAAATTGTATGAATTTGTACTTTGATCTTGTAATTTGAGTGCATATGCATAGCATTTGATCCCATAATATGTGCTAATATTGAAATTTTGAACCATTTTGAAACCTTTAAAACTATATTTTGTATCAAAATTGTTCTCTGAAAAGTCTTATCTCTTATATGAAAATCCCACTGAAATGACTTTTACTTTGAGGTGAGAGAATTATAATTTGAAAGTCACTCATCTCAAAATAAAAATGAATTGTATCATGTGTAGTAATATTTAACATTTAAATGATGGAGCATATGTAAAAATTATGTTAACATAGTAAAATTTTATACTATTTGAATTATGTATGTAGCATATGAGGCAATGCCTATAGAGACATGTCAATCAAGCTCATAGTAGTAAAATGTAGAATTAGTATCTTATGCATTAGGTAGTGCATGATATGGATCATGGCACTCATAAAACTTAACAAGCTCAACAAGCATATAAATACAATAATCATAATCTCAAAAATAAGACCAAGGGCCACATATAAGAGGCATGTTAAAATATTAAACAGACAAAAGGCCAAGGGCCACAAGTAATGAACATGTTCAAATGTCACACATAACTAACAGTGATCTCATAGAGATGTTCTAGAAAATTTCATACAAGGGCCAAGGGCCATACACAATAGATAAATAAGAATCCAATCTAATATGTACAAGTAGTAGCATCAATAGAACATAAAAATATAAAATAATCTACACCATATATATGTAATGTGGGGTAGATGTAGGGTAATGTGGGACAAAAGGGGGGAGATTAAAGTGACACTTTTTTCCTTAAAATAACAATAGTTAAACTTGGAGAGAATTTTAGAGATACTTGGAATTTTTTTTTTACTATGATGCATGAATATGAATTGTGGCATTACACACACACACACACACACACACACACACACACACACACACACACACACACACACACACACACACACACACACACACACACACACACACACACACACTTAGATGATAAAAATGTGAGAAATGGATGTATTTATGATAATGACTTGACACTTTTTTATGAAAAGATAAGGACATTGCATGTGTACAAACACACTTTTTAGTAAATAAATGAATTTTTGTATGAAATTTCATATATGGATAGGTGAATTGTTGAAGATTGTTGAGATTTTTTTTGATATTAATTTTATATAATATATATAATTTTAAATAATTTTACAAGTCAAGATAGTTGGAAAATTGAAACTACAAGTGTACGAACATTATTTTTTAACCTTAACTTCATAAAAAACATTATTTTAAATTTTAAAGAATAACTAATGATTTGTATATTGTTGAGATATAAATTTTATAAACTTTTGATTAATAGTCAACAAGTTATAGAGGCATTTATCATGTTATGTATATAGTCCATAATGAGGTATGTTGTGTATAAATTAAGTAATAATTAAAAATAATAGTTTAACATTGAAAAATATTATATATTCAAAAACTATGTTTATCTATAGACCCATACAATTTTGTTTTTTAAATAATAAAATATATTTAATTAGATGTGTCAAAAAATATGGAAAATAAACATAAATTTCAAAAAATTCATATGGGCTAGTTCATGACAGTGATTAGACTAGGTTTGGAACCCCAAGCTTAAAACCAAGCCAAATTTAGAGGGAAAATTGAAAAGTGAAATCTTAGAAATATTAAAAAGGTGTACATACTTTGAAATGTCCTATTTTGGAGGGAAGATATTTTTTTTAATTTTTAACTCAAAGGGCATATGCCCTTTGCACTTCAAAGGAAGTATGCCCTTTATACTTTAAAGGGAGTACACATTTTGAGTTACAATAGGTTCTTATTATGTTTTTTTATTTTGAGCTGGATATATTTAGGTAAATATTTAGTAAATTACATATAATAAGTTTAAATTTAATTTTATATTACATTTTTTATTATTATACTTTATATTTATTTTAATAAATATAAAAAATTAGGGCCACTCTATATCTTCTAAAATCAATTATAGAGCTATAGGAGTTACCATTTAGAAGTTAGTTTTTCAAAATATATTTTGGTCAATACTTAGTTTTTATAATTTTAGGATTGGAAGATATAATGAGAAATAAAGTTTCAAATAATGCTACATATGAAATAGATCTATATAATTAAGGAAGATCTACTTGAGTATGTCCTAGCTATTTTAGTTACTCAAGTATTCCCTACCCAATTAAATAACTGAGCCATATCTTGATATTTAGTTTCCTTACCTAAATAATTGACCCATATCTTCATCTTGACTATTCCCCACCCACATTCTTGTACTTGAGTATGCCTTTAACTAATTTAACTACTTCAGTATGCCCTACTTAAATACCTAATCCATATATTGAGCTTGACTATGCCCTACCTACCTTATTGTACTTGAGAATGCCATACCTACTTTACCTAATTGAGTATGCCCTACTTGATTAAATACCTAAGCCATATATTGATGTTCAATACCCATATCTAATCCTTACTATATCTATCTTACCTAAGGCATATCTTGAATACCTGATACCTAATTGAATATTTAAGCTATATATTGAAAGGAGTGGGGGCATTATCATGCTTGAAAATTAGTATTGGGGGATTATCAAATAAAAGGGTAAAGGAGACGTCATTATCAAGGGATGCTTGAAAATCAAGAGAGGGGGAATTATCACCTATATAGAGAAAGGAGAGGGGGAATTGATTGAGCCATATATTGAAAAATAGAGGGGCACACACACACACACACACACATATACATATACATATATATTATATATATATATACATATACATATACATATACACACACACACACACAGATATATATATATATATATATATATATATATATATATATATATATATATATATATATATATATATATATATATATATATATATATATATATATATATATATATATATATAAGAGTGACTAGGGTCAATCAGGTAAAAGTATTGAAGGTAGATTCAAGCTAATTTCCTAAAAATTTTATGGATTTTTTAATCAATAGGTCTATCGATATGCATAAATGATTGGACTATAACATGTGATATATAGTATATCTATAGTAATGATATAACCACTCATACATGACATATATTTCATACCTAGTACTACATATAGGTATGTTATCACTTATACATGACATCTACCTATAGTCATGATACACTCATACTAGACGTGAATGTAGATAATCACCCTAATACACTCCATTCATAATATAACGAATCAAAACACCATTCAAGAGTCATCCTAAAAATATAATATTCACTTTGAAACAAATTTTAGACATATGGGCCAATATATGCATGTTTCAATTCCAATCTCACACATGCATGACCTAACCGATTTATTCTAGATTCACATAGAGTAGAGTTATATTCTAGAATTCCAAAGTCACATAGGGCACTGCCACTACCACAACAAATACCAATACTATTTGGGGTGGAGGGGAATTATTTTGAACCTTCTTTTCTCATACTCATATCACTATCTCTCTCTCCCAAAACAATATGGAGAAATGGGTTCAAGTACATAAATCATCATTCATCATCATAATCACTCCCTCATCATTTGACACTCACTCACTCATCACTATATATGGAGGTTGGTCATATATATCTAGAGGGAACCCCTATATATATGGGGTTGGTCATATATATCTATAGGGATCCCCAAATATGGGATATGGTGACCCCTTCTTTATATCTCATCTCTATATGGACTGGGCACCCAAGCTATCTATAGAGTGCCTTCCCTAGCTAGATATATAGGGGTACTACCTATATATATATATATATATATATAGGTCTAATTTGAGCTATAACTAGATATAATAGATATAGTGGATGGTAATCCCTATAGACCTATATAACACTATAGCGAGATCTACTTTATACTTATTAACCCATTTCATTAGGCAAGTGCCCTTTTCAGATGCCTCCTGATATATAAGCCACCACTAGATATATATGACAAGATACATTGGGATGTCCCATCCTTATCCCTCAGCCCTCTCTCATCTACCTCTATTATCCCTCATCATCCCTCATTATCCTTAATGACACTGTCATTGATCTTCATCATCCCTAGTCACCCCCTCATCAACCCTCATTTTCGATCATCCCTAATCACTCCCTCAACATACCTCATCATCCCTAATCACTCCCCCATCAACCCTCATCATCATTAATTATCCTTTGTCACTCCCTCATCATCATAATCATCCCTTATCACTCCATCAATAGACCTCATTATCCATAATCACACCCTCATTGACCTCATCATCCCTAATCACCCCCTCATTATCCCTAATTTCACCTCATCATTCCTAATCATTCCCTCATAGACCCTCATCATATATCATCATCCCTAATCATTCCCTTATTATACCTCATTATCTTTTATCATCCCTAGTCATTCCCTCATCATTGACCCTCATCATCCCTCATCATTCCTCATCTTCCCTAATCACTCCCTCATCAACCCTCATCATCCATAATTATCCCTAGTCACTCCTTCATCATCCCTAATTACTCCCTCATCTACTCTCATTGTCCCTAATCATGGCCTCATCAACTCTTATCATTCCTAATCATCCCTAATCCCTCCCTAGATGATAAAACTATGAATGAAGCATGAGATGTGAGTGTTAAGGCTTTAATGAAAGTACCAATTAAAATGGAAGTAATAATAAATAAAAAAAGACAAAACATGGACAATGGAGAAAGAAATAAGGAAGAATTCAATACAAAGGATGATGAAACAAGTAAAGATATCTATAAGGATGAATTAAAAAACAATTTGGAGTAGGTAGTCCATGATATTTGGACTTGAGGGGGTTTCAAACACTAGTGATATATAAAATGAACATTCAAATAATCAATGCATTTATGCCATATTAATGCATACACCTTTAATTAATTAGGGCCCTTAAATGCATCTAAGATATAGGCTAGTTCAAAAAATAAACTTACCCAATCAAAAATAATTTTTTTTTGTACCTTATATATTTAATTCAATTTGACATGTCACTAATATTAATAATTCATTGTATTTATTAACAATATTTTCTTATTCTTATACACAAATCTTTATGTTCCTTTCTATATGATTTTTTTTGGTTTGACATGAATAATGAAGATATAAGTTATATTTTTTTACCTTACATGGTGTACACTTATAAGTATTATAAAATTCATGGAAAACACATAAAAATATGGTTCTCTAATGGGTCTCTTAAATTATTTAAAGTAATGCTTGAACACTTCTAAAAAATATTGGTAACTTTTATACTCAATTATTATTCTTCATTATTTTTGTCTAGGTGTATTATTAAAATTGGCCAAAAATTATTTGCTATTATGTTATTTGTAGCCTATTCCTCTTATGGTTGTTATAAATATCATAAACTAGATTGATGAAAATATGGTTCTACAAGGCCTAAGTGGGTAGGAATGTATTTTAAAATTATAAGGTACATCTACTTAACTAATATTTCTATAGTGCTAAGAAGAAGTTGTGCATCATTACGCATTAGAGTTTGGATATTTTTTGGTCTTCAGGTATATATATAGGTCCTATTTAATTTTTTTTATATTTTAAAGAAGTGTACTTGAGAAAAACATTACTAATTTTGATTCTAATAATAAAAATTATGACTTAGGGAAGAGATGCCCTTTACTAGGTTGAAGGGCTTTACTTCACTAATGGAAAGTAAGTTTATCATTGATTTGGTTTCTAAGCATAAAGATAATGATGAAGATGTAACAATGGGATAAAATATATGAAAAAACACAAACCCTCTACCCATGGTAACTAAAACTTTTCCCTCTATAATATTATAGACATCTTTCAAGTTTTCAAGTTTGGTTTCATTTATCATAATTGTATGTTTACAAAAATTGTGAGTCTCACATATACTAATTCCATTGCAAGCAAACCATCTCTTGTGAAGAATAAGACCAAAAAAAGATTTATAAAAAACCTTACTATATGTCTTATAGGTTTCCTATTACCAAAGCAAAAATAGATAAGGCAAAGACTAGTTTGGGGTTTAGGGTTTATGGTTTGGTGTTTGGGATTTAGAGTTTACAATTTAGGATTTGTGATTCCTAGTTAGGGGTCAGTGTTTAGGTTTTATGATTTAGATTTAAGGTTTGATGTCTATGTTTTAGGGTTTTGGGATTTAGGTTTGGGATTTATGGTTTTTAGCTCAAGGTTTAGGGCTTATGGTTTGGGGTTCTAAGTTTTGTGGTTAGGGTCAGGGTTTGGTGGTTAAGGTTTAATGTTTTAGTTTTGAAGTTTTGGGGAAATATTTTAGGGTTTAGTTATAATGGTTTTAGGTTTATGGTTTGGTATTTAATGGTTAGGGTTTAGTGTTTAGGTTTTGGGGTTTAAGGATTTATTTTTATAATTTAGGGTTTATTCTTCATGGTTTGGGGTTTATAAATTGTGATTTAGGGTTTAATATTTTGGTGTCAAGTTTTAGTAGTTAGGGTTTAAAGTCTAGGGTTTATGATTTTGGGTTTAGTTTTAAAAGTTTAGGGTTCAAGGTTTTATGGTTTTGAGCTAAGGGTTTAGGGTTTTGGGTTTGATATTTAAGGTTTATTATTTAATGTTTAATGTTTAGGGTTTATAGTTTGAGGTTTATCATATAGTATTTAGGATTTAATGTTCATTATTCAAGGTTTGGGGTTTAGGGTTGGGTTATAATTCAAGATTTATTATTTAATGATTAGGATTTGGAGTTTAATGTTAAGGGTTTAGAGTTTTGGTTTTAAAATTTAGGGTTTTAGGGTTTTGGGTTTGAGGTTTAAGGTTTAACATTTAGGGTTTGAAGCTTATGATTTAGGTTTTAGGGTTTGAAGTTAGTGTTTAAGGTTTAATTATGGGGTTTATTATTTAATGTTTATAATTTTGGGGTTTAATTATAGTGTTTGGGGCTTATTATTGAGGGTTTAGGTGTTATTAGGGTTTGGGGTTTAACATTTAAGGTATTTGGTTAAAGATTTATGGTTTGGGTTTAGGGTCCAAAATGTAGGCTTTGTGGTTTAGGGTTCAAGGCTTGGTGTTTGGGGTTTGGAGTTTTGGGCTTAGGTTTTAGGTTTTAGTGTTTAAGATTTAAAGTTTAGGTTTTCGGGTTGATCATTTAAGGTTCATAATTTAGGGTTAAGGGTTTAGGGATTAGAGTTTAGGGTTCAAGTTTTAATGTTATGGCTTGGGGATTAGAATTTGATGTTTATAATTTATATTTTATGATTTAAGGTTTATGATATAGGGTTTGGGTGTGGGGATTATGGTTCATGGTTTAGGATTATTTGTATAGGACTTAGAGTTTATATTTTAGGGTTTGGGATTTAGGGTTTAGAGTTTAGTATTATTTTTTAGTTTATCAGTTAGGGATTAGTGTTTAGGTTTTATGAATTGGATTTAAGGTTCAATGTCTATGTTTTAAGGTTTAGGGATTTAGGGTTTATGGCTCAAGGTTTAGGGCTTAGAGTTTAGGGTTTAGGGTTCTAAGTTTTATGGTTAGGGTTTGGTGCTTAAGGTTTTATTTTTTAGTTTTAAAGTTGTGGGGTAATATTTTAGGGTTTAGAATTTGGTGTTTGGAGTTAGGATTTTAGGTTTCTAGTTTCACACTTAAGGTTTAGGGTCTAAGGTTTAGGATTTTGGTCTTATGTGCTATGGTTAAAGTTTTAGGGTTTAAAACTTAGGGTTTAGTATTTAGGGTTTGGGATTTAGTGTTTAAATATTATCACATAGGGTTCATGATTTGGAGATTACTAGAGTTATTACTAGGTCTAGATAACATGAATACAATGGTCAAATGATCACACAAGACAAATCTAGTGCACACCACAATGAAATTGAAGCAATGTGAAATCACAAATTGAGATTATTACATAAGACCAACATGGAGCAAAACCAATATTCCATTAAATGAGAAATATCATAAATTGAAGCATACATATAGGAGTATTGAGTAAATACTCCACAAATGTTGGTTAAATACCCCTAAAATAAACAAGTAACTCCTCCATAAAAGGTGGTAAAAGGAGCCTAGAATAGAGGTGTAACTCCTCCACTAAAGGTGGTCAAAGGAGTTACTTTTTATTCTTCTAGTTAAACCTATAACACTCTAAGTCCACCTAAGAAAGCATATCCCCAAAATATAGAAAAATCTATGTGAAGAAATATAATATTCCAAAATAAATGAATCTAGAAAAATAAATACCTACACTAACACCCCCCATAAACATAGCTTAGGTAGGTAGTGTGAGATAAAAATGGGTCATAATAACAAGGCCTAATTAAACACCCAATATAAAGGAATCTCTCATAAAGTAGATAAAATGAGAAAACCCATAGGAAAAACTCCTCCCAAAAGAGAGACATAGAAGAAGTGAAGAGGCTAGAATCCCCCATCAAAGATGATGATGTTATTGATCTCGATCTCATCCCAAGAAGAGATCATAGATGAATGAATTTGATCTCAGTGAAGGGTTTGGTAAATTTATCTACAACCTACTCTGAAGACTAGAAAAATCTCAAGTTGATGACCTAACCATGAATAAACTCCCAGATAAAATGCATGTGAATTTTAATGTTTTTGGTTTGTTGGTGCTGAACTAAATTACTACATATCTATATAGTATTATGGTTGTCATAATAGATGATGATGGACTACCTAAAAGGAATGCCAAAATTAGATAAAATACCCTAAAGCAAAATATCCTTCGTAGATGTGTTAGCATCTCCCTTATATTCTACCTTTATGGATGATATAACAATAACATTTTGATTATTATTAGACCAACTGATAGGACTAAAATGCTAAGAAAAACTATAACATGAAGAGGACTTACGATTCTAAGTATCACCAACACAATCTTAATATGAGAAACCAACTAAGTCAATCTTTGAGACAAATCTATACTAAACCCTAAATATATAAGAGACATAAATATAGTGGATTATCCACTTGGATACTTTACAGTGTAGCTCATGAGGCTACTACATGAATCATGAAATAATAACTACTACATATGGAATATTGGGCCTAGTATGAGTTAGATAAATGAAGCTACCAAAAAGCTATTAATACTAAGTGGCATCAACCAAAGGTTTAGAATAGTCAGCCTCAACATTGAATCCTAATAGAAAGGGAGTCCAATATGAATTAAAGTTAGCCATGTGAAACTGATCTAAAATATCGAGAGCATACTTAGGTTGTGCAAGTGAAATCCCTGAATTGGACTATGAAATATTGATGCCAAGAAAGTAATGTAGAAGATGATGAAGAAATCTATAGATGGCCTATATTATAGATTTATCTTCACTATTGAAATAGATGATGAGGAAATCTAATGATCAAAAGATAATCAACATAAAGGACTAGTATGAATAAGGAATCATATTGTCACATAAATTATACATTGGGGTCTAAATGACACTTGGCAAAACCTAAAGCAAGGAATAAGATATCCATCTTGGCATACTAATCCCAAGGGGGTTGTTTGAGGACATATATGGATTTATTAAGTCTACAAACTAAGGATGAATCTTGAATAAACCTATGTGGATGATTCATGTAGATCTCTTCCTCAAGGTATTCATGAAGAATATCACTTTTCACATCCATATGGTACACATTCCATCCATGTGTTATGGATATAACTAGTGTGAGTCAGATCAAAATCATATTTATAATGAGTGTAAATATATTTGAGTAGTCAATGATATATACATGTGAAAAACCCTTGGCCACCAATTGTGCCTTGTACTTATTGACTGGCCCATTTATTTTAACCTTGGTTTGATATATCCATTTACATTGAAACATTTTCCTTCCCTTAAGGAGTGAATTCAAATCCCAAGTGTGATGTTTGATTAAGAAATAATATGATTATTGCATAGAATTATCCCACTTAGGTATACCTAAATCCTCTTATAATGTTTATGGATATGAAACTAAATCAAAAAAATCATTTGGACTACTCTAATAATCTACCTAAGTATGTTTGTCATCTATTAGATCCCCTACCCAAGTTCTTGTAGTTTGAATTGTTTTCCTCTACCAAAGGGGCTTAGATGTGGGTTAGTTACATGTTGACTCCTCATCCTATGAAACATGACTATAAGTAGATGTAGAAGACCCCATCATTTCTCTCACCATTAGAACTAGAAGAAGAAGAAGACCTTATATTAGGAACCTACTTTGGATGATCTGAGTCGAAAGAAGAATCATCAAGTCTAAGTGAATTGAATAAAGGAAAGAAGTGTCAAGTGTTGAGTCTTTAGGTATCTCCTTAAAGTGAACACTTATATCTATGAATAAATCATGTGTGGTCAGATGTATAAGGCAATACCCCTTGACACCATCTAGATAAACTACAAAGATGCAAGGATTGGACTGAGGGTCCATATATTTTATGTTTATTATTAGATATACATTCCATAGTTGGAGGTAAAATAACCCTAAAGTGATCAACTTTAGGTTTCCTTCTATGTCAATCTTCAAATTGATTTATGCCTTTCAAAGCTTTATGAGGAATCATATTATTTATATAACAAACACATTTAATGGCTACAACCCAATATTGAGGTGCCAAGGACATATAATGAATAATATAGCTATCCATCTCTTTCAAGGATCTATTCTTGTATTCTACCACTCTATTTTATGAAGGAATATAAGTAAATATTAACTATAAATCAGGCCCCTCTATGGGACAAAATTGATCAAATCTATTGCTGATATATTCACCTCCATTATTAGTTTGAAGAACCTTGATGGATTTATCTGATTATTTCTCAATAAGTGCCTTAAAGTCTTGAAAATATTAAAACACTTTACACTTTCAATTAAATAAGTAAACCCATGTATATCTCTATAAATCATTAATGAAAATGAGAATTTACTTAGTCCTTGTAAAAGATATACTAGGAAAAGGCTTAGATACATCACTAAACTAACTCCAATGCTTTTAAAGCCCTCAAAGCTTTGCCTTTGTCAAATTTTGCTTCAAGATGCTTTTCAAGAGATAAAATATCACAAATTCCTTTAGAGAATTAGACTCAAGGCAACCCTATGACCATGTCATTTTTGTTAAGTTATTCAAGGTAATGATAGTTAAGGTGGTCAAACTGCTCATGCCATAATTTGATAATTCCATCTGAATGGGTTAGTAATGTATTCAGATAAGAATCAAGTGAAAAATGTGAGAATGTGTATAACCTGGCTTGGTGATCTACCCTACCCAATGTCAATTTATAACCACTATGAAACTCTCTGATGATAACTAAATTTGGTAAAAACTAAATACTCATGCCTTTATTGATATGAGTTATTTAATATACTGATAGGAGATTGGTTGAAAGATAAGGAATACTTAGAACATTATTTAATGTTTTTCCTTCCACTTAAATAGACCCTCTCCTTATCATTGGTATAGAAGTTTCATCACCCAAAATCATATAAGACATGCTACAAGGCTCTAAGGAACAAAACTCAACTAGTTAAGAGCCCGTGTGGTGAGAAATATCCAAGTCAACAACCCATGAAAATGTTGAATTTGAAATTACTATAAGATCATTTTCCTTTTATTTCTCTTTACCCTTACTCTTTGCCTTGGAATAATCTTGAGTTGATGGATTCTACTTGATATACTTAGGAACACCTATGTTGTTTTTATTTAGGAGAGGAATTAGGTGATCTATTTGTTTCTTCATGTACTTGTGTTCATCATGCCCATTTTTATTGCAATAGGCACACAACATTCTCTTTCTTAGGTTTATCATTGGAAGAGGAGGCTTTAGTGTTGGATTTGGTAGAGGTTTATTCCTTATTCTTATCTTTGTTTAAAGTCTTTACTTTCCCATTCCTAATAGTTAAGGCTTGAGGTTTTGTGGACTTCAATGTGATCATCTATATTAACTTATCTTGCTCCCTGGTTAAGTTGGAAATGAAAACATCTAAAGAGGGAATTTTCCATGCAGTGCCCAAATTTTTTTTAGTGGTATGGAAATTAGAAACAAATACTGAATAGTCATGACCTAGTTTAGAAAGTATAGAAATAATAAGTTGGCTATCTTCTTTATTTATCCCACATTCTTTAAAATACAATCTCAAGGACTTGAACTTAGTGAATAAATATTGAAAGGTGTCAAAGTTTCTAGAACTTAAGATAATGATTTCATTCTCAAGTTCATGAACTATCATCACATATTTCTCCCCAAGTATCTTTACCTAAATGTTCCATACATTATTGGGTGATTTAGAAGGATCTAAGTGAAGCAGGAGATTAGGTGCTAAAAAAAGACATAATAGCCCATAGGCTTCATCACTATTATTATACTACTTAAATTTATTTGAATCTATGCTAGGTTTAGTTTTTATCACCCATGGTTATCCTATACAAACCCTTACTCAGAATTATTGTCATCTCAATTTTACATTTGTGATGGTTAAAGGGAGTTAGTGGGTTGATTAAAATTGATTCCATTTTAGTGTTGAGTTGAGTTGTTGTAGTAGTGCAAGTTTTAGTTGTTGTAGAAATTAAAGTGAAAAATAGAATGGAAAGTGATAGAAAATAAAGTATACCCCCTAAACTATGAAATGGTGAACCCCTCCTTAAATGTTATAAATTCATGCTCAATGTTTTTTGAACTCAGTCGATAATGCATCTAGAGCAATGAATGCGAGGACATCGAGATATACAAAAAATGTTTCCAAGGAAAGTACATAAAGTGAGAAAATAAGAAAGAGAAATGATGTTTTCATTGTGAGGGCATTTGGCCACTTGCTAAACTGAACCTCACCCTCTGGTCTTCGACTAGCAAGGATATGAAAAGTTTACAAAGAAATATTCTTGTCTTTAAAAAACTCATAATAAAATATATTAATTTTATAAAAAAAATTAAAAAATCCCATGATAATATCAACCCCCATAATATTATTGTTTATATATGTATATATGTATATATATATATATAATAATAATAAAGGATATTTCCTAAATTAATAATAGTCTTCCCATTAAGACTTTCCCTCATTTTTTTAAACCACCTTAAAAAAAAGACTATGATTTATAGTCAATAAAATTCATTGAATTTTAAAACATTATGATCATTTTATATCTAAAAAAAATGGGATTAAAATTTCAAATAAAGGATTTTCTTGCTCATAAAGGAAATACCACATATTATTTTTAAGTATTTTTTGAAACTATAATGGAAAAAAATGGGTTTAGTTTTAGATTTGTAGTGAAGAGAAATATGCAAAGAGGTTTCAAATACCTAAATGGATAGTGAACCAGTGAGGGTCGATGGAGAAGGGAGGCATAGAGCCACACAAGATGAATAAAGAAGTAATACATAATGATCCATAATAACACCATGAAGACCAAAAACTCAAATGCCCTCCTTTAGTATCATAATAACCAAAGTAGGCCACTAGGCCAAAACTTAGGTTGAGAATATATAAAATTATAAATGCATCATGTCTATAAATCAATCCTAAATCGAAGAAGAGAGAACATACCTACACTTCTGATTGGGAATACATTTTTTAAGTAGTATCATGACTAATATGGGGATCTATTAGACTTGATTAGGGGATCATTTATCACAATACACCTTTCTAAGGAGGTGTTGACATAGTGGATTAGACCCTAGGGTAGGACGCCTAGCTCTTGCCCTTCCACACGTAATAATGGAAACTCCCCTCTCACCTGTTGGACCGATGAAGCTGGAGGGGAGAGTCTCTAGATAAGGGCTAACTCCCTTTGATGTATCTTTTAGGCCCTAGTTTTTCCTACTGCTAACAAATAAATGTAAAAAGGGGGGGGGATGAAAAGGGAGAGAGAGATGCTGAAAACAAAACCTAAGCCTAAAAATGAAAAGGTGATACACCAGAAAATATTGACCCACTCAGCCTAAACATACACTTTTCACTAGGAAGAAGTGCCCATACACTTCATTTGATGTGGGAAACTCTTCTGATTCAGTGAGTCAGGGGTCCATAGACATACATGGAGGAAGGAACTACCAAAGGTGCTCTATGACACACTTAGGTAGCCTATTCACATGCACCTATATTCCTACTGTAGATACTTCTGGCAGACCTGCAAAAAAGAGACTTCACAATGCACTAGACATGCTATAATCAATCTGTGAAAAGCATGAAAGACAATGACTTAATGCAAAATAAGAACATAGACATATACTTTAAAGTGTAAGTCCAGATAGAGGTAAAAATTCTAAGTCTTGATTCAAGGTAAAATCTGGCAGAGCTTTGCCTTACAAGGTTGAGAGATTTTTGGCCAGAGTTTTGCCTTAAGGCTGAGAGAATTGATCTTTCTTAAATGAGAAAGTTTACAATATATAGAAAAAGGAGAAGAGAACTTGGTGCTTCTTTTGAAAAGACGTTGGCACTCTTAACAAGCTGGCCCATGTGTGCCAAGAGCATCAGGAAGAGGAAGTCACTATTGCTGATGTCATTTTTCTAGAAGAGGCTTGTTGGAACCATGCTGTGTAATCACCGATCTTGACTTTGGCATTCAAGAGCATAGGCTGCACCTCTTTTCTTGAAAATATACTATGGTTTGTCCCCTCATAAATTCCAAATGGAGAAAGTAGGCCACACCGCTCACTGTTTGCACCATTTGATGATCATCTGGCAATAACTCACCTCCCCTTTGCCACTTGGACTGCTTTGTCTTTTCCTACACTTTGTCTTCTTCCATGTTTTGCCTCTTTCTAGCTCCTTCAGCCCTTAGGGGCTATCTTCTGGTTGGTCACTGTGTTTTGAGGGCTCTTTTTTAGTTGGCACTCAAGCATTTAAAAAATAAATGGCTATTTTATCGCCTTGAATTTGACGTCTGCATACCCATCACTACATTTGAATAACCAACAACTAGTTTGCCATGTTTAACTTTAACATCCTCAGGCCCGTCACCCTTGGAATTTCTGTTGACTTCCTACTTTGGAATTTTTTCATTCCTTTGGGTTTCTTCTCGGCCACTTTCCTTTGAATTTCTTCCCCACGGGCTTTTTTTGGGGACAATTTTCCCACTGACAAAAGTCTGGGAGAATCGTCTAGCCGCTTTGCCTTTGGAATTTTCTCAACTTATTTTCTCCCATGGCCTTCTTCTGAATTCCTTCAACTTTTTGTCTAAAGGAATTCCTTCAAAAAAAAGTCTGAAAGAATTCATTTCTTTCCTTAGTTCCTTTTTGGGATTTTTGTTTTCCTTCGGTTGCCTTCAAAGTGCCCTTCAGGTTTATGGAAAATGACCCTTTCGAAGGGTGTTTTTTCCAACAAAGTGCCCTTCGCAAGGGCACTTGTCCTTTAGGAGGCTCTCTTGACTTTTTGCATTGAACTGCTCCCTTGAACCAACCATTGAACTAATTGATTGAACCGGTTCAATGGTTCAAACGGCTATTGAACCAAGGCTTTGAACCCTTTGATTGAACCAAAAGCCGATGAAACCTTCAATTGAACCAAAAGCCATTAAACCATTTGATGAATTGACTTAGTGAACTGAAGCATTGAACCAAGCCTTTAAACTTTGCCGATGAACTTTGCATTGAACCAAAGTGATGAACCAAGGCATTGAACCGGTTTAATGGTTCAACGGTTCAAAGCCGCTAACTCTTTGAAAGATCATGTCATTGAACCACTTTAGCTCTATTTCCTTATGATTTTATTCAAACAAGAGTCTAAAGAATCTTTTTAAAACCTTGCACTCTTTTTGGTTCTTCATCTACTGAAAGACCACACCTATAGAGTTTGTAGAAATCTCTGTGAAGTTCGTAGAAAACCTCACTACTAAGTCTGTAGAAAACCAAGCTCTATAGAGTCTATAGAAATGGATCCACAGAGTCTGTAGAAATTCTACAGAGTCTATAGAAATCACTAGATTCATGAAAAATAAAAAAATGTAATGGCCTAGAACAATAGGGACAGAAGGGGACCAATTTTTGGCCTGTTGGGCAAAAAATGGTCAATAAACTGGTGACTCCTAGGGGAAGCATGCCTGCTATGCTTAGAGACCAGTTGTATTTTAGTCCATTGGGCATGGAGTCAGAATGTAACTTTGAAGAATGGTTAGTGATAGCCCCAAAAGATCCAATAATCAAACATGAAGCCCTTACCCCACACACAAAGGAAAACACACACAAAACTAAAAACACTACCTGTGCAAACTACACTTAGGGAAAATAGGAAAAGAAACTAAAAGAAAACTACTATATACAACTAACCAGGAATATTTTCTTCCCTCTTGGATCAAAGGGAAAACTTATTAAGTACCCTTCCTAGCAAGAAGACTTACAGTGCCAAACAAGTGGCTGAACGAAAAGGAGATTTGGTGACCTGCTCCTCTTGCCTGTCACCTGGATTGGCCTACATCCAAGTGGATCAGATTCAAACATGCTTCCAACATACATGTGTTCCTTTTGTTCTTGGAAGCTTGTTAAATGCTGGTCCTTCATGCTAGTGCATTTCACCAAGAAATCTGTGGTTGTTGGCTCATCACCATAAGCCCTTTGTTGTGCATGATCCCTTTGTAATGCGTCATGATTTGACTTGTTCCCTTATACTTCATTGAAAATTGTGTCAAACTCATCCTCTACTTTTTCTTGGCCTTCTTAAATAAGGGTGACTATGGTGATGTCTGAAATGGAATCACAAATTGACTGCTCATCCCAAAAAACATCACCTCTTTGTTCAGAGCTCTCTTCTTCAAGGATTTCCTCAAGGGAGACCAGCCTTTCCTTCTCCTGCTCAAGGACTAGAGTTTATAGATGTTTAAAAGCATCCATTTGGTCCTCCTCTAACTCAAGCTCATTGGTGTAGTCATCCTTGTCCTCATCAAAGCAATAAGGAAGTTCATCAAACAAAGGGGGAGAGAGCTCACCATGCTTAAGTTCCTCCTCGTATTGCTAGAACATCCACATGTATGCATGACCTAAGTCTTCTCCATCATCGATGATGTCTTCCAAAGGAGCATTGATGATGATTTATTCTTTGTTGTCACTCATGATAGCCTCCTAGGAAATTGTAGATTGGATCTTCTGATCCTCACTCGCCTCCTACAAAATAGGTTCCTCCTTGAGGAATAGTGAAGTGGAAAAACCATGTGGAAGAGGAGGCTATCCTTGAGTTAGAATCAAATGATTTTCCTCCTTCCATTTGGTTAGCAATTCATCTATATTAGGATTGGCCTGATATCTCTCTTGGAGGTGTGTAGGTGGGGTGTGTTCAAACATGGAATGTGCTGTTGGGTCTGAACCATCCATCACACATTAGCTAAGGAATCTCTCTATAGATTCCAACTCTATAATTATTCTAGCCATATCCTCTTGGAAGAGCCTTTCTTGGAGGTCACCAACATCATCATGAGCAAGAGTAGCCTCATCTTCTTCAAGGTTTTGAGTAAAACCTTTCTTCTCCTCCTTCTTGCCCCATGATTCTACTATTTTCTTCTAGTCCAAGATCTCATAATTGGAATTCTGCTCTTGTGAACAGGCAGCAACTTTGTTTTCTCCAGGGTCCTGGGGCTCCTCTATAAGGTCTAAAAGTTCCATTTATCTTTCTCTAAGCAGTCTCATATTAGCCTCTAATTCCTCAATTTTCTTAGCTAGATTATCCTGAAAGAGTCTTTCTTGGAGGTCACCAACATCATCATGATGAGTAGGAGTAGTTTTGAGAGAGATGTGTTGGTTCATAAAGTTCCCCCTAAAAGAAGATTCATGATCTAAGGAATTTAGAAGGTTAATCTCCATGGGAGGTTGTTCTAGTTCCCTTTGATGCTTGAAGGGTAGGTGCACGGGGTCAAGAGCAGGGTTGATTGATGCATCAGATGAGCTGGAATGAGCAAGTGCTATCTGATAAAAAGGATTTGGTGCACAAGAGGGGGCTTTCTTTAGGATAGGAGGGGGAGTGCAAGGTTGACTACCTTGCATGAATGGATTTATCCATTTTTCTACCTCTTCTTCCATGGATTGCAAGGCCTGAGCTTGCCTAAACAAACATGCCTCTTTATACATTAGCTCTTGCTGATATTCATACTGCTCATCCAGTCTGTCTATCTCCATTAATCACTTCTCAAACTCCAATGCCACCTCCCTTATCATTGAAAGGTAACTAGGAGAGCTACTTGAGGTGATTCTTTGAATATCTTGAGTTTGATCAAAGTCATATGAAGGAAAATAAGACCCATGATTTTGTGCAAAGGAATTATACATACAAAAATATGATTTATTGATGGCACCTGGACTACTTAACCAGTTGATTGAACTTGGAGTCACCATTGGGGTTGATGCAAAAGCCTCCAAAGGTTGGTTGGCTGAAGAACACACCAAAAATTCTTTAACTCTTTAGACACAACTTGTCCTACTTGGTCCCACTGGGTGTGACAAAAATTGTTGACATAGTGGATTTCACCTAGGGGTAGGATGCCTAGCTCCTGCCCTTCCACATGCAACAATGGAAACTCCCCTATCACCTGTGGGATCGATGAAGCTAGAGGGGAGAGTCTCTAGATAAGGGCTAGCTCCCTCTGATGTATCTTTTAGGCACTAGTTTCTCCTACTGCTAACAAATAAATGTAAAAAGAGGGGGATGAAAAGGGAGAGAGAGATTTTGAAGACAACACCTAAGCCTAAACATGAAAAGGTGATACACCAAGAAATGTTGACCCACTCAACCCAAACATACACTTTTCACTAGGAAGAAACACCTATACACTTCATCTGATGTGGGAAACTCTTATGTTTCAGTGAGTTAGGGGTCCGTAGAGATACACAGAGGAAGGAACTACCAAAGGTGCTCTGTGACACACTTGGGTAGCCTATTCACATGCACCTATATTCCTGCTGTAGACACTTCTGGCATACCTGTAGAAAAGAGACTTCACAATACACTAGACATGCTATAATCGATCTATGAGAACCATGAAAGATAATGACTTAACACAAAAGAAGAACATAGACATATAATTTCAAGTACAAGGCTAGATAGAGGTAAAAATGCTAAGTCCTGATTCAAGGTAAATTCTGGTAGAGCTCTGCCTCACAAGGCTGAGAGATTTTTGGGTAGAGTTTTGCCTTAAGGCTGAGAGAATCGATCCTTCTCAAATGAGAAATTTTATAATATATAGAAAGAGGAGAAGAGAACTTAGCACTTATTTTGAAAATACTTTGGCACTCTTGACAAGCTAGCCCATGTGCACTGAGAGCATCGAGAAGAAGTCATTGTTGCTAATGTCATTCTTCTAGAAGAGGCCTGCTTTCTCCATTTGGCATTTATGAGGGGACAAACCGTAGTCTATTTTTAGGAAAAGAGGCACATCCCATGCTCTTAAATGTGAAAGTCAAGATCAGTGATTACACAACAGGGTTCCAGTAGGCCTCTTTTAGAAGAATGACATTAGTAACAGTGACTTCCTCTTCCTGATGTTCTCGATGCACATGGGCTAGCTTGTCAAGAGTGCCAAAGTATTTTCAAAAGAAGTGCCAAGTTCTCTTCTCCTCTTTCTATATATTGTAAAATTTCTCATTTGAGAAGGATCGATTCTCTCAGCTTTAAGGCAAAAATTTGCCCAAAAATCTCTCAGGCTTGTAAGGCAGAGCTCTGCCAGATTTTACCTTGAATCAAGACTTAGCATTTTTACCTCTATCTAAACTTGCACTTTAAAGTATATGTCTATGTTCTTATTTGTCATTAAGTCATTGTATTTCATGCTTTTCATAGATTGATTACAACATGTCTAGTGCATTGTGAAGTCTCTTTTCTGTAGGTTTACCAGAAGTGTCTATAACAGGAATATAGGTGCATGTGAATAGGCTACCCAAGTGTGTCACAGAGCACCTTTGGTAGTTCCTTCCTCCCTATATCTATATGGACCCCTAAATCACTAAAATAGAAGAGTTTCCCATGTTATATGAAGTGTATGGGTGCTTCTTCTTGGTGAAAAGTGTATGTTTAGGTTGAGTGGGTTAACATTTTCTAGTATATCACCTTTTCATTTTTAGGCTTAGGTTCTATTTTTAGCATCTCTCTCTCCCTTTTCATCCCCCCCACTTTTTACATTTATTTTTTAGTAGTAGGAGAAACTAGAGCCTAAAAGATACATCAGAGGGAGCTAGCCCTTATCAAGAGACTCTCCCCTCCAGCTTCACCAGTTCCATAGGTGAGAGGGGAGTTTCCATTGTTGCATGTGGAAGGGTAGGAGCTAGGAATCCTGCCCTTGGGTGCAATCCATTGCATCAATAGGAGGGTTCCAAAGCCTCTAGTCTAACATAATCATGTAGTAACCCTAAGGTAGTCCTAGGTTTTAATATTTCACCTATGATAATAACAAGAAAGTAAATCTAATCTAGTGCTCACCAAACCTTATGGCACAATATGAGGGTTAAAAACAATAAATAAATATATAAGAGAATCTCAATTAAGCTAATTATGAGTAATAACCTAATACATGGAATATGAATAATAATATTTTAAGCCAATACTTATGATACTTCTATCTACTAAATAAAGGAGAAAATTAGAGAAAACTTACCTGAATGTGAAACCATCAAGATTAAATCTCTCCCTTGACCAATGGGGCTTTGAAAGAGGTTGTGGTTTATAAGGATCACTAAGAAACACCAAAGCATTTAAGACTTATCCACAAGACTAGATATTCCAAGTATAAACCCTAAGCTAAGACTCCTCAAGTAGAATGGTGGAAGAGCAGATTGTAAAGAAGCACAAGTGAATAATAACTCTTGATTGCATATTTAAATAATGACAAAATGATCTTATATTTATAAGTATATCTCATCCTAAACACTTTCAAATATGTTGGTTGATAGGGTCAACCCAATCAACCTTATACAATTTTGGTCAATTATTCACTAGGTCTTGATCTAGGTTGGCAAAAGGCCAAACTAACTCCTAAATGAAAATCACTCGAAACTATACAAGGTCAACCCAGTCGACCCAGTACAACTGACTAATAAAAAGGTACTAATGTATGGAAAAGAGGGATGAAAAGAGGAAAAATACTAGAGGAGTGTGTAACAGAGGATTAATAACTTAGGGAATGGTTTTAGGAGCTAGTTGGATTGGCATTAATGTGGAAATAAGGGAAAATAATCCTATGAAGCACCAATGCTCTACCCACCCCTTTCCTAGTGCATTTAAGACATACACTCAGAGAGATTGAGTCTCAACAGGTTCCTATAAGATGTAAAGTGTTAGTATTTGATAAAATTTGAAAATATTATATGTATATATATGCTCCACTTGAATCTCATCATGTGTCACTAAGGTGGTATATGGGATGGTGCTTCAAGAAAAAACACACAAACACATAATGCTGATGCTAAAAAAAAGTTGTAGTATTTTAAAGCATAAAATAAATGAAAGTAAATGAGTGAAAGGGAAATAACTTACCTTTATCACTAGATGATTGTTTTCTATGTTTTTGATTTTGATTGTGGAGGGTGTAGAGACTGCTTTTGACAAACCTAAGAATACAAAACTAAAGAGAAAAACTAAATAAATGTTGGAAATCCAAGATAAATGGTGATATGTGGATGGGATGTACTTAGGAATTTGGAAATCTAGGGTGATAGGTGTTATGTTAGACTAAATGATTAATTCAAAAAAATAAGAGTAAATCAGGTAACCAAAAATCTAAGGCTACTAAAGACTAAAAAACTCAAACAAGTAAACCTTAATTAAGAAAAGCAAACTCACCAAGTCAAACCAAATATACATGTGAAAAAGGATGGTAATCAAAACATCAAATAAAAAATTAGTATTAAAATGGTAAAACAACATTGATGAGTGAGTAGTAACAATCCTTATCTTACACAATAATGGAAAAAGGGTACAAGCTCAGGTGTCCATAACAATAAGACAGTAGAATAATGAAAAATGGTAAAAAGAAAGCAAATTATTTATAGGAATGTAATTCTATGGTATAAGGAAAGTAATAAATAGTTAATAAAACATGTTATTTTGATCTAAGGAGAGATAAAACTAAAACAGAGTAGTGCTAGCATGTTTGTAAGATATGAAGAAGAAGGGAACAAATATGAAGGGAAAACAAATTTGGAATCATAATTTGGATGTCAAAGGGGGATATGAAATGGGTGAAGGGGAGAATGAAGGAAAAATAAAGGTAGAGGAACTCTTTATCAAACTCAAGACACTCAAATTAGGTTTGTCAAAATAAGAGGAATTTTGAACTTAAGGACTTTGAAGAACTTCTCTTAGCTACACAAGTCTTAGGTCAACAAATGCAGTATATAGATCATCCCATGAAGGTTATATGCATGCAAATTAAAATGGACCTACCTTCCCACAATGTGTTCTTAATTATTTATAACTCCTTATAGAACTGTCAGTTTACTATGAAAATTAGGTACTTTCATGAGAAAGTAGGTAACACCATAGAGTTTATTAAATTCTCCTATTCCAATCTACTAGCCTACTACACCCAAATGGACCTTGGCTCTATGTGAGACCAAATGTGGAGTTTGAGATTTGAATAGAGATAGGAAATGTGCTTGTAAACATGTCTTTTGGTGTGATTTGAATTTTGAGATTTGTATGTTGCCTTTTGTTTTAAATGATTTGGCTTTTAATTTTCTTGACGACTTTTTTCTTGTTCCTCCTCCATATAGATTTGGAAAACCAAACATGGGTGATAAAGATGAATTTCATTTGAATGATTGGGACTTATTTTATAAGAGAGAGAACTTCATAGAGCATGGGGTCTAAGAGTCTTGTAAATCTAGGTGAAATAAAAGTGTTATCTTGACTTTGACCTTGTTTTATCCAAAGTGGAGTGGAAGGAGGGGGAAATCAAGAGGAATGATACATAGAACAATTTGAATTATTTTAAATGGAAAAAATGTGACAAAGGGTAAAAAGAGGGATAAAATGATAGTAAAGTGTGATTCCTTATCATAAGAATGATGGAAATGAAGGAAAACATGCTAACATAGATTGTTGTGAGAATTCCATCTATCAAAAGAAATAAAACCTAAAGTTGAGAAAAAGGATCAAGAACATATTTTATTATATAAGGAATGACAAGATGATAATTTTATGAAGAAGGCTAGGTCATATTCACTGTCTTATACTTTAACTCATAAAAGAGAAACCCATGAGGGTGACATAAAACATGGAAAAATAAATGAGATAAGAGAAAGATGGTATTTGTGAGGAATATCAGGTCCTATCTACAATTTTACAATGCAACTCATAAAATATAAATACAAGGGATGCAAAAAACATGTGAAAAAAATATTATGAAAATAAAGAAGACTATGGTACATCATGAGGAAGACTGGGTCCTATATGCGGTTTTATAATGAAACTCATGAGAGAAAGGGGAAACCAAAAGAACAAAAAGGAAGGACTTCAAGTTTTGTAATAAGAGAGAACTAATGTAGAGGGGAATACTATAAATAACTTAAAAAAAGTGTTAGATAGATGTAGATAAAAAGCATGAACTGAAGGAAAGGTGTAAGCAAAGTATTTTTTAAGGAATTATGCATTATTGGGCTCTTTGAAAACATGGCCTTCATTGGTTTGAAGGTGATATATACTTAGACAAAGAATATATTTGAATAAATAGGGGCCCCACCATTTTTTGGCATATTTACCTTATTTATCATAGATGTAGTCTGATTTAAAGACAAGATTACCAATATTAAACGTGTAATTTTTTACACATTTATTATGTTATTTGGCAATACAAGCCTTGTATTAGCGGTTATGTTACAAATCAAAAAGACAACATTCATCAAAGAGATCAAGGGAATGAAGATGAGATTCATTTAATTCTTCATTAGTAATGATACCATGAAGAGATATATGGAGAGAAAGAACCTCAAATTCTAAGGGAAGAATTAACTCAGAACCATAAACTAGAGAGAATGACATTACCCTAATGGAAGTACATATGCTAGTCTGATATGCCCAAAGAGCAAGATAAAGATGAAGGTACCAATCTGTTTGGGTTTTATAAATTGTCTTTTGAATAATTTTGTGGAGAATTTTAATAATGGCCTCAACTTGACCATTGCATTTTGGATGATAAGGTATGGAAAATTTGTGATTGATATTGAATTTAGCATAAAGTTATTTAGCATGTTTATTTTTGAAATTACCACCATTATCTAAAATGATAGTATGAGGAACATCAACGCAAAAAATGATTTTGTTAAGAATAAATTTGGAAATGGTAGGAATAGTGACATTAACAAGGGGAATGGCTTCATCCCACTTGGTAAAGCATTTGATAGCAGTGATGATAAAAACATGCCCATATTGAGAGGAAGGTAAGTTGCCAATGAGATCAAATCCCCACATGGAAAATGAGATTTAATGGTTTGAAGATTGATAGGAGGTCAATGAATTAGATAATCATGAAGTTGATAAGGAGTACACTTTTTAGTAAATTCGATCGCATCCTTTTCAAGATTAGGCCAAAATCAACCCATATGTAGGCATTTGTATGTTATAGTATGTTTACTACAATGGCCACCACAAATGCCCCCATGTGCTTGTTTGAGAAGATGAGGAACTTTGTCTTTCATAACACAATAGAGTAAGGTACCTTCAACATTTTGATAATAAAGGATGTTGTGTTGAAATAAATACTTGAAAGCTTGTTTACAAATGCAAGTTTTTTCATGAGAGTTTAAGTTAGGAGGATAAGTTTGATGTTACAAGAATTGAATAATGTCTTGATACCATAGGCTTTATCAAATGGTAACAACCTTGATATGGCAGATAAGTGAATCTAGTGGTTGAGTAGAAGATAGACATTTTATTATTTTTATAAGAAAAGTAGGATAAAAAATAACTTGATGTGGATGAAAGAGAGATGCTGAAGATGCAAGAGAATCAGTAATGGACTTTTGATTTCTAGGGATAGGCTCAATAGTGAAAGAGATGAAATCCTTAGTAAGAGTGATTATAATTTTATGATAGGAAATGAGGTTTTTAATTTTGCATTGATAATAACCATTGAATTGGTTGTAAATAAACTAAGAATCACCTAAACCATGTAGGTATTTAATGTCTAAGCCAAGATCATCTCTCATTCCTAAAATGAGAGCTTTGTACTTAGCCATATTGTTGGTGACATAAAATATGAAGTGAAAAGATAAAGGAATGATTTTAACAAGAGGCTTGGTAAAAATTACACCTACCCCAAATCATTGAAGGCATTTATCATGATCAAAGTGAAGGGTCTAAGTATCCTCATGCAAGTTGATATTAATTTTAAGAAGCTCCCCGATAAATACTTTAGTTTTAGTAGTATCAAAGGGGATAGAGGTTTCATCAAGATTATTTGCTTCAATATCAGTAGTAAATTTATGAAAGTAATAGTTGAGAGATATATCTTGATTAATACCTTCAATATAGAGGATATTGTCATTTGGAAGACTACTTGAAGGGGAAAAGTAGCTGGAATGGGAGATATGTCAAGTTGATAAGCTATGACTTGCCCTTTGATAGCTTTTTTAGTGATGATGTGGAGATAAAATTCCATATAGAAGACCATCCATTTTCAAATTCTATCTCTAGGAAGAAAGGCTTTAGAGATTAAGTGATGAATGGGATTAGAATGAATGATGACATAAGTAGTATGGTAAAGCATGTAATGGTAAAGATTTTAAACTATGAAATAAATGGTGAGATAATCACATTAAACTTTTTATATCATATTTCATAATCGATGAGGTCTTGGATAATGTAATAGATTGTATACTCTCTTATAGTATCATCATGTTGTGAAAGCATAGCCCCAACTGATATGGGTGTGGAAGAAGTATATAGAATCAATGGTTAATCATTGGAAGGAGGATGAAGTGTAGGTAGGTGAAGCAAAAACTCTTTCATGTTATCAAAGGATTTTCGAAAAGAGTCTATCCATTCTAAATTAGTACCTTTCTTGAGAAGATATTTGATGAAATGCATGTTTTAGATTAAGGTAAAAGTAGGTTTTGAAGGGACACCAAAATCCTTTAACAAAGAAAAAAAGATGAAACGATAACACCCACTAGGAATAACAATCCTAAAAAGAACTGAAAATAGTATCAAAATCAGGTTTTACAGGGACTTGAAACCACAGACCAAAACCAAAAGAAAGATCACAAGTTTTACATAGACCTGGAAACTCAAAATAAGTTTATAAAACTAGGATCCAACTTTCAGAAGTAGTTATAACATCCATCAGAAAGGACCAGAACAAAAATAATAGCAACAAAGAAGACCTTAGTCTTCTAATTCCAAGATCATCTTCACAGTCTCATTTCCAACCATTACTGTATCTTGTATAGATATTGTAGTTGATGTAGTAGCTTCTTATTGGGATTTCTTCTTTGAGCTCTACCTGGTCCTCTTACTTGGCCCCTCCAGAGATTTTATTTCTTCATTAGCTCATTTTCCAAGGTTAGCTGCAGCCGCACATATGCTAGAAGTAACCTCCTCCATTTTCATTTTACTTTCATTGATGAGCCTTCTCATATTATTCTCATAATATTTAAGTTTAATTGGAATATCACTCATTTTCTTCTCCAAATTATTGATTTTGATCCTATCAGCTTCCTGTTTATGTTGCATTATTTCTACTTTCTGCTTCAGCTCCATCATTTCCTTGTGCATCCACAAATCAACTTGGAAAATTGCATCCACTTTGAATTTTTCCAAATTCATGAAGGAGATCTTATTATCCCTCTAGCGAGCATCACAAATGTCATCTACATTCTCCTTTGGAAAGGACTCATCCTTTTCAATTTGGTCCTCCCTTTCCATCATTTTATCCTCTTTTGTCTCTACAGGGTTTTTATGCTGGTCATGATCATCCTTTTCTTTTTATCTAATCTCCATGGCATGATTGGAACCTAGCACCAAATGTTCCTTTTCTCTTGTCAAAGCTATATCATCAAGTAAATTATTTGTTTCTTTAACACTTCCCCCCACCACAGTCTGATTGTCTTCATGATTAGAATTATTCTGTTCTGTATTGCCCTCTATTTTTTCCCCTTCATTTTATTTATCACTTTTGTCTTCATTTTCCTGATAACCTTCCAGATTTAAACTAAAATCCCCAGTTTCTATCCCTTTTTCTTCCTCAACAACATTCTTCTCAAAACTTTTTGTACTTTCCTACTCAGATTCCTCTTCAACATTTTATTTTTTAAGACTAGAGGGTTTAGGTTTTACTTTTTCTTTCCCCTTCACCTTTCCATTCTTCTTACGCTGTGAATCCTTATTTTTGTTATAATAAGGATTCAAGACTATAGCATTGTTTTTGCAATAGCCCTCTATAATAAGAATCAGTCCTTCATGCAAAATTGGTCGAGATTCCTTCTTTCTATGAGCAAACAGACTTTGAAGCAGTGAAAAGCGAAAATAGAAAGGGAAGGAAATTCTGTCTTTATGCCTAAAATGATTAAGAAAGACAATGAAATTTATGAAATCTTTTGCTTCTACCATCTAGGATAAAATACTCACGAATGTTGCATAATACATCTCTCCAGATTCCTTTTATTTGCTCCAAATCGAAGAAATCTCCACTCTTTTCAAATTGCTTCTCCTCTGCATCCATTTTTAGGAATTTTTTGTAAGATGCATTGGAAATACTAGTCTACTTATAGAATTTAATGCCACTTGTGGGGAGCCCTATAACCTCAGCAATGAATTCCTCTGTGAGCTTCACAGTAACACCATGGAGAGTTACTCTATCATTGACCCAGTTTTTGAAGAATGCCATCGTAATATGGGGCTTAGATCCATGCAATCACTCCATATAACTTACCACTCTCCCTTTCTAAATAATATTCCATACATCCTTTCTGTCCTTCCATTCTTCACAATTTTTTGGCTCCTGCTTCCTCGGTTCACCCTTCATTTTGTAAAACAAACAATATTCCACTAACACCCATACATTGAGAGCAGAACAATGGACCCAATTATTTTTTACATGAAATGGAAGTCGCCTATATGATGGCACATGTAAAATCCATGTTTCATTCTCATGAATGCACCTATTCAATGAAGGTAATCGATCCACCTTAAGTCCACTCCTCTGAATCATTAATTTACTAATCTAGACAGATCTTTCCCTCTTTAGAATGAATGGCGTCATAATTGATAAGTGCTTTGAGATCAACGTGCTTGTTTAGTGCATCATGCCATCTCACCTTTTACCCCATTTGGACAACATGATTAGCTATCCAGTCAGCAACTCCATTGGCTAAATTATATAATTGCCCCAAGTTATAAGCTATTTCAAGGATAAATTATATAGTTGCTCCAAGTTTAAATAAGTATAAATGTTAGGAATGGAATGAGGAATGGGCATGTTGATGATAAAACTAATCTTAGTGGGGTCAACATTGATGCTATAGAGAGAGACTATGAATCCCAAAAAATTTCTAAATGTGACCCCAAAGACACATTTGTAAAGATTGATTCTAACTTGGTATTTAAGAAGGTGATCAAAGATGATAGTAAGATCACATAGATGAGTCATATGGTTTTTTGATTTAGAAATGAGATCATCCACATAGGTTTCAACAATTTTGTGAATAAGATCATGAAAGATGTGAGTCATTGATTTTTATTAAGTGGCTCCATCATTTTTGAGGCCGAAGGGAATTTTGACATAGAAATAGGTTCCCCATTCTGTGGTGAAAGTAGTCCTATATTGGTCCTCAAGGGTAATGTGAATCTGATTATATTCTAAGAATTTATCCTTAAGAGATAAATTTCATAAACAACTATGGAATCAATGATGGCATATATTGAATTTAAAGGGAAGTTATCTTTAGGATAAGATAGGTTAAGATGACAAAAATCAATACAAATGCAAATGACTATAGTGACCTTTTTTTGAGTGGGTACAATGTTAAAAACCCATTTGAAATAGTCCATTAGTTTGATAAATTTAGCAATGAGTAATTTGATGATTTCCTTATGACATAAGGTAAAAACCTTGAGTGGAAATTTCCTTTGCTTTTGTTACATAGTTTTAACATCATGATAAGTAATGACATTATGCACCATAATGCTAGGGTTAATACCAGGCATGTACTCATAGGACCAAGTAAAAACCTCATGATACTTATAAAAAAATAAGTTAAAATTATCATGTTTAGTAGGTGAGAGTTCATGAGAGACAATAATTGGTCGAGGATAAGATGGAGTACCATATTCAATGCGAGCGGTTTTTGGATAAGCATGGCATTACCATCTTGAAAGTAGTATGGTGAATTAGGTAAGGAAGAAATATGATTAGTTTTAGGATCAATGCTAGTAATGAATTTATGAAAATAAAGGGTTTTAGTTTTAAAATTTCCAGGTTTATGATGTTGCTAAGGAAGTTGTGATTTTTGAGCATGAAGTATTTAAATAATAGCTTTGCCACTAGGCAAGGTGAGAAGAGGACCATAATACCCAACATCTAATTTTAGATCTAGAATTTGATTACCATGGTGATTATAATCATAATATATCTAATGAAAATTAGTTGCCTTGGCATCAGTGTAATCTCAGGAGTAGGAGAAGTAGATAGATCATAAAATATGGAGTATCATTGGTTTTGGTGATGGGAGAAGGTTTATATATAATGATTGGATCAATAGATGGTAAAAAATATGTTGGAATTTTTGGAGGTTTGAAAGGTATAATTTTATCTACCATCTAAGGAGTATCAATAAGTGGAGAATTGGTAGGAGGTACATGATCTTTAGGATCCAAATTAAAATATGTGGAAATGGTCTGTACATCTTGATTAAAAGTATGAATTTGGGCTAAGGTTTTTTGACAGTGATGGAAATCCAAGTATCGAGATTGAGCTTGGGACATTATATAATTATCATCATATGTGGAAAAATTGTACATGCTTGAGAGTCAAGGGGAGTTTCAAAAGGTGAAATATTGATATTACTAAATGTACAAGGAGATATGATGAGAGGATCTTGAAATAATTTGGATACTCCAAAATCATTTTAAGTGAAGACATATTATGGTAAAGAAGGCTCTTAAGCATTGCATAGAGGGGGAAAATTAGTAATCTCATCAATAAGAATAATATTATGGTATCTAGGTAATAAAGGAGGAAGCCATTACAAAAAGTAGGGAGGTAGCTTGGTAGTATTGAAAGTCTATTGAAAATAATTAGGTTCATCATCATTAGAATTCATAAGAGTAAATCATAAATCAAGATTCATGTTGATGAACTAAGGTAAATGATCACTATTGATCCGAGGAATTATATGAGTACAATATTGGGATTTGGGATTAGGACGCTGAATACTCCATGGGTTAGGATCAACTTCATGCTTGTATCATTTTCCATTATGTAAGAATTTAATGCATTGGATATCAAAAGAATCAATAGCCCTCATTCGATGAGTCCATGGGTGACCAAGGAGTATATTATAAGATAAGGGTAAATCAAGGACCATAAACGTAGTCCAAACTATTTTAGGCTTGATGGTTAATGGAAGCCAAATATAACCAAGTGGCTTTTGATTTGTCTTATCAAAACCATGATAGGTAAGATGAGTTTACTTAAGATGATCCTTGTTATAACCAAGTTGTTGGATTAGTCAAAAATATGTCACATTAATACCAGAGCCTTCATCAACTAGAAATTTATGGATAAGGGTGGTATTAATGAAAGTGGTGGATCATCAACACAAAAAAGGATTCCATCATTGATCACATCTTAAATAAATTCAATGGAAGGCTTAGAAGAAGAACACATAATTTCAATGGTATTGATATTTGTAGGTTGAGATTCAATAGAAGGTGGTTCTTCATCAATAGAGGATGGATCTTAAATTTTTTGGAGTTGTTGCATAAATAACTTATGATGATAGGGGGAGGTACAAACTAACTCCATAAGAGGAATCTTAAAAATCATGGAGTTGAGTTCTTCAAGAAATTTCCAATGAGATTCAGAACAACCAGTATGAGGTTTAGGAGGTAAAGTAGATTTTGAAGGTATAGATGTGGTTGGAGGATCAAAATGAGGAGGTGGTTCCTCATGGGTTTATAAATAAACTTTGTAGTTTTCATATATTTAATAAGTTTCTCTTCTAAATATGGTTTCTTAGGTTTGATAATATGATCTTTATGAGCTGGCTTGCGATGATAATTGACCTTGGTAGTGTTAACATATTGAGAGTTATTATAATATTGGTCATAATTAACATTAATGGCACACACATCCTTGGTATTTGGTTGATTGTTGGTTTTATAAAAATATGTTTGATTATTTAAAGTATAAGATTTGTAAGTTTGTCATTTTTGAGAAGCAATGGTGCACTCTTGATGACAAAGGTTGATCATGGATTCTTGATTAAATGAACCACCAAACATATAAGAAATAACAAATTTAGTGATCCCTATATAAGACTCATGGGAATGACTAATGTTAGCATGAAACCAAAAAAATAGGTTAGGGTCATACCACTTGGAGGATTATTAGGATAAATGAAAGGTTTAGAGGGTGGTAAAAATTGTTTAATTTGTTGAACCAAGAGAGGTGTGTGAGAATATGAAGGAATATTTGTCCTAGCAACACCTTATTTGATTTATTGAGTATTACTATTGATATAATTGGTATATGTTAAAAAATATCCTTTTATATTTTAAGGATTAGGTTCAAATTGCTTCTTAGGAAAGTCTTGATGTTTAGCTTGGTCAAAATCTTCATTAAATGTTTGTGGAGCAAAGGTTCAAACCTTGTATTAAAGAGGAGTCAAAGTAGTGATAAAGAGTTTGAATAAATTATCATAAGTCATGTTATGGTCATATTTTTGAGCCAATGATTTCTATATTTTAATAAAGTAATGAGCTAATTTAGTGGGAGATTGCTTAGCATTAATTAAGTGACTAAGACAATTTTTAAGAAGATCATTGTGTTAAAACTCTTAAACTAAGAGATGAACCAAATATTCAATTTGCCAAATTAAATGTTGGGGTAATTGGTTATAAAATTATGTTACATTTATAGTGAAGGATTTGACTAAGATTTTAGTTGTGGTAAAGGTATTAGTTTGTATCCACTCTTTGTAAAGGTTGTCAAAGTCTTTGAGAAATGAGGTAAGGCCTTTAGTCCCATCATACTTGATAGTTGGAGATATGTTACTATATACATCCTAAATTGATCAAGAAACTACACATATCATGTCTTTTCGTAGTCCTTTCATAGGAGACTCTAACTGGGGAATATGAGATTTTATTCACATCTAGCCATGTCCCTTTATTTGACTTGTCTTGGTCTTACTCTATTCCCTAGACACCTTTTTGCTTATCCCTAGTCATATTTAGCTTTTCAGACTTAACCCTTACAGACCTAAGCAACTATTTCAGGAATAGATCCATCCCACTAGGTCCCACACCCCCTGGACAACATTGCCCAAATAGGACTACACTACTGAAACCTAGGGTGTCCAGTTTCTAGTGCTGTTGTCCAAGTGCAAATTTGGTTATAATGGTTATTTTCTCCTATAATATGACTCTTAACATTTTTTTACTTTGCCCCTAAGTTTTCCAATGTTATCCAAATGTGGATAAAGCTCCCAAATTTAAAATAATGATTCTCCTATATAAATAACTACACAAGGCATTTTATATCTATCACTTACTATTTTGGCACATTGGACATAATAAAAATTAGTCAATAGTATAACTAAACTTCTCTACATGACACATAGGATTTCATGCTGGATCAAGGAATTTCATAGGAAAAATTCAATCTTGCATCAATCGTGTATGTTGATTGTGTATGTTTCCTAAGGGAGAACTACATCAGATTTGAGACCCTAGCTTGAGGGTTAATGTAGGCAACAATCAAAATAATAAGTGTTCTTAATTATGTGATCATTCTTCCCTTAACCCAATTTCCCCCTTTTTATTTTGATCTATTTGTTCTTTCCATGTGTGTGGATGAATATAGGTACTAAAGATTGAAACAAACCTACAGTGAGCTCTAATGACTCCCAGGACTTAAAATTTGGTACATAGGGTCATATTGAGCAAAAAAATAGAACCTATAAATATTTTTGCCTCAAGACAACAATGAAAATAATAAAATATAGTGCTAGACACTAGGGTGTCTTATTTTTGACACTTCTATCCAATTAGAAAATGAAAGATAGATTTAGGTCCTAGATAATGTCTCAATCTTGTGTGCGAGTTCTCAAATCCTGACTCATCCGAATCACCCTATTTAATTTAGATAAGTGTTTTTATTCCTTAGGCAAACTAATTTTATCAAATTGATATAAACTTATATTTTACTATATTTAGTCAAGATTCTTTCCATGTTCTAGATGTTTATTATTTAGGATCTAAACACTAGATTTTCCTAAAACAATAAAGCATTTGGTTAACCTGACTTACTTAAAAAAAAATAAAACCCTAGCTATACTTAGGGTTTTTCCTTCTTATCTTGTGCAAAAATTTAATTTCCAAAATTATGATTTTTGTATTTATTTTTGTACATTTATCCTATTCAAAACTATTTTTATAATTTAAAATTATTGCATAATTTTAATTTTTTTTAAAACCCTAGTTCAAAACCCTAGATTTCAAAACTAGGTCATCAAACACCAAGCCTTTCCTCACCAATTTTAGAAAACTATTTTGGAGTTTTTACAAATTAATTACCTTGTCAAAAATTATTTCAAAATTTCAAAATTAGTAGTCTATTTTGCAAAAAATTAGTTTCCAAATTCTAATTTTTATATAAATATTTGTGCATTTATCCTATTTAAAATAATTTTTAGAATTTAAAATTATTTTATAATTTTAAAAAATTCTAAAACCCTAGTTCAAATCCCTTGATTTCAAAACTAGGTCTTCAAACCTCAAATTGCCTTCCCTTACACTTTTTAGAGAAATATTTTGAATTTATTGCAAATTGTTTGGGTTATCAAAAGTAATTTTCAAAATTCAATGTTATTTGTTTTTTGTGCATTTATTTGCTTCCTAGTAATTTTCAAAATTCTCTTTGGTGATAAAATGTCCATAAAGGCAATTCCTCCTTATCCCATAGATCAATTTCTAAAATTTTCCTACAATTATGACAAGGATTGGAGAAATTTGCAAAATTACACATTAGCTAAAACTATAGAAAATGATTTCACTTATAGTGAAGATAATGACTATTTTTGTAATGAAGGATATGATGATATACGTGATGATGAGGGTGAATCACAAATAGATGACTATTTGTTTCTTAAACCCATCTCTTTTATTCCTTCTTCTAATGAAAATAATTTTGATAAATGCAAAAGATACTTCTCACCCCATTCTCCTAGGCATAATACACCAAATTCACAAATTAGTCATGCACTTCCAAGCAAACCTCTTATTGGTGATGATTTTCTTCCATGTGAACCTAATCTCTATCTCCCTTTTGCTACTGCTATGTTCAAAATATAACAATATAAATGCAATATAATCAAATTTCCAAAACATAGTTCAAATGATGCATTATGTGTTCCTAACTCTACTCTATCAAAATAATGTTCAAACGATAACTCTCCTACTCTTACTTCTCATGTTGAAAATGAAGACAATGAATATACTCCATCCATGGATATCATATATACACATGATATTCCAAATTTTAATAATAAATTGTCACATATTAGAAATGAATTAGAATTTTCTCTTACACCTCTCCTTATAAATGATGCAAGTGATAATGAATATGATAGTGAACATGAAAATAAATATGAGAATGAAAGGGAAGATGAAAATTATACTTTAAATTCTTCTATTTCAAATGAACAAAATGCAGATTGTGGTAATGCATGGAATAATGATGATTACTATGCATATAGTGAAGAAGAAAATGTATCTCATACTTCTAACCCTTTCTCTCACTCCTCTCAAATATCATGCATGCCAAAATTTTTCTCCTACTTTTATTCATGATTCTATGTCAAATGATGCACATGATAATATTAACATCACATCTTTTACTCAATTAAAATGTGATTCACTAACACAAAGATACCAATTAATCTCCCACACCATCCCTTACTACATTAGAAACTAGTTCTCACTCTTCACCCAACGAGAATGGTAGCTCATATCCCTCTAGTAAGGTCCAATCTATCATTCCTCCAAAGGTTCAAGTGAGCACAACCCTTATTTATGATCCACTTTCTAAATGTAGCATTCTCATGGTTAAAATTAACAATCAAATTCAATGATTAAATGAACCACTTCAAGATACTAATGTACCATCCCAGGAGATCATCTCTTTGATGTATGAATTTGGTGAAATAAAACACCAAGTACATCTCTTTACCTTAGAAAACAAAGCTTATAAATCTTGGATGGATGCTAATTATCTACATGGTAACCCTATTCCAAAGACATTCATAAAAGCTTCATTGCCTAAGCATTTCCAACCACCATCATTCCCTCACTTTGATGGAATTGGAGATCCATTCACACATCCCTATACCTATTTAACCCAACATAAAAATTGAGACATACTAATAAAGCCATTCATTCAAAATATTTAAACAACCCAGCCTATTTAATTCATACCAACCTAATTCCTACTCATGCACCACTAGTCTTCACTTTTGGCTCAACCTCCTCTTTCACAGATCTCATCTCTCTCCCCAAAAGGGGGAAATCATTCCTCCTATATCTAAAAATTACCTAGCATACCTATCCACTCCTATAGATAGATACACCATGGTTATTGCATCTAGATTATTAGTGTTACTCAGTTCAGATTGGTCAAAGATTATACAGTGGTTCAGACTATATAGGTCACTTAACATTACTCAGTTTAGATTGGTTAAGATTATATAGTTGTTCATATTATATGGGTCACTTTGTATTACTCAATTTAGATTGGTCAAGATTATATAATGGTTTAGACTATATGGGTCACTTAGCATTTATCATCTCAAATTGGTCAATATTATATAGTGATTTTGATTACATTGGGTCACTCAACATTACTCAAGACATTGAGAGGGGTACACCTTCAGTTTAAAAATACATAGACTATCTAGATACCAAATTTAGGGGTATGTACATTACTACACATCTCACATATATAGATTCACATAGCATGATAGGACAAGATAACACATCATCAACATAGTGCATAACACATTGTTTTAATCTCCAATTTTACACATGAGACATGACATGATAGATCATATCACATGTGTTTATACAAATTTATAGATTATCCAAATGCATCACTCACATACTAGATTTTGTAGGATGGCATGGATGTTCATGTCTTTCATATTACAAGATTATACATATTAGAATGGCAAGACATGCCATTTTCTTCTTACACATTTACTAGAGTTTTTGGATTACATCTATGCATTACTCAGGTTGTCACCAGGTTAAACCATATGGTCATATACAATGATTGGTCCATTGTATTATTCAGACATAGAATCAAGAGTTTGTGTAGGATAGAGGGTAGATATTGGTTTTGAAACTTTGAGCACTTCTCAAATCCATTTTAGATTATTCAGATTTAGTGCAGGGTACATCATAGGGATTCTTTCTTTCTCTAGGCATTATTTAGATTCAATACAGGGGCATCTATGACAGGGATTGCTTATTTATCTAGGCACTATTTAGACTTAGTATAGGGGATATATATAATAGGGATTACTTATTTCTCCAAACACTATTTTAGTTCTTCATCCACTTCCCTGGCTAGGATGTTGGAACCTTTTTCAGCACACTTATCTTCATACAGGTAAGTTTAGGTATGCATCTTATTTTTTTTAGATTTTACTCTAGTAATTCATTACATTACATCATTAAATTAAAATTGGGGAAAATGTATACACACTAAATTGGTTGAACAACCACACATATCATGTCTTTTCATAATCCTTTTACAATAGACTCTGACTAGAGAATATGAGCTTTTATTCACATCTAGCCATGTCCCTTTGTATGACTTGTCTTGGTCTTACTCTATTCCCTAGACACCTCTTTTTTAATCCCTAGTCATGCATAGCTTTACAAACTTAACCCTTATATACCCAATTAACTCGTTTAGGCCCAAATCCATCCCCCTAGGTCCCACACCCCTTGGATAATAGTGCCTAAATAGGACTATAGTGTTAAAACCTAGGGCATCTAGTTTTTGATGCTATTGTCTAAATACAAATTTGGTTCCATGGTCAGTTTCTCCCATGATATGAGTCTTAAACCTTTTATTTGATTTGTACCTAAGTTTTCCAATGTCATCCAAATGTGAATAAATATCCCAAATTCAAAAAAATGAGTCTCCTATATAAAGAACTACACAAGGCATTTTATAACTTGCACTTACTATTTTGGCATATTAGACATAATAAAAATAAGTTAATAGTATAGCTCAACTTCTCTACATCACACATAGATTTTCATGCTTATTTAAGGAAGGGCCTAGGTGAAATTAATTCTTGCATCAATCATGTGCATTTATTATGCATGTTTCCTAAGGGAGAACTACATCAGATCTAAGACCCTAGCTTGAGGGTAAATGTAAACAACAATTAGAACAATAAGGGTTCTTGATTATGAAATCATTCTTCCCCTAACCTAGTTTTTCTAGATTTTTCTTTTGATCTATTTTTTTTTCCATGTGTGTAGATGAATACAAGTACTAAAGATTGAAATAGATTTACAATGAGCTTTGATCACTCCCAAAACCTAAAATTTGGTACATAGGGTCATATTGGGTAGACAAACAGAACCCAAAAAGATTTTTGCCTCAGGATAATAATGCTAGGAATGGACTAAAATGTTGGACACTAAGGTGTCATGTTTTTGATGCTCCTATCCAATTAGAAAATGAAAGATAGATTTAGGTTCTAGAAAATGTCTCAGTCTTATTTGTGAGTTCTTAGACCCTGACCCATCCGAATCACCCTATTTATTTTAGATAAGTGTTTTTCTTCCTTAGGCAAACTAATTTGAAAAAATTGATATAAACTTATATTTTATTGTATTTAATTAGGATTCTTTCCATGTTTTAGGCCCTTATTATTTAGGATTTAAACACTAGATTTTTCTAAAATAAGAAAATAGTTACCAATATCAATGGATATAATAAAGGGGGATAAAGGCTCATTTTAAATAGTTTGAAGCATCTTGTTATTCATTATGGGTTGAGGAATAACATTTCCGAAGGCATCTCTAAGAGGTAGAGGAATATAATTGGGATTATCTTGAGGATGGATAGTTAGAGGTTGATTAGCCATATTAATCAAATGTTGTTAAAGTTGCATCATTTGAATAGTGTTATAATTTTTCATTATGTTCATTTTCTAGATAACTTGGACAAGAAGTTGTGTTGTATCAAGAGGTGGGTTGGTGTTGGTAGGAGCATTACTTAAATTGGTGTTAGGGGGAGGGTTATTAGAAGAAGGGTTATTAGTGGGATTATTGAGTAAATTCATTTCAATTTCTCCCACATTAGTTTTAATATTTTTGAGATGAGAAGTATTTTGGTAAGTATAGAAAGGATTAGACGCATCAACTTCATCTTGAGGTGTGATTTGCACCATGTTAAAATTCATAGATGAAGGAGGGGAAGATGTTCCCCAAGAGTGATGGTGATCTTGGGAAGAAAAGAGAGGGATAAATGAATATCCCATAGAGTATTTAAATTGATTCAAGCTATCCAAGAAGATTTCATAGGATATTTCATTATGACTAGAAAGAAACAAATAAAATGCTAATAAGGAAAGACAGTGAACTGGATTGATAGACAAGGAAGGTAGAAATCAGTACAAGGTCAACTAGGTCAACCTAGAATAAAAAATAGGGCCTAAAAATAGTATAGGGATGATTGGGTCAACCTATTATAGTAAATAGAGGTTAGAAAAAGTACAAGGTTGACTAGGTTGACCTAGTATAACAAGTAGGGAAAATTAGAAAGCCTATAACAGACTTTGTCAACTAAAATAATTGTGTACTAAAAATAATTTTTCAAATACTTTAAATAATTAAGAGATAAAAGGAAATAAATAATCAATTTGATAAATGAGGCTAATCCAATTGAGACACACAACACAAATCCTTGCACCAATGCTAGCTAGTGTAAGTTTTTGCAATATAAAATACAATTGAGAAAAGAGCAAGCAATCAACTTGGAAAGTAAAAGTTAACTATTTGGTTAACCTAAATGATTATTAGATTATTAGAATATTATTTTGATTATGATGGGAATTTATCTATAATCAAGTAAGTAGAAAAAACTCTAAAGATAATTTTAGGGTGTTTAGGCTAAAAGGGATTTGTATTGGTAATGGTACAAGATTGGTATTGGGGCCTACCCACTCACTTCATACACCACAGTGATAAGGGTGTTGGGTGATTAGCCATAATATACCATTAACCACATATTTTTACTTGGATATAAAAACAAGTTGGCTTCTCCTTTTGTGATGAAATCAAATTAGGTTGGCCTTAGGTAGACAATTTTTAAAGTGCTTGTTTAATATTTTGTGATTTGCTTATGTGTGTATAAAATAGAAAATAGTGAAACTAAATGATAAATTTAAAACCACCTAATTATAATATTTATTCTATTCTAATAATGCAAGCAATAAGAAATGAAAATGTGAACTAATTACTAGCATATAAAGGTTAATTCCCACTTTGAAACATGATACAATGTTGATACAGTTGACAATCTATGGACAAAATACAAAATGTGGTCAACAATGTCATCTCTGTATTATAGAATTAAGGTATGAAAATGAATAGGGTTAATAGAGTTGATCTAGTTATCTAGACAACACACAAAATATAGAATTGGCTTGATAGGGTTGATCTAGTTGACTTTATAAGGGCAGTTTTAAAGATTACAAACTATGAAAAGAAAAGATTATAAGGAAAGAGAGAAAGGATAAAAAATAAACTTAATAATTTTGAAGATGTAGAGAAGTGATATTTCTATCAAAGAACCTTGATAAATGCTTGAAAATCTTGTTAACAGGGTTAACTGGGTTGATCTAAATTTACAAGATCTTTTTTCTAAGTACTTGAACTATACAAGGTTAACTAGATTGACCTAGTATGCTAAACAGGAAGCCTAAAGATATAGAAGGTCAACTGGATTAAACTCATATGCTAAACTTGATGTCTAAATATAAAAAAAAATATATTAGGTCAACTAAGTCAATCCAATATCTTGTACCTAAAAACTTGTGCTCAAAAAATAAAATTGGGTTGATGCAGTCAACCTAGTATGACAAATATATGATAAAAATAATGAAATAAGTGAATAAATCCTGTAAGGGTTAGTTCACATCAGGTTCACTATAATGTATGAAATCAAAAATACATCATGTCTATAAATTAATCCTAGATCAGAGAAGATATACCATACCTACACTTTCGATTGGGAATACATTTGTTAAGCGGGATATGGCCAATATGGGGATCTACTAGACCCAATTATGGGATCATTTATCATAATACACCATGATAAGGAGGGTTTCAAAGCCTTCATTCTAACATAATAATGTAATAACCCTAAGGGGGTCCTATGCTTTAATATTTCACTTATGCTAATAACAAGAAGTTAAATCTAATCTAGTGCTTACCAAAGTTTGTGGCACAACATGAGGGATAGAAACAATCAAAACATGCATAAGAGAATCTCAATTAATCTAAGTATGAGTAAGACCCTATTACATAGAATATGAAGAATAATATTATTTGAATCTGATACTTATGCTACTTGTATCTACTAAATAGAGGAAGATAGTTAGAGAATACTTATCTGAATGTGAACCCATTAAGACTCAACCTCTCCCTTGGCCAATGGGGATTTTTAAGAGGTTGTTTTAGTCTATAAGGATCACTAATAAATGAAAAAGAATCAAATACTTATCCTTAAGACTATATTATCTAAGTGGAAACCCTAAGATAATACTCCTCAAGTAGAATGGTAGAAGAGTAGATTGTAAAGAAGCATGAGCAAATAATAACTCTTGATTGCATATGTAAATAATGATGAAATGATCTTGTATTTATAGGTAGATCTCACCCTAAAACCTTATAAATATGTTAGCTGATAGGGTCAACCTAGTCAACCCTATACAATTCCAATCAATTATTCACTAGGTTTCGATCTAGGTTGGTAAAAGGCCAAACTAACTCCTAAATGAAAATTACCCAAAATTGTATAGTGTAAACCTAGTTAACCTAGTATAGCTAACTAACAAAAAGGTACTAAGGTGAGAAAGGGACAAAAAGTGGAAAAATATTGGAGTGTGTAACATATGAGTAATAGCTTAGAGAATTATTTTAAGAGCTAGTTGGATTGGTGCTAATGTGATAATAAGGGACAATAATCTTGTGAAGGACCAATGGTTTTCCCACCCCTTTCCTAGTGTAGCCTTTAAGTTGTGCACTTGGAGAGATTGAGTCTTGATGGGTTATTTCAAGATGTAAAACATCAATATTTGATAAAAAATGATAATATTATGTGTATATAATGAAGACCCAGATGCAAGCTATTGAGAGTCAGACATAGACCATGAGGAAATCAGAGTATCTAAAATAATTGGGGGTTCATGGAGGACTCAAAAAACCCACATTTCTACCTCAAAGGTGATACCAACATGCTATAGTAGTCCAAGGGTGTAGCATATCCAATATAAGGTTATAGTAGGATATGTTTAATAGGGTTGTATATGTATACCCATGTTGCATAAGTCAATAACCATTCATGAAAATAAATCAATAGGTTGTTTAAAAGAGGAGATCCTAAGAGACCGTTGAAATCACCAACCAGGTTTTATAAACCCAAAACTAGTCTATGGAAGCCTATTATAATAGAAAATACAATGACACCACTAGATATAGACCATCAATACCCATATATAAATACCTAGGGTTTGGAGATTGTTCTTTCAAGTTTAGGGTTTAGATATTTAGGTTTAGTGTTTAAGGTTTAGGGTTTAATGTTTTGGGTTTAGGGTTTGGGTTTTAGTGTCTAGGGTTTAAGGTTCATGGTTTTGAATTTTGTTTTTAAGGTTTAGTGTTTAAGATTGAGGGTTTAGGGTTAATGGTTTAGTGTTTAAGATTTATGATTTTAGGTTTCTGGTTTGGGGTTTAGGTTTAAGGGCTTACAATTTTGGATTTAGGGTATAAATTTTAGGATTCAAGGTTATATATTTAGGGTCTAGGGATTAGGGTTTAATGATTAGGGTTTTGGGTTTAGAGCTAATATATTAGGGTTAGGGTTCAAGGTTTAGGGCTTAGGGTTTAGTGTTTAGATTTTAATCTTTAAATTTGGTGTTTAGGGATCAAGGTTTAAGGTATAGGTTTTAAGGTTTATGATTTAGGTTTAAGGTTTAGGGTTTAATGATTAAGACTTACGTTTTAGAAATTATAGTTTGGATATTATTATTTGGAATTTAGGGTTTTGTGTTTGGGTTTTATGGTTTGATTTTAGGGATTTGGGTTTAGGTTTTATTGTTTAGGGTTTTATGTTTGAGTTTAAGGTTGGGGAATATGGTTAAAGATTTAAGGTTTTGGGTTTTGGGGTAAGGATTAAGGGTTTAGGTTTTGGGCTTTGGGTTTAAGGTTTAAGGTTTATGGTTTAGTGTTTACGGTGTGGGGCTTAGAATTTGGGGTTTATTTAGTTTTTAGGTTTTAGGGTTTAAAATTTAGGCTTTTATGTCCTAGGGTTTTAGGGTGTAAAGCTTAGGGTTTTGGGGTTCAGGGTTCAGTGTTTATTATTTTATGGCATTAGGCTTATGGTTTTGGGTGTGGTGTTTGGGGTTAGGGTTTAAGGTTCAAGTTTTGGAATTTAGTGCTTAGGTTTTAGGTTTATGGTTCAAGGCTAATTATTTAGGGTTAGGGTTTAGTTTTTAAAGTTTTGGGTTTTGGTTTTATGTTTTAGGGTTTAACATTCATGGTTTGGAGTTTAGTGTTTTAGGGTATATGATCTAGTGTTCATGGTTTAAGGTTTATAGCTTAGGGTTTAGGGTTTAATTTTAAGGGATATTAGTTTATTGTTTATTGTTTAGGGTTTGAGGTTTAATTTTAATGGTTTAGGTGGAAATGGAGTGTACTAGGATGATTAAATACATTTGTGTCTAGTATGAGTGACCATATCATGACTACAAGTAGATGTCATGTATGAATAAATGCATACCTACATGTAGTACTAGGTATGTGGTATGTTTAATGTATGAATGTATGTTATAAGTCACATGATACATGATATTCATTATGCATATCTATAGACCCATTGATTCAAATACCTACAAATTATTTAGGAATTTAGTCTAAATCCATCTTCAAGCATTGTACATGATCATCCCTAGTCACATGATACATGATATTAATTATGCATATCTATAGACCCATTGATTAAAATACCTACAAATTATTTAGGAATTTAGTCTGAATCCATCTTCAAGCAATTTACATGATCATCTCTAGTCACTCCTTTCTCTATATAGGTGAGAATTATCCCTCTCTAAATTTTCATGTATCTCTTGATAATGACCCCTTTCTTTTATCATTTGATCTAATAATTCCCCCTCTAATGATTTTCAAGAATAATAATGCCCACAATCCTTTTAAGATATAGATTGGGTATTCAATAAGGTATTAGGCATTCAAGATATGGCTCATGTAAGATAGATATGATAATGATTATATATGGGTATTTAAGATCAAGATATGGTTCAAGTATTTAGTTAGGTGGGGTATACTCAATTGGGTGGTCCATAATTGTGTAGGTAGTGTAATAAATATAGGTAGGTAAGGCATACTCAAGTAGACAAAGTAGGTAGGGCATATTCAAGTACAATAAGGTAGGTGGGGATTAGTTAAGATAAAGATATACATAGATATTTAGATAGGACACATTCAAGATTAAGTTATGGCTTTGGTATTCAATCTGGTATGGCATATACTCAGGTAGGTAAAGTATGCTTGGCATAATCAAGTAGTTAGCTAAGACATACTTAAGTACAAGAAGGTAGGTCGAGAATATTCAAGATCAAGATATGGCTCAGTTATTCAATTAGTTAAGGCATATTAAAGTAGCTAAACTAGGTAGGGAATACTCAAGTAGGTAAAGTAGGCATGTAATACTCAATGGTATAGATCTATTACATACATAACATAATTTGAAACTTTGTTTATCATTTTATCTTCTAATCCTGAAATTCTGAAAACTAAGTATTGACCATATTATATTTTGAAAACTAACTTATAAATGGTAACCCCTACAACTCTATAATTGATTTTAGAAGATACAAAGTGGCCCTAATTTTTTATATTTAGTAAAATAAATTTAAAGTATATATTTACATTTAATTTTATATGATATAAAATGTAATATAAAATTAAGTGTAAACTTATACTTTATATTTATTTTAATCAATATTTACCTAAATATATATAGATCAAACTAACAACACAAAAATAACCAATTAAAGTGCAAAGGGCATATGCTATCAACAATAACCTATTGAAGAGCATATGGCATATTATAGCAAAAGGGTGCAACTCAAACTAAAAACATAATAATAACCTATTGAAGTGAAAAGGGTGTATGCCCTTTTCTCAAAAGGGAATATTCCCTCTAGGATTGAGACCAACCCAAATCATATTAGAAATGTTTTAAAAAAAAATGACGTATGCCCTTTTTAAAAGGGTGTATGCCCTTTACAAAAAAACTTACATTTTTCATTTTGTTCAATTTTTTATCCACTAACTTTATGCATCCGCCGTATGATCATATCCTATAAAATAACATATCCATGTACATAATGTAAGATACATATATGTTATCATGAAATTTATAAGAAGTGCATAGCTCATCAATATAGTAGTTATATAATGATAATACCTATAAATACTATAATTTGTCAAAAAAATGTCCCTAGTTTTTTAAGGCTATTGGGTAGAGTTAAGTCCAACATCTTATTCCATATGAGATATGTATGTACTGTATAACACTCATAAACACTATAAATATGTATTTGAGATATAAAAAGAGTATTCTATCTACTGATCATGAGATAAATAACATATGCCAATGATGCAAAACAAATATCTAATCATGCTCAAATTTTGATTTTGAAAATTTAGAAAATTTTGAATGTTTTTAAATTTTTTACATATATGATAATTTTTTATACTTTTTGATATTTTTAGACCTATATAAATAGAAATTAATGATAATAAAGGGGTTTAAAGTAGAATAATGGAGAGGGATATGAATAATCCACCATGTGTCAATGTAAATTATGGACTAAAAATGATGGAATGGCCATGTATAAATAAGATGACCCCATTGTATATGTGAGTTATAACTTTAATAAATCTATAGGAAAATAAGTATGAAAAAGAGTGGTTATACATCTTCATTTCATAAAATTTACAATTTTTTAATCATGAAAAATGTGTGAGCAATATAACATTGAAAAATAAAGATCTTGCATGAATAAGTGTTGTTTTGCATACTAGAACTAAGTGAAATATCTATAAATTGAAAATATCAAGGCTCTAGGTGCTCATATTTTGAATTATATATGGAAATTTGCATAGGACAAGATCAAATTATTGAGGATAGTAGTGGAATTCAACTATGTTCCTCACTGGTTGATTCTATCCTTCTTATAAAATGTAATTTTATCAGTTTAGATTGTGAAAATAGAAAGATAAATGGTAAATTGTAGTAGAAAGGCCATTGTTTCAAACTATTTAGATCTATAAAGATGAAAATTAATATACAAGAGGTTAATAAGTAAATAATATCCAAGGGATTATAATAATTAATAAATTTGATCACATGTGTAAGCAATAGAAGAACATGTTGCAATAATCAATACGTTATGTATAATAATATTTTTGTTTTTATGAATTAGTTACGAATTTTTAGAATATTTGAAATTGAAATAAGTTAATTGATGATCTCATAAATATTGGAGTTATAATAACCTATAATGATGGGTATAAATATTATTATTTTTTGAATGAATTATGTTGTGCATGAATCCAAATAAGAAAATACATGATGCATTGTAAGAAAACTATCTAGATCACCATTTGTGTAATATTTTTAGGAGGAGTAGATATAGGAGATGTAGAATGATGTGAATTATAATGAATAATTATAGTATATTGTTCTAAATGTTATGCCTTTTATGGAATATGCTTATCTATATGCATCATCAGTTTATAATGTATTGTATGTAATGGTACTTACTAGGAACTATACACATTTTTATGATAATCTTGATTTTACACTTGTTACTTTTGAGACCTTTTCACCATTTTTTTAATTGGTTGAATATGTATTTTTTGATTGGGTGAAATAACTATAAATATTCTTTGTTATTACATAGATGTATCAAAGAACTGTGGTGGTGTAGGGGGAGAGGAGGTACTATAGATTTTAGAGGGTAATCATACCTGATTATTGAAATTATAATAACCTAACTGAAATGAATGTACTTTAATGTAAAAGATATTATGGAGTCTATTAACTACTTGGGCACTAGTCTTGTGCACATCCTAACACTTAATATTTATATGCCAAAATTTCATGGAAGTTTTCTTATGCACTCACCCAAGGAACATACAGAGGTAACCAAGTTGGATTGGGGTTAATTTTAAATGGAAACACTTTCATTATCTTGTGCATGCCTAACACGAAAGGGGTTTCTTAAGATTTATGTATCCTAACTAGTTAATTAACACATGGAATCAAGTTAACATAAATATGAAAAAAATCCTAGAAATACTATTGTACTTAAGTATTCATCATTTCAATAAGCAAGACATCATCAAACATAACAACATTAGTCTGAGCCTATTAAAAATATTCCATGGATGTAAATAATGATAATAATATTAGCAATAAAAATAAATACTATATCCATTACTTATAAAATATGATTACAATAATTACAAGGTGCTCAAGGTCACTTAGAAATATCACAATAATCTAACTATTTATCTCTCCACATTTTGATAGTATTTCTCCTTTTTTTAGGATCTCTATTAATAATTTGACAACACTTAGTTATGTCTAACCAAATTAACTTTCTTTATCTTCCCAAGTCTCTACCTTTTATAGGATTCGTAATGGATCTTTACATCATCTTTTAGCTCAATTTGCACCAATCACCAGTTAATGCATTTGTTATCCACTTCGTAGTTAATGTGTTCATTATCCAGTTGGTAGTTAATGTGTTCATTATCCTTTTTATGGTTAATGTGTTATTCTACTTGAGGTTATCTACCTATTTATTTTATGTTACTTCTCACATGCCTATTAAAATTTAGCTACAAGTCATAAATTCTATTGTTTATCCATAAATCACATTGAATTAGATAGGCCTAACATTGACACATGGTCATTTTCATTATTTTCCTCACTGTATTATCAAGTGCACACATAAGGATTGGTTTTATCAGTGTGTACAATGACTATTTTATATGTAAACTAATAAAATGCACATGGATTAGTTTTATCAACATGCATCATGCATGCTTGTTTCAGGTACTAGTGTCAGTCTCTAGTTGCACTTGTCATGTAAGCACATGTAATTGGTCACAAATAATAAAGGTAATAGAAATCTGGGGTCAACATCACCTTGCACTATCTTGGTTGGTCATCCTCAGACAACCCACCAATCCCTTCCCCTTATTATTCCTTACCTTCCATTAATTTCTCTATTCCATTATAGGCATTGATCATCTCTTCATTAGTTTATCACCATCATGCATTTTGACTTCCCTTCTAGGCCCTCCTACTTTAGGATCATCCCTCCATATCACCATGTGCCACTTGGATATTTTTTGATTCCACTATTTGATAAAAATTGGGATGTCCCCAAAATTTTATTATCTATCTTAATTCTTACATGCTCTTTTTAGTTACTCCTACTTGCATATATACCTATCCAAAAATTTGGATTTATTTTATCGAATCAAAGAATTCAAGGGCATCCTTATTTACTTATTTTTTGAAGGCAACCCATCTTGTTAGTGCATCCTGTATATTTTTCATTATGCTTATCACCTCTACACCCAATCCATTTAATTATGGAGGTTGTTTTTGGAGTTACTCAACCTTCCATTTAATGTCACTTATTTTATTGGTAGCTCCCTTTATTGTCTCTTCAAGGAAACTTTCCTCATCAATAGTTTTTAGTTGTAGCTTCGATAAGTGCTACTCAAACTCCTTATTATTCATGATTATTATATGTCCCATTTCTTCCACCTCTTGTAAAATATTTATGCACTCCTCCTTGGTTTTATTTGTATAAATTTGGGTGGATAACATGCTCTTCTCTTTATCTTATTTATGTATATGCACATTTATTATGGCTATTTTTTGGGAGAAACTCAATAATACTTTCTCTACCACTGTTAAATCTTTTTAAGATACTATTTAATGTGTCCTCATAATCTTTTAATTGCTCAAAAAAAATATTTTTTATCTTATTGATTTTTCCCAATGTATCTTGGATACCTGTTCCTCTCTTCAAGAGTTGATTGATTATTATTTCTAGTTTATCTAAATGCTTGGCCTAAGTGATCTCAACTTCATCTAGTAGTCTAGGCTACTCCTTCATGACCCATTCACCCAAATTTAGAGATATAATATCCATGGATGCTACCTTATGATTTGTAGATAAAAACTTATCTCACTCCTCTTTGGGTGCACTTTCTACTTTGACTTGCTTCTTCTCTTCCTCTTTGGGCACCTTCAATACTTCAATTATTATATGCCTTTTTTCTTATAGGTTATGTTGTTAAACAAGTTATTATTAGAAACTCATGTATCTAACTTCACTATTGCACTCTCCACTTGTACATCATTCATATTAATAGGATTGACAAAAAATAAGTCTTGCTCTTTGTTGGTGTCTATTTAAGGATTGAATCCTACATTCATGAGGACTTCAAACCATGGCTTGTATGAATAGTGTCCAAATAAAATGATTTTTTGGCAGGCTTATATTAAGGCATGGTTAGGATTCATTTTTTAACACATGTAGAGATCTATTTCCTTTAGGCCACTATAGGATCTAGTCTAGACAATGTCTTCTTCTTATTTTTTTAGTGGGGGGATATTTTCCACCCATATATTTTTACATTTCTCGGTCCTCTTTATTTATTCTTCTTTTCCCTTCAACTATTATTATGCTGACCCTTCTCTAATGGTTTAATCTCTTTAGGACTGTACTATAGAGTCCATGTATTTTAGATGCTCCATGACTAAATCAATCCTTTTGTTCATTACTACCTCAAAGTATTTCACATTATATACTTCTAATTCAGGGTCTTGTTTTATTTTTGTATCTTATTCTATGTCCTCTTCTTACTATGATTTTTGATTTTTTTCCTAGTATGGGGGGATTCTTATGCTACCTCTTATTCTTGTTTCCCTTGTAGTTCTGGCCTTGGCTCATGATGCACTACTACTTATTGAGCCTTTTGTGGGGCTTGCCTTTCTTTATCCACATTTTTTTGACTAGTACATGAATTTTTGGAGAAGGTGATATTTTGGAAAAATGATATGGTTGCATGAGCCGTTGATTCTTCTTATTCAAAAAATATTATTTTAACCTTATGTACTCTAAGTCTTCTCACATAGGAGATAGAATAAATAACTTCATCTTCTTTGTATTTTTATTTTTGGAGGGGGAGGTGTGTGAAATGTTTGGATTCAGCAAAGGCAATAATTTTATATCACCTTGCCCTTTCATTCCCATGCCAATAATCTTTTTATTAGGATATAACATATAGAAGAATCTATGTAATTGACCCTCTAAGGTAAGTTTCTATATTAGGTTGATGACACATAAAATGGTATATTCCTCATCCTCTTCCTTAAGTGTGACTTCTACATGGCACATGTTTTTCATGAAGATCATGGACATCTATGTGTATTAGCTTCACATCCATTATTATGTTTTAAATCCATAAGGCAAGTTCAACTACCTAGTCATATTATTATCAAAAAATTTAATACATGTATATGAGTAATGTTTTATTATATAAAACTTATCTTAATATTTAATAACTTCTGGTAGTAGTTTAGATATGTACCACTCATTTCCCATGGCCTCTTGCAGTTGTACAAACCACCTATCCAATCTAGCCTTATATTTGGGGGAGACTACACTATAGTAAGTATAGAATAACATCTGAGTATCAAGGATTTATCATGAACATGGTATGTCTATTGACCTCATGCGGTTCCCTATGGTACACCAATTATAAACCACAAATAAAAGATAGGTTAGTTTCTTTACTATCTATTCAAAATCAAACAAATTCACAAAATAACACTTCTTAAACATGATTCCTTATAGTGGGAAAGACTTGAAGCAAAAAACTTAATAATAAAAAACATAAACAAGGAATTTCACCTTTCATTTGGATGTTTTCTTTAAAGACAACACACATACATGTTTTTTCTAGATGTATATCTTAAAGTATTCTTCAATGTCATAGTATGAAATCCATCAATATCTCTCTACGTACTATTTAAAATGATTTTTGGACCAATTAGGAGAGAAGGGGTGAATATTTATTTGGATTTATGTAGAGTTTCTTTGTACTAAAAATACTAATGAAAGGTCTATGGTGACTCTTATACTTATAGATTTACTAGATTGATTATGGCCATTGAATTCAAATCAAGATGTGTGGTTTAGAATTAAGTAAAATTTTGAGGATCAAATCCATAAATATTTTGAAAAGAGTTTGCATTAAAGAGGCATGGCTTGCCTTAATCTCAGTATTTATTTGCATGCATTATTAGTGCTTGAAATTTTTCATGATGATGCCATAATTGGAGGAATAATTCAATTAATAAATTATGGAAAATAGAAAATTACAAATAGCTACAGAATTTGCCATTAGAGGAAGATTAGGATAATTAATAAAGTTTAATTAAATTAATGAAATGTGAAGTTAATTTTTAAAAATTGATGATATGCTCAACCTAATTAATCCAAAATGTCTCTTACATAGTTGTAATTTGACTTAGGATGAATTAAAATAATAATAGTTGGTTACAATGGATTTCCCCAATCAAGGATTTCCCAATACATTTTATAAGATGCACATCACGTGTGAAAAATAATTTGGGCGTTTCAGTGATTTATGCATCATTACAAAAAATTGTTATAATTATAATCTTGACATGAGATTGGTGAGATTTGAGTGTCTATAATTTTCCCCTATTTGATAAGATATTTCAGGACATAAATGAAGCAATGAATTTTCAAAGAATACAAAAGTTGATAAAATGATCACAATAAATATTAAAGAATTATGTGCTCATGTTTTATTAAATATTACTCAACTTAATGAAAATGAGTTCACATCGATGGCTCAAATAATGTTTGAGACACCCATGATGAGCCCTTGAGGGAGAGGCTATAAAATAATATTAATGGATGGTCCCTCAGAAGGATGAAAATGGACAAGAAAAAGTGGGAGAACTAACTCATGAATGATATTAATCCGCACGATCTAATGTAGCTTTGTTCTTGGATTGTTCAAAATGGTTTAGATGTTAATGACTAGTTACATATGCTGACATCGGATATGCACATCCTAATTAGCATAAAAATAGACATGTTTTTCATATTTTACTACCACCCATGAAGGGAATAATGTCTGAATTATTTATGTGATTGATAATAAGTGTAAGGAGTGATGTTCTTGACATGTATTGTGTATAATACTTGAGTACTTGGCTTTTAATTTTTAAAATGATGGAAGGTATCATAATTATAAATGAATCATGATAAAAATGTGTGTCAGTCACATAAGGACCATTTTAGGTACAATGGCTGACTATTTAGGGTCATGATATGAAAAATATAGATGCAAGCAGAAAACACAATGCACTAAACAAAAGATAAAATAAAAACACATCTATAATACAAATTAAAACAATTTAATATCTAGATACGAAGGATCAATACTCAAGAATAATCACAATATATCAAATATAAATAAATAAGTTAATCAACACATAATCAATCACACAATCTAGTCACTTACAAACACATGTTCAAAAATTAATAAGTAACCAATAAAACACCATCATGTGTATGATAATAAGGTAGGAGGCTTAAACACATTACCCTTCAAGCTAGGGGATAATGGATGTGATAATGTGAGTCCCTATATAGAAGGAGGGAATAGAATAATAAGGAAGGGGTGGCCGAGCTATCTCTAAATGCTCTATGTAATTGGACACTACCTACATGGAATACATGCCAAATGTAGTTTCCATAGGAATTTAGAAAGAAAGAAAATGACAAGTATATAAAATATTTTTTAGAGGAAAAATAGGTTGTATTCTAGCAAGAGTGTAAGACAAGGTTTCTCATAAAATGGAGAGAGCATAAGACAATGGTTTTTCATAAAATGGTGACAGTGTAAGATTAAGTTATTTGTAAAAGGATGAAAGCGTAAGATAATATTACTCACAAAATATTGAGAGAATAAGACATCAAGGATAAAAGAGTATGATGATAATAAGGATAAAGAAGAATAAAAGATGAGTGTTCACTCATGTGATCCTCATAAATTTTCTAGTTTTGAAGATAGTGAAAAATTAATGATAAGAATGATAAGGGCCATTGAAGTACCCTGAGATACCCCATGTATCTAAATGTTGCCTACATAGTTTGTGTGGACCTTAGCATGATGTAGTTATATAAATAAATGGGAGTGTAATGAAGAAACTATGACTATGAAGGGTTAAAATGGAGGGTTAACCACACCATACTCTAAATAATGTCACATTGAATAAGACCAAGGGAAAACCTCACTAGTGGTTGGGGCGATGAACTTGATAATGAATTTGTGACCGAGTGTTTCTTATGGAGATATAGGGATATTTTCAAAATTATTTATTTTTAGGTTTGTTAGTTTTTTAAAATTTTTTGGGATTTTTTGAATGAGGAATTCAAGGAATATTAAAAATGTACAAAGAACCATCTAGCAAAATAAAAGCAACCTTAGGTATGGGTTCAAAGAACAAATAAACCAAATGTAATTGTGTCACTATGAACCAAAAGTAAAACCTGAGGTAAAGGGAATACCATTCAATAATAAATAATAATATAGAGGTACATAATAGGATAAATAAAATTTAAGAAGTAAGAAGTTATTTCAAATAATTGACAAGTAGGAAAACCACACTGAAGTACCTTGATACACTTGTTTGAAAAATATGCACCAATGTCGATCAACCAAAAATGCCTTCTAACATGACTTTTAAATATGCATTTAGAACTTGTTATTTATAAACAATATCATGATGATAATATGGAATGGGAACAAGGACAAAAATTAACTAAGTTATAGAAGATGAAGGGAAGGGAAAAAATTAATGGATGCAAAAATGGGTGTCCCCAAGTAAGGGTTCTCATAGGCACTGTTCGACCAAATAAAGCATAAATGTGCTTGAGATGAATAATATTCATGGGATACTCTAACTCTTTACCTTATAGTGTAGTCAATTAATATGTCCTAGAGCCATAATTTACTATAATAATATACAAACCAACCAGTTGGCCTCAAACTTACCCTTATTTTTATGTTTTGCATTAATGTTTTTTCTAATTTATTTCAACACTAAATCACAAACTTTAAACTCTCTAGGAAGAATACATTGGTTTTAAATAAAACATAACCTATTTTTATGGGATTTTAAATGGTTTAATATATCTATCCATTTCTCATCTAAGAGTTACAACTCTTGTAGTTTGATGACACTATTGTCCTCAGTGAATATATTCTACAATGCAATTTGTAGGGAAGGCAATTCAATCTCTATAGGGATGATAGCCTTAGAGTGAAAGACTAAAGAATATAGTGTGGTACATGTAGGGGTCAAATTACTAGTACAATAAGCCCACAAGGCTGGGAATAATTAGAAGTGATAATCATGACCAATGTCATTGACAATATTCTTATGAATCTTAACTATGATTTTATTAGATACCTCAAATTAGCTGTTACCTTGAGGGAAATCGGTTGTGGAAATTTTGTTCATAATATATTAATAGGCACATAGGGATTTTACATCCTGATTTTTGAATGATACACCATTATTAGATATAATGGTGGAGGGAATGCCATATCGACATATGAGGTGATTTATAATGAACTTAGAAATATAATTTTTGGTTATGTAACTAAGAGGGATTGCCTATACCCACTTAGTAAAATATTCAGTAGTAGTTAGGACATGCTTTTGGCCATAATAAGTTGGGTATATCTTCCCTATAAGATTAATTCCCCAAGTTTAAAATAGCCTAGGAGGTTTGATCAACTAAAGTTCTTGAGAATGAACATGAATCAAATCACCATGTTTTTGACAAAAAATGTATTTATTGACATACATGCAGGTGTTAGATTCCATTATTGGCCAATAATACCCTATTCACATGAGTTTCTTAGTAAGGACCATACTACTAGGTGTTGGTCCCACATATCCATTTATGTAAATATTTAAGAACTAAATCATATTATTTTAAAGTTAAACAATAAATAAATGTTCCATCATAGCCTCTATGATAGAGTGTGCTACCAAGTAAATAATAATAGTAGGAATTGTGAATGAAGGTTATTAAGGAGAATTTGGTCTTGGAGATAGGCATATAGGTCTTGGTACCAAAGGGAATTGCGACCAAAAATATCACATGCCATCTCAGTTTATAATTGTACATGAGTTGGTTGAATAAGGTTATATCTATAATAAATTGGTACTCTTTGGCATTGTCAACCACTGCTATTAGGAACCAATTGTTGCCATCACATCTACTAATCTATTATTAACTCTCATTATTTGTTTAAACTAAATATATTCAAAATGTTATTTGAGGTTATCCATAATACCTTTAAAGTGAACTAATTTATCATCTCTAGTCTGATATTGGTCTAAAATCTAATTAATGATTAATTAGGAATCCCCATGTAACATAACTAGTTAATGTTCCACTACACAACAAGATAAAGTCCTACAATGAGTGCCTCATGTTCTATCATATTGTTGGAAATGAAAGCCAATGTGAAAAGACTTGAGAATGAGATCTCTTTATGGAGTAATAACAATAACTTAGGTCCTATATCCATGGAATTTGAAATAACCATCAACATAAATCTTCCATTACCTAGAGTTAATAGGCACTTCCTCTAAATCCAAGATCGATTTATTGAGGAACTCAAAAGTGAGTGGCATGGTGTCTAATAAAGGGGATTCAACAAGTTGGTCTATGATTAAATGCCCCTTAATATATTTTTGGTTTTGATAATCAACATGAAACTCACTTAAAAACATTACACAATTGGCCATGTGACTAGTCAAAGTGTATTTTGATAGTAGATACTTGAGGGAATCAATTTTGGCAATTACAATGGTTTTTTTGTTTAGCATATAGTGTCATAGATTTTGAGATGTGGAAACCATTACTAAGAAAGATTTATATATTGATTTATAGTTATTTCCATAGTACATAAGTGTTTTTCTCAAATAATAAACTACATGCTCCTTACCTTAGTCATAAAGCCGAGCCAAAAGTGCCCCTAGTGTATATTAATTCATTGAGAAGTAAAGAAGTAATGGTTCTTTGGCACAAGTGTGGTCAACACTGGTGGGTTAGATAAATAGGTTCTCAATTATTCAAAATCTTGTTGAAAATATGTATTCCATAATAAAGTGAAACCTTTCTTCAAAAAGTGAATAAAATGATGGCATCGATTTGTAGGCTATGAGATAAACTGGTGAATGCACTAGATTTTAACTTTCAAGCTATGAAGTTGATTTAGAGTAGAATGAGGAGGTATTTACATGATGACCTTCAATTTTTTAGGATCAAATTTAATTCCCCTATGAGATATAATGAATCCTAGTAGTTTTTTTAGAAGTGATTCCAAATACACACTTAATGAAGTCTTTCAAAGATTATTCATAGAAATTCAAGATGTCCTGCACATGTCTTTAACTTTTCTAGACTATCATCCACATAATCTTCAAAAATATCATGTATAATCTCATGGAATAATATAGTCATTACATGTTGGTCGGTTAAACCCACATTATTTAAGATAAATGGTATGACTTGATAAGAAAATTCACCCCATAAAGTGGTGAATGTTGTTTTATGTTATTCTTCAGGTGTAATGTTTATTTGGTTATACACCGAAAAGCAATCCATGAGCGGAAACATCTCATACCTTGTAGTTAAATTTACTATCATGTTAATGTTTGGTAATAGAATATCATAGTTAGCTAAATATTTGTTGATACACCATAAATAATATATAAGTGACTCCCTTATGGCGTATTTATTACTAGAATAAAATTTGAGATCCACTATGAGTAATCAAGTGGCTTGATAAAACCTACTCTCAGTAGTTTTTGTAACTCTTTATTGACCATGAAAACAATGTGTGGATGATTTTTTCATAGTTTCTACCTAATTAGCTTTACATCTTGGTGAACAACAAGACAGTGTACCACTTGATATGGATCCAATCCTAACATATTTGCATAACACAATGTGAAGATATCAATAAAATGTTTCAAAATAAAAATAATAAACTCATGCTCCTTAGTAGTGAGGGATGCGCTCAATTAACTTCATAATTACTAATGTTTACCTTGACGGTGTCTTGAAAAATAAGTGTGGAACAATCTTCTAAAATATTTGGTAATGAAGGAAACTAATCATGTACAGTGGACTATGAGTCATAAGGCTCACCCATGTAATAAGAATAAGAATTAGCCACATTTGGTAGCTTTCAATTAATAAATGTCTTTGGAAATTATTGAAATAAGTTATCAAATACTCAAAACTCTTCTTAATTAATGAAAAACCATAATGAGAAATGTGAACCTATAGGACTCTGCACTTGCTAAGGAGGAAAGTGAACTTCCCATCCAAGGGAACCTAAAATAGGTTTTCACCTATGGACTTCTCTTTTAATTTATTTTTTCCCTAATCCAAAGGTGCCTCAAAGAGGTTTTCACCATTTAATCTTGGTGTTTTATGTTCTTTGTGACTAAGTAAGTTCACTTTCTCTCCAAATTATGTGATAGGGTCTAATGTGAAGTCAAAGCTTTATTAATGATTACTAATAGGCAGATCGTATCTGAGGCTAATGAACTCAAAAATATCCTCTTTATTCTATAAGTCATCGAATGGTATAATAGAATATTGCTAGTCCCAATTGATTAGTTTTGGATAATGAAGGGAAAATGTATGTGGTATATGATACTGATAATATCATTGGTATCAAATAAGTTGGTGCTGACTAGCTCATCATATATGCTATAAGAGGATGCTACATCACTTCTAGGAGTATCATTAATATATGTCAAAGTGGTATCAATATTAGAATATAAGGGGTCACCTCTAGGTGGTATTTATCTAAGAACTTTATTTCCTTTATGTTTTACTACAAGGATGTTCAAGGATGCCTTGATCTTTTGCCCCCATACCTTTAAATTTATAGTATTGATTATCCATAATTATTTTAGGAATGGGATACTTGGTGCTCTAAAAACACATGAAAAAACCATCACCATAAAACCAAGACACTTCATAATTTATGGGTTGATCTTGATTTGGTGAGGTGTCTTTGACAAACACAAGTGGTGTGTTTTGATGAGGATCAATCCTCAATTGCCATAACATGTTGGACCAACTAGGAGTTTTGGTAGTGTTGGGTTTACCATGAGATTTGGGAGATTTTTTCAAATTAGAAATTTGGAATGATTTTTTTATGATATATTTACTAATGCCATTCTCTTTAATGGTAAAATAGGAGGACATTTGTGGAGGTAGATTGGAAGAAGTGGACACAAGGTCACTCAGGTCAATTTAACTAGATTTAAGAGACTTAGGAACTAATTGTTTGTTATTTTTTCCTAAAAACTTAGTACTAGGATAATAATTCTAGTTATTATACTTATCTTATGTTTTTTCAATATTTATATGGCTACATATTGCTAGAAATAGTGACCTCTAGTATAGAATGAGGGAATTTGATACATTGGTGTAGCATGGAAGGTACTGCTCACACTTCATGGATCCAAGCGTGAATAAGGAGTAAATTATAGGGTATTTAAATATAAATTACATGGTAAAAGGTATCATTAATGACATTACTAATAATTATAGGTAGATAAATGGTACATGTTGACTCTCTCTATATTGTCATAGGCTTTAATCATGATAGTGTCTAGTTGTATATCTACTACTGTATACCCCAAGTGTTGGATCAATTTTAATGAATCAATAATCATTCCTAAATTATGTATGATAACTTATTTAATTTTGTGGTGAAAAATGATGGCTTAAATGTATAGGGTTATTTTTCAAAGGACTACGGGATGACATATTGATTTGATCAAATGCCAGTTATTGCCTTGGGGATAAATGCCCCACAAGCACTTGGAATTAGGTAGGATTAATGTCATTTAGTACCTTGGACTATTTGATAAGTTAATTTAATATTATTCTATGAACTTATGATGCATGTAAGAGATCCATGATGGAAATATGTGTAGGTGTTTTACTTAACTATACACCAATATCATACTACTTCTCAATGGAAGGGAGAGATGATTTAGATTTAGAAGGCATAAAGTATTGAATATTATTGGTAGTGTATGAAAAAGGTCCTTGGAAGGTAACTTTTTAAAATATAGTTATGACTACACAACTTTGATTTAGGAGGGAGTTACCTAAATTAGACAAAACAACTGAAGGACCAGAAATAGTAATCCATGGAGGTTGAGGTACAAGTACACCATTCTAAATCAATGAGGAATCACTTAAATATGAAGGTAGAGGTCATGTAATAGAAGGAAATTTATGGTAGAAACATAATTTATGGGAACATGACTGACAATATTACCATAATCATATAAGACATTACGATAACCAATTTGGTTGGTCTGGGAATCATGATCTTGATTATGAGTAGGTTGATTTTAGTTCTAGAATTGAGCTTGGTATTAATGATTCTTTTGATGTTAATTATTGTGCTTTGAGAATGGATATTTTTAGATACCCATATTTTGATTGGCATAATAATCACTCTTATCTAACTCAATTTATCCATTCTCAAGTAAATCCTAGATGAAATTCCTCAATTGTACACATCTATAAATCACATGACCATTGATTCAATGGTAATTAAAATATTTATTTCCTCTATACCATGTAGGGTTTGGTTAACCCTATATAAATGGATTTGGAATTAGATAAAAAAATCGCATTATCTATAACTAAATTTCAAAATAATACCTTAATGGGATCACTAAGATCATTGAAGGTCTATTATGATATTATCCCCTACATGGGGCTGATCTATGTAGTGTAAGCAGTTGATTAGATGGAATATCTTGAGCAGGTGATGGTTTCACTATTTTCACATGCCTCATTTATGTGACTCCATTAAAACCATGTTATAATTTTTATTAAAGGACTTAGTTTTTTTAGAATAACTTTCTTGAGTTGGTGTTTACATTTAGGCTGAGGTTGTGCTTGATTTTGAGAGTATATTTTGACCAAACCTTTGTCAACAAGTTCATTTTCAATCTACACCCCTTTGTCTATGATTTTCTTAAACATATTATCACATTGAAGTTTTAAATTATAGGATACCTTAACATTAATATTATGTGTAAAAATATTAACTAGCTACATATCTCATAAATTATGTGGGAAATGACTAGTTAGGATCCTCCATATTTGAAAGAGTGTAGAGAAGCTCTCCCCACTATGTTGGTTAGCATTATGAAAATTAACCACAATTAATTTGTGTTATATGTTGTATGATAATTTTTTTTTATAGGCTATCAAAAGTGGAAATCAATCCCTTTGGAAAATGGTGAAACCACTCCAAGGCTTGTACACTTAGAATAAGAGGAAACAAGTGAAGCAAGTAAATAATACTAAAAGCTACTTCTTGACATGCAACAAAGAATGCCTGTAGATGTTATCATGAATCACCTTTCCCTTTATATTTATCAGAATTAACTATTTTAAAATGAGGTGGAAAAGGTACTTGAAGGAAACTCATGTCAAATAGGTAAGGGCATATGTCATCAATTTTATACTTATTTCTTTGATTAACTACTTGAATACCTAAAACAACTTCCTTTATCTCATTCTATTCTTAAATATTGGAATCACTTTATGATTGAAGGAAGGTGTTTTTCTAGGCATTAAGATATTTATTTGGTTGGTTAGAATTGGTATAAGCTGGGATGTATCCTCTTTATGTGGTTTTATTAGGGATAATTACCCTATAACCTAAGTTATATGTTTGATAAGGGACCTAATGTTGGTTTGAATTAGGAGGAAGATTACCAAGACTTTGTTGGTATGGATGAGCTTGTTACTGGTAATTAGGAATTCATTGTGAAGAGAAGGGGAGTTTTTAATGATTCTAAGGATTAAACCATTAAAAACTATAATGAATATGTTGTTGGTTGAAAGGAAATAATTATTGCTGAAAATTAGAAGAGGTCTATTATTATGATGTAGGTAATTTATGTTGTGAATTAATCATTACTTACTGTGGTGGCATGTTATCATCTTAATGTTGTGAATTATCAGGGACTTGTTGCACATTAGAAATAACTTATTGATGATTGAATAATGTATTCTATGTATTATTTTCAATTTATCATGAAGAATTCACAATAAGTATCTACTCAGAAGGATCCAATGGATCCACATTAGATGCATGATTGAATATCAAGTTTTGTTATTGGTCTAATGAATATATTTGGTCTATAAATGAAGTATTATTTAATGAATTGGAATCCAAAGAAGTGGTTAAATTAGTGAAAAACTAATCTACATATCATCCGTTAGATTATGGAAGCAATGACTTGGTCATGTTGGGATGGGTCTACTAGTTGACCCTTTCCTTTGTTAGACAATGCAATAACTAATTTTGAATTGTGAATAAGAGGCCAATTTTGTCTAGTAGTTATCTCTTTAGGCATTTCCTTAGTTTGCACAAGGTGATGTCATTTTTCTATGGGAAAACTAGGTGGGAATTTAGCTTTATATTCTAGTAACCTCAAAAGGGATTCATATTTATCTTTTGATAATTCATTTTTAGATTGATTTTGAGTAGATCAAGATATGGGAAGGATATCGTCAAACATATTGGGTGTTCCTCCCCATCTTCACTATTTTTATAAATTATAAGATACCTAGGTAGATCATAAAAGTTTTCCTCCTTAAAATAAGGACCATAAGAAACCCCACTATGAGTAAACCAATTCAATAAGAAAGTAAGAAGGGAAATGAACTATAAAATAAACCATTTTTAAGCACAAATTTAAATATTAGTTCATTTTAAAATCCCAAATTAAAATATTGGCAAAATGAAATGATTTTTTTTGAGTTGTGAAATCACTCCATGGACCAAGGTCCTATGAGAAAACTGTCAATAGTTTACAATGGTATTTTTAGATTTGTATATGAAATGTAAAAAAGTGAGTTTTTAAGGGTTTAAGGTTTTTACCACAATATGAATTCACTATTTACTAGAGTGAATTCACTATTGTTCAATATGATTTCAATATTTTGAGCTATGAATTTGATATTACGCTATCATATATAAAAATAATGAAATAGAAGCAAACAAAAATACAAAGACAATTTTGATATTTTTTAGGATCATTTTGCTGATCTTTAGAGTGATTTCACTATTATTTAGGATGATTTTACTGATATTTATGACAAATTTTCTCATGTTCAGTGTTATTTCTCCATTTGGTCCTTTATGAAAAAAAATAGTTAAATAGAACACAAACCAAACTATATGACAAATTCATTGATATGTATGATGAATTCATTTATGTTCAATGAAATTTTGTCATTTGGTCCTTTCTACAAATAAAGTGTCAAAATGTCAACCATGAATATAAGAAATGTTAATTTATTTATTAGCTATTTAACATAAAAAAATTTACTAAACACAACTTATCAAGCACGATTCCTTAGAATGGGTAAGACTTGAAGTAATAAATTTAATAATGGAAAACATAAATAAAACATTTCACCTTCCATTTGGATGTTTCCTCCAAAGTTGACACACATACATGTTTATGCCCAGATGTAGAGCTAAAAGTCTTATTTAATGTTATGATATGAAAGCCATCAACATCTATCCAAGCCCTATCTGAAATGTTTCATGGACCAATTAAGAGAAAATGGGTGAATATTTCTTTATATTTTTGTAGAGTTTCTTTGCACTAAAAAGCTTAATGTAAGGTCTATGGTGAGCCTTTTACTTATAGATTTGCTAGATTGATTGTGGCCATTGTATTCAAGTCAAGATGTGTGGTTTAAAATTAAGTCAATTATGGAGGTTCAAAGCCATAAATATTTTGAAAAGATTTTTCATTAAAGAGGCATGACTTACCTTAATCTTGATATTTTTTTGCATTCATTGTTATTGCTTGAAAATTTTCATGATGATGTTTATCGATGATGTCACCATTTGGACACTTACCATAATTGGAATAACAATTAAATTAATGAATTAAGGAAAATATAAATTCTAAAAAGATATGAAATTTGTCATTAGAGGAAGATTATGCTAATTAATAAATTTTAATTAACTTAATTAAAGGTGAAGTGACTTTTGAAAAATTGATGATCTACTCAACCTAATTAATTCAAAATGTCTCCTATATAGTTGTAATTTGAATTGTAATGAATTAAAAAAAAATTATATTTGGTTAAAGTGCATTACCCCAATCAGGAATGCCTTAATACATTTCAAAATATGCACATAAAATGTGTGGAATAATTTAGGTGTTTTAGTGATTTGTGCATCATTGGTAAAAAATATTTTAATTACAATTTCTACATGAGAGTGTTGAAAATTGGGTGTCTACACCAATCTTATAAAATAACATGAAAATCATAATTGTTCAAAATTTTAATTTCTCCCTTAGCCTTTTCACCTTCTTTGTGTGTTCAATTATTGAGTTCACCAAAAACTTAGAAATGTTGAACAATGTTACTTTGGCCATTTCATGCATGATGCATAGGAAATTCTTATTCATTTTTTCTTAGTGCCATGATCCACTATCCTCAATGTTATAAATAGGGAAAGTGAACCCTTCATTATCATACTTAAGCTCTTTATCTATGCACTCGACCTCCTTGGTGCCAACCAATGCTTCTTTGATATCTGTGCCTAATTGGGCTAACCCAATAACTTTGTGAATTTGGGAAAGTGTGATTTTTATTCTTTATCCAATGAGTAGAATATGTCCTCATGTATTTGTGAGATCATATAGTGCATTATATACCTAGCCTTTCAAAATTAAGGGAGCTCATAAATTTTTAAAAACCAAACTTCATCTAATTATTATTTGATGGAGTCATTAAAGTTAACATTCCCTTCATGGATCTTCCTTCTCATGTTGACCATGTATTCATTTAAGAATTCAACATTGTTACCTCCTCCATGGTGGTTTTTTCCCTCCACCTTACACTTATATAGTTTTGATTCCCACTCTTTTATGTGTGTCACACCTTTAAGATACTACTACTCTAAAAAACTCATCCTTCCCAGTCTTGGTTTGCTTCTTGTTTATGGATCAATTAGGGTATCCTTATTTTCCTTGCCTTTATATGTTATATTAATTTTATTCATCTATAATGTTGCCCTGGATATGGTAGGGAATTATACTATTATGTGTGTAATGTTTTAGATACTCCTTCTTCTAATATTTCTTCTTAATGATGGTTTATTGACCCTCAATGTGCATGTTTCTTACTACTTCTTCTATAATGGGGAATATAAACATATGAATTTACATCAAAGAGGAAAGGTTTACTATTTAATGCCTTGAGGTTTTACTTCATAATCATCTTAAAGCCTCTTTGGCACACATTCAACTTTCTTACTTGGCTGGATCCTCAAATTTTGGCTAGCATGCATGTATTATTTATTTAGTATTATGATAGTCAACTCTAAGATTTATTGCTCAATAATGGATATTGATGACCTTATAACCTAAAACACATTGAATTAATCCTTTATACTCACCAAAACACCCAATTTATTAGTGAATTCAAGTTATAATTCAATTATGAACTCATTTCTATCCCTCATATCATGTTTCATAGTTGATTTCAACTCAAATTTTCAATATTTTTCATTATTTTTATTTGCATAGGATATTTGGGTGCTCAATATATCTTAATATAAAAGTGTTAAAAATAAGATGTATTTATTAATTTATACTATTTTTCACATTTCTCAAAATTTAATTTCAATGAGTTGGTTGTTCGAGAAAGGATCTTTCAACTTCTCACACTTGAGGTTTTAATGATACAACCTTTGCATTAACTTCTAGTGTATGCCAACTGTTAACCACAACCATTTCAAATTTTATTTTTTGGGAATGATATAATCTTAGGTAGTTTATCAATATTTGGTAGGATATTCACCATGTGTATTCTTCCTTTCTATGTTTTTGGGCATTATGCTTGCCTTACCCATGGTGCGCTTCCTTTCCCTTAGTGTGCTTCATTATCCCATAGTTATTTTTTATCATTTAAACCTCAAATACACACCTATCCTTATCAATTTTACATTTAATTTTAGGATTATCCAAGTACATGACTTTATTTTTCATACCTTATCAGTTCCCCACTCAAATTAAATCTTGTCCCTCATCCTCTAGTGAAACTAGCATCTTTATATTGAGTCAACTATTATGTTATCTATGTAGAGCTTAATGTAATTTTGTTGTAATGGTCACCAAGGTACAAATAAACCTTAAATATTCATATAATTTTTCATTTGGAAAGATGTCAATTATATCAAGATGATATTCATTAAAAGAGAGATTATTACAAAATTAACACAAAAATACTCACCTAAGAGAATAACAAGTAAGATGAGGCTGTGTGGTTCAATACAAATGATGATATAAAACTATTGTGCTAAAAATATCTTATATTAATCTAGTCTACCAAACATAAAATACTAAAAAAATGGCACAAGCCTTATAAAAACATGGATCAATCATACTAAGCATGGTATAGCTTGAGTCAGTTGTCATTAAAATTCTTAGGGAGTATTTCACCATCTATCATGTGGAAACTACACATGCTAGTTTACAAGATGTAATATATAGTGTAGGGACCCAAACTATGGCTTTTAAGCTTCCATATATGATCCAAATACTTGTAATTATATATCATAATAGGGTCACCTTCAACTGATATCTATCCCTTTACGTGCTGGTTATGACAATCTTTACATCGAGCCTTTTCCACAGTTTGGCTCCATGGATCCATAACACATATTTCATCTAGATGTATGATTTATTATAAGTGTGCATTGAGTGTATCCTTATACTATAGCTTAAAAATTAATATAATACATATGGATGGAACTAAGAATTCCATTAGGAGCACTGCCTCTATCTTGAATACAAGATGAAAAGGGGTAGACTTAATGAGGCACTTATAGATTGTCCCATAGGTCCAAAATAATACAAAAACATGGTGATACCAATATTTACACCCAAAATTTAAAATCATGGTTAGTGTCTTCCAAATTATCTTTTTTAACACCTTTGTGGTCCCATTTTCATGTGGGTGGTATAGAGTAGGCTTGTGGTGCATGATCATGAAGTAAAACAACAACATGCACATGTTCTCATTAATGAAGTGGGTACCTTGATAAATAGTTAAGATAAAAAAGCACCCATAATGGATGATTATATTATCACATAGAAATCATGCTATTTTATTTTCTGTATTACTCTTCATCAATTCCACTTCAGCCCATCAAGTGAAATAATCAATGGCCATAATAATGTAATACATGCCAATCCTATGCATGGTAGGAGATATTGGTCCCATAAAATAAATAACCCATTTTTAAAAATTACTAGGATAGGAAGGGTATTAAGGGAATCTAATATAAATAGTAAGGTTTTCTATTTATTTGGTAGACATAACACATATGCATGCATTCCTTAACATCATGAAATAGGGTAGGCCATCATAAGCCAAAAAGTAAGACCTTACATGTAGTATCCTCTAAAATAAAGTGTCCTCTAGGGATGACCTCATGTAATTATTATAGAACTATTATATTCTCATGTTATAAAATCCATATGTGTAGGACTTCATCATGCTTTAGCTTGTAGAGCATTCCTCTGATGAGTTGATATAGGGAAACATGAACAACCAATTATTTATTTTCCTTGGTGGATAATTTTTTGGGAGAAATTTTAGATGTGAGAACTGCAATAATATTGTCAATATATTATAATATGTTTTTAACTATGTATAATTGAGCATCCATGAGTTAGTATTTGATTTTATACACATCTTCACTTTTAGTGATGCATGATAATTGGTTATGACCCAAGTTTCAATTTTTGGGATTCATAACCATAGAGAATTGGAAATACTAAAAAAACACAATCCAATAATAAATATTTAAATGGATCATGGTATTGTTTACAAAGCAATTTATGGATTCATGATCAATTAAAAAAAAAATAGTGTGGCCAATGTGTATTGACAAAACTTATACAACACATACACCATTACAAGTGCCTCGCACTTAGTGGTTGTATAATTTTACTCAACTGATATAATATTATTTATAGTAATGTATATGGGATATTCCATCTTGTTCTCACCTAGATGATATATAATAGTGCCTATTGATATCCCTGATGTATCAACATGGAAGGGGTATGCCCAATCTGAAAACTGAATAATTGGTGTGCTTATTAGTCTCTTCTTCAATATCTCAAATGGATCCTCTTATGACTCAATCTAAACTAATGGATCATTATTATAGAGATTTTATTATAGTGGCATGACATTCTTGTAATAATTATGAATGAAATTTTTATAATAGTTTGTATAACCAAAGAATAAATGCACTTTATGCTAATTGGTGGGTTCATCTAATTGAAGAATTATAGCCACATTATCAGGGTTAAAAAGGAGGCCATCCTTATAAATCACAGGGTCAAGAAGTGAGATAAAAGTTGTCACAAAGATAAATTTATTTAAATTATAGGATATTTAAAGTTGGTGATAACACTTGAACACGAGTCATAAGTTTCTATGGTGATCCTTCACAAATGTGTAGACTATCTAGCCATTTAAATATACTTGAAGGAATCGATGAATAGAGTCTTTGAAGGATATTATGATCACACAAGAAAATAAAAAGAATATTATTTATACCAAATGACATGACATTTTTGGAAAACTAACCCCACTCAGTTATGATGGTAATCTTGGGCTTATCCTCCTCTTCAATTTTTACTTGGTGATATCCATAAATCCATATGTTAATGTGTAAACTTCACAACCTAATAATCAAAGAATTTATTTAGTGAATGGGGTGGGAAAGGAGTCTATGATATATGATGAATTTAGTATATATTAGTCAATTCATATGTGTATGCATCAATATTTTTTGATGTTTGATAAGCGTGGGGTTCACCCATTCAAACTCCTCAACTAGGTATATCACATGTGCAACCAACATGTTATCAATATCCACCTTCATATTCACATGTAGGTTTGGGATCATTTATTATGGTTTTTTCTTCATATATCATTCAAATTCAACCCAATATCTATTTATTTTTTCCCAAATACCGATGCATACCCTTCATCTATTTGTATCCTCCTGGGAAGAGGTTTGACATTTCTTAGTATAGTTCTATGATGCACACCAATTTTGCATTAGACCAAAAGTATCCAATGATATACATCTTAAGTTTTTATTCTAAGCTAATATTTAACTTAGTTTTATTTATGAGCTCCTGAGATCACTTGTGTGTATTAGATTTCACATCTTCTACTTCTCACTCTCTCTAAGAATTTTCATCCTTTAAGTGGCTAGGGTCACTTTCTTCAAACTCTTCCTCCACCTTACACACACGATTATATTTTTTGGTCATGGTTTTTAAGTTACAAACCATCCATATTGATTAATCATCTTCAATAAAATTATTTTTTATCTTTTAGTCATCAAAGAGATTAGGTAGGGTGAATCCCTTATTACTACACATCTACCAGACCTATTATTTTGTTATAGTTTCATCTTCTAGGATGACATGATAAATATATTTGAAGGGATCAACTAGCTCTAGGTTGGATGAGGAGAAATAAAAGGTATAGATGAATTTAACCTTTAATACCACCTAATCATGATTTTCCTACCCTATCTCATTAAATATATACCATGCTCAAGTTCAAGTATTTAGAGTTCAGTATAAAGCATGAAATCATAACTCTAATTGGAAACAAGGTGTGTGACTTGTCCACTTATCTTCACATTCATAAATATGGGACCATGGATTAAAGTCACCATTATAGGTGGGTAACCCTTTTTAGTAATTTTTATGTTCAAACATAGAGCTTATGACATCTTTAACCTCCGTTTAGGTTAGAAGACAGGTCTTGTGTATTTCCCACCAATGCATATCAACACTCTTTAAGGTGTACATTAAGACATCAATGTGATCCTTCTCGTTAGAGATACATGACTCCAAGTCATCTAAAAATGGGTTAGCACCTATGAAACCATTATATCAGGGTAATATAATAAGTTTTCCCTTGATTATACATAACACTCTATTTACATTGGAGGTGGTTCATGACATCCAAATATTCTTACTACTTGGAGAGGGCTTGACATTGGTTCATAATAATTTTCATGCATGGTGGAACTAAGGTATTGATTTCACCACATTGAACTTTTTATAAGTCACTTCATATGATTCTTTTACCCATTAGACAATGATCATTGTATAATAAACACATTATACCTCATCCCATCTTAGGATGCTATCGCCATTTGGTTCAAAGTTATCCACTCCTAATTATATGATGTTGTAGATGTTATTGATTTCACCCTCAAAATAAACACTCTCATCATAGGGGGGATTGATCATATAAAAATAGAATCACCGCATTATATTTTCCATTATCAAAACTCATATAACAATTATTGAAGTGCATGTCTACATTATTTTCATATTACCATAGTGTATTGAGTAAAACTAGGTAGTTGTCTACCTCAGTGATATCAATCAACTCAAATTTTGGTCGTGTCTATTATCTTAATACCCATATTATTTAGACTTCCCATGGGACAAGCTTATCTTTTTTATCCATGAAAAAAACATGTAGTGGGGGTTGTAAGGTATGGTTTCCCATATTATACCAAACATTGCTTATGATAATATTAACTTCAATGCCTTTGTCTACTATAATTTCACATACCAACCATCCATTGATGTCTACATTGATGATAAGTTTTTAGTTGCAGCCTACATTCTATGCTATCCTTACTTCCCACCCTTACACTAGATTTGGTGCAGGTAGTTCAATTGGTCATCTCCTTGCATAACTATCCAAAATATTATTTAGTGTAAAGATCATCCCTTCAAATCAAAGGAGAAATAGTATGTCTATGAGATCACTTACATTTTCATTATCCCAAAATTTTAGGTAAATTTAAGCTCACTTTGTATATCTTATATTAAATACAAAGCTTCACCTAATAACTATTTATAATGAAATCCATTTGGGTAGGGTTCCACACAGGGATATAAACATGCCACATTATCTTTATATCTCCTTGGATCACATTAGATCATGGCCTTCTCAGCAAAATTGGCTATTAGTTGTGTTGTCATGCCATCACAAATTATTATGTGGACCTTAGGGTTACTATTATTCTTAACTTGTGCCTTTGAAACCCATTTTTATGAATTATTCTTGAGCGTGATCATGTCAGGGCCTTTATAGGGTCTTTCCTTATGTGTGAGCTTGGAAGAAAAATCTAAACTCTTCGACCTTGTGGTCACCTCATTAATACCCAAAAGTGGGATACTTTAGATAGTACTATTGCTAATGATTTTGTGACACACACTTATAACAATTTCATGGGTTAAACCTCCCACCTCCCCATCCCCCATAACCTATGTATCCTTGCTATTATCCATACCTACCATAATTTTGATCAAAGGGGATTTTTGTATTTTATTGCATGCATGGATACATTTTATCATTGAGTTTAGTAATCACCTTGAAGTATAGAATGTTTTTTTATAGGGATCACAAATATTACAGTAGAGGGAGACCTTTGGCTTGGTTTTACATTGAATAGGTTTGAATATCACACATTATGACCTTCCCATAATATTTCACAAGAGAGTAGCAAGGCCCTTACATTATATCTAGGGGAGTTTTTATTATTGTGATCTTTGACCTCATAATATACACACCATAATCCAATCCTAGTGTCATTCAAACCATTAGTTATTATATTATGAAGCTAGGAAGCCATTGAGGTGATTCGTGCCTTCATAAATATGTTAATTCTATTATTTATGCCTCCAAGAACTTAATTTTTTAATGTTACCTCAAGGTCCTCTTGAGGCTTGGTGAATGTCTTCATAGAGAGTGTGAATCATAATGGATAAGCAAACCACCCACAAACCATTATGCTTACTATATTTTCTGAATATCAAAGGAGTGTTTGGATACAAGAAAACTAAAACTAATATCATACATAAAAACACTCTTTATCATATCTTGCTTGATATCCTTTAGTATGATAATACTCTATTTCTCAAACTTGAGAATACCAAATTACTTCAATAAGAAAGCATTTATAAGTTTTTAATATATAATGGCTTGGTTTGGATTAAGCTTTTGATACTAGGTATGAGTATAATCTAGCAAATTTGAGAAAATTGACTTGCTTTACGTTCTAACATAACTCCCATCACATGCCATATAAGTTCACACTTATGGATGTGATATGTGGAATTATTCACTTTGTGATAGTCAATAAAACTAAATGACATTTGATAAGATATATAGGGATTAGGTACAAGAATAATTGGAACTTGAGACACATGTTGTACCAGTGCACCAACTAAAGTTTCACTTGAACTATGGGTTACTCTAGGGGTACTTCCTGTTCCTCCTACTGGATATGAAACATGATATACTATTGATAATCCTATCATTTTAATGGCCTACTAGCCTATCACCAATATTATAACTCCTACTATTATGGTTTGTGTCATGTTACTCTTTTGAGAGGTTAGAGCCCCTTATGCTAGTAACATGCCAAACATCATCAGACCTAAGGTTTGCATGAGATATGTAACCATTAGTCTGATTGGTTGGTAAGGAATGATCTACCATAACATATTTTCCCCCCTTTTTGTGATATAAAATATATTATTCCTAAGAGATAGGCATCATCTTGTTCAATTTATTTTGGTTTTGGGTAAAGCACATGTGTGTATGCTTTAAGTAGATGGAAAATGGGCACTCTATCTATAGTTTTTCATATGTATTTTAACCCCTTGGGAAATTAAAATTCAATTTACAAAATTAACTCTGACTCGCTTGTGTTCACTTATTAATACTTAGATCATCATTTGTGTGAGAGTATTCCTCATTCCATTCCCATTTTGTGTGTGTCCTATTATAATCTCTTGAGTTTTACTCTCCCCTCTATTTACAGTCCTTTGTGACAATTAAATTTATCTAATTTTCATCATATTTTCACATCTAGTCTCACACTCACTAGTTTTTACATGATGAATACTTAATTCCTTGTTACCTTATGAAAACCATGACTTTTTCACCTTCTACATTTCACACCAGTCACATGCAAAATAACTTAGTTTTCCATTGTAAAATTATCTGTTACACTATACACCATCAAATTCTTGATTTACAATTAAAAATATCTTAAATATAAAATTCTATGTGTTGAGAATTTTACTTAGATGCATTGATTGTCATTGATGTCAAGGTGATCCTAGTACATAATACATTAATGATAAAGTGATAGGTTCCAAGTGGATTTGAGAGTGCATATCATGTGTGCAAGATTTTAAGGTGATTGACCATGTTTGAGGGGTAAAATGAGAGGTAAGGAGTGCTTGGTTTATTTATATAAGTGAAAGGAATCCATTGGAATAGTATTGTGAAGGTCTAGGTGATCTTAGTCATTTCCTCGTCAACTTGATAGATCTTCCTAAGTAAGCATATTGATGACATCATAATTCACACATGTGAAGGATTAAAAATAAATTAGTCACATGGGTTTGTTCATATTTGTTACTATATCAAGTAGTTAAAATTTGAGGTATTGATATGGTGTCTATAGAATGTTATGGTGGTGAAAATTTGGTTTCCCAAGCAGATTTCACTATTTTCCATAACCAAATTTACAGTATCAAGTGAATAAAGGAAAACTAGTCAGTAGTATTTTGTTTATAAATTTTGATAATGGATGAATTTCATGGTGGTGTAAAAATAAAAATGATATATGACTTAAATTTATATCTAGGAAAATTTATAATAAGGTTTTACTAGTCGTACAATTGCATTTATTTCATGTGAGAGTTCACTGTTGTTGATTGTGTTTTTTCTAAATAAACTAGGGTGCAAAGAAATGATTGTAGAAGACAAAGTATTATTCAAATATTATTGGTATAAAAATAAAATATGAATTATAATACATATAGATCACAATAAATGTGATTTTTAGTTTTTAATATCAGTAAAGGTAAATTTATTGTAGGTTAAAGTTGACTTTTGTTCACTATAATTATTGCAAGTCTGAGTAAGCTTCTTGTAGTAGTGTTAATCAGAATTTGGAAGTTGAATAAAGGTGTATTATGGATTTTATTATGTTCCTAAGGCCTTGATATTTCCATATATATGTGTATTGTACATGTAAATTTTATATTCAAGTAGTTTGAGCCTCATTTGTGAAGACATTGTTTCTAAGCTAGTTAAGCCTAATAGGTTTTTAAGACCTAATGGAGGTTTTAGAGTATGAGCGAATGATTTGATGTTTATTGAGAATGGATAAGGATAATAATGAATTAAGGTAATTTTATTGAAGTATTTTTGGTCATTTTAAAGGTCCATATGGACATAGTGGTTTTAAGTGTTACGTGAAGGTGAATTAGGTCTCCATGGGACCTATTGAAGGCTTGAGGGCTAAAAGATGTTTCATAAGGTGAGCGAGTGATTTGAAAGTGATGTATGAATTGTTAAAAAAAATATGGTGTGTATGAAATTGTGTTAAATTTTTTAAAAGGGTTCCATATTTGGTTAATGGATATTGGCATCTAAGTGTAACATGTGGCCTAATGGAGGGCTAATTGCTTAGGTCTTGCTTAAGCCTAGTGTGTTGTTTTGAGCCATTTGAAGCATGCCCAAACTAATGAGTTTATGTAAGTTATATGTAAGATATAATAATACATATATTTATGTTTATCCAAGTGGGATATATTACTTAATGTTTAATTAAAATGTTGTGTCTGACCAAGATTGATTGGAGAAAGAATAATGCATATGTAGAAGGCCATTTTGGTTTGATTGTGCTAGTTAGACAATGGAAGAGTGAAATGAATTATATATGAATTTGAATAAGGGTAAGAGGAAATGAAAAAAATAATATAATAATGTTGAATATGTGATAAGGGTTTAACATTGTTTTTTGCAGGCCATAAGCAAGTAAGAAGATTTGTTTCAAGGCTTTTAGGCCTATTTTGCTTTGGTGACCTAATGCAAAGGTTTTGATAATTAAGGAATGAAGAAAATGGTATGATAATTTTAAGAAGTGGGTGAGGGAGTGATAAGGATAATAATAAAATGTTGAAAATTTCATAAATATTATATAGTGGTGATAAAGGTAGTCAGTAAGTTTTGTATTGATTTAAGGCATGATTAGGCCTAGTTTGTCTAGATGACCTAGAATGAAGATGTACATTGATTATATGTTGAGATAGTAATGCATAAGTTGTGTATGATTGATATTTATGATTTTTAAAGAATTTATTTGCATATAATAAGATTAGATTTTGAATGAGGAATGGACTCAAGGTCATGATCATGAATATGAGGGGTAAAGAAGAGAAAGAGCTATTATATGCCTATGTAAGAGGTAGATTTGTGTTTTTATGAAATACCATCACTTGTATGAGGTAGAAAGGTAGGTTTGTAGGTGTTATAAAGATATATGACCATCATCATGTGTGTAAGACATTAGATTGAAGGTGGATATTAGTTTATCAATGATTAGGTTGGTGCTTGATCATCTAGGGGGTTGTAGCCTCCTTGCTAGTTGGTGCTAGCTAAAGGTCAAGTGGGTGCTTGATTAAATTGAGGTGTGGTTTCTCTCTGATAAATTGGTACTAATTTAAATTAAATAAATACATTTATAAGATAGTATTCCAAATCTTTTTCCAAGTGGGTTTTCTCCCCCATGAGGGTTTCCCATATAGTTCATGTGTTATGTGCTTTGATCTTGCATTTTTTTATTTGTTCATTGAAATGAATGGTTTATATGCTTCATGAATGATTTTGTTGAATGGTTAAGAGTTTGAATAATTGGGATTGAATTTGGTTTGATTTCATCACTTATTCACCACCCTCTAAGTGATTGTGCTTCCAACATTTGGTATCATAGTAGGTCATTTAGGAAGGCTTGACAACTAGAATGTGGTCCTTGAAGCACAAAATGGCTAAGCAGCTAAGGAAAAAGAATCAAGAATGGATATTTTTGGTAAAATGTCTTCAAGATAAGATTAGATATTTTGAGATAATGTGGAGTGACTCTAAATACAAGGAAGTTTAATATGAAAATATCATAAACAACTTAGAGAGTAGGTCAAGTCCTTTGTGGAATGTGAAGGAAAGGTGAGTCATATTCAAACCAAGTTTGAGATAATGATGAAAATAATCAAAGAAGATAAGATGACTATTCATGATATTAATAATAATTGAGAGGCTAAAAATTTAAGTTTGAGGTCAAATAAGGTTGAGTGTGATCAATTGAAAATTGAGCTAGGCTCTTTGAAGTTTGAGCATGAAAACTAGTGGTCAAAATGAGCAAGGTTGAGCATGAGAAGCTAGTGGTCAAAATGAGCAAGGTTAAGCAAGAGGAATTGAATAAAGTAAGTAAAGGTGATAGAATGAAAAAAAAGGTGAGAAGAGTAATAAGGTAGCCCAATGCCATGAGGTTTGTCAATTCATCTCATAAACAATGTTATGTTTGGAATCATTTTGGTCACATTGCGAGAGATTGCACAAGAAAAAGTAACTTATCAAAAGGAGATAATAGCCATCATCAAGAAAAAGTTATAAATGATATTGTTTATTTTAAATGTCATATGGTTGGTCATATATATATATATATATATATATATAAAATAGTTTGAATGAGTTCTCAAGGTAAAACAAGGTGTATGGAGCTCCTAGTGTGCAAGGAAGAGGTCATACATGGATATGGAGACCTAAAAATATTAAGAGAGATCAGATTGAGACAAAGAATAAATTTACTAATGAAAATATTAGTTAATATGGTTTTTTTTCTATGGTAAATATGAAGGCAAGACAAAAATACTATTTATCAGGGCATGTTGACAAAGGAGTCAAAGAGAAGATGGATGAACCAATCAAGCCTATGAGGAGGCTTAGGAAAGACAAACAAACTAGTGAGAGTATGGAGACTTGGTAATATCCTAAGTTTTAAGTGTTATAAGTTAATTATAAGGTGAGGTGCCTCTATTAGTCTTCATATAGGCATTACTTAATCTTTTGAAGCATCATCGTATGATGTTGCAAGGTTGATAAGTGAGAAACTAATCAATGAGTCAAGGTATGTTCTTTATTTTGATATGCATATAATTGAGTATGGATTATTTAAATTTATTTAAAGATTTTAAAATATGGATATCACCTATTAATATATATTAAAATGGATTTGAAGGTCTGAATTTATTTGTGGAATAAGATATCACTTTGAGTATCCTTGGTTGGCATAAGGATTTTAACACTAGAAACCATTGACATGGTGTATCTTGGGTTATACAATGAGTTAGGTCACCAAACTTGGTTATCATGTTTAAAATTATGATATGAAATATTAAATGAGGTTATTTTATACTAAGAGGTAGTCTATTGATGCAAAGTTATGAGATTTTCAAGTTATGTATCTTTGTTTACAATATATCTCTTTGAAGTGACCTAGGAGAGGAGTATATTTTCTTGTGCAAGAGAGAGGTTATTAAAGGGACAAGCTTGGGAAGGTAATTTAATATTATAGTATAAGTAATGTATGAATTCAATTATATTTCATACACATATGGCCTAATGATGCAACTTATTCATATTGGTAGCTTGAAGAGCTCTTATAATCATGGATTCAGGTAATTTTAGTTACTTCTCATATGAGAAGGATTATTGAGCATGTTCTTATTGTTTAGATTAGTTGTGATTATCTTATTCATATGGGAAGGTTTTTATACCATTGAAATAGGTCATTTTGGCCCAAGAATATTAGTATTTAATTATATTATCTCATGAAAGGATGTTGGATAGTTATGGTAAACTATGTGTGGATGAAGATAACTCATGCTTTGTTATTTTTTTGGGAATAATGGAGTTTTATTCCTATTTTAAAAATGGGTCTAGGTATGAGAAATCAATGAATAATATTTATAATTAAATCTATTTATTTATGAAATTAAATTACAATTAGACCTTTTCTAAAAATAGCAGTGAGAGAGAGAAAATCAAACTTAGCTTATTTTAGACTATTCTGACTAAGATAAGGTCTAGAAATTTATATGCAGGAATGGGACACTATCATAAATAGAATCCTAAACGTTGTTTCTTGATTAAATATGAGTAATAGGAGTAGACACCATAGTATCTGATGCTATAGTCTTTATTCAACACTCTTATCCTAAGGATTTAAGCTTTTTGGGTTTTGTTCACCTGCTTAGTGTGAGCTTGTGTACCAATTTTTAGGTCTTCACTGTCAATAGATCTCCCTATAGAGCTCATTATTTGTGTACTTATATATTTTATATAATTAAAAGAAACTTTAGAAAATGTGGAAAAGGGGTTAGTGTGTGTAAGATGCATTGGACGTGCTTCACATACCATATGTGAGAACACTGCCTACATACCAATACTCTAAGGAGGTATCAAGCCATATGTAGTTCTCCTTTTAAGAGTGCTTGGTGCAATAGTGAATAAAATGCAATAAATAATAAATATGGGTATGCTTGAGATGATTAAGGACTGGTGTAAGGATTTTAATTGGCTTGAAAGTGTATAGGCTAAATGTATGTAGAGAATCGGGAAGATTGCTTGAGTGGTCTTACCTATATTCTTGCTTACTTGAATGATATTTTCTAACCCTTTCTAAATGATATTTTAATAGGATTTTATATGGATCAATTAGTCATGGGTTAGATTAAACTAGAATAGGATAACATAATGAATAAGAGGAATTGATGAAAAATGATAATCTAGGCTCAAATTGTGATTGGATAATAGTGCTAGAAAGGGGACACCCTAGGGTCTGATGCTTTAGTCCAAATTTAGCACTATTATCCTAAAAAAATGGGACCTAGGGGGATGGATTAGTCATGAAGAGAGGGTCCACATGCAACCAAACCATCTGGAGCCTATATATGCAAAATTTACATTATGCTTTAGGGATCAATGTTAAGGATTAGTAGTGCTCACCTTACTAGTATTTGTATTGCCACTGGGGAAATTTGTTTCTCTTTTATTTATGGTTATGAATTTGTCTTACTTAGCTGAGGTCAAGTTGGAAGATCAAAAATGACTAGGAATTAGTGAAAGTAAGTCTAAGAGGCACCTAAGGGTTGGGTGTCTTTAGCCATGCTCAAGTTACCAATGTTTGCATTTTATATGACTACATTTTCCCCACCTTTATTTTAGTGATGAAACAAAGTGAAATAATATGATAATAAAAATATAAATCATACCTAAATTTACCTATAAAGGTGAATCCCATGAAGCTTGTGATGTTGTGTAATGTTGGATAGTGCATATAAAACATATTGTGTAAGTGTGAATATGCAAAAATAAAAAAGAGAGTAGATCAATTCTTATTATATGTAATATAAATAAGAATTTACAAATCTAGGTAAGAGAGAGGAAGAGAAATGAATGAATACAAATCATTGATTACTTAAACCAATACAAAACATGTTGTGATATTGAGTAAGGCTGAGTAATGCTAGATGTGCTGGATGATGTTGTACCAAAAGTTATATCATGAATAGAACTGAGTGCTCAATTCCTTGAAAAGTGGCTTAAGAATGTAAAGGTTAACCCTTTGGCTCAATTTTTGCCTACTGATCGAAGCTAAATGATCATGCATGTGCTAATCAATGTTCAGACTATGTGTCCAATCCTTCTAAATAAGTGGCTCAAGAATACAACAGTTGGCCCTTTGGCTCCATCATTTCCCCATGAAGTGAAGCTATAAACTAATACTAGTATGAATAAATATGTCATATGAGATGGCTCCTAAAGGCCATGAATGATCTTTAAATATGAAAATGTGGCATGTATAGTTGAATGTGTATTGGAATCTAGGCCAATGTTGGCCAACTCAAAAAAGATGGAGATTAGGCTTGTATGAAAGCCACTCCAAAACTAAAAATTTGGCTTATGTGGAATCCACTCAAAAAATTGGGTACTTAGGAATATGGAGGTTAAGATTGTATGAAAGCCACTCTAAAATGATGAAAACCACCTACATATGGACTAAGCCATAAAAATACTGAGAATGCCTAGGTAATTCTTAAAATTGAAAGAAAAGAAGAAAAAGTGTTGCACAATCTACCCCCATCACTGGTGTCTAAAACATGGATTCTGATTTGGAATTTATACCAACTACCATATCTGAAATTGAATGTGAGAACCAATCATGCAGTGCATGATTCCCCCTATGTCTAGATTCTCTAAGAAAACTATATTGAAAACTATTGATCTGAACTGGTCTGATTATGTAAAATTATAGTTAAACCTACCTTTTTGCTTGTTTTTGGAAAACTTTGTTTTTCTATTGTTTGGATAGGAGCATCAAAAGTGGACACCTTAGTGTCTGGTACTATTGTCTAGCCTTTATGATATTGTCTTGGGTTGAAACTGATCACTGATATGAAATCTTTACTATTTTCTTGGTCTATTTTGAGTGGTTTAATGATTGGTTATTATTTTTGTTATTATAAAACTATATTTTTTGATTGATGAGAGCTCTAATCTCTATATAAAAACCCTTATTTATTTCCCCCTCTTTTGAGGATAGCAATAGGTACCCTTCAATGACTTCCCTTAGAAGAAAAAACCTTATAAGTGTGTTAAGCTAGAAATATACATGATATATAAATGATAATCAATGAGATATCTCAAAAATATAGCATGGTTTTATTTGAGAGATTGTTAGATCAATGAGGGTATGCCTAGATATATATAACAAAGTAATAACATGTTCAATTTACTAGAATTGAATTAAAATTAGAAATGTTAGTTGTTAGTTTGTTAGTTTTTAGTTGGAGGGATGGATCATGAAATTCATCATGGTATTCAAGAGAACATGAAAATACATGATATGGATCATAACATTATAATAATTGAGAAGCAATCAAACAATAAACACAAAAAATCAAGAAGTAAGAAGCATATAATGGTGGCCAAGGGGCCATGAAAACAAGAGACATGGGTACATGTCACTCAAACTGGAAAGCAAGCATACAAGTCATGTTCAAATTCTACATACACATACAAGTGAAACAAGCAATGTTGGCATAAGGTCCACATGCTCATAGAAGAGTACAAGCAAAGAACATTAGCAAATGTCCTAAGGCACACACATGAATAGAAGTAAAGGACATTGGAAAATGTCCTAAGGCATGTATAGGAGACAAGAAAAAAATATAAATAAAATCACATCAAGCTACACCAAGCAAGAAGATAAAGCACATAAAGATTGGAAAGATACACTCACATATAACTAATCAAAGTAAGAGGGAAAGTATTCAAGACATGTTTAGTACAAGACTAGGTATATTTTAATAAATATACAAGTGCTAGATGCTAATGATATATTGATAAAGTAATATATGTAATCTAGTAGATAATGTACATTAATATGATAAACTAGAGTTTGGAGTGTAGGAATGACATAAACTAGATGGTGTAGCCATGTAGAAGATACCCCTAGTGGGTATGTATATTTTTATGGTCCACACTTATAATATCTAAAAATAATGTAAAATATAATGTAGACCAACTCAACATAATAGATATGGGCGGACCAAGATGTCCAAATAATCAATATATGTATAAATAAAATACCCTTAAGGTAGGGCAACACCATACACCCCTCTTTTAGAAAGGAATAAATCCACAATGTCTCTTTGAGGGTAAAACCTCCAATATCCTCTTACAATAGAAGACTCAATGCTTAATTTATTCCTTACAATGATAATCATCTCCTTTATATATACCTCTATCTAACATAAATGGATGGGTAACCTATTAATCCCAATGTAGGCCGGCCATTACCCAATACACTAATTCCATAAGTTACTCCATTAACCTAATATATTGGACCCATATAACTAATTAAGGGGGATGTGTGCCACATGTTAGCATATCTATCAACCCATATACATTATTATATCATTTCCCTAAATACATATCATTACTTCCCTCCTTGACATGTTTCATCCTTGAAACATATGAAGAAACCAAATAATGAGTGTGATTCAAATCATTGCACACTTGTCTCCAATCTCAATCATCTAGCCATTTATATTTGATCTTGGAAGGTGATATTTATCCAATATTGTTTCCAAATTAACTTGTGCTCCTTTTATTCCATTAATTATCATAATTATATTTCTTTTGTGTCCATGCATAACTATTCTTTTTGTGATTCCATGTATCATTTTTCACTGCACTACTCTGATTCTATTTATGATCATAGTAGGTATTCTTTGGCTTCCATGCATAGCCATAGTTATTGGAATTATTATTTCTTATATATTCAAAGTGCTTATTATTATGACACTCTTTCACATGGCTCCATTATTTTTTCCGCTCATGATGATTTGGGTGTCTATATACCTCAATGTTTTTGGATACATTGACCTTATCAACCTTTTCTTCAACTTCTTCTAGATTTTTATTTGGTGGTTCCTTTATCTCATGAGTAGAGGGAGTGTTTTTTTTATAAATTATTTATTCATATATGTATTCATATGAATCTTTCACATGCTCTTCATCACCTATTTCAATCTCATCCTTATGATCTACTTTGATTGTTATTGGTGACTTTCCCACTATGATATCCTGTAAAGTGACCTTATTTTTCCTATACCAAAAAATAATGAACTTACTTTGAACATTAATATTGATTTTTTCATAAGTCTCTAACAATATATATCCAAGAACTATATCCACATCATCCATATCTAAAGCATAAAATTTTTAATGTAAAACATATTTTTTCATAATGAGTTTCAAATCTTCAAGCACTTGAATATTCTTACCATTTACTTGAACCTCCTTGATATTATTTGCTTTAACATGTAGATGCTTGGCCACTTTCATGTTGATGAAGTTATATTTATTGGTAGGGTTTATGGACACAACAACCTTCTTCTTTTGAATACATCCATGAAATTGAAAAAATGACTCGAATTTGTTTAGAGCTAAATTATTAAAATCCTTATCATCCAATTCTTCTTATTTTTATTTTTATTCTTCTTCTTCACTTGCATGTTCTTCCTCATTATCATTATTTTATTCCACTAATTTCTATTCTTTATCATCTTCATTACCATCATTATTTTCTTCCCATCGATCTAGGAAGATCTATTACATTTTTTTCATGAAGAATACTTTTGTACAAAGCTCAACTGATTAAACCAATGTTGTGTAGGTCTAGAAAAAACAAAAAACAATAATGTTTGACACAAAATTTTTGGAGTGTTATTCTCCTTAAAAAGGATCCACCATTCTCTAGCATCAATATCATCCTCCCTTGAAAATCTTGCAACTTCATGATCCACAAAAAAAAAAACTAGGATTTATGAAACCCTAAAATGTTAATAATGAATTAAAAACTAATAAAAATAGTCCCAAATTTTTAATGTATCTTAATATTATGATATTGGAACTTTAGTAAAAATTTAAAAAAAAAATTTCATAAATTTCGGTCTATAGATTGAATATATTAAAAACATTAAAATTACAATAACTCAATCTAAACATATCAAAAAAATATAAAGTTTGGAGGGTAGCTTTCCTATATTATGGTAAAACATTATTAAAAATTTCACCAAAAAATTATTTATATTTCGGAAGATATGATGAAATTAGTATAAACACTAAATATGAATAACTCCCTCAAAATTGATCAAAAGGGCTTGATTTTTTTACTGAGACTTCCTTGAAATATTATTCATATCAAATAAAAACATTTTGAAAAATTTCTTAATGTATTTAAAGCTATTGATGATTCCAAAAAACTAGGGTTTTGCTCTACATACTTGCCCAAATTGAAGCTCTGATACCACTTGTTATGATCCACACTTATAATATCTAAAAATAATGTAGATCAACTCAAAAAAATAGATATGGATTGACCAAGATGTTTAAATAATCAATATATGTAGAAACATAATACCCTTAAGGTAAGGAAACACCATACAATACTCCTTTAGGAAATAATAACTCCACAATGTCTCTTCGAGGGGACAACCTCCAATATCCTCTTACAATATAAGACTCAATGCTTACTTCATTTTTTACAATGATAATAATCTCATCTATATTATATAACTAATAATTTATGGGTAACCTATTAATCCTAATTTAGGTCAATCATTACCCAATACACTAATTTCATAAGTTACTCCATTAACCTAATATATTGGACCCATATAACTAACTAAGGGGGATGTGTGCCACATGTCAGCATCTCCATCAACCCATATACATTAATATATAATGTCCCTAGATGCATAGCATATATCTAAGTGTGTCTTGAATGTATAAGTAGTATGTCCCCTCAATGGGTAGAGTGAAGTAATCAAGTAGCTGGATGTCACTACACACACTCAAAGTAGATCGAGTGAAGCATGGTAATGTAGATAAATCAACATACAATAGAATTAAATATAAAATGTAAGTCCTAGCATGATATTATCAATGTAAAACATGGATGATGCATATAATTTAAATTTTTTTTATTATTTTTGACATATCTAAATTTTTTTGGATTTTTTGAAATGTTATATTGTTTTTGTATTTTTGGAATAATTGAACTATGTACAATCAAGAAAAAGAGATTATGTACAAATAAATTTGAGGAAAAATGACACTAAATGATGAGTCTCATGTGAGACTCCATATCATGGTGTCTTGTATCAAGGAGTGGAATCATGTGTGATCATGAAACATGATGGAAATGCAAAGGCTATGGATCTATAAGCTATATATGTTATAGATGCTCTAAAATATCTAGAGTAAAAAGCAATTGTCGTGTCCCTATATAACTATGAGAAGTGGATGATACTATAGGGATCTTAGGGACCCATATGGAAGTAGGACAATCTCTTTGAACATGTGTTCTATGTGTAGATGTATGATATCTAAATGAAACTGCTCTGGGTGTGAATATTGTAGTTGGAAGATATCTAGAATATTGAAGTTATAGAGGTGTATGAACCCTATGTGCTAGTGATGGATGCCTCAACTATGTATAAATTTAAATTGGAATAGGAATTAAAATTGGAGGAAAAGTTGAAACTAGTGGAAAAATTGAAATTGATGGTGAAACTAAAATTGGTGACTGTAAACTAGTTGATGGCTCTAAAGTTGGAAGTGGTAACTCATATGGAACTCCGATGACTCTAACAACCTAATTATCATGAATTAATTTCATACATCTATGAACTATAGAAGGTAATACTCTAGTTTTTTGAATCCATGGTCAACCAAGTAACATATCAAAAAATCCTACACTAGAAACTATAGTGAATGGTGTGGTCACATGTGTAGGACCAACCTGTAGTGGAATTACTATCTCACCCATTAAACTCTATATATGCCCATTGAAACCACTGATAACTATGTCTATCAAAGTGACATTCTAATATGAATAAATCAAATCATATAGTAGTGTCAAGGTGCACATGTTAAGACTAAAACTATTGTCAATAAGTACAATGTGAATAGGTTAATTATGAATGTGAGCTTTGATAAAGAGTGCATGATAATTTAAATCATCCTCAATGATATCCTACTCTAAGAAGGATATAGGTCTAGCTAGAGATTTAGAATTATATACATTGATCATATTGATCAAAGGATGTAACTCAACTGAAGGTGCCATAAATGTGTCTGGTGGTGGATATGCATGATGAACCCCTGATGTGTTCTTTGTATCCTATTTTGAATGTTGTGGAAGTATATATAAGAAGATTTTCCATGTTTTATCTTGTGTTTGTTTTGTTTATGGAGGCATAACTAAAGTACCAAGATCAATAGAATTTAAATGCATTAGGTCTTATATCTTATGCTTTAAACTAATGCATCTATTTGTCATATGGCCTAGTATGTTGTGGTAGTCACAAAATTCTTGATGATCATATCCATTTGAAAGATCCTTTGTTGGATAAAATTTTTGAATAGGAGGGAGAGATATGATATTACAATCCAAAAGTTGTTCTAAAATCCTAGATAAAGAAACTAGAAGATGTGAAAAAGTATGCCAAAGATGTGCTGACAAAACTATTTGATGAGGAGGATTTGAAGCAATATTAACTATAGGTTTATTTTGACCTTTAGTATCATTAAACTTGACCTCATATGGGACTTTGTTGTTACTCTTATTAGTTGTGTTTGATGAACTAATGTACTTGAGTTTGCCCATTGAAATTAGTTTGACTTCTATTTCCTTTAATGTGTGACATAATTTAGTGACAAAAGAGAATATTTTGAACATGATTGATTCATGAAGTGATGGTAGAAGAATTTATTTTAAAAGGTCCTAAAATTCTTGATCTACCATGGGGATAGTCATCTTAACCAAGATTGTCTTATACCAAAGAACATAGTCTGTGAGATGCTCATTTGGTCATTTTTTGTTGTTGAGAAATTTGAACATATGAAACCTTATCACCAATGTTGATACTGAAGTGTGCTAGGAACATGTTAGATAAAAGATTGAATGCATTGATTGACTAATTTTGTAGACTATAGAACCATTATAAAGCATAATTCTTTAGGCTTTATGGAAATAGCTTGGTAAGTAGCTAGTCATTTGGTACATAGTCCAAGCATGCTACATGAAATACTCTCAAATTGTTTTTGGATCACCCTTTCCATCATAAAGAATAAGCTTAGGTTGAACAAAACCTTGTGGCAAGGGTGTAGAAGTAATGCGACATGCCAATGGTATATGCAGTAGAGCAAAAGAATCCAAAGCTTGTGTAGGTCTAGAGGCACCTTGAGCAAGATGTTTCACCTTGAATTAAAAATATCTTATCTCTCATACAAGGGATATCACATCAGGTGATAAAGATGTACTAGTTATATCTAGTGGCACTGAAGAAGGTTGGGATGCTATAGGGGGTTGTTGAGACATAGTTACCTATTTAACATCATTTTCAATTGGTGGCTCTATGGTTTGAGAAGATTGACCATTGTTCACTTTTTTATTGTTCATATTTTAGAATTTTAAGCAAGTCATCTTGCATATCTGAATGTTTGGTTAAGATTTCTTGAAGTTCTCTTTTATTAGTTTCATCAAAACTAGTATATTGAGCCATTGTTAAAGTAAGAAAATAATTTGAAATGTGTTTGAATGTTTTTTAATAAGTTTTAATAGGCAATGAAATAGAAAGGGAAAGTGTTGAATATAAGAAAAATAAAGTCTTAAAAATAGTGAATTGGAATTTGTGCAAAAAGGATACTGATCTGCCAAACATGTAAGGTGATACCTAAAGAAGCAAAATAGGAGCTAGTACATGAAACTAGGGGTTTTTTCAAATTTTTTTTTACAAAATACTATGAATTTTTGAAAATAAAATTTAATTTATTAGTTAAGTATTCAAGAAAAAATTCAAAAAATTATGGGAAAGTGATTGATTTAATGGGACCTAATAGATACAACTAGGGTTTTGATAATTTTTTTTTTTGAAAATTACTATGAAATTTTGAAATTTGAAGTGTTTTTTTGATTTTAATATGCAACTAAAAATCTAGAAAATGATTGGAAAATTACTAGGAGCTAGTTGATGCAACTAGGGTTTGAAATAAATTTATTTTAAAATTTACAACAAAATTAAAAAATTTGAGATGAATTTTGGATTTAAATATTCAAGATTTTTTTTAGAAAGTAATGGAAAAAATCAACTAGGAATTTACCCTAGGGTTTGTAGGGTTTTTATGCATAATTATAAGTAAGTCAGGTTCACCAAATGATTTGTTATTTTTTTGGGAATAGTGGAGTTTTATTCCTATTTAATAAATTGGTCTGGGTAGGAGAAATAAATGAATAACATTCCTAATTAAATTTATTGATTTGTGACATTAAATTACAATTAGACTTTTTCTAAAATTAGTAGTGAGAGAGATAAAATCAAACTTAGCTTATTCTAGACTATTTTGATTGAGATAGGGTCTGTAAATTTGTATGCAAGACTAGGACACTATTCTAAATAGAATCTTAAAGTTTGTTTTTTGATTATACAAGAGTGCTGGGACTAGACACCCTAGGATCTGGTGTTATATTCCTTCTCTGACACTATTGTTCTAAGGATCTAAGCTTTCTAAGTTGTGTTCACCTACTCAATGTGAACCTGTGTACCAATTTTTAGGTCCTCAATGTCAACAAAGTGCCTTTTAGAGCTGATTCTTCATGTACATATGTCTTATATACAATTGAAAAAAACTTTGGTAAAAGGGGAAAAGGGGTTAGTGTGTAAGATGCATTGGATGTGATTCACATCCCTTGTGTGGGCATGCTACATACATACCAATACTCTAAGGAGGGATAAATCCATTTGTAGGTCTCCCTTTAAGAGTGCTTGGTGCAATAGTGAATGAAATGTAAGAAATGTTAAAACTAGGTATACTTGAGATGACTAAGGATTGGTGTAAGGATTTAATTTGGCTTGAAATTGTATAGGGTGGCTATATGTAGAGAATAGGGAAGATTTATTATGTTTTCTTAATTGTATTCTTGTTTTCTTGAATGATATTTTCCAACCCTTTCCAAATGATCTTTGAATGGGCTTTTATTTGGATTTATTGGTCATAGGTTAGATGAAACTAGACTAGGTTGACATAATGAATAAGAGGAATCAAGAAAAAATGGTAATCTAGGCTCAAATTTTGATTAGATAGGAGCACTAGAAAGGGGAGACCTTAGGGTCCAATGCTATAGTCTAACTTTGGTGCTATTATCCTGAGTAAACGAGACCTAGGGGATGGATTAGTCATGAAGAGAGGGTCCTAACTTAGCTGGGATCAAGTCTGAAAGGCCATAGATGACTGAGAATCAGTGAAATTAAGCCTAAGAGGGTAATGAGATCAAGAAAGAGGGACCTAATGGTTAGGTGTCTTTATCCATGCTCAAGTTACCAATTTTTGCATTTTATATGACTACAACTCCATTTAAGGTATGTTCTTATAAAAGAGTTTGCTTGTGTATGTTTGCAATATTTTGGTTCTGTTTAAATAGAATATGGAGCTAGGGGTAAATAACTTAGGTTTATTTAGGAGTATGTGAAGTTTTGGTATGTTTTATGTAGACCAAGAATCGAGGAGAAGCTTATATAGAGGTATGTTCTCTTCAATTGATAATATGCAAGGTATGCATAGTGTGAGGGGGAATATATGTGAGATGCTTTAATTAAAATGGGATTATATGGTTGAGTATGGTTTAAAAATAAGTTATATGAGATTATAGTTACATTAGGGGAAGATTTCTAAGCTTTATGAATAGTTTGACAGGTCCAAGGATCAAGTTGACATGTTGAAGAAGATACCCATTATCATTAATGTCAAAGGGGGAGAAAGTTCAGAATGAAGGAGTTATTCAATTTAGGAGAGATAATTATAAAATATATTTGACATAAATTAAAAAGGGGGATATTTTTTATAATTTTATTTATATGCATTGATTGTCATTGATGTCAAGGTGATTTTAGTACATAATGCATTAAGGACAAAGTCATAGGTTCCAAGTGGATTTGAGAGTGCATGTCATATTTACAAGCCTTTAAGGTGATTAACCATGTTTTAGGGGTAAAAGGAGGGTTAATAAGTTCTTGGTTTACTAATGTAAGTGAAATGAATCCACTGTAATAGTCTTGTGAAGGTCTAGGTGATCCTAGTCATCTCCTAGTCAACTTGGTAGATCTTCTTGAGTAAACATATTGATGACATCATAATTTACACATGTAAAGATTTAAGAATAAATTTGTCACATGGGTTTGTTACTATTTGTGCATATATCATGTTTTTAAAATATTAGGTATTGATATGGTGTATATATAAATTTATGGTGGTGAAAATTTGGTCTCCCAGGCAGATTTCACTATTTTATATACTTTGTAATATCAAGTGAACAAAGGAAAACCAATCAATAGTATTTTATTTATAAATATTAATAGTTGATGAGTTTAATGGTGGTGTAAAAATAAAAGTGGTATAAAAATTTAATTTATAACCATGAAATTTGATTAGGATGTTTTAATGGTCGTATAATTGCATTTATTTCATGTGAGAGTTGATTGTTATTGACTATGTTTTTTGTGAACAAGCTAGGGTGCAAAGAAATGATTGTAGAAGATAAAGTATTGATCAAATATTGTTGCTATAAAAATAAAATATGAATTATAATCTATATATATCATCATAAAAGTGATTTTATGTTTTTAATATTAGTAAAAGTGAAGTTATTTCAGGTTAAAGTTGACTTTTATTGACTGTAATTATTACAAGTTTGAGTAAGCTTCTTGCAGTAGTGTTTATGAGCCTTTAGAGGATGAATTAATGTATATTAAAGATTATATTATGTTATTTAGGTATAAATATTTATATCCATATGTGGATTATACATGGAAATTTTATATTCAGGTAGTTTGAGCCTCATTTGTGAAGGCAATGTTTTTGGGCTAGTTAAGTCTAATAGGTCTTTAAGACCTAATGGAGGTTTTAGAGTATGAGAGAATGATTTGATGATTATTGAGCATGGATAAGGATCATATATAATTAATTTAAATTTATTTAAGTGGTTTGTGTCACTGGTAAGGTCCATATGGAACATATTGTCTTAAATTTTTACATGAAGGTGAATTAGGTCTCCATGGGACCTATTGAAGGCTTGAGGGCTAAAAGAGGTTTCATAAGGTGAGTGAGTGACTTGAAAGTGTTATATGAATTTTTAAAAATATATATGGTATGTAATAAATTGTGTTAATTTTCTAAAAATGTTTCCATATTTGGTTAAGGGATATTTTCATCTAAGTGTAATGTGTGGCCTAATGGAGGGCTAATTGCTTAGGTCTTGCTTAAGCCTAGTGTGTTGTTTTGAGCCATTTGAAGCATGGAAGACCTAATGTGTGGAATTAAATTTTATGTAATATGTATTAAGACATATATTTATGTTTATAAAAATGGGAGAGATGTCTTAATGGTTAATTAAAGTGTTTTGGTAGACCAAGATTGATTGGAGAAAGAATAATGCATATGTAGAAGACCATTTTGGTCTCATTGTGCTAGTTAGACAATAGAAGAGTGAAAAAAATTATATATGAATTTACATAAGGGTGAGAGGCCATGAAAAACATAATAAAATAATTTTTAATATGTTACAAGGGTCTAACATTTTTTTTAGGTCATGATCAAGTAATAATATTTGTTTCAAGGCTTTTAGGCCTATTTTACTTTGGTGACCTAGTTCAAAGGTTTTGATAATTAAGGAATGAAGCGAATGGTATGAGACTTTGAATAAGTATGTGAGGGAATGAAAATAATAAGAATAAAATGTTGAACATGTAATAAATATTAGATAGTGGTGATGAAGGTAATTAATAAGTTTTGTAGTGATTCAAGGCATGATTAAGCCTAGTTTATATAGATGACCTAGTGTGAAGAAGTATATTGATTATATGTTGAAAGAGTAATAAATAGGTTGTGTATGACTGATATTTATGATGTTTAAATATTTAATTTACATATAATAATATTAGAGTGTGAAGGAAGAATGGCCTCAAGGTCATGATCATGCATAGGAGAGGTAAAGAAGAGAAAGAGTTGTTGTATGCCTATGTAAGAGGTAGATTTGTGTTTGTATGAACTACCATAAATTGTATTAGGTATGAAGGAAGTTTTTAAGGTTTTAAAAATATATAATAAAATAATAAAGTGTGTAATACATCTTATCATAGGTGGAGATTAGTTTGGAGGTGATTGAGTTGGTTTTTGATCATCTAGGGGTTGTAGCCTCCTTGCTAGTTGGTGCTAGCTAAAGGTCAAGTGGGTGCTTGACTAAATTGAGGGGTGGGTGTTCCTTGATCAGTTGGTTTTGATATAAATTGAAGAATTAAATTAATATTATAGTATTACAAATCTTTTTTTAAGTGGGGTTTTTCCCCCATGAGGGTTTCTCACATTATTCATGTGTTATGTGTTTTGATCTTGCATTATTTTATTTGTTCATTACAATGAATGGTTTATATGATTCATAAATTATTTTGTTGAATGGTTAAGAGTTTGAAGAATTTTAATTTAATTTGATTTTATTGAATCACTAATCACCTCCCCTCTCATTTATTATTCTTCCAACAATTGGCATCAGACTAGGTCCTTTAGGAAGGCTTAACAGCTAGAAGGTGGTCCTTGAAGCACAAAATGGCTAAGTGGCTAATGAAAGAGAATAAAGAATTGATATTGATGGTAAAATATATTAAATATTAGATTAGTTATTTTTAGATAAGGTGGAGTAAATATAACTCTAAGGAAGTTGAATATGAAAAGATCATAAAAAAACTTAGAGAGCAGGTCAAGTCCTCTATGAAATGTGAAGAAAAGGTGAATCATATTCAAACCAAGTTTGAGATAATTACGGAAACAATAAAATAAGATAATATGATAATTAATGATATTAAGAATCATTTAAAGGCATAAAATTCAGTTTTGAGGTTAAATAATGCTGAGTGTGATCAACTAAAAATTGAGCTAGGCTCCTTGAAGTTTGAGCATGAAAAGCTTGTGGTCAAAATGAGGATGGTTGAACATGAGAAGCTAGTGGTCAAAATGAGTAAACTTGAGAAAGAGGAATTGAATAAAGTAAATAAGGATGATAGCATGAAAAATAAGGTGAGAATACCAGAAAGGCATCCCAATTCTATGAGGTTTGTCAATTCATCTCATATAATGTTATGCTTACAATCAATTTGGTCACATTGCAAGATATTGTAAATTAAAAAGTAACTTGTTAAAAAGAGATAATAACCATCATCAAGAAAATGGTATGGATGATATTGTTTATTTAAAATGTCATAGAGTTTTTCATGTTTCACAATATATTAAGAATAGATTGAATGAGTTCTCAATGCAAAACAAGGTGTATGGATCTTCTAGTGTGCAATGAAGAGGTCATACATGGATATGGAGACCTAAGACTATTAACATAGATCATATTGAGACCAAGAATGAATTGGTTGATGAGAATATTAGTCAATATGGTCTGTTTGATTTGGTATATATGAAGGAAAGATAAGAATTCTATTTATTAGGACATGTTGAAAAAGGAGTCAAAGAGAAGATGGATGAGCCAATCAAGCCTATGAGGAGGCTTAGGAAAGATAAACAAACTAGTGAGAGTATGGAGACTTAGGAATATTTTAAGTTTTAGGTGTTATAAGTGAGTTAGAAGGTGGGGTGTATATATTAGTATTAATATAGGCATGTATCAATCTTTTGAATCATCATGGAATGATGTTCAAAGGTTAATAAGTGAGAAACTAATCAAGGAGTCAAGGTATGTTCTTTTTCTTGATATGCATATAGTCAAGTATGAATTATTTCAATTGATTTAAAGATTTTAAAAGATGTATATAACCTATTAAGAGATGTGAAAAGGTATTTGAAGGTTTGAGGTTTTTTTTGTGGAATAAGATCTCACTTTGAGTATCCTTGGTTGGCATAAGGATTTAACACTAGAAACCCTTGACATGGTGTATCTCAGGTTGTATAATAAGTTCAATCACAAAACATGGTGAGAACTCATAAAATTATGATATAAAACTATTAAATGAGGTTATGGTATGATAAGAGGTAGTACCTTGATGCAAAGGTATGAGATGTTCAAGTTATGTATCTTTGTTTGAATATATCTCTTTGAAGTGACCTAGGAGAGGAGTTTTTTTTTTGTGCAAGAGAGAGTTTATTAAAGGGCCAAGCTTGGGAAGATAAGTTTAGATTCAAGTATAAGGAGTGTATTAATTAAATCTTATTTCATCCATAGATGGAATAATGAGGTATTTTTTTCATATTGGTAGTTTTGAAGAGCTCTTATAAGGATGGATTCAGGTAAATTTAGTTGGTTTTCATATGAGAAGGTTTGTTGAACGTGTTCTTATTGTTCAGATCAATTATAATTGTTTGATTCATATGAGAAGGTTTATAGACCATTGAAATAAGTCATTTGGGCACAATAATATCATAATTTAATTAGGTTGTTTCATGAAAGGATGTTGGATAGTTGTGGTAACCTATGTGTGGATGAAGATGGCTCCATTCAAGGTTTATTTTTTTAAAAGAGTTTTCTTGTGTATGTTTGAAATATTTTGGTTTTGTTCAGATGGAAAACATGGTTAGAGGGAACTAAATTAGGTTTATTTATGAGTATGTGAAGTTTTGGAATGTTTTCTATAAGCCAAGAATCAAGGATAAGTTTAGATAGAGGTATGTTCTCTTCAATTGATAATATGTAAGGTATGCATAGAGTAAGGAGGAGCATATGTGAGATGTTTCAATTCCAAGGAGATTGTATGGTTGAATATGGTTTTATAATAGGTTATACGAGATGAGAATGATGTTAATGGGATATTTATAAACTCTCTGAATAGTTTAATAGGTCCAAGAAGCAATTTGACATGTTGAGAAAGAGACCCTTTGCCATTAATGTCAAAGGGGGAGAAAGTTTAGAATGAAGGAGTTGTTCACTTTGGGAAAGAAATTTATAAAAGGTGTTTTCAATAAATTATAAAGAGGTATATTTTTTATATTGTTCTTGATATGCATTGATTGTCATTGATGTCAAGGTGATCTTATTACATAATGCATTAATGACAAATTGATAAGTTCTAAGTGGATTTGAGTGTACATATCATGTGTGTAGGAATTTGAGGTGATTGACCATGTTTTAAGGGTAAAATGAGGGGAAAGGAGTGATTTTTTGACTTATTTAAGTGAAAGGAATATATTTTAATAGTCTTGTGAAGGTCTAGGTGATCCTAGTTATCTCTTAGTCAACTTGGCAGATCTTCCTTAGTAAGCATATTTATGACATCATAATTCACGTGTGTAAAGGTTTCAAAAAAATTGGTCCCATGGGTATTTTAATATTTGTTCCTATATCATGTGGTTAAAATTTGAGGTATTTATATTGTGTATAACAAAAGTTATGGTGGTTCAAAGTTGGTCTCCCAAGCAAATTTCACTATTTTCCATAACCAAATTTGCAATATCAAGTGAACAAAGGAATACCAATCAATAGTATTTTGTTTATAACTTTTGATAATGGATGAATTTTATAATGGTGTAAAAATAAAAATGGTATAATACTTAAATTTATATCCATGAAAATTTATTAGGAGGTTTGAGTGGTCATATAATTGCATTTATTTCATGTGAGAGTTAACTATTGTTGAAAGTATTTTTTATGAATAAACCAAAGTGCAAAGAAATGATTATAGAAGATAAAGTATTAATAAAATTTTGTTGTTATAAAAATAAAATATGAATTATACTTCATATGCATCATCATAAAAGTGATTTGTATTTTTTACTATCAATAAAAGTGAAGTTATTATAGGTCAAAGTTGACTTTTGTTGACTATAATTATTGTAAGTCTGAGTAAGGTTCTTGTAGTGGTGTTTATGAGCCTTTAGAGGCTTAATGAAGGTGTATTATGGATTTTATTATGTTACTTAGGTATTTATATTCACATCGATATGGGGATTGTGCGTGAAAACATTATATTTAGGTAGTTTGAGCCTCATTTGTGAAGACAATATTTTTGGGCCAATTAAGCCTAATAGGTGTTTAAGACCTAATGGGGGTTTTAGCATATGAGAGAATGATTTGATTTTATTAATAATGGGTAAGAATCATAAATAATTCTAGTAAATTTATTAAATTGGTTTAGGTCATTGGTAAGGGCCATATGGAACATAGTGGCTTAAAGTGTTACATGAAGGTGAATTAGGTCTCCATGGGACCTATTGAATACTTGAGGGCTGAAAGAGGTTTCATAAGGTAAGCGAGTGAATTGAAAGTTTTGAATGACTTGTTAAAAATAAATATGGAGTGTATTAAATTGTGTTAAAGTGTTTAAAATGGTTCTATTGTTGGTTAAGGGCTATTAGCATCTAAGTCTAACGTGTGGCCTAATGGAAGACTAATTGCTTAGGTCTTGCTTAAGCCTAGTGTGTTGTTTTGAGCCATTTGAAGCATGGAAAACCTAATTAGTTGATGTAAATTATATGTAACATGTCCTAAGACATATAATTATATTTATCCAATTGGGAGATATGCCTTAATGGTTAATTAAAGTGTTGTGATTGACAAATATTGATTGGAGAAAGAATATTGCATATGTAAAAGGCCATTTTGGTCTCATTGTGCTAGTTAGACAATGGAAGAGTGAATATATATATATATATATATATGTATATATATATATATGTATATATGTATATATATGTATATATATATGTATGTATATGTATATGTATATATGTATATATATATATATATATATATATATATATATATATATATGTATATATATATGTGTGTGTGTGTGTATTTATATATGTATATATATATATATGTATATATATGTATGTATATATATATATATATATGTATGTATGTATCTATATATATATATATGTATCTATATATATGTATATATATATATATATATGTATCTATATATATGTATGTGTGTGTGTGTGTGTGTGTGTGAATTTGAAGTTTAATAAGGGTGTTATGACATGAAAAAAATAATAAAATAATGTTGAATATGTGACAATGGTATAACCTTTTTTTTAACAGGTCATGAGCAAGTAAGAAGATTTGTTTCAAGGCTTTTAGGCCTATTTTGCTTTAGTGACCTAGTGCAAAGGTTTTGATAATTAAGGAATGAAGAGAATGGTATGCAAATTTTTATAAGTGTGTGAGGGAATTAAAAGAATAATAATAACATGTTTAACATGTCATAAATATTATACAAAGGTGCTTAAGTTAATCAATAAGTTTTGTATTGATTCGAGGCAAGATTAGGCCTAATTTGTCTAGATGACCTAGAGTGAAGAAGTGCATTGATTATATGTTGAAAGAGTAATGAATAGGTTTTATATGAATAATTTATATGATTTTTAAATACTATATTTACATATAATAATGTCATATTGTGAAGTTTTAATGGCCTCAAGGTCATGATCATGTGCATGAGGGGCAAAGAAGAGAAAGAGTTGTTGTATGCCTATATAAGAGGTAGATTTGTGTTTGTATGAACTACCATCAATTTTATGAGCTAAAAAGGCAGATTTTAAAGTTTTATAAAGACATAATACCATGATAATGTGTTTAATACATCATATCATATGTGGACATTAGTTTTGAGGTGATTGAGTTGGTGCTTGATCATCTAGAGGGTTGTAGCCTCCTTGTTAGTTGGTGCTAGCTAAAGGTCAGGTGAGTGCTTGACTAAATTGAGGGGTGGGTGCTTATTGATATATTTTTTATGATATAAATTGAATAAATACCTTTATAGAATAGTATAAAAAATATTTTTTCAAGTGGGTTTACTCGCCCATGAGGGTTTCTCACATAATTCATGTGTTATGTGATTTGATCTTGGATTGTTTTATTTGTTCATTGCAATGAATGGTATATATTCTTCATGAATGATTTTTTGGAATTGTTAAGAGTTTGAATAATTATAATTTAAGTGGATTTTATTGAATTGCTTATTCTCCCCATCTCAGTGATTGTTCTTCCAACACTAGGTTCATGGAAAAAATAAAATTTAGCTTCCTTACGGCAAGAATATGTTGATAAAAAAACTCTATCATTAAGTAAATCAATGTACCATGCCACTAAATGTCTAAAAATATTGTCTAAGACACACCCTGGTTCCTCAGCTACTCCATGCATTATTCCATATAATATTTTTTGCATCCATAGTTTTTACTCTTTTTCATAAAATATGCTACAAGCCATGTGTGTAGATGCGTTGGTATTTCACATAAAAACACCTAATAAAATTATTTATGTATGTTGTATTCCATCCACTCTCTTGGTTATTTATTTACATAGCTAGGGTGGTTAGTCACAAAATTTTCTTCCAACTTCTCTAACCAATGCTTAATATTATCCAATGAAATCTAGTACATCATCTCTACTTACCATTGTAGTAAAAAAAATTGATTGGTCTTAGAAATGGAGAAAAATATTTTGGATTCTAGTAGCCGCCCATACAAAAATCTTGCACACATACAAAAACTTAATGTTTCTACATTGACATATCACACAAGTTTCATTACGAGCTCACATGATCATAGTGAGAGGTCATCAAGCTAGGTTCGGGTTAGTTGGAAATGGAAACACTTCTATTGTCTTGCATGTACCTCATATGCAAGGGGTTACTTAGGATTTATGTACCTTGACTATTCAATTAAACCATGGAAACAAGTCAGTGTATATATAAAAAAATCCTAGAAATACCATTGTACTAGAGTATTCATCATTTCAATAAGCAAGACATCACTAAACATAGAAAAAACATTAGTTTGAGCCTATTAACAATATTCCATGGACATAAATAATGGTAATAATATTAACAATAATATTTTTTTATCCATTAATTATCAAATCATAATTACATTGATCACAAGGAACTCAAGGGAACTTAACAAAATCATAATTATTCAACTATTCATCTCTCAAAATTTTGACAACATTTCTATTCTTGTTCTGAGCTCTACCAATAATTTAACAACACTTCATTATGTCTAACCAGATCAACTCACTTTACCTTCTTATGTCTCTATCTTTAATAAGGTTCCCAAAGGCTCTTCACAATAGTAAGTATCTCAACTAACAACAATCATTAGTTAATGTGTTCATTATCCACTTGGTAGTTAATGCATTATTTTACTTGATGTATAATACCTCATCATTTTATGTCACTTCTCACTTGCCTTTCTAAAGATAACTAAAAGTCATAAATTTTGTCATTTATGCATAAATCACATTGATTTGGATAGGTTTGACATGGACATGCAATCAATTCCATCATTTTACTGACTGCACTATTGAATGTGTATGTATGAGTTAGTTTTGTCAACATACTTTATTTCTATTTTTTTTAGGTCCATATGTATATATTAATTCTATCAGTTTGCATCATGTTTGCCTTCTTTAGGTAATAGTTCTAATATTTGGCTACAATTATCATGTGAGCATGTGGAACTGGTCACAAATAATAAAGCTAGTCAAAATCTAGGGTCAATAGGTACTACACAAATATTTTTAACCAAACGAGTGATAATATCATGTCAGAGACCCCATTTTATAGTATAAATAGAAAATTATAGATATTATAGTAGGGCCCACTTGAAGAGGTAACACAATAAGTCCCAAAGTGGTTTTTTATTTCCCATTAAATGTATTGACACTTTTGGATGGTGGTTATATATCATGTTGTGTGTAACCCAATGAATGAAGTAATGCCATTATACATGCAATCTCACTTCATCCATTATCAACTATCAGATTATGAATGGGTTATTCATCAATAGAGGATTGTATACATAAAACATGAAAATCAAAATCATTATGCATTATCTCACTATCATCCAAAGTAATTATAGGATGTGGTGGAGTAGTTTGAATAATTGCATCAATAATTCCATCTAATGGATGATCATATGACTCAAGAGGTGGATAAGAATTATAAATATGATACACTACTGAGTTATCCTTATCAGTATCATGATTTGGAAATGGATCACTAAAAATATCCAACTTAGAATTTTCATTCTTTTTAGGCTTAGTTTCATCTATAGGAGTGCCTAACTTAATATCATTGTTGTCGATAATATCTTGAATAATGGGTTTGAGATTGAAACAACTATTAGTAGAATGACCATTGCATATATGGTAATAAAAATATGCTTTATTATAAAAATATTTGCCTTGAGGTTTACTCATATCAACTTCCAATGGTGTAGGTAGAGTAATAATATTGTAATCAAGTAAAATTTGTAGCAATTTATGAGGTAGTTGTGATATTGTAGAGAATTATCTCCTTGGTTGACCTAATAAAATAATCTTATTATAAGGTTGAAACATTACATTAACTATGATATTTGCATCAAATTTAGTATCAATTGTCTTAGATTTATAAGATGGTTCTAAAACTTCATTATGGAAGTAGATGTAGATTCAGGTGCATACTTGAGGTTTTTCAAAGTAAGAAGCTTGACTTCTATTTCTCTTATTGTATGAGAAAGTTACTCAAATGATTTGATTTTTGTCAAAATACTTGACTCATGTAAAGTTCCAAGAAAAAAATATTTAAAAATATCTTGTAATTCATTATCTTCCAATGTGTTATTCATTTTGGCAATTAAGGTCTTGTAACAAAGTATATTATCACTGATAGGTTCATTAGTTATTTACTTAAGCTTAGTAATTTGCACATAATTTTTTTTTCATTAATGTGGATTTTAAAATGTTTAGAGAATTGATCTGCTAGTGTATTTAATGCTTTTATTGATTGAACATGTAGATCATAAAACCAAAAAAAGTCTTAATATTTTAAGCTTCTTGGAAATAACTTGCTTAGAAATTTATCATTAAATTCATAATATAAACATGTTGCATGAAAACATTTAAAATGTTGTTTTATATCTCCTTTATCTTCATGTAATGGTAGTCTATGAACTACAAATCCCATAGATAAATGATATGCTACAATGTCAAGTGATAATGGATTTTGAAGCAAGGATTGGGAATCTAGTGATTGGATAGATTTTGGTATACCTTGATCTAACTACAACACCTTAGCATGTAAAAGTGAAATAGTTTACACCAAGGATTATGTAGTAGGAAAAGTATTTGATGTAGTATTTGTAACTATCAAAGGTCCAATATGAGTCATTTGGTTAGGTATGATGATAGATATCTATTGGAAGCCTTGGGTTGTCCCAAAATCCAAAGGTGTAAATGTCATGACAATATCAATAGTATAATTAACAATGCCTATGGTAGGGTTAAAAATAGGTTTCTCATAGTAATCACATGGTTCTTCGGATATTTTAGCATTATCAAGTTTATTTTGTTCTTATTGGGATATAAATATTAAAGAGTTTTTTTTAGGATGAGTGTCAAGGTATTTAAAAAAATATTTTACATCAACATGTTCAAATCTATTATTCTTAGCTAAATCAAAATTATTGGTCTTATCACATTAGATGCTCATGATAAGTCCATTAAGATTATGTAAAATAAGTTTTATAGCATCTTGAATGCACAATTATTCTTTTTCATATGCCATGTTTGACTTTACAAAAAAATGCATTAGTAATGTTTGTGTTTTAGCTTATGATTTGACTTATATTACATGAGAGTTGATGATTGTAACTAAAACTGGTATTTGGATGCTAAGAGTGTTTATTGAGACAACCTATTCCTTGCTTATCCCTAGACCTATCCTAGATCCTTTATTACACTTTTATAACCATTGTGCAGACCACATACATCTCTAGTTAGCCAAAACATAGTCTTATACATGCATTCCTAGATCCTAGCCCTTCATGCCCAACAACCTACCAATTGTACACTAGAACCACCTTAAGGACACTAGATCCATGTGGTTTAAGTGTCCCCAACATTGAAAAAGTGTCCCTTTCCCTAAATCTCTAGAATGGATACATTTTCAAATGTGTAACCCTCCTAAGGTTAGCCTAAACACATTTTATTATCCATATAAGCCATGAAACACTATAAATATAAGATTTTTATAGCTCTATCCACTAGATGGAAAATAGATGCAAAAATCCTATTCAAATAAAATACAATTTGAGAAAAATCAAGGTTATCAATATCTATTTTTCCATACTCCTACATACTACCATCTACAACTACCCTAAGATCAAATTTCAAAGATTTCCAATCTCAAGCACACTCAAGGAATTCAAGATCACTATCATTCTAGCATTCACTTACATTTGCCCCAAGCATTATGTGGGAGAACTACATCAAGATTAATCCCTCTTTAGAGTATTGGTATGTATGCAATTGTCTTCATAACAGGGTGTTGAGGATGTCCAACCTATCTTATAATGAACACACATTTTTAGCTCATACCATACTTACAAGGAGGATTGGATTTTATAACTTAAATTAGTTGTTATAGGCATAATACAAAGTTCTAATATTCATGCATGTAGTAATAGAAGCTAGAAACATAGGTGCAGGTGTTCTTATAATTTAGGAATAGTCTTGTATAAAGGATATTAGAACTATTTTAAAAACACAAGAGCCATATGGTGCTATTATCAAAGTGGGGCACTACTATCCAAGATAGGATTTGACTTAGGGATCCTAATGATGACACTCAGACCTATTTATAACCTAGTTTTTATCACTCAGATCCTTTGTGATAGTTACTTTCTAGATAAGTCTTTATTTACACATATTTATTACTATTTTTAGAAATTCAAATCAAGTCAAATTTTGTAATAGATTAGTGGTTAAGTATTGCATATTATTTCACTAATTTATACAACTCAACCCTTTAGTCTAACATTAGATTTACATTGGTAAAACCCTAAAATGTTAAAATATTTGGTGAACCTAACTTACCTCAAATATTGTTTAAAACCCTAGCTTTACATAGGGTTTACCTTATCCAATTTTTTTCCTCAAGACTAGGACTACAAAAATAAAATTTTCTAGTTTTTGGCATCACCTAGCTCATTTAATCAATCCAACATTAGGGTTTCATTTATTTAAATATAATTTAATTTTTTCAAAGAAACCCTAATTTAAAACCCTAACCCTAGATAACCCTAGGGTTTACATTTTTAGAACTTAAATTTTATATACTTATATATTTTGGTTTGTATTTCATATAATCATGATCATAATTATATAAGAAATTAATCACTTTTTATTTCAAAGTCTAATACTTTCATTTTTATGCTTGTTCCCTTTAATTCAGAATGAATTTAGAAAAGACAAACACATGTATAAATGATGATTTCTATAAATTACAATATATGCCATATTTCATAGCACGCTATCTTTATCATATGTGGAATTCCATTAACAAGAAAACCCATAGACACATACATGATTTAACACATAAGCTAACAACTATGTTTCAATTTTTAATCTCAAATCTAATGCAAAAGAGAAAATATCCTTTTCTCCCTCATCTCCATGAGGGTGATAGATGTTTTCCCTCTAACTAGCTCCATGCTATCATTCCTCCATGAGATGAAGTATCCTCTACCAATGTCATGATTCCCCATACTTAGTTATTCACACCTCTTATAGGGTGTGTACCTACATGTTTAATTAAAAATAGCTAGGGTTTGTACCTTTGCGACTATATGTGATCAAATTATCATTATGAGAAAGATAATTACATGTTTAAAAAATCAAAATCAACTATTACATGAAAATATTAAAACATTGGAAAATCAATTTACAAGACAAAGGCTTCCAGGGCACACTAGAGTAAATCATGTATATGCATATTCACCTAGTCAATTTGTTGTAAACAATGTTACACATCAAAACACAAAATCACAATAAAGTACATATAAAAATAGTGATTCAAAAATCATTCAAAATTCAAATAAGATTTTAAGTGAGGTACTAAATAAAATGATTAAAGCTAAGTTGATCAACCTACCCCCTCTACACCTAGTAAGGAGATACAAATATTATTATGCATATCATAGAATGCATCGGCACCACACCAATTCATATTTATAATTGAAAATGAAAATACAATAAATAATGGATAAAAATGACTCACACAATGATACATTATACAAATAGCATATAATGGTACATATACCAATTCAAAAAGGGTCAAATTTAGAAATAATACAAAAATGGCTACCAAAATGTAACTCAAAACAAGAAAAGGTTCACAAAACATAATCAGATTAAAGAAAAAATAGAATAATCACACATGAATCAATAAAAATTATGCAACTATACCTCTCCAAAATGAGGCTCAACTTTCAAAGTAGTATGGGTTTGTTCAAAAGTGTCTACAATAGTTTGATTATCATGGTTAAGGTTTGGGTAAGTAGGCCCAAGGCATCACTTCTCCTATTCTAGTAGTTGATAATGATGGTCAACATGGTTTAAGATTTATTGAACATCCTTAGGTACATTAGTCACAAATATAGTTTATCAAAGCAAAATATCCAGATACAAAGGACATGTTACAAAAAAAGCAAGAAATTTAGTTGAAAAGTCAAAATCATGCTAAGCTAATAAACATTCTCAAACAAGCATTTATATCAAAAGAGCCTCCACAACACCATATGAATACAATAAGAATAGTTTCAAATGGAAAAAAATCATAATGAATATTCCAATGCACAATTAACAAAGAAAAACTCCATAGTATAAGGCGATTCCCTCTAGCATTTCAGATTATTATTATTTCGATGTTGAATAATATTATGATTCTGATGATGAACAATACTTAGATTCCTACTATAACATCCCTATTGGAATTTAATAGAATAATGTAACATACATACATACAAACATACACACACACACACACACACACACACACACACACACACACACACACACACACATATATACATACATATACATATAATATATGTAGTATATATACTAATTAGTGAACTTAGTATACATACATATATGTATGTATACTAATTTCACTAATTAGTATCCATACATACATGTATGCATGTATGTATGTTATTTCATTAGATTACACCATGAGAAATGAATTAGTGAAATTAGTATACATACTAAGTATGTTAATCATAAAATCAACATGTAACTTATATTAGTCCTTAATCACTAGCATCACATGAAACAAAACATAATTGCATATTGAAAGTAATTACATATTTCCAACCATGGTTGGTACAATAATATAACCACTACTATCAATGTACATGAGTAATTAATTACATTTTAAATTAGCATAATGTTTCAATAATAAATACAATAAAAGATACAAGGCTCCACGGAGTATAAGTCTCATGAACTCTAGTATCTTTGATAATCTCAAGTGTAGTCTCCAAATAAATACAACTATAGGGAGGGAGAGCATCATACAAACACTTTTACACACCAACCACAAACCATCAATCCCCCACACAATCCCCCAATTAGGTAATGGCCTGCCCTTCATGGATGGGTAGATAGTGATGGTGTGAGAATCTAGAAAGACAAGCTAGTACCTATGTGCTATAAGATTTCTAATACATGATGTATACCATAAATAAAATACATTCTAACATGATATCAAACCAACATGTAAATCATACATATGAAATGACAATGTTTAACTAACCATTATTTTTTTTAAAGTTTTCAAATAGTTATTGATCTCTAGGATCAGTCAAATTCATACAAACCACTTGATTGGATTACCTTCATCTGGCATTGGTGATGTTAAGTAAGCTAGTGAAGTTCATCTTAGTGATTAGTTAGTACCAAAAATGTGAGATTTGGTTAATAAAAATAAAACCAACATATTTATAAAAATTATTTCCTATTATCAGGAATAAGACATGCTAAATATAAGAATAATCAAAATACATACATTTAGTTTGTCAAACATATGCAATGAATCTCCACTATATTATTTTATCTCATAAATAATAAGAATAATAAGTATAGTTTATACCAACCAAGTATAGTATATATTTATACTTCATGTTTCTAATTTACGTAAGTAAATTAAAATGTATTAAAAATAACAATATCATAATATATCCTATTTTTGTACACATTAATCAATTAAAAACAACCAGTCAATAATTTTAGAGAAACAAATATCTTATGAACAAAGTCATATCTCACCTGAAACTTAATCTTTAATTTATAAAACTTGTTTTAATTTTTTGAGGTTATGCATATAATGATAGTGTCCTATACCTCAAGATTCTATCACTTAATATAATATTCAAATAAATTATAAATATAGGCACCCATCCCATTATAAAAATTTATGCTATATATGTGTATGAGAACCTAAGTTCTCATATAAATATATTACATATATTTAAGCACCTTATCAATATATGCATACCATATTATAAGGCGATTCCCTCTAGCATTTCAGATTATTATTATATCGATGTTGAATAATATTATGATTCTGATGATGAACAATACTTAGATTCCTACTATAACATCCCCATTGGGATTTAATAGAATAATGTAAAACACACACACACACACACACACACACACACACACACACACACACACACACACACACACACACACACACACACACACACACACACACACAAATTAGTGAACTTAGTATACATACATACATACATACATACATACATACATACATATGTATGTATGTTATTTCATTAGATTACACCATGAGAAATGAATTAGTGAACTTAGTATACATACTAAGTATGTTAATCATAAAATAAACATGTAACTTATATTAGTCCTTAATCACTAGCATCACATGAAACAAAACATAATTGCATATTGAAAGTAATTACATATTTCCATCCATGGTTGGTACAATAATACAACCACTACTATCAATGTACGTGAGTAATTAATTACATTTTAAATTATCATAATGTTTCAATAATAAATACAATAAAAGATACAAGGATACATGGAGTATAAGTCTCAGAAACTCTAGTATCTTTGATAATCTCAAGTGTAGTCTCCAAATAAATACTACTATGGGGAGGGAGAGCATCATATAAACACTTTTACACACCAACCACAAACCATCAATCCTCCACACAATCCCCCAATTAGGTAATGGCTTTCCCTTCGTGGATGGGTAGATAGTGATGGTGTGAGAATCTAGAAAGACAAGCTAGTACCTATGTGCTATAAGATTTATAATACATGATGTGTACCATAAAGAAAATACATTCTAACATGATATCACACCAACATGTAAATCATACATATGAAATGACAATGTTTAACTAACCATTAATTTTTCCAAAGTTTTCAAATAGTTATTGATCTCTAGGATCAGTCAAATTCATACAAACCACTTGATTGGATTACCTTCATCTGGCATTGGTGATGTTAAGTAAGCTAGTGAAGTTCATCTTAGTGATTAGTTAGTACCATAAATGTGAGATTTGGTTAATAAAAATAAAACCAACATATTTACAAAAATTATTTTCTATTATCAGGAATAAGACATGCTAAATATAAGAATAATCAAAATACATACATTTAGTTTGTCAAACATATGCAATGAATCTCCACTATATTATTTTATCTCATAAATAATAAGCATAATAAGTATAGTTTATACCAACCAAGTATAGTATAATATTTATACTTCATGTTTCTAATTTATGTAAGTAAATTTAAATGTATTAAAAATAAAAATATCATAATATATCATATTTTTGTACACATTAATCAATTAAAAACAACTAGTTAATAATTTTAGAGAAACAAATATCTTATAAACAAAGTCATATCTCACCTAAAACTTAATCTTTAATTTATAAAAATTGTTTTAATTTTTTGAGGTTATGCATATAATGATAGTGCCCTATACCTCAAGATTCTATTACTTAATATGATATTCAAATAAATTATAAATATAGCCACCCATCCCAATATACAAATTTATGCTATATTTGTGTATGAGAACCTAAGTTCTCATATAAATATATTACATATATTTAAGCACCTTATCAATACATGCATACCATATTGGTCACATAACAAATAATGTTTTGTTATACAACTGATCATGTCCAATTTTATTTATAACTTCTCATGTTTCAAATAAACCATTTAATTTTTCTATTCATAGATTAACAATCAAGATCTATCACCAGATTTAAACATTTTTTGAACCCCTATTCATATTCACATATTCCTAAGTTATGATCCAATTATGGTAAAAATCCAACTAAAATATATTACCCTATTTTCCCCTAATTTGGGTCTTAAACTTAAAATACTTTCCTGAATTATTGAAACCAGAGCATAAAATCAATTGACCACTCAGACCTATATTCTACCCTATGTTAAAACTGAAGGTTTATGTTTTTACAAGTGTCAATTCATAAAAAATAAACATCTATCTAAGGATCATATAACAACCTTTTGCATATAATATACAAATATTCACTTACTATAATCTATGCATGTTTTATAAACACTTAATACATATATTGATCTGAGTTTGACTCTGTCATCTGCCTTTCATTTAAATAAAAACATTAAAGTATTTAAAACTATGCTATAGGTTTATATATAGCTAAAAAATCAATGTAATAACCATTTATTTATGTATATTATGATTATCTATAAGGTTATATAATCGTTTCACATATCATAAAATTCTTTACCAATAATTCATAGTTGATATATAACTTTATCATTCACAATTCCCTTCAAAGATAGTTTTATATTTTCCTTGAACCCAAGCATAGATTAATAAATACTTAGCTTTCACACTATAGTTCATAATTATATAGACACAGTTCATACATATATATCTTGACTATTTAAATACAAGTCACACATAGTTCATATATATTCTCACTAATTTTGTGTTATAAATACATACACAATCCATACATATCTTTACACGATTTTGTAAAATAAGAGTGCACAATCCATATATATAATCACTATTTCAAATGATAGGAATACATAGTTTATATGTTTTCATGGATTTGAATAACAATAAACCTCTTTTCATACATTTATAATTTCACTATTTTAAATGTCAAAAGCACATAGTTAACATATATATGCTAAACCTAATCAAATTTATAACTAAAAATATATTGAGTTTATTTGTAAACCTGTTCAAACATCTATTCAACTCAAGCATCATTTTTATCAAAATATACACAAGGCTATTTATTATATCTATATATTTAGAATTTTAACAACCATATAATTAAGTATATATATAATACAATTTCTATAACAAAAATTAGTATTTGTATATATCAAACCATCTACTTAGGTTCTAAATTTCCTAACCTAGGGCATTTTCCATTTCAAAAATAAATCCATTAAACCCTATTGGATATACACAGAATTTTCTTGCCTTTTCATAAGGATTTACGGAATAGAGGTTTAGTTCCACGGATGGCTAAGCCATCCACAAGGTAAACCTATATCAATATTAAAATGTAGATAATTAAAAAAACCCTAAGAGGTAAATACACACACAAGTTTTTCTTGATTCAAACAATAATAAAAATACATCATAAACCTTATATAGCTTCCAATTATAAGTGTATGAAGTAGAAAATATCTCTCCTTCACTCTGCTATTTTTCTTCTCCTCTTCATGGCATGACATTTTATTCTCCATCTCCCCTTTTATCATTATTTTTACCATCTATCTTTTCCATTTAAGATTACATGCAACTTTTATCTCCATGCTCACAGTTCTCCATGCATAACCCAAATTATCCATCCAAAATGAAACTAATCACAATTAGGTTTATTTTGACTAAAGCATGAAAAAACCTAATTTATCTCAAAATTTACACAAATTCCTTCATCATTATTTTAGTCTATCAACTTTTTCATGATATTTATACATTACATGCTCATGTATCACCTCACAAAAGTCCACTTTTAACATTATTCCTTAATGATAACTAACACTTCTAAATTACCATGGTATATGCATATAAACAATGGCCAAGTTTAGTCCTTAGGATATGTTATCACTCTAAAGTGAAACCTGCTTGAATATGTGAGAAACACACCCTCACTCTAGCTGATACAATGGGAACTTCTCAAAGTGTGGGTGACTCTGTAATGAGAAGAACCTCAAGAGAGGGTTGGTTCCCTTAAGATTTATCAATTAAATCTGAACTACTATGATTCTAGGGTGAAAAGGGAAAGGGAAAAGTGAAATTAAAACTTATCTAAATGGGTGATGTGCTTGAATTGATTATATCCTCTAGAAGCTAGTGGAATTAATGCACGTATATAAACCAATAAAATTCATATTTTGCTATTAAGCATAAATATTTTAGATGAAAGGTTGAAAGGATTTTAGATTACAAAATTTATTTTACCTCTTTAAATGACCTATAGAAGGTGAGATAGAAAGTAATAGGAGAGGAAGGGACATGAAAAAAGGAGATATAATCTCACTCATATGTTGATTCACAATCAGATACACTCTATTCTCTATCAAAACTCATATGCAAAATAAAATATTCTTTATTGATGTATGGTCCATATTATAGTTTATTTTTATACTTCAGAAATAATGGAAAAATGGATTGATTAATCCAATATATATATTTAAAACCCTAACTACAGCCAATGTGGCATTGAAAAAGAAGAAGGGTTAGTCTTGGTTGACTAACTTAAGACTAACTCTTTTTACAATGATTAAATAATTCAACAATCCCTAAACATGTAAGAATACTCCATATTTTATAGAAAAAAAGATGGTGGGACCATGTGTCAAGTCAAAAATTTCTTGATGCATGATACTACACCAATATTTAAAGAGAAACTCCACTTCATTTGTTTGGAAGTTGAGTTGGAAAAAAGAAAGTCCTCCTTTACATGGAAACTAAGAGTGGATGTGGCACTTGAAAAATAATCAGCTAGAGCTAAAAAATAGTCAACCTCAATTAGCATTCATTTACATGAAAATACATGCCAAAACTTGGATGTAGAACTCCATTTGAAGATGGGTTGGAACATTGAATGCATGAGAAGACAAGGAGAAAAGCATGACTTGTTAACTAGTCAACCAAAGTATAAGACCAACTAACTCCCAAAATCCTTCTTTACATGAAAATGTCCTTGAAGGATAAAAAAATGGACAATTATATTCTTCAAATAGTATAAAAGTGTCATGTAACTCCAAATTGAACTTCTTGATGACTAATTTCAATGCTAAACTCAAAATTGACAAGTTGAACAACAAAGTCATTTAGATTAAAAAGGTTCAAAGGCTAATTTGTGCACTTGGACACCATGAAACATCAAAAATAAACCATTAAGCCTAAAAAACAACAAGTTATACTTGAAACAACCTTATTCATCATCAAATATGTGATTTTCATGTGAAAACCCTAACCATTTAGTCAACAGGGTTGACTAGGCCTATTTTGTGCTATTTTCCAATAGATTGGCTATTTTGATTGAGATGGTAGGGAAAATTCTATGATTATTTTTGATCAACTAAATATTTTATGATGAATAAAAAATTCTAGGCTTATATCTCTAATGATTAGATTCCTTTGAACTTCCATATAGTTTGCGTTATATGTTTTTTTCCATAAAAAAATGATTTATGCCCTCATATGTATAGCTCCATACATTATATTTATGTTTTTGGAATCATCTTTGATTTTAATTTGTATTTTAAAAGGTTTCAAGTTTATCCATTGTGATTTTATGGTAATTAAATCCACTTCTTTCAAAATTGATTTTTTAGGCATTTAGGATGGTTTTAAAACTGAATCTTCAAACTGATGATTCATGAGGTAAAAACCTAAAAATTACAAAATTATTCTATTTAAGTGTATAAAATTTACCCCCATGACATCCCTAAAAATATTGGGCTTCACTGCAAAAGATATGAACAGTTACCAAGTAAATGAAATTTGCCTATGGGGAAATGACTGCATTCTAGGCAACCTACACTCTTAGAAATTGTTCATAAATATCAGGCACTCAACTGAAATAAATTATTCATGAATTATAAGTGTACATGTGTCCTTAAAAAATACTAAGATCTATAAGCCAAAATCCACTTTTGGTGAACAAAAAGAGCATCTGAATAGGTGGCTTGGAAGGGTGTCTAGAACTACAAAAGGTGAAAACTCCACTATGATGAAAATAGTTCTTTCCAAGCCTAAAAAAACCATTATGTGACATCTAACATGATATCATAACACTATGAAAGTCCTTTTACCATTAAAAGTCAAAAAATACCTTTTTGGCCTACGTGCCTATTTCCCTGCAAAACATTATGTGAGCATAGTTTTCATAAAATTTTGGGCTTTTACAATCTATATAGGTCTGATTATGATGTAAAAAACATCATACCATGATTATTAAATCCTTTACTTGTATTTATAAGCTTTTGAGACACTCCAAAATGAAGCATGCTCCAATGGTGACCTCAAACAAATAGGCTGAGGTATGAGACAAAAATAATATTTTCACTTGTCCAATGGACATGATTTTTTTAATATGGTTCCAAAACTCATGATGACCATGTGTACAAAATTTTAGGTCTTAAATCCACTTGTAGCTCCCAGAATATTAAATTTTCTCTCAATTTTGACCTCTATGCATGGATTGTCAACATTTTTGACTAAGTTTTGCATATTTTAAGGTGATTTCATGGTGTTTATATGCTATAAAGGTAAAAATATTTTTTTATATAACAATAGTCATTTTAGGAGCTTGGGAAAGAACCTCTACCCCTATTTTCAAGTATGTCAAGACTTCAACCAATGCATTTATGATTCAAATGACTGTGTTTTGGCATTATAGGTGAAAATTTATCATGTTTGAACATGATTTAAGCATTATACATATTCAATATGTGTTTTAAAACCATTTAGAATAAAATATATATTTTCACACATCATCTTTATGGTAATTAAATAGTATACAAGGTTCAAAGTCTCTCTTATGCAAAAATTCATACATGTCTGATGCACACAACTATGTAGGTGGTCATTTGAGATTAAACTCATGATCCATTGATGATATTTTCATTTTTATCTTTCTCAAAAATCTCTTTGATATGAAACAGCCATGTAGTTATTGCTTACCTTGTTCTTGCTTCATCCCTGTGGTGTGATTGCTTGTCCTTTATAGTTGTAGGTTTCTATAAGACCTTAAAGTTATAGGGAGGAATTATAGGGTTAATTTGAGTGATTATTTTATCAAATCTCATTATAGTTCACCTTTAATTAGTATTAGTATATCCTCTTATGCCCCTTCAAAATCTCTTACATATCACAGTGCTCCTACTAACGCTGCTCAAGATTATAGTTCACCTTTAATTAGTATTAGTATATCCTCCTATGCCCCTTCGAAATCTCTTACATACCACAGTGCTCCTACTAACGCTGCTATCTTTGAGAATGTATGGTTGTAGGTGATTTCTTAGGGTTTTAAATGTCTTATTTCATAGATGGATCCTTAGATTTATTAATATTTCACATGGTTTTTACCTTCTCTTTCTCTTGAGAGATAATCATTCTCCAAGTAAGAAAGCTCTTGAGAGCCCAAAAACCCTTAAAGCTCTTTTCAAGAATCAAACATAATTTTGATTGTGGTATTCCATGAAGGTAGATGTAGGTGTTTTTAGGCTATAAGTATCCATTTAAGGGAAAAGGATATAGTTCGAGTTATCCTTTGTTACAATTATTTCATGTCTTAGTGCATTAATGCTTTATCATTAGCCTTCATGAGTCTAGAAAAACATCACCTTTGCCAAACCACTGTAGGTTACCCCAAAGAAGCATGTAGGGTTTCATAGTGGGCTATAGGTATTCATTTGATATAAACCTTAATTGATATTTTTTTATCTTTAGGATATCATGGACTTAGATGAGCAAGATATCTCTTTCATTGTAGCATCCTTTTGAGAATAAATCCCATTCTAGGCCTTGACTCCTTAAAAATATAGAGACTTGACAACAGGGCTGCATAACATGGATGTAGGAAGTGTGTTTGAGTGTTAAGCATACTATAATTGTCCCTTAAAATATATTGATAACTTAAAACCTTTTTCCTACTAAAACATTTCCCTGAGCAAAACCACTATCCTTATCACCTTCTCCCTTTGGTCACATACTTTATATTAGGCTTGATTATGTTTTAATTTCTTAGTCCCTTATACAAAAAATGAATAGGGTTAAAAGCTTATACTTGATCTTCACCAAAAATCAAGATCACTAACATGATATTACCCTTTTTTGAATCATCCCTATAAGTTAAAACTCCTATGAATATATCTCTCTTTCATACTTCTTTACTTTCTTGAAGGTGTAATCCTAAGCTTGTTGTAGGTCAACGTATAAGATGACTATAGGATATTGTTATGGATAAAGGTGATGACTTCCATAACCCTACAAAAATTTGTTATATTTTTTCCCTTTGCATTCCTTACTAGACAATGTCTAGGTTTTCAAACCTTGATAGGTCTATTGAGCCTAAGAAGCTTGGGCATAAGAAGGGTTGTAGGTCATGACTTAAAACTTGGTTGTAGGTATGGCTGTAGCTTGCTTAGAGACATTTTTAATCCCCTCATGATATTGTAAATTATTTTATCCCTTTTATCACTTCTTGAAGTCAGTTTTATCACAATTGATCTCATTTAAAGTCTTCATGCTCCTAGGAGGTTCTTTTAAAATTGCTAAGCTAAAACCTGCTAGGTAGAGCCTTAAGAGAGGCCTGTAGGTAAGTATTTTATTAGGCCTACATGATGAAAACAATATAGATGATATCCTCTATTTCCATGATAAACTAACAATGCCTAGAACCTTGTAAAATTATCAAGACCACTTAAAAGTCTTCATGCTCCTAGGAGGTTCTTTTAAAATTGCTAAGCTAAAACCTGCTAGGTAGAGCCTTAAGAGAGGCTTGTAGGTAAGTATTTTATTAGGTCTGCATGATGAAAACAACATAGATGATATCCTCTATTTCCATGATAAACTAACAATGCCTAAAACCTTGTAAATTTATCAATACCACTTAAAATTCAATCTTGATATATTGACTTACTTGACTGCGACAACTTTTAAGGCTGATTGTAGGATTTTGGAGTGGTTGTAGGTGAATTTTGAGCCCTAATACTTGTCTTGAAACTCAAAAAGTTACTTATCCATCCTTTATCCTTAATGATTAATATTGAAAACCCTTCATCATGACCAAAATAGCCTATTTTCCTTCAAAGTATCACCTTACCTAGCTGTAAACCTCCTTTTGTGACTATGACACAGCCCTGTAGGGTTCTTTCCTCCTCAAATAACCCTCCTTGAAGTTTATGGTATACTTGAATATCCTCCTTCATAAGGTCATTACTTAATATGTCTATGTATTGATCAAATTAGTTCTTTTGAGATTTAAGAGTCCATGTAGACCATCAAGTAGGCTTTCATTATACCTTAGGCATGTAGATCTTCTCCTCTTTTAGGACTATAGGCTGCTCTAAAGGCTAGATGTATATGTGTTTGATTTAGTGTTTGCAAACCTTGAAACCTTATATGCTACTTCTCCTCCTCAAGGCTTGAAAATATCCCTATGAAACTTAGATTTATTTTCAACATTAAACCATATCTTATGACTTTGATGACCATATTTTAAGGTGACTATATCCCTACCCTTGACTATGGTTTTAGCTTGCATTATATGGAATAAACATGGGTTTTAAATATTGAATAAATTTGATAGTGGTTACAATAAGTGTGAAGGTCCCTTTTTTCTAATGGATGGTTCCAAAACAACATCAAATCCCCTTTTGAGTTGTTCCATATCTTTAAGACCTTCATAAGAGTTATACATCTTGATTCCCTACACCTTAACTCTCTATACTCACTATAGATACAAAAACCATCTTCTAATAGTTATACATTAGGCCTATATGCCTTTCCAATCCTTCTATGTTTTAAAGTCTAAATGTACCTAACTATATTTATTCTTAGATCCTTGATATAATTTGATAGGTCCCTTTAGTAACCAACACCTTCATTAGCTATGGGTAACCTTAGTTGGTTATAGGAGCTTTTGTTAATGGTTGTAAGTCATCATAACATGGAGACTGAGACTTCAATTAAAAAAACTTAAATCCATGCTCTTGAACCTACTAAAAATATCAATAACTTTGTTACATTCTATTTGCCTTACATATATCATAATGGGTTGGACAATAATTATGCAATTTCCCCATTGTCAAATGACTATGTTATGACTGTACTATAAGGGTTGATTGAAATTGACCTTAAGGAAGGTCATCATTTATGAACATATTATTGTCTTTCATCCATTTGGTTTGAGAAGATAATTTGAAAAAGAAACATCAAAGTGTCTCTTGGTTTAATTCAAAAACCTTGACTTATGTTCTTGATTCCATCTACTACTATCATGGTTGTAGGCCATCATTCTCTTGACTGTTTATGATGCTCTACTAACATATATCTTTTATTAAATGAAATTGAAGATGTCCATATCAACCATTATATTTTTGATGATGAAACAAGGTGATGGAGATGGTGAGAAGGTGTGTGACATGGAGAAGGAAGGATCAGACTCATGAAAGGAGGTAAAAAGACAAGAAACACAGTGGAAAATGGCAGAGTATGACAATGATAAAGGGATGAACAACATGGAAAAGAGAAAGACTACAAGGAGAATGTTAAGACCACCTTAAATGAGTCTAATAGAATCATATAACCATAATTTTTCTGGTGTAAAAGTTTTTAGGTCATTAGATGAGTACAAGGAGGTGAGATTGAGACATGGCTTTTCACAAAAAACCTTAAAACATGCAAAGTTTCATTAATTTTTGCTAAACTAGCACATTAAGACACCTATAGAGCATGGAGATGGGATTTTAAGCCATTAAAATTGAATAATATCTAATGATTATGATTTTAAACCATGAAAACTTGATGAAAACCCTACAAATATGAATTCTTGACAATTTGATGCTTTCTTCTTTTCCTTGGACCATACAATTCACCATTGTAAGCTTGCAGACACTATACATTGAATGAATGAATTTGAGACCTCAATTTTACCTTGAATTAGATGAATAACACCTTAATAATGACATGAAATGGTAGATAAAGTCTTCAATATTCTTAAAAAATTTGAATTTTCTTAGAACTCTTCCTAGGTGAATAGAAATTAAAGAAAAACAACTACCTTTCTGGATGCTAGGAAATATAATTTTACGTAAATTAAACTAGATTTTTCATGATAATGGAGAGTATAATTTAAAAACCACTTATACCATCAAGAATATCTTTTATTCTACTTTCTTCACCCCAAATTTTAGAGCTGTACCCTCCTCTAGTAGACTGTTCTATCAAAAAACCTACAGGTAGGTCCCTCTATGCCAAGAAGAAAGAAACCAAAATGAATCTAGTTTGGGGAATTTATGGTCATGAATATTAATTAAAATCCTATGGAATATTTTATATGACCTATAGATAATAAGCCTACCTTTGGCAATATGGAATCCATATGGATTCCATCCTATGCTCATGAAATAAGAGAAAAAGGCCTTCATTTTACCTTTTAAATCCAAATCAAAGATTCTACCACTTGAAATAGAAGTTATGAAAATAAATATGTTGTATAAGATGTAAAATAAACTTTTTAAACCTTTTTCCATGCCTTAAAAATGCAAATTTGGCATGTGGGAGGCTATTTTAGGACCTTTTTGGGCTATTTAACCTTTCAAAACACCTTTTCATAACTTGGAATTTTAAGATAAATTCACCTTTTTAAACATGAATAAAAATATTTTTGAATAAAATATGCACTTTTTGGACAATTTTTAACATTTTAATCTTGTTTTTTGACATTTTTTGCCAAAATTTGTGTTTTTAGACCATAATTGACTAGTTGGACTAGCTACAAAGGGAAATTGACCATTTTTGGGAAAGTTTCAGATAATAAGGGTAGTAATTTGGCCTTGATAGCCAAATTAATAACAATTTTTGTGAATTTTAGGGGTTGAATAACCTACTGGTCAAAATAACTTAGAACCTCTGTTGCGGATAAACCAAGACAACACTGAAACTGGGAAAGTGATAGACCAAAAATAAATAGCAAAAACTGACTCAACAACAACAACATGTGCATGTCTACACTTAGAGTAAATTAAAACAACACCATTTAAAAGGAAAAACAACTAATAAAATAATGTGTGGAGAAGCACTTAGAGGAATAAAACTATGACTATGTATAAAGGAGTCACTCTCCTAATATCAATATTTAAGAAACATCCCATTCATAGGAATGGGAAGCTCTTCTCCACTCAATATAGATAGTTAAAAATTATTTTTCTTCTTACAATCAATGATAATATAAGGTCCACTCTAAATTCTATCAAATTTAGAGTGCTTACCTAGATTTGTACTATCTTCATCCCATTTGAGTACTATGTCTCCTTGCTAATTTTTTTTTGATGAAGCTTTCATATCAAATGTCTTCTTGACTTGTTTCAGATTTGACCCCATGGTATGCATACCATCATTTCTTATCTCCTCCAATTCTCTTATTTCATTCATTATGACTTCCATTGCATCACTTTCTAGAAGCTCTAATTGATGTGTGAGCTCCAAAGCTAGAAGCTCCAATGAGATATGAAACCTTACTTCTCTTCCATAGAATAAGAGATATGGTGAATGACCAATGGAATTCTTATGGGTGATCCTATCAGACCATAAAGTAGTTTTCAACTTTTTATGCCAAGATCTCTAATTATCTTCCATTATTTTTTTAATGATCTGAATCAGGTTCTTGTTAGTGGACTCAGCTAGTCCATTACCCCGTGGATAGTAATTTTATGAAGATGTCAAATAAGTACCATGTTAAAGATCCTATTCACATCAATTTTCACTATTGAATTCTAAATCATTATATGATATGATAGAATAAGGTGCTCTAAAATGAGTGACTATGCTCTCATAAAATTCAAGTACAAAGTTCTCATTTACATCTTTCAAAGGCACTACTTCAACCCATCTAGTGAAATAGTCTATAGCTATGAAAACCTATTTATGACTATCAATAGATGGAGGATGAATCATTCCAATGAATTCCAAACCCAAATTCATGAAAGGCTACTCAATCTGAATTGGCTTTAGTGGCATAACAACTAGTCTCTATTTTCGTACAAACATTACACACTTTGTACATTTCCTAACCCATGCATGTGAATATATAAATAAATTAGGCCAAAAATAACCAGATCTAATGATTTTTTCAGCTATAGTCTTAGATACAAAATGACCTCTAGAAGGATTATCATGAAATTGCTCAAAAAGCTTGTCAAATTGATTAGTTTCATCACACTTTGAAAGCATACCTCCAATGTCTTTTTTAAAAATCACTCCATAAATTATAATGTATGGTATTTATTATAGCCTAAAGTGTCTTCTTTGTGATGCATTCAAACCCCTTGGACATTCTCCAATTTGAATAAATCTAGCAATGTTCTGTGTCTAACTTGTAGGAGGTGTATTTTCAGCTTCATGCTGAATGTCCTAAACTGTCAAAAATATTTCTCTTTCTTATTTTACATCTTCTATAAGATATTCACATAGTCCTTTTCCTCAAAACATATTTTTGAATTTAAATTCAATGTCATATTCCATGCATTTAATGACCTATCCATCTCTCTTTTTGCTCAAGTCTCGGTTGAGAATAAAGTCCTTCACACTTGGATGAGAAACCATTAGTATAATGTTATTATTTGAAACCAAATATCTAAATTTTTTCAAAACTCTTATAATAATAAGACCATGTTTTTATACAAAGAAATATCTCTAGATATTGACTAAATAAAGCAATGGGCCAAACCTTCATCATTCTACTACATAAACATGACTGAAATAGTACTCGAAGTAGAGAAAGCATACAATTAGAAATCCTTACTTAAATCTAGATTGAGAAAAGTAGGAGCCTAGATGATTGTTTCTTTGATAGCTTGAAAAATCCTTTTGCCTTATTTAATCCAAGTGAACTATTGATGTTTATTTAGAATTTGAGTAAGTGGTTTTACTAATTCTACAAAACTAGGAATGAATCTTATGATAAGGTTTATCTTACCCAAGAAGCTCTACAATCCTTTCTTGTGTTTAGGAAATGATAGAGCAAGCATTGTCTCTATTATTTTTGGATCAATGGAAAGACTAGATCTAGACACCACATACCCAAGAAATCTCCCCTCATGCACTAAAAAATGCATTTCTTTGGATTCAATGAAATTCTAAATTGTCTACATCTATCAAAAAGAATATTCAAATGTGTTAGATGATCATTAAGATTATTTGAAAATACTATAATGTCATCAAGATAAACTAAAACCATTTCACTTGATAGACCATGAAAAGCAACATCCATTTCCCATTGGAAGGTATCTCTAACATTAAAGAGTCTAAAAGGCATATTCTTGTAAGGAAAAGTACCCCATTTGGTGGTGAAAGTTATTTTATACTAATCTTGCTATTTCACCAATATCTAGTTGTATCCTGAGTACCCATTTATTAAATAAAAGCTATATGCACCTGATACTCTTTGTAAGATTTGAGCCATTTGAAGTGGATAGTGATCTTTTAATGATACTTTATTCAAATCTCTAAAATCTACACAAAGTCTTATCTCACCATTCTTTTTCCTTACTGGTACATGATTTGATACCCATGTTGAATGCTTTATAGGAAAAATAATACCTGATCCAACCAACTTTGTAATCTCTTTTCTCATGAGAATATCAACCTTAGGGTTGATAGGCCTTTTCTTTTATCTTATCAGTTTTGCATCCTATTCTAGTTCAATAGCATGTTGTGCCAATTTGGGATCAAAACCTTTCAAATCATGGTATTCCAAAGCAAATACACCTATGAATTCTTGAGACAATGAAAAAAAAGTTACTCTCTCAAAATTAGTATTCACTTTACCCAACTTGAGTTGCTTACCTTTAGCTATGCTAATTGGCTCATAATGCTCTTTCTTAGAAGAAATGCTCACCTTGTCTTTCCTTAGTTGATAATCTTCATTAAATATGTTTTCTAAAGTTTCCAAACCTTTTTGCATCTTGTTTGATTTCAATTTCACAATATGATTTTCATATTGATCCTATAATTTATCATGATTTCTTTGGCAAAAATTTGCCTCATTCTGTAGAAAATATGCTATTTGCTTATTAGATTCAAAAACTTACCAACTTACATAATTATTTGGAATTGAAATCCTACATACCACCTTGATTTGGGTCTAGTTTTTATTGTCCTTAATTTGATTTGGAATATCATATTGTGCGGTAGTAAGTCTATCAACATACTAATTTGCTCCTCTAGGAATGGAGCAAATGTCAAATGTAAGGAAATATTCCATGAGATCAAAAAAAATATGTTTGTAAGCCTTCAAAATAGGATTCTTAGCTTCACTTAAACTTCTAACTTTCTGGAGTACCAACTCACTATCACCTTTCACCTACAAGAGCTTAATTCCCTCTTTTTAGCCCACTAAAGACCATAAATAAGAGCTTCATACTTTATAGTATTAGAAGTAAAAATGAATTTAAATATAATATAAGAATAATACCTTTGATTTTGTGGTGAATCCAATATTACACCAACCCCAGTTTCATTCTTTGTTCTAGATCTATCAAAGAATAGATTCCAAACTCCTTGATCCTGCACTGAGCTAGTGAGACTATGTAACAAGTCACCTTCTTCATGCATACAGTAGACTCTAAAACTAACTTCTTCAATATTTTATATGGGTCATGTCCATGATTATCAATAACTCATTTATCCAAGAGAAGATTTAGTATGTCTTTAAGAGGCTTAGAAGGCTCTTTCTCAATGGTATTATCATCTTCTTCTAAAATACTACATTTCACATTTGACATATTTGGCATATATGGCTCAAGGTGAAATATAGAAATAGGCTCTAATATAATGGTTATTTTGGTTCCATACCTGGTTCTAAAAACCATGTATTACCAATCTAAAGATGGCAATGAAATCTCTGGATAGGCATAGTGCAAAATATGGAGGTAGATCAACAACAACATCCTATAAAATGATGAAATTTGGATATGCAACAAGTTTGATTTTTAGATCTTTAAACACACTTATAGTATTAGTTGGATACTCATCTAATTTAAAGACACCTTTTCCATGGGGTTCATACTGAAATCCTAACTTATCATCTATTGATTTGGGCATGACATAAGTACCAGCCCCACTATCAATCATATAGTTATGAACTAGACAATCTCCAATGATAATAGAAAGGTAAAATATAAGAGGTTTAGTTACCTTAAGAGGTTGAGACTCAATATCTAGATTATAATTATATAGAAAAACACTTACTCTTTCTTTTTTAGATGATTTATTATAGATAGTGAGCTTTGAAAGTTCCTCTTACAAGTACTCCTTTTATCGTAGGATTAGCATAATATCCCACATTGAAATTGATACTTAAGTCTTCTTCATATGATCCATAATACTGAGTGGAGAAGTGGATACCATTGACTATAATTTAAGAGTATAAGGAGCACCCAAATGTTGTCTGAATTGAGGTATGTAAGGTCCTTTAATGTTCTTATCATTTAGGTCTTGAGCTTGCTGATTTGAACTTTTTTGAGGTAGATCATGTGTAGTTATCTTTTGTTGTGGCTGAGAAGAAGAAGGGGCTTCACTTTTAGGACTTGAACCTTCTCCATTTTCTCTTTTCTTGGATATAGTATGGGTTTAAATTGAATTATCAACATTATGTAAATCTTTACTTTGATTTACAACTAAGTGCTCAAAAGAATTCTCACCTTCTTGGAAGTTAACAAATATAGTTTCAGTAGGTGCCTTACCACTACCTTCTCCTTGTTTATTTGGCACTTCTACTTTAGTGAATTAAGGAATGTCTCCATGTGAAAGAGAAGCTTCTTTATTCTAAGAAAGTGTCTTATTTTCAAATGAAGGAAGAGATAAACTTTGTTGCATGAAAGATTGATGAAAACTCTCACTAGTTGGAGCCATTCCCATGTTGTTCGCTTGATCCCATTGATTGTTCCATTGTCCTTCATGAGCATAATTGATCTAAGTTGGAATAATAGATCTAAAATTTTGTGGAGTATTAGGATTATATTTCCTTGATTGAAAATTCTACCATTGGCCTTACTGATTGGATTGATAGGATGGTCTATTGGGTTGATAATTCTACTTAGTATTCTGATATGGCCTTTATGGTGGAGCTTATTGCCTCTCCATTACAACAAACTTGTTGGTTTAACCTTTGAAAATACTCTCTATCTTCCCTAATGTACTAGTTTGATCACCTTTTATTTGATGTAACTTTGATGACTCTAGAATTGGTGTAATAGTTAGAGCAGGAGGATGGATTGCTATAAAAAGAGGCATTTGAGGCTTTGGAGATAACTTGCTTGCTTTTATAAGGAAATTTTCATCCTTGATTGCTACTTCAAAATCTTTAGGTAGAGCATTACCTCCCATAAATTGGATAATGATAGCCACATCTGAATTAAGAGCCTTCAGATAGTACAAAAAAACATTGTTGGGTGTAGGCTTGATCACTACGGGAATTCTATCCCAAGTCTTCTAGAATCTATAGTTGAAATCCATCATGAATTCATGGTTTAATATTTTAATTATTGTAAGCTACTCCACAATTGAAAGATGATCAACTTTGTCTTCAAAATATTTTTTAAAATGTTCTCCAAATTCATCCCATTTGTTTATTGATGTAGGAGTCAAACTTTTGTACCATTGAAGTGCCTTTCCTTTGAAAGAAGTTGAGAAAATCCTCATTGCTACATTTTCCTATGTCACATGATGCATTAAAAAAATATTATTGATATCGACAATATGTTCTATAGGAGTTTTTGGATTTTATCTTGTAAAATAAGGAGCCTTTAGAGTAGAAGCTAGAATATCATCCCATTGATTGAGATTTAGAGGACTACCACCACTGAATGCAAAAAAATCCTATCTTATGGGAATAACCATATGAGGAATAAGATTGAAAATAATATTTGGCTAATTAATATTGGCTTGAATAGGAGGATTTTTTTCAATAATAGGGGTAAGAAAAGGTGTAGGATTTGGGATTGAGTGAGAGACTTTCTTCTTCTTTGCTAATTAGTAAGATAACTCAGAGACATCTACTTATTTCTATTTTTTAGATGATCTTGTGAAAACTCTTGGTGGCATGAAAAGTATACAAATATGAAAATGAAAATCTAGAAATGAATGATATACTCAAATACATAGATAATAATTTAAAAATGTGAATAAGCTGTCCCACTAGGTGTTCCAAAAATTGTTATCAATTTGGAGTGCACCTTGCTTGAAGATGTGAAAAACACACCCTCTCGCTAGCTGATATAATGAGAACTTCTTAGATTGTGGGTGACTTTGTAAATAACCTCCAGAGAGGGCTAGTTCCCTTAAGATTTATAGATTAAATTTAAACTAGTGTAATTTTAGGGTGAAAAGGGAAATGGAAAATTGAAATTAAAACATGTATAAATGGGTGATGCACTTGAATTTATTATATCCTTTAGAAGATGTTGGAATTAATGCACACATATAAACCAAAAAAATTCCTATTTTTCCCTTAAGCATAAATATTTCAGATGAAGGGTTGAAAGGATTTTGGATTACAAAATTTATTTTACCTCTTCAAATGACCTATAGAAGGTGAGATAAAAAGCAATAGGTGAGGATGGGACCTACCAAAAGGAGATAAAATATCACTTATATGTTGATTGATAATCATATACACTCTATTCTCTGTAAAAACTCATATACAAAGCAAAATCTTCTTTATTAAGCCAATATATATGGTCCAGATTACAATTTCTTTTTTTGCTCCAAGAATAATGGAAAAATGGCTTGATTAAGCCGATATATATGTTTCAAACCCTAACTACAGCCAATGTGGCATTGAAAAATGGGAAGGGTTAGTCTTGGTTGACTAACTCAAGACTAACTCCTTTCACAATGATTAAATAATTCAAAAATCCCTAAACATGCAAAAATCCTCCATCTTGGCATAGGAATAAAGATGGTGGGCCGATTTGGCATCAAAAATTTCTCCATGAATGATTATACACCAATTTTCAAAGAGAAACTCCACTTTATTTGTTTGGAAGTTGAGTTGGAAAAAGAGAAACTCCTCTTTTTCATGGATACCAAGAGTGGATGTGGTACTTGAAAAATAATCAACTAAATCTCAAAACTAGTCAAACTAAATTAGAATTCCTTTTCATGAAAAGACATGCCAAAAATTGGATGTATAACTCCATTAGAAGCTAATTTAGAACATTGAATGCATGAGATGATAAGGAGAAAAGCATGACTTGTTAACTAGCCAAACAAAGTATAAGACCAATCAAATACAAATAGCCTTATTTACTTGAAAAGTAACTTTAAGGATAAAAAATACATAATTATATTATTCAAACATCAAAAAAGTTGTGTGGAACTCCAAATTGAACTCCTTGATGACCAATTTCAACTCTATACTCAAAACTGACAAGTTGATCAACAAAGTCATTTAGACCAAAAAGGTTCAAAGGATAATTTGTACACTTGGACACCATGAAACATGAAAAATAAGCCATGAAACCTAAAAAAATAAAAAATTAGACCTGAAACAACCTTCTTCATCATCAAATATGTGATTTTGATGTGAAAACCCTTGACATTTAGTCAATAGGGTTGACTAGGCCTTTTTTGTGCCATTTTACAGAAGACTAGTTATTTTTATTGACATGGTAGGGACACTTATATGATTATTTTTTATCAACTAAATATTTTAGGATGAATAAAAAGTTATAGGCTTTGATCTCCAATGATTAGATTCCTTTGAGCTACCCTATATTTTGCTTTACATCCTATTTTCCACAAAAACACATGATTTTTGACTTCATCTATACAACTCCATACATTAAATTTAAGTTTATATAATCCTATATAAGTTTAATTTATGTTTTAAAATGTTTAAATTTTATCCATAGTGATTTCATGGCAAGAAAATCCACTTCTTTCAAAACTAGTTTTTTAGGCATTTAGGAGGGTTTTAAAACTTTATCTTCAAACCGATGATTCATGAGGTACAAACCTTAAAATTATAAACCAATTAAATTTAAGTGTATTAAATTTAACCCCCTAACATCCTTAAATATATTGGTCTCCCATGAAATAGATATGAAATGTTACCACGTAAATGAAATTTGCCTGTGCGGAAATGACTACATTCTAGGCTACCTATGCTCTTAGCAATTGTTCATAAATCTCAGCCACTCAAATGATATCAATTGTTCATTAATTATAATTTAATATTTTTCCTCAAAAAATCGTTATAGATTTTTTCCAAACTCCACATGTAGTGAACAAAATGAGCATCTGAATAGGTGGCTTAGAAGGGTGTCTAAAACTACAAAAAGTGGAAAAATACACTATGATGAAAATAAATCTTTCCAATGTTAAAAAATATTTAAAAAATAAGTATGGGACATTTAAAATTCTATAAAAACACTCTAAAAGTCTTTTTATCATGAAAATTTAAAAAATACCTTTTTGGCCTAAGTGCCTATTTGCTTGTAGAACACTAAGTGAGCATGGTTTGCATAAAATTTTGATTTTTTACACTATATATATGTATTATTATGATGTAAAAATATAATAACATTATTATTCAATCCTTTACTTGGCTTTATAAGCTTCTGAGGCACTCCAAAATGAAGCATGCTCCAATGGTGACATCAAATAAATAGGCTAAGGTTTGAGACAAAATATAAAATATGTGACCTTATCTAATGTCCATGAATTTATTTTATATGTTTAACCAACTCATTATTACCCTTATACAAAATTTTAGTTCTTAACTCCATTTGTAGCTCCTAAAATCTTTAATTTTCTCTTAATTTTAACCTTCGTGCGTGGACTATCTGCATTTTTATTTGATTTTTGTATATTTTAAGGTTATTTCATGGTTTTTAGAGGATATAAAAGTTTAAATAATATTTTTTATCACAATATTCCTTTTATAAGCTTGGAAAACAACCTCTACCCCTATTTTCAAGTATGTCAAGACTCTAACAAATGCATTTAGGCTTCAAATGAATATGTTTTGGCATTATAGGTGAAAATTTATCATGTTTGAACATGATTTGAGCATAATACATATTTAATATGTGTTTTACAATAATTTATAACAAAATAAATCTTCTCACACATCATCTTTATGGCAATTAAATAGTATACAAGGTTCAAAGTCTCTCTTATGCACAAATCTGCACATGTCTAATGCACACAAATATGTAGGCAGTCCTTTGAGATTTACATCATTATCCATTGATTATATTTTAATCATTGTCTTCCTCAAACATCTCCTTGATATGAAATGACCATATAGTTACTGCTTACCTTGTTCCTGCTTCATGCCTATGGTGTGAATGCTTGTCCTTATAGTTGTAGGTTTCTATAAGCCCTTAAAGTTGTAGGGAGGAATTATAGGGTGAAATTGAGATATTTTTTGATCAAACACTTGATCTCATGATATTTCACCTTTCATTAGTATTAATATATCCTCCTATGCCCCTTCAAAATCTCTTACATACCACAGTGCTCCTACTAACCCTGTTATCTTTGAGAATGTATGGTTGTAGGTGATTTCTTAGGTTTTTGACTATGTTGTTTCATAGATGGATCCTTAGATTTATTAATATTTCACATGATTTTTATCTTTTCTTTCTCTTGAGATAAAATCATTCTCTAAGTAAGAAATATGTTGAGAGCCCCAAAACCCTTAAAGCTCTTTTCAAGCATCAACCATACTTTTGATTGTGGTATTCCATCAAGGTAGATGTAGGTGTTTTTAGTCTGTATCATTTTTAGGGAAAAGGATATAGTTTTAGTTCTCCTTTTTTGTAATTATTCCATGTCTTAGTGCATTAATTCTTGATCATTAACCTTGACAAGCCTAGAAAAACTTCACCTTTGCCAAACCACTATAGGCTACCCCAAAGCAAGCCTATAGGGTTTCATAATGGGATATAGGTATTCATTTGATATAAAATTAGCTGAGAGTTTATTATGTTTAGGAGATCAAGGACTTATATAATCAAAATATCTCTTTCATTGTAACATCCTTTTAAGAAGAAATCCCACTCTAGGCCCTGACACCTTAAAACTCTAGAGACTAGATAATAGGCCTGTATAGCATGGTTGTAGGAAGTGTGTCTAAGTCTTAAGCATACTATAGGTGATCATTTTGGTTTCCCTCAAAATATATTTATATCTTAAACCCTTTTTCCCACTAAAACATTTCATTGAGCAAAATCACTATCCTTATCATCTTTTCCTTTTGATCATAGACTTTGTATTAGGCTTAATTTTGTTTTGCTTTCTCAGTCCCTTGTATGGATAATGAACAAGGTTTAAAGCTTGAAATTGATCTTCACCAAACCTCAAGATCAATAACATGATCTTTCCATTTTTTTAATCATCCCAATAAGTTAAAACTCCTCCTATGAATACATCTCTCTTTCATACTTCTTGACTTGCTTGAAGGTGCAATCCTAAGCCTACTGTAGGTCAACACATAGGATGACTGTAGGATAGTGTGGTGGTTAAAGGTGATTATTTTCATAACCCTAAAAAAACTAAAAATATTTTTCCCCTTTGCATTCCTTACTAGACAATGTCTAGGTTTTCAAACCTTGATAGGTCTCTTGAGCCTAAGAAGCTTTAGCATAAGAAGGGTTGTAGGCCATGACTTACAACTTGGCTGTAGTTATGGTTATAGCTTACTTTGATACCTTTTTAATCCCCTCATGATATTTTATGTTCCTTTCTCCCTTTGATCACTTTTTGAAGTCATATTTCTCATAATTGATCTCATTCAAAGTCTTCATGCTCCTAGGAGGGTTCTTTGAAAATTGCCAAGTCAAAACCTACTAGGTAGAGCCCTAATAAAATCCTGTAGGTATGTATTTTCTTAAGTCTGCATGATAAACACAACATACATGCTATACACTATTTCCATGATCAATTAACAATGTCTACAACCTTTTTAATATGGTCAAGACCCCTTAAAATGCTATCTTGATACATTGACTTACTTGACTGTGGCAACTTTTAAGGCTACTTATAGGGTTTTGGAGTTGTAGGTGAATTTTTAGCCCTAAAACTTGTCTTGAAACTCAAAAATTGACTTATCCATCATATATAATTAATTACTAATATTCAAAAACCTTCATCATGACCAAAATATCCTATTTTCCTTCAAAGTCTCACCTTACCTAGTTGTAGACCTCCTTTTGTGACTATGACATAGACCTGTAGGGTTCTTTTCTCCTCAAATAACCCTCTTTGAAGTTTATGGTATACTTGAATATCCCCCTTCATAAGGTCATTAATTACCATGTCTATATCTTTATCAAATTAGTTATATTGAGATTTAAGAGTCCGTATAGACAATCGAGTAGGCTTTCATTATACCTTAGGCCTGTAGATCTTCTCCTCTTTTAGGACTATAGGCTGCCCTAAAGGCTAGTTGTAGATGTGTATGATTTAGTGTTTGCAAACATTCAAACCTTATATGCTACTTTTCCTCCTCAAGGCTTGAAATTTCCCATTGAAAATTAGATTGACTATCAACCTTAAACCATGTCTTATTACTTTGATGACCATCTTCTAAGGTGACTATATCCCTACCCTTGATTATTGTTGTAGCATGCATTGTATGGACTAAGCATGGGTTTGAGATATTGAATAACTTTTATAGTGGTGATAATAAGTGTGAAGGTCCCTTATTTCTAATGGATGGTTCCAAAATAACCTCAAATCCCCTTTTGAGTTATTACATATCCTTAAGACCTTCATAAGAGTTATACATCTTGATTTCCTGCACCTTAACTCTCAATACTAGCTATAGATGCAAAAACCATATTCTTATAGTTATACATTAGGCCTATATGCATTTAAAATACTTTTGAGGTTTAAAGTATAAATTTACATGATAAAATTTATTCTTAGATTCTTGATATACTTTGATAGGTCCCTTGAGTAACCAACACCTTCATTAGCTATGGGTAATCCTTAGTTGGTTATAGGTGATTCTGTTAATGGCTGTAAGTCATCATAGCATGGAGACTAAGACTTGACTTAAAAAACATTAAATCCATACTCTTGAAGCTAATGATAAGATCAATACCTTTTTATAATAGTCTATTGGCCTTACATATATAATAATGGGTTGCACAAGAATTATGCAATTTCCCTACTATCAAATGACTATACTATGACTGTATTGTACAGATTGACTAAAATTGACCTTGAGGAAGGTCATAATTTATGAACATATTCTTTTCTTTCATCCATTTGGTTTGAGAAGATAATTTTAAAAGGAAACCTCAAAGTATCTCTTGCTTGAATTCAAAAACCCTGACTTATGTTCTTGATTCCATCTACTGCTATCATGGTTGTAAGCCATCATTCTCTTGATTGTTCATGATGCTCCATTAACATATATATTTTATTGAATAAAATTGAAGATGTCCCTATCAACCATTGTATTTTTGATGATGAAACAAGGTGATGGAGATGGTGAGAAGGTGTGTGACATGGAGAAGGAAGGATGAAACTCATGAAAGGAGGTGAAAAGGCACAAAACACAATGGAAAATGGCAGAGTATGACAATGATAAAGGGATGAACAACATGGAAAAGAGAAAGAGCATAAGGAAAATTTCAAGACTACCTTAAATAATTCCAATAGAAGCATATAACCATCCTCTTTATGATTTATATGTTTGGAGGTCATTAGAGGAGTACACGGAGGTGAAATTGAGACATGGCTTTTCACAAAAAACCTTAAAACATGTAAAATTTCCTTAATTTTTGATAAACTATCACATTAAAACACTTGTAGAGCATGGAGATAGGCTTCAAATCCATGAAAATTGAACAATATTTGATGATTATTCTTGGAAACCATGAATAATTGATGAAAACCCTATAAATATGAATTCTTGATAGTTTAATGCTATCTTCTTTTCCTTGGACCATACAATTCACCCTTGCAAGCTTGCGAACACTACAGACTGATTAACTGAGCTTGAGACCTCAGTTTGAGATTTAATTGGATGAATAACACCTTTATAATGATAGTAAAGAGTATAACAAGTCTTCAAAATTCTAAAATAGTTTGAATTTCCCCAAAACTCTGCCCATGTAAAGAAAAATTGAAGTAAAATAACTACCTTTCTAGATGCTAGGTAGTAAAAGTTTCCCTAACTTCAACTAGATGGTTCATAAGCATGGATAATACAATTGTGAAACCACTTTGACCATCAAGAAGCCTTGTAAGTCTACTTTCTTCACCCTAAATTTGAGAGTTGTACCCTCCTCTAGCAGACTATACTATCAAAAAATCTATAGGTAGGTCTCTCTATGCCAAGAAGCAAGAAACCAAAAAGAAGATGGTTTGGGGTCTATATGGCCATGAATATTCATAGAAATCCTATGTAATATTGGATATGACCTGTAGATGATAACGTTTCCTTTGGCTATATAGAATCCATATGGATTTTGTAAGATGTTCATGAAATAAGAGAAAAAGGCCTTCCTTTTACCTTTTAAAGCCAAATCAAAGATTCCACCATTTGAAATAGAATGATTGAGAATAAATACATGGTATAACATGTAAAATACACTTTTTAAACCTTTTTCCATGCCTTAAAAATGTAACTTTGGCATGTGGGAGGCTATTTTAGGACCTTTTTTGGGTTATTTAACCTTTCAAGACACCTTTTCATGACTTGGAATTTTAGATTTAGGATAAATTCACCTTTTTAAAGATGAATAAATCTATTTTTGAATAAAATATTCACTTTTTGAACCATTTTTAATGCTTTTACCTCATTTTGACATTTTTGTCCAAAATTTACATTTTTAGACCACAATTGACCAGTTTGACCAGCTACAAAGGGAAATTGACCATTTTGGGAAAGTTTCAGATAATAAGGGTAGTAATTTAGCCTTGATAGGCCAAATTACTAATAGGATACTCTTAGGATAATATATAATTTTTTTAATAACTTGTAAAAGATAATCAACCTCATTACTTTAGATAACAATGTTACTAATATAAAGTCGATGGTATTCTTTTAATAGTAATGGTAAATTAGAAAACTATTCTACTAAACATAATAGTATTATGACAATGTTATTATCTATTATTAATACATTACATAGTCTATCCTATGACTTTTTTTTATCTTTATATATTAAGGTGTTAAGTCATATAATGATATTTCTTGAACATCATAATGATAACCAACTAATGTTCTAAAACATTTCAAAGACATTATGGTTAGTCTATATATATTAGTAACCATATATTATTCAAGTAGATTTATGTTCCTTTAATTATTAAAAATAATGAATACAATAACATGCCATAATCATATTACACATTATACACTAAATCCACATATAATAGCCACAATGTAATCACACAAGATTAATTATATATAAACATTAAACTGAACTACACACTATTAACACACATAATCAATTATCTAAATTTAGATAGAATCAAAAATATACTAATGATAATAATTCAAACAATGCATATAATGTGTACTATCTAATGTGATGTGTGAATGGTTTCTATTCATTCCTTTGTCATCCCCCAACACCTCCATATACGCTATCTTCTCCGATGATGCTCTCCCTCCATCATGCTTTGAGGGATGAAAATCTACTGAATGCAACTCATAAAGAGAAGGTAATCAACTCATAACATCATGACATATATCATAAAACACTACTGTAATAATAAATCAACATGATCATAATGTAAAAAATATATAATACAATTAACTCATAACAATGTAGTCATGTAATCAAGGTAACATACATTTGTCCCATAAAAAAATATGACTTACAACTTAGTTAAAAAGTAATTAATCAATTTACCAACCATAATAATCCATAGATAAATAGGTAAATTATCTTAGTGAGAAATCAGGATGTGACATCCTTCCACCTAAAGCTGGTTATCACCCCAATGACATTTATTCAAACACTAGTTCTGAATAAAAAATATTATTTAGCTAAAAAATAACTAGTATGAAGCATCAAATCATGCAAAAAAATGTGGAAATAACCTATAAAACTCATCATAGTCATATAAAGTAGCACTATTATCAAAGTATTAGTCCCACAAGAACTTTCACTATGACACTTCTCTATTACGTAAGTGAAGTTTATGAGTGTCAATTATTCTAATTGGTTTTACCATGACCACCCCAAGATCTAAAACTTGTAAATCATTCCAATCCAACACATCTTAAGGATCATCTATATACTTTTTAAGATAATATAGATCGAATACATTATGAAATGGAGATCAATATGGTGTAAATACAAGCCTATATGCTACAAATTCACCACTTCTAAAACATTAAAGGGTCCCACATATCTTGGTGAAAGTTTTTCTAAATTTTCAAATTTAATCGATATCCTCTATATGTTAACTCATAAGAACACTTTATCGCCTACCAAAAAATACCTAGATATTATCTTCACATTAACATAACTCTTCTTGTTATCATTGGCTTCAACCAATATCTACTTCATTGATTTGATTCAATCTTCCATTTATAAAATCATCTCAAGTTCAAATACTATTTTGTCTTCCAACCTGTCCTAACTAATTGGTGTCTTGCACCTTCTTCCATACAAGACTTTAAATGGTGCCATCTTCAAAGTTGATTGGTATGAGTTATTATAAGTAAAATAAACCAATGGAAGGTATTCCTCCCACTTGTATTGTTGATCCATGTAATACATATGAAGGAGATCCTCTATCACCTAATTAACTCACTTAGTTTGGTCATCAATGTATGGGTGATATGCAATGCTAAAGTTTAGTTACATACCCAAAGCTACATTTAGAGTTAAACAAAACTTAGAAGTCATCCTTTGATCATGGTATGAAATTATCTTCTCTATAAATCCATGAAACTTATACACTTCCTTTATAAATCTATTTACAAGAGGAGGTGCATCATCTATTGATGCCTGGTATAAAATGAGCTACCTTGGTTAGTTTATCAACTATAACCAAGATCATGTCATGAAGGTTCAATGACAATGGTAAAACTTGGATAAAGTCCATACTGATCACTTGCCACTTCCATTTTAGTATGTCATGTGGATACAATAATCTAGTCAAATGCTCATGTTTAGCTTTCACACACTGACATTCCAGACAATGTGACACAAAGTACACTAAATCTTTATTGATTCCCTTCCAAACATAAATTGGTATAATCTATTTCATAAGCTTTGTTACTCTTGGATGATTGAATATGGGGCATTGTGTAGTTATTTTAGCACTATGATCCTCATATCCTCCTAATATACCACATATATCCTTCGATTGTATCTCAAAAGACCATTTTCTATTTTGTATCCTTTATACTTAAAACTCTTAGCATTTTTAATCAATGTTTTTTGACCTAATCAGATAATTCATCTTATGGAAAGAATTCAATACCTCAATATTTGAAATTACTCCTAATAATAACCATGAATAATATGTAACTCCTATGACTTAAAACATCAACTACTCTACTTTATTTACCTTTGATATAATTGATATAAAAAACATAGTCAGATAAAAACTCTAACCAGCATCTCTGACAAGCATTCAAATTTGATTGGGTGAAGATGAACTTAAGTCCTAAGTTATCAATCTTGATCTCAAATGGTTTTCCCAATAAATAATTCCTCCAAACTGGCAAATCATGAATTATGAGCGGTATAGTTCATCTCATACAACTTTAGCTTCCTTGATTCATAGGCTACTACTGCACCATCCTACATAAGGACTCCTCCTAGTCCATCCCTAGATGCATCTGTGATGACTAAAAATTGACCATTGGTATTAAGAACTCTTATCATTGGTGATAAAGTAAGCCTTATTTTCAATTCTTGAAAATCTACTTCACACTTATCTGACTAGATAAAACTTTGATTCTTATGCTTTAGAGCGGTAATTAGATTAGCTATCTTATAAAAAGTCAAAATGATTTTCATATAATATCCAATTTATCCCATGAAACTCCTTATCTCATGGACATTCTTTAGTGCTAACCACTCCATAATGGCTCTTATATTTGTCAGATCTACTAAAATACCATCCACAAAAATAATGTCTCAGATATTACACTTTTTTTTGGAAAAATTCACACTTAGACAACTTTCCATACAACTTGTACTTCCATAACCATTATAAAAATAGTTATAGATGTTGAAAATGCTATTATTCATTTTTATAATATATAAGAATTCCATCTAAAAATACCAAAACAAAATGGTCTAGATAATCTTTGAACACACTATTCATAAGATTCATAAACATTGTAAGAGAATTTGTTAACCCAAATGGTAACACTATTAACTCATAGTGCTCATAAGAAGTTCTAAATGATATCTTTGGAATATCCTTGTCTTTTATCCTTAACTAATGATAGCCTTCTCTAAGATCAATCTTATAAAGATCATTTCTCCTCGCATCTGATCAAAAATATTATTTATTTGAACTAACATATATCTATTTTTGATAGTCACTTTATTCAACATTTTATAATTAATGCAAAGTTGAAGAGTATTATACTTTTTATTGATGAATACAATTGGTGCACCCCATGGTGACACACTTGGTTTAATCAAACCTTTGGATAATAGCTCCTAGAGTTGATCTTTCAATTCAACCAATTTGGTGGTTATCATTTTATATCGTGCCTTAGATTGAGGTTCTGATCTAGGTATGATATCAATAGAGAAATCAAACTCTCATTTAGGAGGCAATCTTGGAAATTCCTCTAGAAACACATCATGAAAATTCCTAAGGAAAGGGTAATATTCAATATATGTTTCCTCATATTCCTAAATTTCATTTATCTTGATGATAAATGATTAGTGCCCTTTTCCTTAGGCCTTCCTAAGTTGCATTATAAAAATTACCTAAGCCTTAACTCCCTTTTCTTGCCCTAAAGTTGTGATTAATTTCCAAAATTGTCTAGATAATTAGCCTTCTTTGGATAATATTTAACCTTGGATTTATGCTTCATAATCCAGGTGACCCATAAGACCCTAGTAATGCTACATAAATATCCACTACTATTGTGAACTTGGACAACCTAATCTCTATTTTAACTAGACACTTGTCAAATTTGACTTTTGAATCATTCCTATATTGTACCAACCATACATTTACCATTACTCTAGCTTTTTTAGATAACTTATTTAGAATTATAGGAGCTATAAGACATTATGTAACCCATGTATCTATCAAAATGGAATCTAGATTTTCAAACACATGACCTGATAGTTCTTTGGGTGAAGCTTCAAATTTAACTTGTTGATTATCAACTATCACTTGAATAAATTACTGAAACATTCCTTATTAAGGAGCAAAACCTTTGTTCCTCAATTTATCTTAGGTATACTCACACATAAAATGGTCACCTCTATAAATGAAGTAACCTCTAGGTGGTCCCTTCCTATCAGACTATTGATTTCCATTGAAAATACCATTTAAATCATTATCCATTTTCTTGTTATTTGAACCACTATTTAATATAGTATTATGACTCTTGAACTAAATCTTGGAGTCTATACTCCTCTACTTCTAGTTCTTCTTTTTGAAAGTTGACTTAAAACTTCCAATTTATTTTTTAAACTTATCTCTAACCTGAGCAAGATATTTTACTTGTTATTATTTGACTACCTTCTTGAAGAGTTGATCCATGATAGATGGTCCATAAACATCCACCTCTCCACCAATCTAGGTTTTTAATCCCATGATGAACTTCCTAATATTGAACCTGTCATCTGCCTGATATTGAGGTATATATTTTAAAAGTTTGGTGAATCATTCCTAGTAATCATTCACTGATAGGTCTCATTTATTTAGATTATAAAAATATATAAGCTTTTGGTCAAAGTATAACTATGTAAGCCACTTTGATTCGAATAGTGTCACGAACTACTCTCATATAGTGGTGGGCGAGTTAAGATTCATTTCTAACTTCTTGTTGGCCCACCACATAGTTACTTCACTACCAACTGTTAATCTCCACAAAAAGCTTTATTGAACTCAAAGTAGTTTTGAATCTTGAAATAATTCTCCATCTTAATCAACCATGCTTCAGCTTCATCTCTCATAATAGTTTCATCAAACTTAGGTGGATTCACCTTTTTCATGTCTCTAGCTAATTTCATAGCTACACATGCTCTCACATCCTGAGGAACTTCCTCATGTCTTTGATCTTGAGGAAAATATTACTCAACATGATTCTCTTTACGCACATATAAATGGGATTCCTCCTCATGTTCATGAATTTCTAGTTCTAAGGCTATAATTTAGTCCCTAGTCTCATTCATGGCTGTAAGAATCTGATTCAACTTTGTTGCTTACTCAATGATAAATTACTTAGGATCAAACACAGAGTTATTATCATTAACATTCAGAGGACCATCTCCAGATGCTATAACTCACACCCTTATCTTTTGTATTAAAAAATGATACAAAAATGTTATAAAACTCATTAAGTGCTAGAATTTTAGTCAGAACTCTGATACCACAATGTAACATCTCTACTGAGATTTACTAGAATAACATAATATTAAATATATATATATATATATATATATATATATATATTCCATGTATTATTTCATTAGATTACACTAGAAGAATATAATATTTACCTTAGTGTACATACTAAGTATGTTAATCATAAAATAAACATTTAACTTCTATTAGTCACTGATCACTAGCATCGCATGAAACAAAACATAACTACATATTGAAAGTAATTATTATTTCTAGCCATGGCTGATACAATAATATAGCCATTTCTATCAATGTACATGAAAAATTAATTACATTTAAAACTATTATAATGTTTCAATATTACATATAATGAAAGATACAAGGCTCTACAAAGAATGAGTCTCATGAACTCCAGTATCTCTGATAATCTCAAGTGTAGTGTCTAAATAAGTAATGCTATGGAGAGGGAGAGCATCATTCATTAAAATTTCCACACTAAAAATGGAACATATATCTTTTACAAAATCCCCCAATTAGGGAATGACCCTCCCTTCATAGATGGATAGATAGTGATTGTACGAGAATCTAGAGAGACAAGCTAGTACCTGTGTGCTATAAGATTTCTAATATATGATGTGTACCATAAAGAAAATATGTTCTAACATGATATCACACAAACATGTGAATCATACATATAAAGTGGAAATGTTTAAATAAACATAAATTTTGGCCAAAGTTTTTTAATAGTTATTGATCTTTAGGATCAGTCAAATTCATACACACTACGTGATTAGATTACCTTCATCTGGCATTGGTGATACTAAGTAATCTAGTGAAGTCTATATCACTGCTTAGTTAGTACCAACAATATGATATTTGGTTAATATAAATATAACCAATAGATTAATATAGATTATTTCCTATTAGATGGCATAAGACATACTCAATATATGAATAATCAGAATACATACATTTAGTCCATCAAACGAATGCAATGAATCTCCACTATATTATTTATCACATAAATAATAAGCATAATAAGTACAATTTATACCAACCATGTATATTATATATTTAGAATGCATGTTTCTAATTTAAGTAAGTAAATTCAAATGTAGTATAACCAACAATATCAAAGTATATTATAATTTTGTACACATTACTCAATTACAAACATTCAGTCGTAATAATTTTAGAGAAACAAATATCTCATAAATAAAGTCATATCTCACATGAAACTTAATATTTAATTTATAATACTTCTTGTAATTTTGGGAGGTTATGCATATAATTATAGTTTCCTATACCTCAATATTCTATGACTTAATATAATAGTCAAATAAATTATAATTATAGGCATTCATCCTAATGTACAAATAAAAGCTATATATGCGTGTGAGAACCTAAGTTCTCATATAAATATATTACATTTACTTAAGCACCTTATCAATACATTCATACCATATTGGTCACATAACAAATACTATTCTATTATACAACTAGTCATGTTATATTTTATTTAGAACTTCTCAAGATTCAAATAAACCATTTAGTTTTTCTATTCATAGATTAAAAATCAAGATCTATCACTGAATTTAAACATTTTTGAACCCTTATTCATATTCACTTATGTCCAAGTCATGATCCAATTATGGTAAAAATCCAATTAAAATCTATTATCTTTTTTTTACCCAGTTTGGGTCTTAAGCTTCAAATGCTTTCTTGAATTGTTGAAAACATAGCACACAATCAATCGACCACTCAGACCTATATTTTAACTATTGTTCAAACTAAAACTTTATGTTTTTACAAGTATCAATTAAAATCAAATAAACATCTATCTTAGAATCATGTAATAACTTTTTTCATAGAATATAAAAATATTCACTTACTATAATCTATGCATGTCTTATAAATACTTAACACATATATTGATCTGATTTCAACTCTGTTGACTACCTTTCATTTAAACAAAAACACTAAAGTATTTCAAACTACACTATAGGTTTATATATAGTTAAAAAATAAATGTTAATAGCCATTTATTTATATAGATTATGATGATCTATAAGGTTATATAATCATTTCACATATCAAAAACTTATTTACCAAGAATTCATAGTTATTATACAATTTTATCATTCATAATTCCATTCAAAGATAGTTCTATATTTTCCTCCAACCTAAACATAGCTTAATAAATACTGACTTAGCTTTCACACTATAGTTCATAAGTATATACACATAGTTTGTACATATATATCTTCACTATTTGAATAGAAGTTACACACAGTTTATATATATTCTCACTATTTTTGTGTAACAAATACATACATAGTCCGTACATATATTTACATAGTTTTTTAAAATAAGAGTGCACAGTCCATATATATATTTAATATTTTTTATGACAAGAATATGCTATTCATATGTTTTCATGGATTTGAATAATAAGAAACCTCTATTTCTACATATATAATTTCACTATTTTAAATGTCAAAAGCACATAGTCAACATATATAAATGCTAACCCTAATCGACAATCATCACATATATATGCTAACCCTAATCTAATTTATAACTAACAATACACAAAATTTATTTGTAAACTTGTTTGAACATCTATTCAACTCAGACATCATTTTTATAAAAATATACAAAAAGAGCTATGTATAATATCTATATACTCAAAATTTAGACAACCATCTAACTGAGTATATATAATACAATTTCTATAATAAAACTTAGTCTTTGTATATATCAAACCATCTACCCAAGTTATAAGTTTACTAATCTAGGGAATTTTCCATTTCAAAAATAAATTCATTAAACCCTATTGGATATACAAACATAATTTTCTTTATTTTTCACAAGGATTTAGGGAATAGAGGTTTAGTTCTGTGGATGGTTGAGCCATGCACAAGTTAAACCTATATTAAATTAAAATACAAATAATTTCCAAAAACCCTAAGAGCTAAATACACACACAATTTTTTATTGATTCAAACAATAATTAAAATACACCACCAATCTTATATAGCTTCTAATTGCAACCGTATAAACAAGAAAATATCTCCCTAGTTATGATCTTTCTCTTTTCCTCTTCATGCCCTACCATTCTCTTCTCCAAATCCCCTCTTATCATTATTTCTCCCATCTATCTTTTGCATTTAAGTTTTCATGAAATTGCTAGCTCCAAGCTCTTATTTCTCCATACATAACCCAAATTATCCATCCAAATTGAAACTAATCATAATTAACTTCATTTTGACTAAACCATGAAAAATATTAATTTCTCTCAAACTTTCCAAAAATTCCTTAATCATTATTTTAATACATTAAATTTTTCATGATATATCTACATTCCATGTCCATGTATCACCTCAGAAAATTCCACTTTTAACATTATTCCTTAATGATAACTAACACTTCAAACTTACCATGGTCTATGCATGAAAAAAATGACTATGTTTAGTCTTTAAGATACTCTTAGGATAATATCTAGTTTTGTTAATAACTTTTAAAGGACAATCAACCTCATGACATTAGATAAAAATGTTACCAATATAAAGTCTATGGTAATCTTTTAATATTAATGGTAAATTGGAAAACTATTATATCAAACATAATAGTATTATGATAACATAATCATTGTGTTATTACTACATTATATAGACTATCCTATGTATTTTTTTACCTTTATATATTAAGGTGTTAATCCATATAATGATATTTCTTGAATATCATAATGATAACTAGATAATATTCTAAAACATTTCAAAGACATTCTGGTTAGTCTATATATAGTAGTAACCAAATACTATTCAAGTAGATTGACATTCCCGTAAACATTAAAAATCATGATTATAATTACTTGACATATCATACTACACATTATATACTAAATCCATGTATGATAACCAAAATTCAATCACAAATGCTTAATTATATATACACATTAAACTAAACTACACACAAAAAACTCACAATCAATTATCTAAGTGCATATAACACCAAAAATGTACTAATGCTAATAATACAAACAATGCATATAATGTGTACTATCTAATGTGGCATGTGCATGGGTTATAGTCATTCATCTATCATGCCCAAACACCTCCATCTATGTCATCATTTTTGATGATGCTCTCCCTCCATCATGATATGAAGGTTAACACTCTCCTACATCCAACTCATGACAAGAAGGTTGTTACGCTGTAACATCATGATATATATCATAAAACATTGCTATAATAATAAATTAACATAATAATAAATTAACATAATATACAATAAATCTACCTAATAGTAATGTAATCATGTAATAAAAATAACATAAAAATATCCAATAACAACGTATGACTTACAACTTAGTTAAAAAGTAACTAATTAATTTACCAACCATAATAATCCATAGATAAATAGGTAAATTAGCTTAGTGAGAAATTAGGATGTGACACATACCTCAACAACATTCAACTAAAGCATAAAATTCATATTTCATGAGATATTACCATTCCTATTTTTGACACATAAAACATTGATTGTGAGTCTCCCATGAGACTCATCGGTTAGTATGGTTCCTAGCCTCTTGTACATCCTTTCCTTCCCTCTTGCTCCTTGTACATAGTTTATTTTCATTTCCTTGTACATAACTTATATCTATAAAATAAAAAATAATATAAAATTCTAAAACATAAAAACATTCAAATATTACTCAAAAAACACAAAATTTACATATTGTATGCATTTATTTTTTTACATTTCTTATATCTGCCAGACACTACATATGATATCTATCTTAGTATAGTTTGTTTTATCATGCATAAATGCTTCACTTGTTATTATCAAGTTCTTTTACATTAAATATAAGACTCAAATCCACTACACTTATCTAGACTTGCTATCATTTACCCACTGGGGACATATAACCTAATTTAGGTTTATTTCATTTGATACATCTGCCCACTTATGGGCATCTCATATATAGTTTCTACTAATACATTCTATCCTTAAATTATAGTTTATGCATTGATATATCTTTATATAGATCATTATTATTCTTACTCAATTTTTTTTTGACTATCACTAGTTAGACTCAGTATATGTACATCCTAGCATTTACATAGATTTATACTACATCTATACATACTTTCATTTCTAGCTTTCCTAATTTAGACTTGATTATGTTTTCCTATGCTTATTTTATTTGAAGGAATTTCAATATTTCATTGCTCTTTAGATGTATGCTAATTTTATTCATACATTCCTTGGACATGTGCCCATGTACCTTGTGTGTAAACACTTTCTTGATTATGCATATCCTTCTATGTGGCAATAATCAAGATTTATTTTTTATTGTGTATGTGGACATTTGAACATGTATTTATATGTATTCTATTCTCATATTTAGTGGCATGTGATAGTGTCCCTTAAATTATGTCCCTTTGGCCTATTTTGTGTGCCTCATGTGTTTTGTATTTATGACTTTTTATATGAATCATTCACATGAAACTTGTTTTTGCTTGTTACACACACCAATTTTTGATGCCATGAGGGACCTCATGCATCTACCCTTCTTACTTGGGTGTCGTGATGGACATCATGATCCATCCCCCTAAGTAGATACTTAGATTTGATGTTATACACATTAATTAGATATATATTGACACCCTTGTGCAATGGTAGATATAACATACATATTTCACTACATACTTATGCTGAGATTCTCTTACATTCTAATGTTATGTTTGCAAATTGTATTTGATTATCATGACGTTATCATATATGCTCTAGATAACAAATTTTGTAGAGTTATTTATTTTAAGGATAGTTCTTACGTAGGTCAAAAAAATACCCTTAAAAGAGGGGGAATTCATAGTAGTTTGTCATAGAGATTAGGCTCCTCCATTACATTCACAAATCATTTTCAACACAGGCTCAGTTTTAGGAAATCACACATAGGTAGGACAATAAAAAATAAGGACTTAAAAAGTAGTTTAGAGATTTATATTTCACATTAGGTAGACATCAATACTTAGATTGGGACACTAGAATCACATAGCGCTACTATCCATTACATGACACTATTGTTTTGGGTTTGTTCAAATTAGCTAGAATAGTACACTAGGTATAATACATATTTGCACAGATACAACTACATGTTTGATATATATGCTTATATTTAGCTCATATACATATTAATTCAGCTTAGATTGATATCAATTTATTAGATTGGGAGAAACATGCATGGCATGATCATCCCCACATTTAATTAAGATACACAGATATAGTTATTAATACAAAATCAAAATACTTAGATATTAGATTGGGGGAATGTGAACGAAACATAGTTTCCATATGCTTAGTTATACACAGGTTGATCAGGATGAATGACAAAACACATATCATTATCTATGTTATATACACTTGATATCATATTCTAGGTTGTCACCAATTTCATGCATTACTCCATCTATAGTGGTTGACTTTTTTGAGTGGCCTAGAGCTGCCTAATATACCCAAGTGGCCACATAGCTAACATACATTGTTAGAAATACCCAATTAGGTATTTTTAAATCTTTTCATAGTTTAGTTTTAGATGCATATAATATGCATATGTGGGTAATGATGGATTCATAACCTACTTGAGTTCTTGAGCCACCCACACAAGAGGGTTAAACATATTTATAATCTAATTTAATCTATTCATAGGTCATGATCCACCAAGCAATAATGGGAAATGATGGAGTCAAAATTAGATTGATTTATTGAGCCATCCACATGTGAGGATTGAGCAATCTATCAACTCAATCCATGATATTCAATGGTTTGATCACTATATACATCCACACACATAGGTTGTCACTAGGTTCATACATTGGTTTGCATACCCGATGAGGTGTATTCATTCCTTTCCTCTTTTCCATTTATTTACTTAGTTTTACATAGTTACTTTATTCAACATAGTGTTTTAATTTTAATATCTCTTAAGGAATAATTTTTGTATATTTCATTACAGGTCATGCTTTGGACCATGCTTCACATATAGAGACCTATATTCACATACTCAGACTCATCTATACGGGCTTCACTTCCTAGGTAAGTCTAGGTACACTTCTTTTTCCTTTATACTAGTCATTTCAATTCACTACATTTATAGCATAAAGAGGGGGAAATGTAATCACCTAAAAGTGGTATTTAGATGCTAAGAGTGTTTATTGAGACAAACTATTCCTATCTTAGCCCTATAACTATCATATATCATTTATTAAATTTTTTTAGCATTGTGTAGACCACAATTATCTCTAATTAGCCAAAACATAGTCTCAAACCTACATTTCCAAATCCTATCCCTTCATGCCTAACAACCTACCAACTGGACACTAGTGCCACCTTAAGGACACTAGAGCCACATGGTACTTGTGTCCCAACATGGAGATAGTGTCCCTTGTCCTAAGTCTCCTAAATAGATATAATTTCAAACTTGTAACTCTCCTAATGTTGGCCTAAGCACATTTTATTATCCTCATAAGCTATGAAGCACTATAAATATAGGACTCTTAGACCTCTATCCACTAGATGGAAAATAGATGCACAAATCCTATTCAAACAAGAAACATGTTGATCAAAATCAAGGTTATCAATCCCTATTCTTCCCTACTTCTACATACTACCATCTACTGCTTCCCTAAGCCTAGATTTCAAATATTTCCAATCTCAATCACACTCAAGGTATTCAAGACCACTATCATTCTATCGTTTACTTGCACTTGCACCAAGCACTACGTGGGATAACTAAATCAGGCTTTATCCCTCCTTAAAGTATTATTATGTAGGCAACTCTCTTCATAGTGGTGTGTTGAGGATGTCCAACCTATCCTTATAATGAACACACATTTTCAACTCATGCCATACTTATAAGGAGGATACAAGCATAATATAGAGTTCTAAATTTTGTGCATGCAGGAATAGAACCTAGAAACACAGGTGTAGGTGATCCCATAATTTAAGAAAAGTCCTACATAGAGGACACTAGAGCCATATTGTGTTATTATCCAAGTAGGGCACTACTGTCTAGGATAGGATCTGACTTAGGGATCCTATCAATGACACTTAAGACCTATCTATAACTTAGTTTTCAACTCCAGATCTTTTATGATATTTTTTTCTAGATAAGTATCTATTTACACATATTTATTACTATTTTTAGAAATTCAAATCAAGTCAAATTCTATAACAAATTAGTGGTTATTTATTTCATATTATTTCACTAATTTAGACAACTCAATGCTTTAATATAACCTAGGATTTACATTGTTAAAATCCTAAAATGTTAAAAAAATGATGTTTTGAGTAGGGAAATATAACATGTAATGAAAACTAATGAATATTGAAATAAAATCTACTCATTTAATATAGGCATAGATTAATTTCAAATGAGAGTAACAAAAAATTAAAATATAACACTTTAAATTTTTTTCTTTGTGTATGGATATTGGTAAATTATTATGAAGCCCAAGGTCGAAACAAGATGCTTTCAATGTCAAATATTAAATTTGAGGTCAAAAAATGCTATTAGTGTTATATTTTAAATCGAAGGTCAAAATAAAATACTTTTAGTGTAAGCTATTAAATATGAGGTTAAAATCAAGTTATTTTTGTGTTAGATATTAGATCCAAGGTTGATAATAAGTTAATTTAATGTTAGATATTAGATATAATGTTAAAAGAAGGTTATTTTAGTGACAGACACTCAAGAACTTATCTTAACCCTAGGAATTTTTTTGATGCAATGTTTAAATAAAAATTGGGTTAACCAATATATTTTATCAAAATTTGAATTAGTTTGGTTTATTAAACCCAATTTAGATAAATCAAATAGAATATAACATGTTATAAACCTATTGGGTTCATTTAATTAACCTACTAATACATTTAAAAATATATATACCATAAAACTAAAATAATTGGCTAGTTAATATTTATTACAAAGTGCCTAAAAATAATTCTCAAGATTCACAATTCTTGATTAAAATGTAACATCAACAATTTGATTTATTAAAAAAATAGTAACCAATTATTGTACTATACAAAATTATTCTAATATCTCAAACACAAAGTTTATTTAGTCTATATCCCTCTTGGGACTTTAACATTTCAATGCCATAGTAATTAACCACTATATAAGACAACCTAGAAACATTGTGTAGTAAACTATCAAAATACCCAATAAAGATAACAATAATTTCAACTAAAATTTATGTAGGACACATTATCGATATATGATAATGACATCAAACTTAATATAAAAAATATGTACATTAATATACAACAATAGCATTATCTCATATGAAATATACAACATGATATAACAATGAATATAAAACAATATCATCCATCTCAGATGTAATCTATATCATGATATAACCAAAAAGTGTACAATAGTATCATATATCTCAAATGAAATGTATATCCATGATTAAATATTAATTCATAATAAAATTAGAATCCTCAATTGTAATGTAAAATAGTCTATACATTACCTGTACAATAGTACCAACATACTTAGCTAAAAGTATATCAATATGTTACAATAATTAATAACAGTGTTATCAAGTAATATAATAAACTTCTATAATATCCATGAGCATCTTATGGAATAAGTTATGATAATATGTAAGTAGAGAGAGAATCATCTTGATGATTTTAATCCAACTATAGATCAATGGTCCTCCACACACCTCCCCACTAGGAGTAGCCCTTCCCTTTATGAAGGGGAAGATAATGATGACATGAACATCTAAAACTATGTGATAATAAGTGAAACAATATAATACATATCACACAAAACTAGTCATATAGACCATGAATATACCTCTTTCTAATATGAACTCAAGCAAACATGCAATCTATAAAGTAGAATGGAAAAATAATGTATACAACTACAACATTACTTTGGCTAAAGAATTTACAATATTCAGACTTTGATGAGTTGGGTCATTATACACATATGCATAAACTGTTACTATAAGGTATTAAAAATAATTTACCATCTAAATGAGAATGACATAATTACATTTAGGCCCTCAAATTTTATCTCTTATCATCCATTAAGTGGGAAGATTACTCAAAACATGTTTAATCAACTTGGAAAAAATAGTAACATTATTACTCACAATAGTTTCCTTAACTACTTATGATAGAAGCTATAATTTTCGTAACTATTAATTCTAACTGAATTATAAATATTTATATGCTTCCTAATCAAGTAAAATATCATTAAATAAATAAGATACACATTTTTTATTAACACTAATATATAACAAATTATTTTACCCCACCAATAATTGGGTCAAGGTTTTACTAGTTTATAACTTACTCAAAGTATAATAAGTCTAATTTTTATACTCAAGGTAATATATCTCTCAATAAATTTCCATTTCATGATAACCTATTTTCAATATACTATAAGCATGTATATAATTAGATAGCACTCATTTACCTCTCATGTTTGTCAATTTCAAATTAATACCTAATGAGGTAGTTCGAAAAATAAATTGGTTATAATTTAAACTCAATCATTAATGATGAAAAAAATAATACTCTTCATCAATTTAACAACTTAAATATTGAGTCTTATCCTATTTTAGTCAGTGATATGTAGGTAATGTTACCATTACCTATATGTCTATTATCATTCTTATAATAAGTTAATCTATTTGGTTCCACTATCAACATGCCCAAATCACACTAGTTTCCAAAATACTCAAGTTTACTTTCAAACAAAAAGAATATTTCCAAACATGGAAATATCTCCCCAAATCCTCTCTTAAGTAAAAGAGTTTCATGTTATACATCTATAGTCCCAAACTAGGTTGAGTTTATCTCATTTGAATATGAAAACATATATGAACTCATAAACATCATGTATTTAAACTCAATCAAATATGCTAATTTGATTTTGGGTTTCATATAAGTCTCAAGGTAAAATGTGAACCAAAATATATGAAAGTGTAGGCTATATGGGTTTGTCCATCACTTTTATAGGCTAGTGGATGAGAGTGGACTCTCACCTTAGGCCTGTAAAGGTGTGATGCATTCTTCCCTCCCCAATTCATATAGTTTCTAAGCACATGAAGTGAAACATAATTACTCTCTTTTAAATCAACCAATCTAAAATAACATGCATTATAAATATACATACTTATGAAAAATAAGGATTTATAATGCACAAATATTCATGGGAAACTTTTATATTCGTAGATAAATGTTTAAAACTTATTATAATAATTGGTAAGTTAATTTTGTTTTTATTTTATAAATTATTTACTTAGATAGGGAGTAAATACCTATAGGTTCAAGTAAATCATGATAGCATTCAGTTATATTTTTTTATTTACATCTCAAGAGGAAGGGTGATTCCAAGATCCAAACATCAATCCCTAAATGGAGTATTTATAATATTTATACACTCTTTTTATAAGAAATCAACAACAAAATTTTTATATAATATCTAGGGTTTCAACTATTTTCATTTTCATTCCTATTTTCACATTATTAAAAAATTGCTAGTGCATTCCTCTAAAATTACAAGAAGACATTAATTTTCTTAAGATTTTAGATTTTAGTACTTTCTTTCTAAGTTTTATATTGGAGATATCATCAAATTGTAAATAAAAACTCTTTTTATCTAAGTTTCCTTATTCTCCAAGCTACCTTGTTTTTGTGCTCATCTCATACTCCTTTTTATTTCTCTTCAGTTTTCTTTCTATTTTTAACTCAACAAAAATGTATCACCACTTCACTCTTGTCATTGTCATTTGTCTATGATTTATCTTCTAGTCATGTTCTATTCTAAGTGAGTCTTGATAAAGGTGGTTAGGGTTCTTTCTTGAGAGATAACCAATGAAAACCAATCTTTCAATCTCAATCCCTTTTTTGTTGACTTTGCATGGAACCTTTATCATTCCACACTCAGTTTAGTGGTAATAATCACTATTTTTTTCTTATTTGTATCCAAAAATAGCCAAAATTACTATGTAATTTTGAAAATATTTTACATAGTTAAGGATAACATGTTATGCACAAGTAATTTTATTATAAAACCAAAATGGTTATGTTATTATATCACCCATGGTAATTATAATATGTAATAATTTTAATTTATCAACCCCATAGGGGTTATTTACATATTATTTTATTAAATATAGTAAACATAACCACATGTATTCATTTACAGGAAGGCTATGAATGATAATGCCATATCATAGTCAAAAACCTACTAATATAATAATACCTTATTTTCTATTCTCTAACTCAAAATGCAAAAAAACTCACCAAAATTAATTTATTACTAAGATGGTTTAAATTAGCATATTATATTAACAATAATCAACATGGTCATAGTCAAACATCACCCAGTTCATACAAAATAGCCAATCTCAAGATGATTACAATCTAGTCAAATGGTTCGATGACTACCTAGTCAATCAATAACCACTATGCCAAATAGTTTACAAAGGAAATCATGCAAATTTTAATCACCTAAAAGTGGTAATTAAGTGATAAAAATGATACTTGGGACTGCCTATCCCTATTTTCACACTTATCTAGACTTTATGCAGTCTACATGGATCCCTAAATAGCTTTAAATCAATTTTAGACCCTAATTTCTTGATCCTATACCTTTATTCCTAGTGTTATACTATCTAAATATTGGTGCCATAATAAGGATACTAGTGCCACATGGTGCTAGTGTTCCAAAAATAGCACTGATGTCGTTTGTACCTCTTTTCCCAAATGAATATCCTTTTATAACTATAACCTTTTAGGGTCAGCCTATTTCTATTTTATCACCTTCAAGAGCATCATAATACTATATATACATGAATTTTATCCATATAAACACTAGATGGAAATTAGATGTAAAATACACATTCAAACTTAGAGCAAGTTATGTATAATTAAGGTTATCAATCCCTATTCTGCCCTGCTTCAGCATACTACCATCTATATCAGCCCTAACATCTGATTACCAAAATATTTAATCTTAAATACATTAAAATAAATCAAGGACACTCATAAAAAGTTCACTTACACTTAGACTATCACTTAGGAGGTGAAAACTACATCGAGATTGATCCTTGGTTAGAGTATTGGTATGTAGGCAACATTCTTCATAGTGGGGTGTTGAGGATGTCCAGCCTACCCTACTAACAAACACACTTTTTAGCTCATTTCAATTGGATTCCTAATGACATGGAGGATTAAGGTTTACTCACTAAATTAGTCATTAAAATAAAAATATAGGGTTTCATAACTTATACATGTAGGAATAGACCTCTGAGATCTAGACATAGGTGCACCCAAAAGCTTGGGATAGCCCTACATAAAGGACACTACCACCAATATCAAAACACTACTTCCCCATTTAAAATAATGGTGTTACTATCTAATTATTTTTATACTATCTAGGAGGGGTTGTGACATTAAGTTCTAGTTTAAAACACTCAGACCAGCTTCCACCTCAATTTCGAACACCTAAATCACCCATCTCAATTTTTTATAGCTAAGTTCTTACTTACACTATTGATTACTATTTTTAGAAAAGTCAAAGCTAGACAATTTTATAAAAAAATAGTATATGTACATATTGAATATTATTTCCTTGATTTATTTTACTCAACTCTTTAAAAAACATAAGATTTAATTTCACTAAATCCTAAAAGGTTAAAACATTTGGTGAACCTAACTTACTTTGGATATTGCACAAAATCTAACCCTAGATAACACTTGAGTCTACATTTACATTGTTAAAATTCTAGATCCATATATTTTTATGATTTTATTTTATATAATCATTATAATAATGATAGAATAAGTGTATCATTTTTTGTTACAAAGATTAATACTATCATTTTCATGCTTGTTCCCTTTAATTTGGAATGAACTTAGAAAAGACAAACACATGTATAGATGATGATTTATATCAATTGAAATGTATGCCATATTTCATTCTATCTCTAGCATTTCATTATTATCTTATGTGGAATTAAATTAAGAAATAAATCCTTATATATATAGAGGAACTATGACATAAACTAACAACTAGGTTTCAAGCTTCAATGTCATAATTTATGTACAAGAAATAGTCTCTTTTTCCTCCTCATCCCCATGAGGGTGATATCTACTTCCCCTCTAACTAGGTCTATGCCATCACTCTTGCACGAGATGAAGCAACCCATACCATTATCACTAATCCCCATACTCATCCTATTCACACCTATTCCATATAGGGTGTATGCCTACATGTTCAATAAGAAAAAACTAAGGTTTGCACTTATGAGACACTAAGGGATCAAATTATTAATACGATCAAGATAATATAAGATTTAAATAATCAAAATCAGTAATTAAGTGAACATGTCACACTATTGGCAAATCACATTACATGTACATAGTCTTCATAATATTCTAGAATAAATAATTTATATGCATCTACACGTCGTAAAGTTGTGCCTCACACTCTTTCATATCCAAATCATAATTCATAAAAAAGTATATCTACATCTAGTGATTCATAAAGAATTCAAAGGTTAAATAAGAATTCAAGTGAGGTACTAAGATAAATTATTAAATCTAAATTGATCAACCTACCCCCTCTAAACCTGGTGAGGAGATCAAGATATTATTGTGCATATCATAGAATGCATGGGCACCACACCGATTAATGTTTAACATTGAAAAGGAAAATAAAACATATAATGGATAAAAATGACTCAATTAATGATACATCATCTACATAAATAAAATGGCACATCTATAAATTCAAAAAGGGTCAAAATCAGAAATAATATAGAAATGATTACCAAAACATTGTAGAGTGGATTATGAAATCTGATTAGTCAAGCATTAATCAATAAATCAAATAAAAATGAATAAATAACTAAACAAATCAAGCCAATGTATTCATGCAGGGGTTGATAATGATAAAAAGATACAAATTAAATAATGAAATCAACCATTACCTTCCCAAATGACTCCATTACTCAAAAGTAGCTCCAAGTGTGTTCTCTCCTTGATTTAGAACACTAGTCTTTGTCAATAATGGCTTCTTTTCTCATCCATTACCTAAATAACTCAATACATAACCTAGGCTCATGATATAAACTATCAAAGATGCCTATCAATGAAGCTAATATAAATTCAAATAACACAATAATAAAAACACAAAGAACTTGTGGAGATATTTTAGCATTATGAGTTTACACTATTTAAGCTTAAAAAATGATGTTTTAGGCCCTTTTATTTATATATTTTCCAAATAGGTTAGAATCAACCATGACCATCCATATCAAGATTGAGATGTGTGGCCATGAATTAATATAATATTTAGAATTAAATCAATAAATATCTGCATAATGATTTGGGGGGAAGGGGCATTAATTAGGCAAACATAGATACGATGGTATAATGGCTTGGAAAAATTGCTGATCATCTTTTATCACTTTGTGCATTCTCGTATAGATTAAATATGATCATGCACAAACATATATGTGATAGTATAATGGCTTGGAAAAATACACAAAAAACTAGGCATATGAGAATGCTCAACGTGATGAAAGAGATGAAAATAAGAACAAAGATGATCGAGCTAACCTAATATACATCATGTATCGAAGTGCTTCCTACATAGTCAAATAGACCTCAAGCTAATGTAGATCACCCAAAAATGGGAGATAATGGAATGAGGGATGAATAAAACTAACTAAAGATTGATTAGACTCATTATGTATGTGAAGAGATGCACATTTAAGCATTGAGTAAGGTGCAAAACCTATTGAACCTAGTTTATGCATAGTGTTCTTGATATCTATTCATTGGCGCTGTGTTGACATGAAGACTTGAGTCTAGAGCACAAAGTGATTGCTATATAAAAAGAAATTAGGCATTATAAGTATAAATAAATCATAATTCCATGACATTTTAAATGCACAGATCTAGTTTAGATGTGAATCCCTATAACTAATGATAATGGTAAATAATGACAAAAACTAGAGTTACATTTATTTACATTTAAACAAAAAATCAAAGACAAAGAAAAATATAAACATAAATTAACCCAAATTCAACTAAGATATGAACAATCAGGTTTCAATTATAAACAAGAGTGTTTAAAAACAAAAAAACAAGAAAATATTAACGACATAGGATCAAGATATAAATATCAATATCTATGTGGACCTTTAAGACATTCTTAAACACAAAAGAGAAAAGAAAAAACATATATGGAAACACAAGACCAAGGTGAGACAAGAAGTAATAATTAATAAAATAAGAAAAAATAAATGAAGAGGTGTGAAAGTATAACAAAACACCAAGAAAAAATAATAAAACACCAATATAAACCCAAATAAACACACATAAGTAAAAACGAAGTTAGTGTGGTTTAAAAAAATAATTATTCATGCACATGTGGTAAAGGTGTTAATTTCCAAAAAAAATTAACAAAGAACAAGGAAACAATTTTTTTTCTCTGATTAAAGAGGAACAATGGTATAAGAAAAGGGGGAAGAGAAGAAAAAGAAGGGGTTGGCTGAGCTGACTCTAGATGTATAAGACAAGTGGACACTTCAATGGATGCATGTTCTAACATGAAATTTAGGCCAAATTTAGTTATTCCAATAAGTGGGCTAGAAGACATGATGATGATCATAAACATATGATTAATATTGTATAAGAAAATGGAATACTTGAAAAATGAGATTGGTCTTGCAAAATAACAAGTTGGTAGGATAAGATGACTTGTGGAATGGTAAGCCATCAAGAATTAATTTTATTGAAAAATGGAAAGAGCATGACATGGTGGGATTAGAGAGAATAATATTAAAAAATGGTAAGTGCATGGGACAAAATGACTCGCATAGCAGAAATTCATTAGGATAAAATGCTTGCAAAATGGCAAGAGCATGAGGATTATAATATACAAAATCATAAGATAATGTTTTTATTCTTTTGGAAATAATTTTCTAATGTTTTTGGTGTTTTTAGGATAAAATATTTACAAGGGGGAAATAAAATAGTCAAGTATATGCTCGTCTAATAGTAGAAGTTCCAATAAATCAAAGCATGTAGTCAAAATGTAGAGTGGATTATAAAATTTGATTAGTCAAGGATTAGTCAATAAATCAGAGAGAAATGCATAAAGTACTAAATGAATCAAGCCAATATATTAATGTGGGGGTTTATAATTATAAAAAGATATAAATTAAAGAAATCAATCAACCATTACCTTCCCAAATGACTTCATTACTCAAAAGTGGCTCCAAGTGTGTTATCTCCTTGATCTAGAGCTCTAGTCTTTGTCAACAATGGCTTCTTCGCTCCTCCATTGATTCAATAACTCTAAACATAACCTATTATCATGATATACACTATATAATATGACTATAAATTAATTTAACCAAATACAAATAACACAATAATCAGATAACAAAGGAATTGTGAAGGGATTTTAACATTATAAGTTTACACAATTTTAGCTTAATAAATGGTAGTCTATGCCCATCTATTTATAGATTTTGGAAATGGTCTGAGATTAACCATGACCATCCATTTAAATATTGTGATTTATGTCCATATATTAATCTAATATTTGAAATTAAATCCATAAATAGCGTCATAATAAATTGGGAGGAAGGGGCACTAATTAAGCATGAATGACCATAATTCAGATATTTTATGCATTTATGGATTATGGATACCACCTCATAGATGATGTCACTAGGTAATTTAGATATTGGAAATCGATTTCTAATATTTAAATAATCAATAACCTCTATGTAAAATCCACTTAAGCTCTTGATTTAAACTAATTAGCCTTAAAGAAGATTAATCGATTTTAATGTAATTCTTTAGAAATTGGTCCTCAATTAATCAAGATAGTCAGAAAGTCATATTACTAGGTCATAATTTGACTTGGGAAGAATTTCAAGATAATGTTATATGTGTTGGAAATATATTCTTATTTAGGATATTTCCAAAACAAAATAACAATGGTACATGACATGTACTAATGAATTAGAAGAAAAAAGTGTTCCATAGTACAAAAAGGTGAAATTGTCATTTTGACTCAAAATGAAATGATCAAAGTTAGGAATCACATAAAATGCATTAACGTATTTAGGGATACATTGGACTAAATCAACACTTGTATATGATAATATCAAACTATTTAATACATTTTTAGTGATTTTGACCTAAATTATGCATTTGAGTGTAATTTGAGTAAGATTGACAATTTCAACACAAACGGTGTTAGGAGTTGGATATCTACATTTTACCCCTATTTGAGTAGGTGTAGCAAGAAATTTAGGAAAATAAACATGTTTTCAAAAAAAATAGTTTTCAAGAAGAAATTAGAAATGACCCATGATGCCCTGAAAGAGGACATACAGGGATGAAAGATAAGGATGGAATTTCAAAAAGAGATAGAAGTGAGATATTAACCCATGGAGTAGATCACATCCATATGATCTATTAATTGCATTCATGGTTATAATCAATGACCACAATATAATTATAGGTATAACAGGCCCCAAATATGGGGGGAATGGGAATGATTTGATCTAAATATATAAGTGACACACTTTGAATGCACCAACTTTGAGAGTTCAAGCTATGTGCTTATGATGATCAATATAAGACAAGTTGCACACTAAAATAGTGCCATCATGGGAATAGGTGTGGAGATATTGGAATTAGAGGAAAATAAGAATGTGGTCTCCAAAAAGATGATAATAAGAAGTTTCCCAATAGAGTATATTTGATCATGATAAGACAGTTGTGCCCTAACATGGCTAATTTTGATCATTGATAAAGAATAAAGAATGGATTGCCCCTATAGGGCTGATTTTATTCTTATGGTAGGCTCAGATGTCATGATCTATCATGGGAAAATTGGAAAATAATTAGCTCAAGAACTTAACCCAAAAGATAGGTTAAAGTGAGTGGGTGAAAACATAGATACAATGGTGCAATGTCTTAGAGAAAGCCACAAAAAAACTAGGCATTCAAGAATGCAAAAAGTGATGAAAGATATGAAAAGAAGAATGAAGATGGCTGAGATGACTCTAGATGTGCAAGATAAGTGGATGTTACCTACATATTTCTATGGACACATGTTCCAACATGAAATCAAGCCAATGTAGTTCACCCAAAAATGAGAGAGAATGGAATGAGGGATGAAGGAAAATGACACAAGATTCAATTAGACTCATGATGTATGTGAAGAGATGCAAATATAAGAATTAAGCTAGGTGCTAAACCTATAGATCCTAGTTTACACATAGCGATCTTGAGATCTGTTCATCAGAGTTATGTTGACATGAAAAATTGAGGCTAGAGCACAAAGTGCTTGCTATAGTAAAATAAATTAGGCATTATAAGTATGAAGAACTCATAATGACATGACATTTCAAATGCATGGAGCTGGTTCAAATGTGAATAACTATAACTAAGGATAATGGTAAATAATGACCAAAAATAGAGTTATAACTATTTACATTTAAACAAAAAATCAAAGACAAAGAAAAAGATAAACATAAATGAACCCAACTTAAATCAAGATATGAAAAATCAAGATTCAAGTAGGAACAAGAATATTTAAAAATAAAAAGAAAGAAAATGTTAATGACATAGGATCAAGATATAAATAATCAAGATCTATGTGGACATTAAGACATTATTGAACACAAAAGAGAAAATTGAGAACATACAGGGAAACACAAGACCAAGGTGAGACAAGAAGCAACAAAAAGAGAAAAGGAGAAGAAATAAATGCATAAGTGTGAAAGCACAATAAATTACAAATAAAACAAAAGAATACACTAATAAAAACAACAAAAAAACACCAATAAAACTTAAATAAACACACATAAACAAAAAACCAAGTTAGTGCAGTTTAAAAAAAATTATTCATGCATGTGTGGTATGGGCATTACTTTTCACAACAACATAATAAAGAAAAAGGACAGAATTTATTCCATCATTAAAGAATAATAATGGTATAAGAAAAGGTGGAAGAAAAGAAAAGGAAAGGGTTGGCTAAGCTGACTCCAAATGTATAATATAAATGGATGTTGACTACATAGTTCTATGAACACATGTTCCAACATGAACTTCAGGCCAATGTAGTTCACCCAATAAGTGGGATAGGAGACATGATGATCATAAAAAACATATGATTAATTTTTTAGAATAAAAAGGAAGACTTGAAAAATGATATTGGTATTGTAAAATGACAAAAACATGTAAAAAGGGGTGATTGAGCTATCCTCAATAGAAATTGAGCGTTGCCTACATAGTCCTTAAGGACCTCAAGTAAATGTAGTTAAGAAAACATGGTAAATGAAACATAATGGTGTAATATGCCCCAAAAAGTTCTATAGTGTTTCCCCCAAGAGATGAGGCATGGTAATGGAAAATGGTAATTGGAAAATGAAAAATGGTTCTACTTTTCCTAGTGACATGGAGATGCACGTCCTAATCAACATGTGAGACAATATAAATGATCAATTATAAATTTTCTATCCAAAACCCTTTCAAAAAATATACTCTATTAACAACTTGTTTCTGATTTGGATCTTAATAACGTGTTTGTGATCTTTCCTAGGTCGTTGATTCTGTTTCCTTCAAATGTTGAGGTAAAATATCCTTATAGCCTCTATAAAGGAAAGTGCTAACATTAATGGTGACTAATGTTAGGATAAATGATATAAGTGGGTAATGAATAAGTGTATGATAATGAAATATATAATGAATGGGAAAAAATGAAGATCAAGACTTTTAGTCATATGTAATGTTGCTAATTTTAGATTTGACATAATTTTGGTTATGGCAGGGCCGAAGACCTCTAAAGATGCTTTTGATAAGACTAATATATTTTTTTGTTGTATGATTCTGATAGTAGCTACCATTTAATTATGCTATAAATTGGAATATATTTTGATTTTTTCTTTTATAATGTCTTCATTAAGTAGTGAAGAAATTTTGTGCTTAGCTATTGGCACCTCAAAGAGGTTTTTACCAATGAATTTGTCTTGATTATCCCATAGTGCCTTTGAGAAGGTTTCAAAAAGAGATATTAACATTTTAATTTTATTATCTTATAGTGATTACAAAAAGGTTTCATTAAAATATGTTGAGTTTGATCTTTGCTTGCCCCCTAACACCTTCGAAAAGGTTTCACTAAGAGATTGTTCTCCATCTACATAAATTTGGTCTTGGTCCCCTTGATATTCTACAAATGGTATGTTTCCATGGATGTAGTTAATTAAATTTTGATTCTATTGATCCTAATCAACATTTGTGCAAGGTGGAATGCCAATATAGTGGTTATGTTGGGTGGGAATAATAGAATGATGAATGACAACACAATCCTCATAGAAGATACTAAGAGAACCCATGTTGATGCTGAAGAAATCATCCTCAAAAACCATAGAAGGGTCACAAATATATTTAAATTGATATAAAAGGAAATTGTAATGAATGTTGTAACAACAAATACTATATTCTATTTTTGAATATGATTTTGATACAAGGGAATACAAATCTAATGTTACAACTAATGTTGATTCTAGTTCTGATGCTAAATCTGATGTCAGCTTAAAAATATAAACTAAATTTAATTTTGATTCTTCATCTGATATAATTATTTCTAAAATTTTCTATTGAATGCTTGGTATCAAACAAGTAATGGCATATGATGGCATAATAGGCTCAATAAAAGTGATTCATCTAGGAAGGGTTTAACATAGACTATCTCATCTAAGTGAAGCCCATCAAAGAGAGGGTACCACTCAAGGGATGACTCAATAGAATCTTGTCTTCCAAAAAGAGACTCCTTAATGAGTGTAAAAAGATCAAGAGATAACTCTATAGAGATTGGCTTGTCAAGAAAATGAGGATCTTTACAAATAGTTTAAATATGAATAGGTAATTCATCACAAGTTGACTCATCACAAATGGGTGTTTAAATAATAACATTGGTGTTTTAGTTTACAATTGGTTATAAGATATCAACTTTAAACACATTATGGTCCTCATAAGATGGTCTTGAAGAGGTAATGGGTTGTGTTGAGGCTCAAAGATTGGCACACATTTTTTAAAGTAGGGAACATTTGGTTTAACAAGAATAATTGTTTGTGGTTCAATAATGGGATCTCTAAAAATCATACTATTGAAGAAGGCATCAACATAATATAGTTCATCAAATGGATGTTCTTCAACAATAAGTTCACTAAATACTATTGATGGGCCTGAAATGGTAATGTAGGGATGCCGTATAATTTGGTTGCTCATAAAAACCAAAAGAGGTCCAAAAATGATAACCTTCAGACATTGTGGAGCTAGAATTCTCACACAAGCTAAAGAATAATAGCCTAAAATGGTAACCTTCACATGTTGTGGAGCTAGATCACTCACACAAGCTAAAGGGGGATAACCTAGAATGGTAACCTTTGAGTATGATGCACAAATAAAAGGAGGATATCATAAACCAGTAACCTTTGAGAATGACACAAAAATTAAAGGGGAATGATGAAGATGATTCACATCAATTTACATAGATTGGAATGGTATTCAACAAATAAGATGGAAGAGGGTGACATCCCTAAACAAGATAGAGTGTTCATGTCCATAATAATGCTCTTCCTTACAACTAGGGCCACAACAGACCCTACTACAAGTATAACTTTGAATCATGTTTAGAAAGGTTTATTCTCTATGTTTGTTAAGATTTGGACTATGTTTTGCAAACATTTTAAGCAAGGTATGTGTTTTAGTCATTATTTTAAACAAATGACTAAGGTACCAAATAGACTATAAAAGGAAGGTGGAATATAACCATACACAATTAGAATAATGATGTTAATGAAATTACTCAACCTTGGGTAGGGTTGAAATTATATGAATTGAAAGAGGATATGATAAATCAAGAAACCTAAAGTGTCACTAGTACACTTAAATTTAGACTTTTGAGATATCTTAACTTATCTTTTTATAGTCTCTCTCATGCCAACCTATATTTAGTCTTCATAGATAGATAAGATATTATTTGGAATGATATACATAAAGAGGGACTGGGGGTGGCAAAATATAGAGTTTTTTTAGTCTCCCTATATATCTTATCTTATCTTATCTTATTTTGAGCATATAAAACTATAAGAAATCCCTTTAGATTAGGAAGGAGATAATGTGAACCAAGAAACTCATGATGTGGAAACATGTAAGATTTCTTAAGTATAAAATTAGAACCAAATTGGGAAGTACAATGCCACCACATGGTAATAAGAATGGTAATATAAAATGTGTTTTAGGACTCAAAATGTGAGTGATACGCAAGATGACTTGATTTCACCAATGATGATAATGTGATGATGAGTCTATAAAATAGCCTTCAATCTAAATTAGAAGTTGAACCCAAGTTCCCTCAAGCTAAGTTCAAATAGAAAACCCAATTTAACATATCAACCTTATGAATTTATAAAATTACAATTTCAAATTTTAAATTATCAATGAAGGACTTAATAAAATTTATAAAATGATCTAGAATCAAATGGGTAGCATAACTATGCCAGTTAGAAGATATGACACAATGTTTTAGATGACAATTTTGAACAAGGAAAAAGATTATTTTCAATTGGAGAATGTAGAGTAAAATACTCTACATTTTATTTTTTGAGTTTCAATTGTGTGCTCCAAGTTTTTTCCCAGCACATTTCAGTTTTGAGGCAGTGAAGTTTTTGACACAGAACACGAGTGCGAGTTTCATTTTTGCCTAAATTTTGTCTAAGTATCAAAGTTGAGTAGAAGCTTCCAAGTGTCATCAGTTGGGACACATTATAATTTCTAGAAGTTGAGTGAAATATGCCATGTGTCTTGTTATAACTCAATAGAGTGTGACAAGTGTTAGCATCTACATTTCAAGTTCTTATGAGTTTCAAAAACTCCTTTTGATAAGCTTTTCTCAGTATGCATGGAGGGTGCCAAGTGGTAACTATGGAAGGTTTCAATATGTTTTTCTAATAGCAGTAGAAGATGCCACATGTCCCTAGATAAAGCTCAGTAGAAGCTTCCATGTGTCCATAGCCAAAGCTCAGTGGAAGCTACCAAGTGTCAACATCCATAGTTTCTTCATTTTGTTTCATTGTTAAGTAAAGACTGTGGTGAGCCCCGGGTTTTGTTTCTAAATTCAATGGAAGCCGCCAAGTGTCACCATCCATGTGAATCTAAAATGAGTCTCAAATGTTTCTATAGTGTAACTAAAGCTCAGTGGAGACTGTCATGTGTCACCTTTCACAGGACTCTCAAAAAGTATCTAAAAGCTTCTATAGATAAGCAAAAGCTGACATGTGTCATTTGTTAAAGATATGCAAAAAGTGACACCTATCCCCATTCCCCTTTTGAAGTTGCTCAAGCAAGAAGTGTTGTGGGTCCTATTTTATATAATTTGATAAAGTTTTAGAGCAGCAGACTATGACATATGTCAAAAATGGAGCACTCCTAATACAAAGACACAGTAAGTAGTATAATGCAGTGGAAATTGCCGTGTGATTTTTGTAAGTGCCATGGAAGCTGCCAAGTGTCATTTTTTGGTGCCTTCTAAATAATGAGATGGTTTTCAAGTGAGGTAAGTGGAAGCTACCAAGTGTCCTCACCTGTTTCGTAGTGAAAAGTGTCACGTGTATCTAATCCAACCAATGAACTTGTAGGGAGACTAAACGTCTCAGATCTAGAAAATATCTTTTGTTAAACACTTCCAGTTAAGTTTTAGTTTAGTTAGACCATTGGGATTTGAAATTGCAGAGAGGCCAACATTAGAGATCCAAAAGATATCTTTTTTTAAACACTTCTAGTTTAATTAGAGTTCAGTTAGACCATTGGGTTGGGAACGTGCGGGCAATCTAGAGCTAATCTAATGCTATAAATATGGGTGCAGAGATGATTAGAAAAAATCATTAGAAGAGAGAATTTTTTGCAAAATATTGTTATCAAGAAGTTTTCTTAGACTTTCTTGTTGTGGCCAGTAATATCATTTGCCTTTGTTCTATTTTCTTGATTTAGAAAGTTGGTATAATTGTGCATGTATCTATGCCTTTTATGTGACTGGAAAATTAATAAGAATACTGAGTTTTGTGCCTTTGTTGATATTTTTTGTGTTATTGAAAAATCATCTAAGTTGTGGGCCTTTGATTCTATTTGTTTTAATCTTTTACATTGATCATGCATTGTTTACTCTTTAATGTAATTGAATCCTAAAGATAGCTTCACTGTGCTTAGTATTAAGGATTGAATTAAACTCAGGTGCATCGCCATAGTTAGGTTTTATTTCATTGCATTGGTGCTTTTTGTTTAATTTCTCTCCCTTTTCTCACAAACATTTAAGATAAAGAAGAGCTATCTTCTTTTTGGAGGTCATTTCAGGTTATAAGTCCCACATTCCTAAAACTTCCCATTGTTGGTGTTGGAAACATCACAATTGTAAGCATCAATAGTTTTTTACACGCCTGGTGGGAAACTCTTGAAGTTTATTTCAAAACCGTATGAACTAGAGAGCTACAAGGATTCATAGCTATGGACTAGTAACAAGATCTCAATCTGATGTGAACCTAGGTATTATTTTACCACCATTGATAAATATTCCAAGAAGAAGGGTAAATCAGTTTATATTAATACCAAGAGCAAACATTAGAGCACCTATAACCCCAAAGAATTATGCAATTTGGAACACTGGTAGTCCTCTAATTCTCCTAATACCACTAGCCACTTGGGATCCTATTCCAGTAAATGCCCTAAAAGGTTTGCCCAAATTTAGTGGTCAAGATTTCAAAACACCTAAAGAACATCTATATGATGTGTTTTATGTCTGTGTAATACATGTGGTCACACAGTAGAATGTGGCTATAATATTGTTAGTAGCTTCTTTTAAAGGGAAGGCTTTGGAATGGTATAGATCTTTGACCCCAAATACAATATATACATGGGATCAACTTGGAGATCTTTTCTTTGAAATATTTGAAGAAAAGGGTGATAAATCTTCTTTATTGCAACAATTGATTACTATCAAAAGGGAACCACAAGAAGCAATGATTGATTTCAATTCAAGATTTTAAAATACTTGGGAAAGAATTACTACTACAGTAAGACCATTACCAGGTATGGCTATAGTATTTTTTCTTAAAGACTAAAATTCAAATATATCAGTAATGATTCAGTCACTTGGAGGTTAGAGTCTGCCAGAAGCCTATGAATATGTAGTCAGAGTTGAAAATAACTTAATAAATGCTATAAAGTTTCCCCTAAGGCCTCCCATGCCCATGTTTCTAGAGATTACCTTACCCTTGCCTCAAGAAACCCCTAATTCCATAGCCCCACCTATGTCTATGTATACATTTCCTCAACAACTTGCTAAAGAACTTGTCCCTATCTAGTAATCTAAGATGGATGATGTCAAGAACATCTTAATGACATTATCTAATGAGATAATTAACCTAAAAATATAGTAGAATCCTTATCCTAGACCCCAATATCAAGGCTACCAAGGAAATAGATTTCCACCACAGCCAAATTAGTATTAGGGTTCTCAAAGGTAAACCAACCCTCAACCATCGAACCAATTAGTTTCAATCCCTACACCCTCACAGACTATTCCCCCTAATTTAAATAGGAAGATTATTCAAGGGCATAATAATTATGCAAATGGCACTAATGCCTAGTGTTTCCCTTGTAATAATACTCATATGCCTAGAGATTGTCCCATGGGTAATCTACAACAAAAGATAGCAGAGCAAAGAAGAATGGATGGACAATTTGTAAATGCTTCTAACACTCAATCCTACCAATCCCCTGGTATGGAAAATTTAGTCTTGATGGCTCAGATGTAAGGGATGTCCTTACAACAAGAAGAAGAAATAGCCCCTGAGCATGATTTGTTTTCATGGGTTGAAGATGAAGAGTTTGTATTCTTAAATGAATCTTCTACTTCCAAGAAGCCAGTGGTACAATCAGATTACTACACTAGATTAAAGAGAAGGATGATGGAACAACCTAAAGTCACAAATAATGGAGTTATGGGGAATACTCCATTTCAAGTTCATCAAAACACAACTACTAGACAAGAAATATATCAGCCAGTGCAAAACCAAGTAATTCCTAGACAAGTTCAAGAAAAAGCAAGGTACCCTTATTATCCAAGAACCCAAACATTAGGACTGATGAATGTGGTGGATCAGCTGAAGAGGACCCCAACACATGTGTCAATATGGGATATATTTTATATTCCTAAGCAATAGACACTATTACAAGAAGCTCTATAGGGCCAAGCAGTGTCTAAACATACTAGTACCAAAGAAAGACCTACTGATAAAGAAAATCTCAAAGATACGGTTCCTCTGTAGACAATAACCCTTTTAAACAATGCACTAGAGGTAAGCAAATCTAAACTAGATCCCTTCTATTTGACTTTGATAGTTGGAAAGAAATTGTTACATAATGCAATGATAGACTCAGGGGCCAGTACTATAGTAATGCTTAAATAAATAACAGATGCTTTAAAAATAAAGTATGAGCCACTTACTAGAGGTGTTATGTAGCTGGATGGCAAATCGGTGCAAACAATAGGGAAAATTAAATAGCTCCCATTTCAATTGTATACTTGCCCTAATATAATTGTCAATCAAGATGTGGTAGTCACATATATACCCCCTATATTTGGCTTATTTTTAGCCATAGATTTCATAGCCAAGATAGGAAAATATATGTCACTTGATTGGTCTCACCTCATCCTAAAAACCAAATATGGTTCAAAAATGAAAATACTTGCAGATGGCACTAATGCCTGGTGTTTCCCTTGTAATAATACTCATATGCCTAGAGATTGTCCCATGGGTAATCTACAACAAAAGATAGCAGATCAAAGAAGAATGGATGGACAATTTGCAAATACTTCTGACACTCAATCCTACGAATCCCCTGGTATGCAAAATTTAGTCCTGATGGCTCAGATGTAAGGGATGTCCTTACAACAACAAGAAGAAATAGCCCCTGAGCATGATTTGTTTCATGGGTTGAAGATGAAGAGTTTTTATTCTTAAATGAATCTTCTACTTCCAAGAAGCTAGTGGTACAATCAGATTACTACACCAGATCAAAGAGAAGGATGATTGAATAGCCTAAAGTCACAAATAATGGAGTTATGGGGAATCCTCCATTTCAAGTTCATCAAAACACAACTGCTAGACAAGAAATATATCAGCTAGTGCAAAACCAAGTAATTCCTAGACAATTTCATGAAAAAGCAAGGTACCCTTATTATCCAAGAACCCAAACATTAGGACTGATGAATGTGGTGGATCAGCTGAAGAGGACCCTAGCACATGTGTCAATATGGGATATATTTGCTATTCCTGATCAATAGACACTATTACAAGAAGCTCTACAGGGCCAAGTAGTGTCTAAACATACTAGTACCAAAAAAAGACCTCCTGATAAAGAAAAGCTCAAAGATACGGTTCCTTTGTAGACAACAACCCTTTTAAACAATGCACTAGAGGTAAGCAAATCTAAACTAGAACCCTTCTATTTGACTTTGATAGTTGGAAAGAAACTGTTACATAATGCAATAGTACTATAGTAATGCTTAAACAAATAGCAGATGCTTTAAAAATAAAGTATGAGCCACTTACTAGAGGTGTTATGTAGCTGGATGGCAAATTGGTGCAAACAATACGGAAAATTAAATAGCTCCCATTTCAATTATATACTTGCCCTAATATAATTGTCAATCAAGATGTGGTAGTCACAGATATACCCCCTATATTTGGCTTATGTTTAGCCAGAGATTTCATAGCCAAGATAGGAAAATATATGTCACTTGATTGGTCTCACCTCATCCTAAAAACTAAATATGGTTCAAAAATGAAAATACTATCTGAGTCACTATCTAAAGATCACATCACTAATGAACCAACCCCAAAATTAGAGGCAACTCATGTTATGCTGAATAAAGAAGAAAGGGTCTTTATTGAAGAGTTAGGTGACTGGACTGAACATGACCAAGAAGAGGAAAATAACCACTTGTTAACTATGATGCAAAGTAACCCATATGGAAATTATGACTCCATTGGTCTAGGCACTTATGTCATATTTGATGAAGACCATGAAATCCCAAATGTTTTAAGGGAAGAAATGCCAACTACTCAAGAATCTGGAAAAGATTCAAAAATTTGGACCTTAAATTTTGATGGGGCTAGAAGTAAAAATGGTGCTGGAACAAGAATTTGTCTTGTTGCTCCAAGTGGTGAGAACATTTTAAGAGCTATTTTTTTCCAATTTTCCTATACTAATAATGATGCTGAATATGAATCCTTAGTACATGGGCTCATGTTAGCCAAGAAAAAGGGAGTAAAGAATCTGATAGTAAAAGGAGATTCAGAACTAGTGGTGAAACAAATCAGAGAAAAGGAAATAGCCAAAAATGTAAGGATGAGATCCTATAGACACAGAATTTAGGACTTAATAGAAAATTTTAAAGCTTTCAATATTGAAGTAGTTCTTAGAACTCAAAATTTTGAAGCAAATAGGATGGCACAAATTGGCTCATAGTTTGACCTAGTAACTGGTCTATTAGTCAACAATTAGTCAGTCAAAGTTATAGTAAGGCTGACTATCCCAGACAATGATGAAAATTGGTAAGTCTTTGAAAATGATTCTTAGGTACTCTCATTTTTGCAACAATCAGGGGAATTTGCTGATCAATTGTAACCCAAAATTGAATAAGCATATGGAGACCAAGTTATTCAATTAAAGACCAATAAGCTTCCCAAAGGCTTGATCACTTTAGAAAACCTATTTGATCCAAAAGATGTAAGCCTTGAGAAGAAAAGGTTTCAAGCAAATAAAGTAGATTATTCTGAGATAGAAGTGAGTGAAGGGAGAAAGCTAAAGATTGGAAATTCCACAACTCAAGAGGAAAGGGAAAGACTAATTGACTTGTGTTAAAGGTATGATAGAGTAATATCATAGACCTATGAATACCTTCATAGATATAATAGAGACATCATTCAACACACAATAGAACTGACTGAAGAACCTAAGCTAGTCAGACAAAATTAGAGGCCAATGAATCTAAGGATTAAACCTCTAATGGTGGATGAGTTGTAGAAACTATTTTTTTCAATCAAACACTCAAATTGGGTATCCAATCTAGTACCAATAAAAAAAAAGAATGGTGACATAAGACTCTGTGTGGATTTTAGAGACCTAAATAGAGCATCTCTGAAAGATCACTATCCCTGCCATCAATGGAACAAATTTTACAGATTATGGTTGGATCAGAGAGATTTTCCTTGCTAGATGGTTTCTCTGGATACAATCAGATTTGTTTGGCTGATGAAGACCAATATAAGACTACATTTACTACCAAATGGGGGATGTTTGCATATGCAAAGATGCCATTTGGCCTGAAAAATGCTGGAGCCACTTTTCAAAGAGCTATGGATGTAGCATTTGGGGAACTCATAAATAAAATCATCTTGATTTATCTTGATGATCTCACTATTTTTTCCAAGAATGCTGTTGATCATTTTGATCATCTAGAATCTATTTTTAAGAAGTGTTAAGAATTTGGAATATCCCTAAATCCCAAGAAGTGTATATTTATAGTACCTCAAGGAAAACTATTGGGACATATGGTATCCAAAGAAGGAGTCTATATAGATATACAGAGAGTTCTAGCCATAATGAACTTGCCCTTACCAGTAAATAAGAAAGCAGTTTAGTCCTTTTTGGGGAAGATTAATTTTGTCAGTCAGTTCATATCAGACTTTACAGGCCTAGTGAGACTAGTGACACTCTTGTTGAAGAAATACTTAGTGTTCAAGTGGACTACAGAAGGAAGACAAGCCTTTGAGGAGGTCAAGAAAGCAATTTCAATAGCCCCAATACTTAGTAACCTAGACTTTTCTAAGTCTTTTATAATGTATGTTTATGGAGGAGAGTTCAGTATTGTTGCTATCCTAACATAGAAAGATGATCAACAAGAGGGAGAAAACCCAATAGCCTTTTTCTCAAGGACTCTTAGGGAGTATGAAACTAGATACAAATTTATAGAGAAATAGGCATATGCCATGGTAAAATCCCTCAAGAAATTTAGGCATATGGTAGCAGGAAGTAAGATTTTGATACTTGTGGCTCATCCTAGTGTCAGAGAATACATTATGGAATGTGAAATTAATAAAAAAAGAGCAAACTGGATAACAAAGATCCTTGCGTATGATGTAGAGGTCAGACCCACTAAGCTGGCCAGAGGTAGGGGGTTGTGCCAATACATGACTCAAGATATGGGAAAGATGATACCTGAAGAAACATAAAAGGAAAGGGTATTGAGGATATGAGAAGTTGATCGGAACTCTTGGGTCATAAATAGAATCCATTTTATGAAACATGGGATTTTTCCCAAAGAGCTCTCTCAGGACAAGAGGAGATACTATAGGCAGTAAGGGGTCCATTTTGTTTTAATTGACCAAGTTTTTTTCAGAAGAAATACTAATGGCATACTTTTAAGATGCGTAGAGAAAGATGAGGTTAAGAAAATACTACATGAGATGCACCATGGAGTCTTAAGTGGACATTTTTATATAAAAACCATAACTATAAAGATAAATCAGGCATGTTATTTCTGGCCCACTTTATTTACAGACTATTATCAACTGGTCAAAAAGTGCCAATCTTGTCAGTATTATGTGGGGATGAGAAGGAATGTAGCAATGCCCCTTAGTCCTATAATTGTTGATGAACCCTTTGCTCAATGGGGTCTTGATTTCATTGGAATGATCAATCTAGTATTGAGTATGGTGCATAAATGGGTTCTAACTACCACAAATTATTTCACCAGATGGAGTGAGGCAATGCCACTCAAAGAAGCAACAAAAAATGTGATCCTAGACTTTCTAGGGAGTATCACTACTTGCTTTGGGCCTCCTTATACGATAATTTTAGATAATTATAAAGCATTTTTAGGGGAAAAAGTATTTGAATTTGAACTAAAGCATGGAATCTATCTAAAAACTTCCTTGAATTATTACCCTCAGGGTAATGGTTTGACAGAGTCAACCAACAAGAACCTGATTAGACTTATTAAGAGAATAGGGGCTGATCATCACAAAGAGTGACATAAAGTGCTTAATATAGCATTGTGGGCTGATAAAATTACACCTAAACAAGTGACAAAGATGTCCCCATATGAATTTGTCTATGGTAATCCTACTATAATGACCATGAGCTTAGATATTCCTGTCCTCCAGTTATTAAAATAGATTGAAATTGAGGAAAATGGTCCCATGCAGGTCAGACTTGCTGAACTCTTGGAATTTTAAGAAAGGAGGGATACAACACATGATTAATTAATGAAGCATCAAAAAATAATCAAAGACTACTTTGATAAGAAGACTTCAAATTCCCATTTTGAAGTAGGCTCAGTTGTTTTGAAATGGGATGTGAGAGCTGCCAAGTTGGGTCAACACACTAAATTTGAAGCAATGTGGACTGACCCCTATAAGATTCGTGCATGTGAAAAGAAAAATTATTTTGAGCTAGAAATGATGGAGGGTGAACCTGAAGGGATTCCTATGAATGGGATCTACTTGAAACATTTTAGTCCACCTATATCTCTTATGTATTATAGTTAGATAGTTTCCCTTTCCTTATTGCTTTGTTTTCCCATTTTTCTTTCCTGCTCTTTCTTTTAATAAGTGTTCTTTGAACACATGGCTGCGGCTTAGATTTTTTTTCAATTTTTTTGAAAACTCTCAATACATTAAATCTCTCTCAAATCTCCAAAATTCCCCAATGTACCTTTACACAACCATTTCATGATGTGTCTGAGTCGCTGTCCCATGCAAATTCAATAAGATTTACTAACGGTTATCCAGTTTTAATGCCATTTTTGAGACTTGATGGGTCATTAAATACCCCAATAACAAGAGTTAAGGCTTAACAGTGTCTCAAACATTCTTTTGTCTACTAGCAAATCCTTGTTACCTACATTTTCAATCCATAACAAAACCTATTTAGTAAGAGTGCCTTCCCTATTGCAAAGCTCCATACCTATTACATAAGTTCACTGATTCCAAGTATAGATATAGAAATGGAGGAGGCACAGTATTCAAAATAGGGGTATGGGATTTATGAATCCATTGATAAGCTTCTCACAAGAAAATCATATGTTTCAGCCCTTACACAACCCTTAAAGACCTATCTGTGGACTAGAGTCCCCGAAGTTGGTTATGCAAATGACCCAGCAAAGGTGAAAGATTTTGTAGATAGAATCATGGACCCAACCCTTCAAAAGACTGGTAAAGCTCTATGAGAAGGGGCACACCAAAGATATATTTAGAGGGCCAAGGCTAGACAATATGAAACATTTTCAATGAGGATATGGACTTTCGAACTAGCATAATTCATTATCCCAGGTATACATTTGTGCCCTGACTTGGTTGAAATATGCGCTAAATTATTTCATGCACCATTGAATACCATATAATAGGGTCAATTCATGGTGCAAATTATGTTGAAGGCCATTAGGGACATGTTGGCCCTATATCATGACAAGACAACCACATTTCCCAGCATTGCCAAAATGCAAAAAATGTGGGCAAACATCAATAATCAATTGAAATTTTTGAGATCAAAATTGCAATTAGGGGAAGATGATACCACTGTGCCAATGTTGCCAATAGGAAGAGCACAATTTGCATAGGCTAGTCAAGAGGCACTTTCCATGATAGCATTCATTTTTGGAATGAAAGAAGATATAACTATCTATGAAGAACAAATGTCTGTTCTCTTCAGGTTAAAAATTGTAGACAAGTCTCAGGAGTATCGACTAGATTTCTTTGAGAAGATTGCATATTCAATGGTTCACTAACTCACCCATTTAAAATCTAAAGGGGTTTTTAGGTATTATTCTTATTTGTTTCACCTCATGTTATATCAAACTTCTGGCATCTTTTCCCAATATATGCATCTAAATATGTATGACCCATGTTTTGGTCATAATAGGACCATTCCTGTGTCTGCATGGACACATATCTTGTCTAAAACATCTAACCCATATGAATTTTGGGAAATTTTTTTTGCCCCTTCCTTTTATCATCAAAGCCCAGAGCCTATTGAAAATAGATTAACTCCAAGTGTCTTAGGCCTTATGATAAATTGCACTATTCCTTGTGATTACTTTTTTGGATCCCATCATACTATCATTAGGGTCCATGGTTTTAATGGATAACTAGTGTTTCTACCTAAGATTTTGACCCCTAGGTTAACATTATTAGAGGTCACCCAAAAAGTGTCTATGGGGGATAATGAATATGGCACTACGAAGAAGAAGAAAATGTATGATATTCCATGGGTAACGAACAACATGGCCCTAGAGGTGAGAGATGCTGAGCACGTGTTGCTAAGAAAGCTAGCCTTCCTATGATTCTTTCTGATTGAAGATAAATGGGGATATGACCCAAGCAATTTCATAACCTCATGGGTCAATAATAACAAGGTCACCACTAGAATTGTGCATGAGGGTCATCCCTTTTGGGAAAATAGAAGAAACCCTAAGGAAGATATTCCTAATTTGTATGTAGAATTGATGGATTTGCCCCTTCAGGAGGCCAAGCCATGGGAGACCTTTTATGTTAAGCAAAAGGATTTTAACCCTCAAATTAGAATGACTTCTAGTTTAAGAAGGGCATTGAAGAACAAAGACTTGAAACTTGAGAAAATAGAAGCCTATTGGAAGTATAGGCAGGAGATTTGTGAGACAACTCACTCTTTTGGAAATGTGGATTCAAATGAGAAATGGGAGGAAATATAGGATGAATGTCATCCGTCTCCTATCTCTAGCCCTGATACAAGCAAATTATAGACATAGGGTGGAGAGTCAGAAGCCAGAGCAGAATCTACTCATATAGTGTAGGCCCTAGGACAAACCTCATCTACAGTCACTATAATTGTCTAGCCCCAATCTCTCAATGCTATTGAAAAAAAAAGAGTGTGGTATCTTCAACACCCAAAGCTTCCCCATTAGTATCAGCCTTTGGGGTTCCCAATTTTGTATAATCACCACTAGCAACAGTGGTAAATGTTGAAGAGAAGGAAGCACAACAAGAAGAAGAAACACCAAGGAAACATAAGAGGCTAAAAATTCAACCTAATTCAGAGGAGGAGGTATAACCCTCATAACACCAACCACTAAGTACATTAGTTGCTCCTCAGGTATGTTTTGTTTCTCCTTCTTTTTCTTAGTCTCTTTCTTCTTCTATAGGGGTGACAATCCCGACTGGCCAAATAATATCCCCTGCCACCTCTGCTGTGCTAATGTCTCAATTTTCCATACCTATTAATAATTAGGCCACATCATTCCCTCACTTTTCCCCCTCTATCCCAAAGAGAATACCTCCTCAGATTCCCCCTAGCCAACATTTGGCTATTCTCTATGGCTTGCCACAGGGTTATCCTTTTGTGGGTGGGCATATTGCCTCTCCTTCTACCTTCCAAACTCAAGAAGACATTGCTAAGAAGGCTAGGGAATCCTAGATGGAGAAAAATAGGATGAAAGATAATAAATCTCTAGATAAACAACATATGAGGTCACAATTTGACCCAATCCAACAACAACTAATGGTGACCCATTTGTCACCTAATGTAGTCAAGCCAAATGAGTGGATGCAGCCTGAAGATTATATAATGAATGCAGTGGCTATGGAAATTTCACTTTTTAGACCATAGGATAGGGTTGAGCTACTGAATGAATCCAATTCCACTATAGCAACTGATTATTTGAAAGTATCAAAGAAGCTACAGAAGATGGAGGCTGATCTAGCTCAAGAAAAGGCAAATAGTAACAATCTAGCTACAGAGATCAAATCAAAGAATGATGAAATAGAGATTTTCAACAAATAGTTGAAAGATAATATTTATTTTTAGACTCAATAGGCTATTTAGGCCCAAAATGATTCTTTGAAAGAAGAGTTGACATAGGAGAAAGATGTAGTGATAGCCCTAAGGCAGGAAAAGGCAACATTATAAGAAAAATGTGAGGAAAACCTGCAACAAGTCACTCAATTCCAACAGAAGCTACTAAATGAGTAGAATAATACCTCTACCATACAGGCCCAACTTCAAGCTAAGCAACAAATAATAGAATAATTGACACTTGAGTTGGTTAATAGGCCAAAGAATGTAGGAGTTTTGAATCTAGTCAAGGAGCTGTATGTATCAATATGGAAAAGAATCTCTGAGGATATTACTCAGCTCAGACCCTCTCTAACCTTTCTGCTAAATGCATAAAAATTATGTGAAAAGGTGGAGACATCAGTTGAAGCCATTCTATCCACTGTCTCTTTGAGAGTGTTTGATTCTCAAATGCTTCTATAAAATCTATATGACATAACTAATGGAACGTTATCAGTAGCATGGATTAGTGATGGAATGATTGCTACAAAAAGGGTGAACGAATTTCTCAATTGTAACTCCATAGAAATTAATTGCAAAGAGATTATTGATGTGGTAAAAGAGGGAATCAAAGACATGAAGCAACATATTAAAGATCTGGTGTAATTGGGTCTTCCCTCCCCTTTTATTGATAGCAACACTATGTTGATGGTTGATGAGATTAAACCTTTGTTGTTAGCCAAGAAAAATGATCAGTTAGTTTTTTAGGGTTTAATAGATGATTCATTAGTACCATAAGTCAAAGCTATCTTGATCCCCATGTCCCATCTTGAATTTCAATTGAAGGCTATAGTTCATATTTTATAGAGTTTTTCACATAAAGACATCATCAACCTTGATTTAGCCTTCAAATAATTGCAAAATAAGCAGGGACTATCTAATGCTGAATGGATTGCTTATCAGATGGCCTTATAGAAGTTGTGATTTTTGTCACATTTTTAATACATTCTTTGGATTCTTTTTGAGCAGGCTCAAAAGTCCTCGGGGTTGCCAAAAACTATAGAGTATAATACTCTACATTTTATTTTTTGAGTTTTAGTTGTGAACTCCAAGTTTTGTCCCTACGCATTTCAGTTTTGAGGCAATGAATTTTTTGACACAAAGCATGGGTGTGAGTTTCATTTTTGCCTAAATTTTGTCTAAGTATCAAAGTTGAGCAGAAGCTCCCAAGTATCATTAGCTGGGACACATAATTTATAGAATTTGAGTGGAATGTGCCACGTGTCCTATTATAACTTAGTAGAGTGCGATAAGTGTCAGAATTCACATTTTAAGTTCTTATGAGTTTCAAAAAATCCTTTCTATAAGTTTTTCTTAATATGCGTGGAGGGTGCCAAGTGGAAAATGTGGAAGGTTCTAATATGTTTTTCTAAAAGTAGTGGAAGCCACCACATGTCCCTAGCTAAAGCTCAGTGGAAGCTACCATGTGTCCCTAGCTAAATCTCAGTGGAAGCTGGCAAGTGTCAACATTCACAGTTTCTTCATTTTATTTCATTGTTAAGTAAAGACTGTGGTGGGCGCTGGGTATTATTGCTAACGTTAGTGGAAGCCTCCAAGTGTCACCATCTATGTGAATATAAAATGAGTCCTAAATGTTTCTATAGTGTAGCTAAAGCTTAGCAGAGACCACCACATGTCACCTTCTACAGGACACTCAAAAAGTATCTAAAAGCTTCTATAGACAAGCAGAAGTTGACACGTGTCATTTGTTAAAGATACGCAAAAAGTGACACCTATCGCTATTCCCCTTTTGAAGCTGCTTGATCAAGAAGGTTTGTGGATCCTATTTTATATAAGTTGATAAAGTTTTAGAGCAGTGAAATGTGACAGATGTCAAAAATGGAGCACTCCTGATACAAAGACACAGTAAAGAGTATAATGCAGCGAAAAGTGCTATGTGTTTTTTGTAACTGCCATAAAAGCTACCAAGTGTCATTTTATGGTGCCTTATAAATAATGAGATGGTTTTCAAGTTAGGCAAGTGGAATCCACCAAGTGTCCTCACCTATTTCATAGTGAAAAGTGTTACATGTATCCAATTCATCTAATGAACTTGTAGGGAGACTAAACATTTCAGATCTAGAAAATATCTTCTGTTAAACACTTCTAGTTAAGTTCCAGTTTAGTTAGACCATTAAGATTTGAACTCATAGAGAGGCCAACGTTAGAGATCTAAAAGATATCTTTTGTTAAACACTTCTAGTTTAGTTAGAGTTCAGTTAGACTATTGGGTTGGGAACGTGCAGGCAATCTAGGGCTAGTTCGATGCTATAAATATGGGTGCAGAGATGATCAGAAAAAATCATCAAAAGAGAGAGAGAATTTTCTACAAGAGATTGTTATCAAGAAGTTTTCTTAGACTTTATTATTGTGGCCAGTAATATCATTTGCCTTTGTTCTATATTCTTGATTTAGAAAGTTGGTATAACTGTGCATGTATCTGTAGCTTTTATGTGACTATAAAATTAATAAGAAGACTGAGTTCTATGCTTTTGTTGATATTTATGTGTTATTTCAAGATTGTCTAAGTTGTGAGACTTTGATTCTATTTGTTTTCATCTTTTACATTGATCATGCATTGTTTTCTCTTTAATGTAATTGAATCCTAAAGATAGCTTCACTATGCTTAGTATTAAGGATCGAATTAAACTTAGGTACATCGCCATAGCTAAGTTTTATTTCATTTCATTGGTGCTTTCCATTTAATTTCTATCCCTTTTCTCAAAATACATCTGAGATAAAGAAGAGGCAACTTTTTTAAAATCTGGAGGTCATTTCAGGTCACAAGTCCCACATTCCTAAAACTTCCCATTGTTGGTGTTGGAAACAACACAATTCTAAGCAACAACAAACAACATAACACCTCCTTGAAATTTGTGAAAAATGTGTTATATTTTGATGTTTGGATAACAATTTTTTTTTGACTCAAATCAATAGGTAATCTAAGACCAAATTAGACAAAAACAACTAAGCAATTGTCCTAAGCCCTAAACTAACAAGGTATGACATAGTGGGGTTAACTAAAACTAGTAAGTTTTGCATGTTTCTAGATGGATCCCATGTGTACCAAATTTCACATTTTGTACATAATAGAAGAAACACATCAATTAGGTCTACATCGTATGACTTATTGTAAAAATTTCTTACCATTTTTACAACCACTACATCTATCACTTGCTCAATATAGTGTGATTTCCAACATGATCATATGTACCAGGCTTAGCATCTACTAACAGAGATGATCTAACTTCTAAAACCATCATCTCAGTGAGGGGATCCCAATTTATATACCCCCCCATGGAGAGGGGTTGAAGATGATGTCAGGAGATGAAGCCCTAGGTCAAAGCTTCCCTATAAAACTTCTGGGAGGTAATGAAGTCCCTCTCATAAGCCAAAATATGTGCAATAAAAACTAAGTAAAAGGCTTTATGGTTTTTCTTAGATCACCCAAGCTATGCAAGTCTTGGAGAGAGCCTCCATAACATCTTTTTTACACCTTTGGACTAAAGCATAATTCTGTAATAAAGATGGCACTTTTGATCCTACAAGTTCCCTATAGGGCATGGGGGAGAGAATACATGCATAACCTCATTTTGTATAAACAAATCTAACTAAGAAAATAATGATAAATGACTTGCATAAAAAACTTGGAAGTGATTTCAATTTTAAATCCATAAAATTAAATATTTGGTGGTTTTCTTTGTCCCTTAGCCATAAGTTATAAAAACTTTGAAAGAACAACTACAAAATGATTCAAGTAAAACACCCTAGATTTTTTTTTTATCACCAAATAGAAATTCTTAATTATTTTAAATCATCTAAACGATATTTAAAAAGACTTAATGAGGCCCAAATTAGTCTCTTTCCTAACTTATCCTGTATAAAAATTCCTAGAGTCTCCTTTAACTTTGAATCACTTTTTCAAATGAGACATGCAACTTTGGTTAAAGTGCTCTCGGGTTTGTGTTCTTAAAAAACAAAGTGACCATCAGTTGTGACTCTGATTATTGGTGATTTCTATTAACCGTTGGAAATTAATTTTTTACCAACTATTGGTGATTGAAACCAAACTACTAGTGGTTACTTGTTGACTTAAAAGCATCAACATTCTTGTCAAAAAGTGCTTTTAAGAAATTAGAACAAAATCCTTTCAAGAGATAATATTTTAAATCACTAAATAAAACCTCTTAGAGATTTAAAGTTCAATTTTAACCAATAAAAACTTGAATTTATTCAAAAAAATCGTTAGGTAAGAAAATATTTTCAACAAAACTTCTCTTAATCCTAAGATAGTATAAAAACTCCAAAAATAAACTTCTAGATCTTGTTTAGGTTTAGAATAGAGACCTAAAACATGCAATTTTTTGGAAATAAATTGAATGAATGCTCAAAATGAAAGATTTTAAAACATATTTCCCCTACTAACCAACCATCCACAGTTAGAAGAACCATTGATGGTCACTCAGAACCATCGATGGTTACTCATAATCATCAGTGGTAACTAAGAACCATCAGTGGTCACTATGTAACCTATAGGTACACAAAAACATAAGAAAAAAAGTATAATTTTTTTGATAAAGGACTTTTTAATGACCCAAATGGAATTATGAAAATGCAAAAGTGTCTTCCTTGTATAGAGAGGAATGTGTAGTCCCACTAGGCATGCCAAAATGTAGAGTGGATTGTGAAATTTGATTAGTCAATCATTAATCAATAAATCAAAGAGAAATGAATAAAAAACTAAACAAATCAAGCCAATATATTCATGCTGGGGTTTTAAAGTATAAAAATATAAAAAAGAAAGAAATCAATCAACCATTACCTTCCGAAATGATTCCATTACTCAAAAGTGTTTCCAATCATTTTCTCCCTTTGATCTAGAGCTCTAGTCTTCATCAACAATGGCTTCTTTACTCGATTGCCTCAATAACTCTATACATATCCTAGGCTCATGATATAAACTATCTAATATGCCAATCAATGAAGCTAATCCAAATAAAAATAACATAATAATCAAAACACAAAAGAATTGTGAAGGGATTTTAGCATTATAAGTTTACATAGTTTTAGCTTAATAAATGGTGTTCTATGCCCCTCTATTTATATGTTTTGGATATGGTCTAAGATAAATCATTATTTTATATCTAAAAATTAAGATGTGTGGCCATGGATTAATATAATATTTATAACTAAATCCATAAATAGATTCATAATGATTTGGGAGGAAGGGGCATTAATTAGGCATGGGGGCCCATAATTTAGATATTTTATGCATTTATAGCTTATGGATGCCACCCCATAGATGATGTCACTAGGTGATGTAGATATTGGGAATCAATTTCAAATACTAAAATAATTAATAACCTCCATGTAAAATCCACTTAAGTTCTTGATTTTAATTAATTAGCCTTAAACAAGATTAATCGATTTTAGTGCGATTCTTTAAAAATTGGCCCTCAATTATTCAAAATGGTTATAAATTCATATTACTAGGTCATAATTTGACTTGAAAAGAATTAGAAGATGATGTTAGATGCATTTGAAATGTATTCTAATTTAGGATGTTTCCAACATAAAATAACAAAGGTACGTGATATATACTAATGAATTAGAAGAAAATAGTGTTCCAGAGCACAAAAAGGTGAAATCATCATTTTGATTTGAAATGAAATGATCAAAGTTCATAATCACATAAAATTCATTTCCCCATTTAGGGATAAATTTGCCTAAATTGGCACTTTTATATGACAAGCTCAAAACATTTAGTGTGTTTTTAGTGATTTTGGCTTAAATTGGGAATTTGAGTGCAATTCAAGTAACATTGACAATTTCAACATAAATTGTGTTAGCAATTGGATGTATACAAACATAACATCAAATAATTAAAGATTTAAAAATAATAATCAAATCAAGAAAGAGTATAAAAATCATATGTAAATCAAGTAAAATATGCAAATATACCTCTCTAAAATGAGGCTCAACTTTGAAAGCAATATGGGTTTGGTCAAAAATACCTGCAATAGTTTGATTATCATGGTCAAGGTTTGGGAAAGTAGGCCCAAGGCATCACTAATCTTATTATAATAGTTGATAATGTTAGTCAAAAAAAGTTTGGGATTTATTGAACATCCTAAGGAAAATCATTCCCTTATATAATTTATCAAGAAAAAATATCTGGATACATAAGAAACGTTATAAAAAGAGAAAGAACTTAAGTTGTAAAGTCAAAGTCATGCTAAGCCAAAAACCATTCTCAAAAAAGGCTTTCTAGAAAAATATCCTCCAAAACACCATATGCATACCATAAGCAAAGTTTAAAAGGTCAAAATCACAATCAATATTCCAAAGCACAATTCAAAAAGGTCAAATCCATAGTATGAGGCAATTTCCTCTAGCATTTTAAGTTATTATAATTTTGATGCTGAAGAATATTCATAGTCTTACTATAACACCATTCAAATACAACATAGTAATCACACTACACAAGAGATTATCATTCTTATTTTTGAAATAGGCCACATTGATAGTGAGTCTCCCATGAGATTCATCGATAGTATTTTTCTTGCCTTATTGTACATACTATCCTTATCTCTTGCTCCTTGTACATAGTTAATTTTCATTTTGCTTATACATAGCTTATATACAAGAAGTCCACAAATAATATAATATTTAAAAAACATAAAAAAAGTTCAAATATTACTCAAAAAACACAAAATTATAGATTGTATTCATTATTTTGTTCACATTTCTTATATTTTATAGATACTACATAAGCTATCTTAGTATAGTCAATTTTATCAGACATAAATGCTTCACTTGTTCTTGATGAGTGCCTAGAGATTAATATAGGACCTAAGTCCACTAACCCATTCTAGATTTATTATTATCTACTATAAATTAATACATAAGGTATTCAATTGACACATTAACCCACTTAGGGGAACTTTATACTTAGATTTGATTCCCAAGTTCTAACTTTCTATAATCTATGTCCTAGTTTTAGAATTTTTATATCTCGATATTGATCATACTAATCTTAATAAGATTTTTTTATAGATATGTTTAGAATCATAATGACTAAGGTGGGTGTGAATCAGTCTTCAAAACTTCTACAACTTTAATTTATCATTCATGAACTATCAAAATAGTAGAGTGAACTAGTAACACAATAAGAATCCATGAGAATGAAATAAAATCAGAACACATAAAACACTTATTTGAGTGGGAAAATATCAAAGGGAAGAAAACCCACTGATGATGAAAATTTACTATAGTCCTATAAGACAAACATAAATATTTATCTAAGCACCAACATCACTTAGAGTACCAACCCCAACTAGCTAACTACCAACTTAGCTAGGCTTTAACAAACACCCACTTGCAAGGAGGCACTAAACCCCTAGATGAATCGACACCAAATCAACCACATCAAACCCTTGATCAAATATATAACACTTTTATACTCATATGATATATTATGATCTCCTTCTTCAACTCTTCACACAATCCTATCTTTCTCAAACCGGTCTCTAGCCTTATTCGTATAATTAGCCCTCTTTTTGACTTGGTTAGGTCATATGACCTTGATAATAATATATAATACCCATGTAATATATTAATTATGGTTTATATATACCCTAATAATGGTATAAAATTCTTCCTTATCTTTAATGTTATATTTCATTTGCTTTAACTTAATCTCTAAATAGAGAATTATGCCTACTAAGCCTTGTTCTTATACTAGGTTTTTGCTCATACACTCCTTGGTCAGACATACACACTTGAAAATTTATATTTAAAAAATAATAGGCCTTATGATATTTAAAAAACATGTATAAAATATTACAATATTTTTTTCATAGTATATATGACCAAAACCCCTTTTAGCCCTTAAGGAGAACTAATTCAATTAGGCCTGCATTAGCACACATTACCCTTTGAACACCTTAGAAAACTTTCAAACACATAAAATGGAAGGAAAAAATAATAAAAAACTAAAATATATACCTTATAATTTAATATTAGTTCCATGAAACCTTTTATCTCCAATCACCACTTGAAGCATGCTATTAGCATTCTTCACAATTAGGGTTGTGCATACCTAGAAAGTCTGTCTTGAATAAATAAAGAAAAAACACAATATTGTCAAACAAAAATGGAAAAAAATCATATAAATATAAAATTAAATATATTTAAAAATTCACCAAGTTCATAAAATTTCATTACACAAGGAAAAAGGACTCAAACCCTTCTTTACAAGTAGCCCACTCAAAACTGCCAACTAGCCTAAAAAATATTCATGGAAAAAAAGACCTAAAAAACTTTTAGAACCACTTTCAGAGACTTAAAATGAATTTATATAATATTATGAAGTAATTATACCATTATTATAAAGATAGATAATTTATTCAAATGGAAATATTAGTCTTTTAGACCAATCTCATAGTCTTGTACCTCACTATCTCATCTAAACTAGATAGGTCAACTTATGAGCAACATTTTCATCATATAAAATGTTATAAAAATATTATATAAAATATTAACATGTATTATATATCTTAAAAAACATATAAATTAACTTTTATTCATCCCTAATCCATAATAACACATCCCTAATCACCTTCTCACTTCTGCCTAGTTTTCTCACTGTTTGCACCATTAAGATTTTTAGTGATAGGTCAAATTTTATGAATGTTTTAAAACACATAAGGGGATAAAATACTAATAAAACACCATGGACATAAGGTAAAAATATAAAACTTAAAACTTAATCCATTTATCAAATTTGACTTGTCAACACTGATTATTATAGTAAATCTCCAAGAAACAAGGATTTTCTTATAGGGTCTACTCACTCACCTAAAAAACCAATCACACATGGAGGTGAGTGGGAGATTTTAATAAAACCTAAAATAAATTAAATATTTATACCAATAAATTTGGATCACTTCAAAACAAGATATTTCTCATTGGATCACTATTAGGGTTATTTGAGGGTTCAAACCATCTTCCAATCTTAATGATCATTCATAAAGCTTAACCACTCATTCTAGAAAGAAATGGTTGGAAACTTGAAATAAGAAAATTACCGATATACCATTAATATCTTAGATTACCATGTAGAGGTTACACATTCCAATGAATAATTGAAAGTCCTTAGTTTGAGATCCCTTCTTTTTATGCAATGAAGAAACCTCAAAACTATTTTTCATGCCTTTTATTGAAAACTTTGACCTCAAAATTGGTCAAAACACTTTTCAAAACCTATCGCACCACTGAAAATTCTCAAATTCTCAATATTACCTTGGAAACTAATATTGATACCCTATATAGTCACCACCTCTCTCTTTACTCTCTAGGCCTTGATTTATAAGTCACATTAGGATTTAAAACTAACCTTCTAACCAGTGTCCAAGCTATCAACACCTCATATACATGACATAAAAACTATTAAAATTATCAAATACTTATATAAATTCTTTATATGCCTTGACAATACCTCATGACACCTCATTAGGTCAGGCATGATCTAGCACTAGTCTATTTGCATGCTAGGTTTGTAGGTCCTACACCTGTAGGCTAACCCTAAGAATATCATGAGTGATATAATGCCTCATATTTATTATCCAACACCATTATATTAATTATTATTCCTTTATTCATCCATATCTCTAATCCACCAACCTCATATCTTCTCACAAGTTCTCTTTATGCAATGACCAATGTCATGAATAGGCATCTCAAGCTCTTAAAACTTGAAAAATGACCTTGAAACACATATTGATGCTCTTATAACTTGTTCATATGTCTTACATGATCATAAAACAATGTAATACCTCTTCATAATTCTATCAAATAAGAACATTCTTCAATGACCTCATGAACTCCTTTTTTAAGAACCTTTGACATCAATGCTAAACTTCAACAATAAGAATAATGATAAAACATCTCCCCCTTTGTCATTTATGGTAAAAAATATTTTATGATGATCATTATTATCTCCCTATTCTTGTATTTCTCCCCCTTTTACATAAATGGCATAGTGATGTCTATAACTCATTAGATCACACTCCTTGTAACCAAAATACTCAACACACAAGACTTATGAGGTTATGAGTCATAACATATGCATGATCCCCCTATCTCCATGCATACCTTCTTGGAATAAATCACCTATTCTTAGATATAAATATCATTATTATATCTCCCTAAATACTTTAATTTTTCAATGATTGCTAAGGGCATGAATTATACCCAATTCATATCTTAGGTGTTCAAAAGTTAACTTTGGAAGTGGTTTGGTCAATATGTTTACAATATGATCCTATGTAGAAACATATTTAAGTTTGAAAATTTATTCACTTACCTAATCTCCTATAAAATTATACTTGATGGGAATGTGTTTGGTACTTGAGTGCATGACAAGGTTATTTGAGATGTTTATAACACTTGCACTATCATAATAGATAGGGCTAAGACCATCATACTCCACCTTATAGTATTTTATGGTTTATATCATACATAGGACCTAATTTCATCATGAATCTACTACAATTTACTCAGCCTCACAAGTGGATAAATATATTTATGGTTTCTTTTTTCTTATCCATGAAACTAGGTACCCACCAAGGAAGAAGGATTCTCCACTGGTACTCTTCCTATCATCTATACTTATTTCCCAATCTACATTTGTGTAGGCTGTCAAATTAAAATATTTAATTCTCAAATACCATAATCCATAGTCCCTTTTAGATACCTGAGTATCCTTTTGATTGCTTGTAGAAGTGTCTCCTTTGGATTTGCTTGAAACCTTCTCATAAGACCAACTGCTTGCATGATGTTAGTTATAGAAGTAGTGGTGTACAACAAAATTCCAATAATTGACCTATATGATTAAACTTTGAAGACTAATATTCCTTTATAAACTTACATACTATGATCATGGGTGTACTAATTGATTTGAAATCTTCCATCTCAAACTTCTTCAACACCTCTCTTATGTACTTGGCTTGTGAGATGAATATACCTTTTTTAGATTGTTTGATTTTCAACCCAAAAAGTAATGATAGTTATCCTATCAAGGACATTTAAAACTCTTTATTAATCACTTATGAAAATTCCTTTGTCATTTTATCATTATTTCCAAAAAATATGATTTCATCCACATAAACAAATACTATTAGCTTATGGTCATCTTCTATCTTAATGTATAGATTACTATTTGTAACTCCTATTTTGAATACTTGATCCAACAGATAATTGTACAACCTAGAATACCAAGCTATATGAGATTTATTTATACCATAGAGAGGCTTTTTAAATCTACAAACATAGTCTTTGTCATCTGATAGTGAGAACCCTTCAAGTTTCTCAATGTACACTTCTTCTAGATTCCCATTCAAAAAGGCAGATTTAACATTCATCTAGTATACCTTAAATCATTTGAATCTTGCATAAGATAGAAACAATATGATGGCATCCAATCTTACTACTAGTGTAAAGGTATCCTCAAAGTCTACCCCTTTAAATTATGCATATCCCTTGCATATCCATTTAGTCCTATTCCTAATGATTTCTCCATCTTCATTCAACTTATTGCTAAACACCCATTTTGTGCCAATAAAATTCTTATAATTAGGCTTAGGAACTAGTTACCAAGTTTCATTCTTCTCTATTTGGTCAAACTCCTCATTAATAACTCCTATCCAAATTTTTTATTTACTTAATTCTATAAGACTCTTAGGTACAATCTTTGATAATAGTGAAATATTCTCTTGATTTAGACTACTTACCAGTCTTCTCTTTATTTACATACATGCATTCTTGTTGCCAATGATTAGAGATTTAGGGTGATCTATTTGAATCTATCTTGAGAGTCCTTTTGATTCCTCTATCTCTTGAACTTATCCTTATTTCTCATCAACATCTATAGTTTTTAATTTATTCTTAAAGTCTAGATTCTCTAAAGTGTTCTTTGACCGTGAGTGAATTTTTTTTTATCTCATCAATCTTCAAATTGGTGCTTTCCACTATATTTTGTAGTCTCTTATTATACCATCCATAGACTAAGATAATTGATGAGTAACCTAATAATATTCCTTCATCATATCTAGAATCAAACTTTCCCAAGTCTTAATCATCTATTTGGATGAAACATTTACTCCCAAACACTCTAAAGTGTTCCAAATTGGAAGGATTTCCCTTCCATAGTTCATAAGGAGTCTTGTTGCCATTAGTACTTATCTATCCTCTATTAAAAATTTAGACAATAGTGATTACTACCTCTCTCGAATATCCATAAGATAATATAGACTCATTTAGCATAGTTCTAGCCATATTTTGAACTGTCCTATTCTTCCTTTCTACTATCCCATTCTGCTAAGGTGTCCTGGCTACTGAGAATTGTCTCCTTATTCTATGAACCTTATATAATTAATCAAACTCATTTGAAAAAAAATATCCTCTATCAAATAATAGGCACTTAATCTTCCCATTATTATTATTCTCAATAAGAGCCTTGATTGCCTTGCACTTGTTAAGAGCTTCTGATTTATATTTTAGGAATGCAACCCATGCCATTCTTATGTAATCATCAATGAGTAACATAAAGTGGCTATTTCATTAAATAATTTCAATTCTTGTAGGCCCATATAGATTAGTATGTATTAACTCTAAGGGTCTTGTAGTAGAGTACTACTTAGACTTGAACCTTCTTCTAGTTTGCTTACCATGTTGACATGCCTTACAAAGTATGGTTTTAGGTTTGATGATCTTAGGCATGTTCTTCATAGACTTATTATTGAAAATCCTAACTTAGCTATTAAAGTTTAGGTATCCAAGCCTACTGTGCCATATCCAACTTTCATGTATCTTGCTCATGAAACATCTCTCCTTATTGGTCTCATTTAATACATATAGGTTGTTCTCAGTCCTCTTGACATTGACAATTAGCCTTCCTAATTTTAATTTCCTTATCTCACCCCCTCTATCATGAATGGTTAGTGTGTTTCCTTGATTACCAATTTGACTCACACTAATCATGTTATGTTTCAAATCTTACACATACAAAACATTTTGTGTTATTTCCATTATCCAAACTCAAAACACCTTTGCTAACTATATCAGCAATTATTTTTTCTCTAAACCTCACTGCTCTTACAACATTATTCTTTAGTGAGATGAACTTATTTATATATGCTATCATGTGGATTGAGAAACCACTATCTATTTACCATTTCATGCCTTCATCTTGAATGTAAAAGGTAGTCTGAGCTAGCATAGAGTCTTGGTTGATCTTTTATTCCTCCTTGGAAATTAGTCCATCTTACTTCTTGAGCTCAATCTGATCTACCCTAGCTTGATTTGGCTTTCATACCAAATTTTGATCCTTATTATGCATTATTTTAGCTTCATATGTATTTTTGAATCTTGTGGACCTTCTAACTCTATTAGAGTAGAATATTACAATGTGTCCTATATTGATATAGATGTAGAAAATAACATTTATGTACTTATGATGGCTCCATGATGACATATCCTTTATAGAATTGGGTTTCTTGATTGGTAATTTAATGTAGTAATCTTGACTTGTTCAAAATTCTCATGCTCTCTCTCAAACTTTCTCACTTTGTCTATGAGTTGTTCATATTCAACCTTTAAGGAATATAGCTATATCTTTAACTATTCATACTCAACTTCCTTTGACTTACACATTGTGTTGACCTCTTCTAACTAGCTCCTAAGATCCTTGATAGTATTATTTTGATATTTTAAATCATCAAGTGTAGTTATCAGATCAGATTTAAGGTCTAATTTAGCTTTTCATTCTTCACTTTCATAACAAACTTCTTCATCATACATGTTATATTCTTCTTATTGATCACAAGATATTCATGTGCTTCTTAGGACTACCTTGAAGCTGTTAGACTTGCCTCAAAGGACCAAACTTTGATAAATTTATTTGGAGACATAATGAATAGGGGGTTAATTAGTATTCAATTTTTTTTCAATTTTACTTTATCATTCATGAACTATTAAAATAATAGAGTGAACTAGCAGAACATTAAGAACCATGAGTATGAAATAAAAACATAACACATAAAACACTTATTTGAAGGGTAAAACATCAAGTGGAAGAAAAAAAAATAATGATGTAAATGGACTAAAATTATATAAGACAAACATCAAGATTTAGTGAAGCACCAATTTCACTTAGAGCACCAACCCCAATTAATGAAACACCAACTCAGCTAGGCTTTAACAAGTACCCACTTGCAAGGAATCACCAACCCCCTCGATGAATCAACACCAACTTAGCCACATCAAACCCTTGATAAAATTCAAAACACTTTATTTATCATACAATAGATGATGATCTCCTCCTTCAGCTCTTCACACACTCTTAGTTTTCTCAAACTATTCTCTAGCCTTCTTCGCTTAATTAGCCCTCTTCCTAACTTAGTTAGGTTATATGACCTTGTTAGTCATCTACATTACCCATGTTATATCTTCATGATGGTTTATTTTAACCCTCATAATATTATAAAATAATTAATTTAGCTCTTCAAATTTCTATCTCATTTGTTTTAACTCACTCAATCTCTATCTAGATAATTAGGCCTATTAGGCATCATTCTTATACTAGATTCTTGCTCATACACTCCTTAGTTGGACATACACATTTGAAAATTTCAATTTACCAATGAATAGGCCTTAGGACATGCCAAAATCATAAATAAAACATTAAAATGGGTTATTCATAATATATAGGACCAAAACCCCTTTTAGGTCTTAAGGAAAACTAATTCAATTAGGCCTTCATTAGCACACATTACCCTTAGAACACTTTGAAACACTCTAAAACATATCACATAGAAGAAACACATCATAAAACACTCAAATATATCCTTTTAAATTTCATATTAGGTCCATGAAACTTTTTATATCCAATCATCACTTGAATCATGCCATTAACATTGTTCATAATTAGGCCTACACATACCCATAAAGATTGTCTTGAACAACTGAAGCAAAAACACAATCTTGTAAAAAAAACATGGAAACTATTTTATTATTTTTTGGAAAATAGTGTTTAGTTCCTAAACAATAAGGTGTTTGGATTATGGGGAAAAATTTAGTTTAATATGGTAAAATATATATTTTTGTCAAGTAAATTATATGAGGAGAAGAAATAAACTTATCAAAAAATGGACTGAAATAAAGGATTCAAGAGCTATAAATTGATGTGAAAGATTGGGACACTATCATGAATATATATTTGGCCTTCATTTTTTGATTGGATAGGAGAATTGAAAGTGGATAAGATTGGCACTGGTGCTGTAGTCAAATATGACTACTATTGTCTTGAGGATCTAAGTTTTTTGGGTTTTGTTTAATAGGTCTGTGTGAGCCTATATCCAAATTTTAGGGGCTCAAATTCAATAGATATAAATTTAGGTCCATTTAAATATGAAAAACCTATATCCATCTACACACATGAAAATAATAAATGCATCAAAAGAAAAAGGGGGAAAAAATAGGGTTAGGGAAGAATGATTGCATGATCTAGAACCCCTGCTATCTTGATCACTCCCTACATTAACCCTCAAGATAGGGTCTAAGATCAAATGTATTTTTCTCTTAGGGAACATGCATAATCAATATGTATAGTATATGAAATAATGAATTTTGCCTAAGCCCTTCTTTGATCAAGCATGCAAGTCTATGTGTGATTTATAATGTTGAGCTATACTATTAATTGATTTTTATTATGTCTAATTCACCAAATTAGTAAGTGCTATATATAAAATGCCTTGTGAAGTATTTTATATAGGAGACTCTTTATTTCAAAATTAAGAGCTTTATTTTGATTTGAACAACATTGGGAAACTTAAGGACAAAGCTAAGAAAGGGGATAAGACTCATTATGTGAAGAAAATTGATTGTTGTAGCTCAAAATGGCCCTAGATAAGAGTGATGGAAATGGACACTAGTGGTACCAATGTTGTATTCCAACCTAAGTGGTCCTATATTATAGTCCTATGACCTAGGGGGATGGAAAGAGGATAGAAAAATTGACCTATCTAAGGTGGAAAGATGGTTTGAAAGGCTGAGGATGACCAAGCATAGGGAAAATGGTGACTTAAGCATAAAATAAGACCAAAATGAATAAAACAAAAACAAGGCTAATGTGAACAAGGCTCATATTCTCTAGTTAGAGTCTCCTATGAAAGGATTGTGAAAAGACATGATATGTGTTATTTCTTGACCCATTTAGGGTGTATACATTTTCCCATTTTATTCTAGTGATGTAATGAAATTAAGTACTAGAGTAAAAATAAGAAAATAAAATGCATACCTAAACCTACTTGCATGGAGATAAGTGTGCTAAAAAGGGTCAAACTCACTTCCTAGCCAAAGAAGTTGATGGAGAGCCAAATAGTGCCTAGAGAAAAAAGGAATCCCTGAAATGGATGCCCCATGTACTGAACTATTGATTAATTTTTATTATGTCTAATGTGCCAAATTAGTAAGTTCTAGATATAAAATGCCTTGTGAAGTCCTTTATATAGGAGACTCTTTATTTCAAATTTGAGAGGTTTATTTACATTTGGCTGACATTGGGAAACTTAAGGAAAAAGCTAAGAAATGGGATAAGACTCACTAAGAAAATAAAACAAACCATTTGAAATCAAAATGGCCCTAGAAAAGAGCACTATAAATAGACACTAATGGCACCGACACTGTATTCCAACCCCACCACTCCTATCCTACAATCCCAAGACCTAGGGGGATGGAAAGAGAATAGAAAACTTGACTTGGCTAAGGTGGAGTAACTATTTGGAGAACTTAAGATGACTAGGAATAGGAAAAAAAGTGACTTAATCATAAAATAAGACTAAAATGAATAAAACAAAGACATGGCTAATGTGAACAAGGCTCATATTCTCCAGTCAGAGTCTCTTATGAATGGATTATGAAAAGACATAATATGTGTGGTTGATTGACCAATATAGGGTGTATATATAAATCTTATACATATAACCTTAAATACATCCAAAAATTCACCAAGTTTATTATACTTCATTACATATGGAAAAAGGACTCAAACCCTTCTCTGCAGGTAGCCCACTCAGAATTACCAACTAGCCTCAAAACATAGTCTTGGAAACAAAGACATAAAACACCTATAGAACCAATTTAAAAGACTTAAAATTAATTTATATTATCCTATTAGTTCATTATACCATTATAAAATATATAGATAATATGGTAAAATGGAAATATTAGTCTTGCAAACTAATCTCATAGTCTAGTACCTCACTATCTCATCTGCCCTAGACATTCCAACTTATGAGAAACATTTTCATCATAAACAATGATATACAAATATTATATTCACTATTAAAATGTATTAAAAGTATTGAATAGAATATTTATTCACTTGTATTCATAATTAATCCATGATAACACATCCCTAATCACCTTCTCACTTTTGCTTGGTTTTATCACTATTTGTACCATTAGGCTTTTTAACGATAGGTCAACTTGTATGACTAGTTTAATACACCTAAGGGATATAATTTGATACAAAACCATGATGGACATAAGATAAAATTCTTAATATTCAACCTTAATCTATTTAGTAACTTTGACTTGGTCAACTCTGACTGTTACAATAGATATTTGAGAAACAAAGCCTTTTTTATAGGGTCAACTCACTCACTTGACAAACCCATCAAACTTAAAAGTGACTAGGAGAGTTGAATACAAACTTCAATCACTTAACTATTTAAATTAATACATTATTCAATTTGTAATAATATCTTTCTCATCAGGTCACTATTAGTGTTTTTTGAGGATTTAAACCATCCTACACTCTTAATGATCATTCATAGAGCTTAGCCCCTCATTCTAGAAATAAATGCTTGTTAATTTGAGATAATATCCTTCCCTATCTACCATGAATATATTATGTTCCCATGAAGAGGTTACATGTACCAAATAACACTTGAAAGTCCTCAGATTGAGAACACTTAATTTTGTGTAATTAAGAAACGTCAAAACCATTTTTCATGCATTTTATTTTAAAATTTAACTTGAAACTTGGTCAGCACACCTAGGAAAAACTATCACACCATTTAAAATGATCACATGATCATTATTTACTTATAAATTTATCTTAATACCCCATATAGTCACCATCTATCTCTTTACTCTCCAGGCCTTGATTTACAAGTCACATTAGGCCTTGAAACTAACCTTCTAACCATTGTCTAAGCTATTAAAAACTCATATAAATGACATAAAACCTATTACCATGCTCAACCAATACCATACATTCTTCATATGCCTTTATAATACCTCATGATACCTCATTAGGTTAGGCATGGTCTATAACTAGTCTGGTTTCATGCTAGGTTTGTAGGTCTTACCCCTATAGGCTCACCTTGAGACTCTCATGAGTGATCCAATGCCTCATATGCATGATTAAATAAACTCATATATATTTTTATGCCTCTGTGCATCCATCTCACTAGGAAACCAACCTCATACATTCTAAAAATGTCTCTTCATGCAATGACAAATGTCATGACTAGGCTTCTCAAGCTCTTAAAACTTGATAATTGACCTTGAAACAATTCTTGATGATCTTATACCCTGATCATATGTATTACATGCTACTCAAACAATGTCATTCCTCTAAATTATGTTATCAAATAAGAACATTATTCAATAACGTCATGAACAATTTTCTTAAGAACCTTTGACATCAATGACAACATCAATGCCAAACTTTAATAGAAGGAACAATGATCAACAACTATTACTACTTTAAACTCAACATATGTATATCCTGGCTCTTACATATATTTGTATTACAAATTTGTGCATACTTTCAATTCCATCTTATCTATTTTAGACTTAATTATATCTGTATGATTCTTTTATTGAATGGAATTTGAATAGGCCATTACACTTTGGCTCTACACCACTTCTTTTCATAGTATATAAGTTTTGGACACGTGCCCATGTATTTGTGTGTGCCTTTCTTGATTGTGTATATGGACATTTGAATATGTCCTTATATGTGTTTCTAATACAACTTGATTGTTTCTTATGTATTTAGACATTTGAATATGTCCTTGTATGTCATTTTTTACTTAGATTTAGTGACATGTACCCATGTCCCTTATATTATGGCCCCTTGGCCTACATTGTCTGCCTCATGTGTTTTATATGTATGATTTATTGTATGTGTTGTGGACATGACACTTGTATTTGATTATTACACACACCATTTTTGATGTCATGAAGGACATCATGAATATCCCTTTCCTACTTGGGTGTTGTGATGGACATCATGCCCCATCGCCCTAGGTAGCTACCCAATTTTACTTAGATTTGATATTACATACATTGTTATATCTATACCTTGCAAGTTATAGGCACTAAATACATCATACATTACATATTTATGCTCATATTTTATTACATTTCAATGTTATATATGCATATTATATTGTATTATAACATAGATATCATATATGCTCTGGCTAACATACATTTTGAAAAGCTTTTTGTTTTGAGGATAGTTCATACACAGGTTCAACAAATCCCCTCAAAAGAGGGGGCATTTACAAGGGTTTGTCATAGAGATCAGGATCCTATATTGCATTCTTAGTACATCTTTAACATATAGGCTTAGATTACAACAAATCAAACTCAAGTAAACATTGTGGGAAAATAATGACCTGGAAAGCAATATAGTTACACAAAAATTTGACCAGAAGGACACTAGCACCAAAATTGTGACACTAACACCACATTTCCAAAAATAAAACTAATTTCCATGACATGGTACTACTATATAGTAGCCAAAGTTTCATAAAAACCCATATTGGATAGAAAAGTATAGTAGGTACAATATAAATTTTGCATAGGTTAAGTTACAAATTTAACATTATACTCAATTTTGCTCAGATTCATATTAGTTTAGCTCAAATTCATACTTGTTTTTTAATATTTGGAGAATCATGAATGTAATGACCATTCCCATATTCATTTAAAATACCTAAATATAGATTATTACAACTCAGTCTAGAATCCATATGCTTAGATATCAGATTTGGGGGCATGTGGGTGGTACATTATTTTTATATACTCACACATTAGTTGATTAGATGGAATGAAAAATTATGTCATTATTTATAATGTATATAAATAACATCATATTATAGGTTACACACCAATTTTACTCCTTGATCCTACTATAGTGGTTAGAATTATCAAGTGGCCTAGAGGTACCTAATATACTTGAGTGGTCACAAAACTGATATACCCTATTAGAGATTTACAATTACTTCACACATTTTAGTTTCATATACATCTACTACACATGGGTGGGAAGTGATGGAATCATATCATAATTAATTTCTTGAGCCACCTACTTGATAAGGTTAGACACACCATCAATTCAATCCAAGATATTCATAGGTCATGATCCACCAAGCAAGGGTAGATAATGATGGAGTCAAAATTAGATCGAGTTATTGACCCACCCAGACATGAGGATTAAGTAAGCCATCAAATCAATTCAATATATTCATCAATTGATAACTATATACATGCACATATAGAGGTTGTCACTAGGTTTATGTATTAATTTTCATACCCAATGAGGTATATTCATTCCTTTTTTATTTCCTATCTCTCTACTTAGTTTTAATTCATTGCTCAGTTAAGTATTTTGATTTTGATAACTCTTAAGTAAGGACTGATTTATGCATGTTTCACTTGTAGGACATGAACTGGAGTATGTTTCACATACTCAAACCCATATTTACATACTCGGACCTAGCTTCACAAGATTCACCTCCTAAGTAAATATAGGCATGATTCTTTTTCCTTTATCTTAGTCATTTCAATTTTTTATATTTCTAAAATAAATGGGGGAAAATGTAATCACCCAAAAGTGGCATTTGAGGGATAAAAGTTATACTTTAGAATACCCATCACTAGATTAGCCCTAGACCTATCTTATATCCTATTGACACACTTATCTAGCCTTCGTGTGGGCCACAAGTGTTCCTAATTAACCCTAAATTAGTCCCAAACCCTAATTTCTTGATCTTATATCTTCATGCCTAGTGTTCTGCTAGATGGACACTACTGCCATAATAAGGACACTAGATCCATAGGGTGCTAGTGTCCCAAAAATGGTGATAATGTCTTATGCCCCATATTTTTCCAAATGGATATCTTTTCAAAACTAAAACTCCTAGGGTTAGCTTAGTCTTATTTTATCATTTACATAAGCATAAAAACATTGTAAATACATGAATTTTAGCCCTTTAATAACTAGATTGAAATTAAATGAAAAATACACATTCAAACTCAAAAATAGTTATGCACAACTAAGGTCATCAATCCCTATTTTTCCCTACTTCTACACACTACCATCTAAAATATCCCTAAGGTCAGATTACTCAGATTTACAGTCTCATACACATTAAAGGCATTAAAGGCCATTGTCATACTAACTTCACTTATGTTTACACCATCACTTAGGTGGGGATAATTACATCAAGATTTATACCTCTTTAGACTATTGGTAAGTAGTCAACTCTCTTCACAGTGGGGTGTTTAGGATGTCCAACCTACCCTACTAACAAACATAGTTTTCAACTCATCTCAACCAGATGCCCTAACTACATGGAGGATTAGGGTTTTATCACTAAATAAATCATTATAATAAAAATACAAGGTTTAAAAAATCATGCATCCAAGAATAAACCTTAGAGATCTAGACATAGGTGTACCCAAAAGCTTAGGCAGTCCTACACAAAGGATATTACCACCAATATCAAGACACCACCACCACATTTCAAATAATGATGCTACTATATAATTATGGTGATACTATCCAAGAGGGGTTATAACACTATAATCAATTTTAAAACACTTAGAATAACTTCAACCTTAGTTTCATGCACCTAGATCACTCATCTCAATTATATTCCAACTAAGTTATTACTTACACTATTTATTTTTATTTTTAGAAAAGTCAAATCTAGTCAATTTTATAACAAATCAATGGTTGTATTTATTGCATATTATTTCACTAAATTAGTTTACTCATCTCTTTAAAAAACATAGGATTTATATTCACCAAGTCATAAGAGCTTAAAACACAAACAAAACCAAGATATGCCAATGCAAACAAATAAGATATACTAATAAAACTTAACTAACCACTATGCAAGTAGTACTATGTATGCGTTTATTCTTAGATTTATCTCTCTAGCCACAAATGTGATTATCTTCCACACTCTCCCCTATGATGCTCTCTCTCAAGACTATATTGTAAGGGTAAAGATAAAAGTTATCTTGTATCCACATCTAATAAGAATAAAATTAGTTAGTCCATCTTAACATACAGTTCAAAACAATCAAAAGAACTAAATTATAATTAATGTTATTAGTGAAGATGTAATATCTAATTTAGAATGCATAATAACTAATTATCAATTATACATTTTTTTTGAATAAGTACCTTGAAATTAAAGTTTCTAAAATGATAAGTACAATAGTTATAATAAAAAAATCACAATAGTACCAAGTCAAACAATCCATAATAACCAACAATAAAAATTACTAGCTTAAAATAAGTTATGTTCATTTAGGATAAGATGAGATGTAACATAAAATAATGCTATAAATGAAAATTCGACATGTATAATGAGATAAAAATTATGAATTTAACAAATTGAAATAAAATTAAAGAATAATAACAATGAATTAATTAACAAACTTAGTTGTATGTGTCTGATATTTGAATGTGTGAATTTGATAGGCACTTGAAATTAGGAAATGTGAACCAACCCTATAATTCCATAGAGACTAGAGTTGAATATGATGGACAATATCATCCATTTGGGGACCAAATCAACTACCACTATAGTCATAAGTTGGTCAATGTTGTCCTTTATTAAAAATATATAACTTAGGTCATTAATAATTTGGGATAACTAAAATAGGTATGTGGGTAGATATTTGTCTTTTGGAGGTATGTGAAAGACCTGAAACTAGCTTCATTAAGGTTGCAACCTTAATAGGGTTTACAATGATTGAATACCTACAAGGTATAAAAGGGGGAACTGTAATAGATAGATCTAATCCCAATCATCCATATGATGACTTAATGATACCTATACATCTAACACTCTAAAGAGGGAATTCAATCCCATATAGTTCTACCACTTAGAGTGTTTTGTATGATTGTACATCTTGAACTATATCAATGAATATACAGATGGTTTGAATACTTGACCATGTTTTTATTTGTCTTAGATAAAGTAGGATTTTAAATTTGATAAGGAAGACTTCAAGTTATTAGAATCAATATTGAGAATAATAGGTAAGCTTTTCTCAATGTGTAGTAGTGAGTTTGACTCTGTATTGAAATTGCCTAGTGGTAGAATAAGTGACTTGAGTGTGCCTTTATAGAAATTTAAAAAGTGGAAATATTCATGTTATTTATCCTAAAATCTTAGGAAAAATTTTAAGAGGGTTCAAGTTTGAAAATTTATTGTGAAAAGGGATAAGGATAGAAAAATCTCATAGGGGAGAAAAATGTTTTCCACTATTATTCCCTATTGGACATTTTTGTCGTTAAAGAAAACATGTGAATTTTGGGTCTAGGATTATCCGTATAAATTCATAGGGGTATTTTTAGTTGTTATAAAATATTTTTAGGCATCAAATAATAATTTATAAAATAAATAAGTCCATATAGGTGCTTAGGATAGAGTAAGGTACTAAAATAGGTCCAGATTAAGTAATTGATAAATTAAAGTGAAATGAGGCCAAAACTGACATTATCAAGTATTCATGACCAAATTTGAGTGACTATAGTAGGATGAGTATGTTTTATTGGTCAATATGATGTTTAAACTCATCTCAATATATTCCTTATTACCTAAATATATATCATGTTCAAATGCCTCTAAAGACATGCCTTACTACTCCAAGCTAGATTTGCCTCTTCAATACATCTTTAAATTTTCCCCCTAACTCTAAAATCCTCATCCATTAAAAATATTCATCCCACATTTGGTTGTTGATTGGTTAGCATTAAAATATAAATATAATATATCATGATATTTATGCCAATATGGGTGATGATATCATAGAAGTAACCATGATACTAACATAATGGTTGATTAGTTGTGGAATGAGTATTTTGATTACTTGACCTGAATTTCTCCTCTTTTATGGATATATATTCCCTGTACAAATATAATTTAAATGACTCCACATAAAATCTTTATCACCCAAATTAGGATTTTCCTCTTGAGTGAATCTTGTATTTTATTCTAAAAATATAAAATTATCATTCATATAAAAATCTTATTTTCACGTTAGTTAGGTTTTTTTTGTCTAGGACAATAGATGAATTAAATAAACCATGGTCTTTATGCAAATAAGGGAAATTACTAAATTTAAGTGTATCAAAAATTAAGATATTGGTTTATCACTTTTGATATGATGTTTTTCTTCTTTAACTTTGTTGTCTCCTCCTATGTGGCTTCATAATATCCAAAAAAAATCTTGTTAAATTTCTATTGAATACATGCATTACTACCCCAAGTCAGATATGCCTCTTCTATGCATATTGCATTTACAAGTTTATAATCCTCACTTATCCAATAAAATTAATCACACATTGGTTAGTATTATTGGTCCATGAAAACATATCAACCTAATACACTATGATGCTTATGGCATGGGGGTGATGTTACAATGGAGGTGGCCCTCTTACTAAAATAATGGTTAAATGGTTGCAAGATGATTATGTTTGTGTTTTGATGAATTTTTTTAGGTCAAGGACTCTATGTTAATCATAAAAAGGTACTTTAAAAAATATTAATATAATATAAACACAATAATATAGAAACATAAACAAATCTAAAATATATCAAAACTTGGAATTAAATATGTTTAGAAGTGTCAAAGGGAGATATAGAGAAATATGTGAATTTTGACATACATGGGCACTTTTGAAGGTTCAAACTAAGTGAAAATATGTCTAGAATTTTTTCCCAACAAAACTTATAAACTTCCTCCCTATTATTTCCCATTCAAACACCCATTATTTGATTCCATAGTAATGCTTAGAAAATTTCCCTTCCTTTGGATATAACTACACTAAATAATAAATACACATAAGGGTTGGGGGTTAAATACACCAATATGGGGGAACCAAAAAGTTGACAATTTTTGTTTTAAAATCATGAGATCACTTAACATGTATAAATTTGGATTTAAATCATACACGTTTAAGATTGGTAATTACTAAACCTGAATATATACACATTCAAAATAAAACATATAAATTATTGTATGAGTAATGTGTATGCATTATTTCATGCACACATTTATAAAAAATAATATTGAACACATAATCCAACCTTCTTTTTTTTTGAAAAATCTTTGATTTATATTTTTTTATAATTTTTAATCATTTGATACTTCTATCATCATTTTTATATTTTTTATTAAACATTTGAGGCATATATAATCACTTATAAACCATTTGATGTTGTAAACACATAAATTAACATTTAAGCTAAAATAATGCACTTGTGACCACTCCGTTACACACTTAGCTCTAGACCTATCATAAGTCCCTTTTGATCACTTTCAACCACCTTGCACGTGGAAGACTCACTCTTATAAGATGATTGATGAATATAAAATGCACCTATCAATCATGTTATCAACCTCAACCATAATTCATTCCATGCTAAACCCTTAACACCAATTTTTTCCCCATTGGACAAAAAACCCTATTGGATATGAGTGTCGTACTTTATTTTCAAATCCCTCTCTCTTTTATTCCTATCAAATAACAACTAATTTACAAAATCCAAAGTTATTGAAAGGTCAAACTATGTCCCTAATAATCTGCATTTGAAAGAATTTAAATATACCACTATATAAACACATTTAAACCATTTTTTTAATAGAAGAGGCTTCCACACTAAAAAACACCAGAATTTTAATTGCACATTGAGAGAAAATCCCCAATTTCTCCTAATTTTAATTACATATAACCCTAGTAGTCTAAATATAAATTTTGAATTCATATACAAGGTTAAAAGACATAGTTAAGGCACTTAATCACAGCATTATTGCACCAACATATAACACTTTGCACAATTTATTAACACACCATTGTACAATTGGAAAACTACATGAAGTTTGATCCCTCTTCAGAGTATTTATATGTAGTTAGTACTTAACACATGTAATATTAAGGTTATGCCCAATTTTAATTGTTAACCCCCTTTTATCCCATTGATTTTGAATTGATATTTACTTATCATGGAGCTAGGGTTTTGAAGGAAAAATAATAATACAATGGTCCCCATATCTGATTGAAAGCTACTATAGGAAACATATAAAATACATATGAAGGTGAATAAAACCTATAAATCCTAGATCTTTACTATTATTTGTATAGGAACAGCCTCACATAGGACATGAGTGCCTCTCCTCTCCTATCCATCTTAGGATGTTATTTCATAGGGCTTATTTCAAATATAGATCTAGTTTCATAGTCACCAGACCTAACCACTCCACCAAATATAGATTTTGATTCATCATTGGCACTAATTTCCAACTAAGTTATAGTTTTATATTGCACTTTAATTATTTAATAACTTTATATAATTAAAAAATTTAAAATAAGTGAATTCTTGATATTTTTGATATTATTATTTCTAATTTTATATAATAACTTATCACTTAGGGTAATATACACATTGATAAGTTTTTCAAAATTTGATAAAACATATTGATGAACCTGTGTCTTATTAAAATTTGATTAAAACCCTAACTTATAGTTTATTTCTATTTTTAAATTATATTAGGGTTCCATATCTTAGTTTTCCTTATTTTGAAATTAATCATTCCTTAGTTTACAAACCCTAACTTGCCATTAGGGTTTCCTTATAAAATTTTGTCCCCCCAGGTTTTCAAGTTAAATGTAAATTTCTTAATCATGTTGAGTGTGTGATATAATATGTATGTTTATCCTATCTTTTTCTCCTTTTAGTCTTTAGAAAATTTAAAATGGATAATAAATAATATCTTCCTCCTCCTTACCCTCAAGTTTGTAATAACTAATTTACATCTAACTAGGTCCATGTTATCACTTTCCCAAGAGATAATGTATCCAATCCTATAGTTACAAAATAAGGTAATCAACATATCCTTCCTCAACACCTACACCTCCCACATCTCTTCTTGATGGTGTATGTATGCATGTGTAATTTGAAGTACCCAAGGTTTGTGCTTGTGAATCTCTAAAAGATCAAATCATCATTATGAGCAAGTTAATAAAAAAGTTATAAAATAAAAATTAGTGTTTCAGTAAAAATATAAAACATTATAAAATCATATCACATGTGCAAATAATATAGAGTATGCTAGTATTACTCATGTATTTTCATCTTCATCTATCAATGTTATGCCTAATCAGACTTCATATCAAAATGGAAAGATATACCATAATAAATCTATAATAAGTGATTCAAAAATTATTAAAATGAATAATAAGCATTCAAGTGAGATTATTAGAGAAATTATTAGAAAAAAATTGATAAAAATAACTCCTATATATCCTCTAAGGAGATCAAAATAATATTGTGCATATCACATAATACATGGACATTGTACAAATCATTTTTTATATTTGAAGATAAAAATAAAAAATATAGTTGATAGTGGTGATCCTATCATTTATATATCACTTAATAAACCCATTTAACTTATGAGTTCATCTTCTAAAGCACAAGTGAAAAAATTAGAATCAATAGAAAAATGGATATAAAGGATAATTCAGAGAAATAAAAGGTCCAAAATTCATAATTAAAAAAAAAAAAGATTCAAAAAGATAATTTAGAGAAATAAAGAGTACAAAAGGTACAAGATGAAAAAGAATAAGTACACAAGTAATATATTACAAATGAAATTTCATAAATAGAGCAAGCACATAAGTTACAAAATCACAATAAAGGCATGCAAAAATGTTTTCTTAAAAGAGGGTTTCTAACAAAAGAATTGTTAAATCATGAAATACCTAAAAATGATATAGTTTCAAATGTAGTTAAAAATGGGGCAAATACAAGTCATTCATCATATCAAGACCCTCTCACTATTACTACTTACATAAATGGCAAATAATTCATAGATGTCAAGATTAAGGAATATCATGAAATTAATTTTTGTTCTTTCTTATTTATTACATCTTTGTAAATACGGATAAAAAAATGGATAAAACTAATGCATCTAAAACATTTATGGGCTCAATCAAGTTAAGAGTTTATTTTTATTCAAAAGAGTGCTATCTTAATTTATTATTATTTAAAATTCAAGTGTATAAAATGTTATGCTTGGAGGATCATGGTTAAAATCAATAAGAACAATGATTTATAAAATCAAAGGTTTCATATCATTTGATCATGAATGCAAGGCAACATCCTTTTCCAAACAAGGAACATATCTAAAGAGAAAGAATACAACAAGAATCATGTTTTCAAATAATTTTAAGAAAATACATGTAATGTCATATCATTAGAGGCACATGACACAATGCATATTACAAAAGAGAAATACAGAAATCCAATACCATAATATGGGGTAGTTGGTTTTATATATCCAAATATAATAGAAGACAAGAGTGGAAATTCACAAGTTCCAAATATAGATGATGATGATGATGATGATGATTATAACAATATCAATTGGTATGACCTTGATGATAGAGTCTATATGTAATATGAATATGGTAATGATAAAATAACCTACATATTTGCATTATCCTCTTCATTCACAAGATATCACCATTCCTTTATTTAATACCAAATATATTGATGGTAAGACTCTTAAGGGAATCATCAGTTAGTATCCTTCTCTCTCTCTCTCTCTCTCTCTCTCTCTCTCTCTCTCTCTCTCTCTCTCTCTCTCTCTCTCTCTCTCTCTCTCTCTCTCTCTCTCTCTCTCTCTCTCTCTGTGTGTGTGTGTGTGTGTGTGTACACGAAAATAATGAAACATTCCATAAAATACCAAAATAAGGACCCATGAATGCTAAATGTACATTTCATACATTAGTTCATTTTTGAAAAATTATTTAATACTTGTTTTAGCCATTTTTATATCATATGTACTTCACTAGTATACATGAGTGACTACAGATTATACAAAACACCATTTCCAAACTAAATTACATGTAATATTATTGTTACATATTCAAAAATTACAACTAGATAAGAGAAACCTATTAGATAGGAGTGGCTTGCTCTAGTTTTCATCACTCTAATTTTGTCCCAATGAACTCATAATGTCACTACTTAGTTTTAGACCACACACAATATTTATATAGCATTTACATTCATCATCTGTTTCACCATGGACATGTTTTAAAAAGGTTTTATCCTTATTTCGATATCATATATTACTCATAGCTAATTTATTTGAATAACATCACACATTTTGATATTTCACAATCACTAACATCCTTACATAATGTTGGTTTTCTTGGTTGCTTAATCTATTCATGTTATAACTTTACTCTTGTTTAGTAATCACATATTATCATGCATATTTTTCATGTTGCTTTCCTAGATTTGTGTCTTATGTGAACTCCCTCTTTGCCATTGAGGACATTTGAATGCGTCTTTTACATGTGGATATAAATAATTAATTATCTATTTATATTTGTGTGATGAATTTTGAATATTCCTTTGTGTGTGTATTTGATGTGTATGCAAAAAATCAAACATCTCCTTTTATGTGGCTCTAAACCTTAATTACTTGATTCTATGCATGTGAGGACATTTGAACATGTCCTCATGTGTGATTTTATTTTAGTGAGTTAAATTTGAACATGTCCCTTGTAAATATCCCCTTGAATTTTTATTTCATGATTTTGTGTATACTCTTCGATTGTGTGCATCATGGCCATGACACCTTGTTTGATTTATTTTCTCAAATTTTAATGCCATGATTAATATCATGAATTAATCCCTAAGTAATTATATTGAGTATTACATAATAAATTTTATCAATTATCCACATAATTAAATGATAATATCTATTTAGACACACTCTCTATGAATTTTTGTCCCTACATGCATCTCACATTACTACTATGTTCAAATTATCTATATGATGATGTCATGATTCTCCATTCTATCTATATTACTTAAATTTACATTTGTTTTTCATAATAATCTAATGTATAACTTTTTATTTTGAGTCAAGTTATTATGCAGGCCCAAAAAATCACCTCAAATGAGGGGGCATTAAAAGAGGTTTGCCTTAGAGACTATACCTCCTAGTTACACACATAGACAAAATTTGGTAGTTATTACATAGTTAGCATAGTTTCAATTTCATAAAATACATAAAAAGTGATTTATTATATGAGTGACTTATTGGAAAAGAAATCAATACTCTCCTATCCTTTCCACTATTGTTATTAATATGCCTAAAAAATAGGAATTTCCATAATTTATTAGAATATCAATTTATTAAGGATAACATGAAACTTTTTTGGAGACTCAGTTTATGGAATTAATTAGTTATATTAGATTTGATTAGTTTTTGGGAATAATGCATGAATTTTTTTTTAAGTTATCACAAAATTTTTCTTAGAGTTACAATTGTTATTACTTAGTTTCAAAATCTATATACACCAATTATCATTTTAGAGGCATGTACATGACACATGGCTTCTTAATTACTATATTTTTGCACTAGTTTCATAGATGGAATGGAAAATACACGTCATTATAAATGATTTACACACTATACCTAGATTATAATAGGTTTTTTCAATAGTTTCATGCCAATTTTACACCATAATTGAACCTTATTTTGTCTATAGTGGTTAGTTTACTATTTACACTATTTTTGCACCAAAAAATCTATTGGGATTCATATAAATATTCGAAATTACTTGAATAATATAAGTATGTGATGATGGAGTCAATAAAACCTTGATTTAGTAAACAAAATTTATTATTAATGAGGATTGGGGCATGAAAATTCTAATCCAAGCTATTCAACACAAATGAAATCTCCAAGGTTCTTACCCTCTATAGTTACTAGTCAACATGAAAACATAATAGTTCATGTACCCAGTTAGGTATATTCACTCCTTATCATTATCTAGTTTCTTTTATTTTTATTTTTATATTAATATAAATTAAATAATGATATTAAATATGTTTTTTACATGTTTTCATGGAGAACAATTTAGTGTTTTGGTTTACATTCAGGACTACATTTTGTAGTTAAGTTTAGGTACACATTTTTCCTTTTACTCTAATACTTTCAATATGATGAATTATTAGAATAAAAGGGGGGATTTAGAAAAATAAATTAATATTTAATATAAAATAATGTACTTTTGATCACTCCATTACACACTTAGATTTAGACCTATCCTAGGGCCCATTTGATAATTTTTGACCAACTTACACATAGAGGACTCACTCTTCTAAACTGATTGACGACCTTAGAATGCACCTATCCATCATGTTATTATATTTATCCATAATTAAATCCATTTTAGACCCTTAGAACCAATATTTTTCCCCATTGGACAATAATGCCTAATTGGACATGAGAGCCCTACTCCATTGTCCAATCCCCCTCTCTTGTCTTCTTGCCAAGTAAAGACTAATTTTTAAAATTCAATGTTATGGAAATTTCATCCTATGTTCATAATAAGTCAAATTCAAAGTAATTTTAAATATACCACTATATAAACATATTTTAAACCAATTTTCATAGAATGGGATTCCACATAGAAAAACATAGAAATCTAATTGCACATTGAGAGTAAATTCCCTATTTCTCCCAATTTTGATTACATACAACCTTATTATCATAGAGATAAAGTATAAATAAATATAAAAGGTCACAAGTCATAGTTAATTCACTTAATCACTCAATTATTTCACTATCATATAGAATGTTTAACTAGTTATTCACGCACCACCATAGCATGAGATCACTACATGAAGCTTGATCCCTATTTGGAGTATTGGTATTTAGGAAGCACTCAAAACATGGGGTGTTGAGGTCACACCCAAATTTAATTTTTTTCCCCTTTTATCCCTTTTATTTTTCATTGGTATTCACATGTCATGGAGTTAGGGTTTTGAAGGAGAAATAATCATACAATAGTCTGCATAACTAATCAAAATCTCCTACATGGAAGAAAACATATATATGAAGGTGAGGAAAACTCATAAATCCTAGATATTTACTATTTGTTATACAATACCAAAATCATATAGGAAACGAATTCCCCTCATTTCATTTTTAAATTAGGTTACTATTATCCAAGGCTCATTTCAGTTTTAGATGATGTTTTAAAGTAACCAAAGCCAACTGATATAGTAGTTTTAGCTTCTAATTCATCTTATGACACTTTTTATATCTAATTTATAGTTTTATATTGAATTTTACCTATTTATTAAGTTCATAGATTTATCAAGTTTTAAATTAGTGAATTCTTGATAGATTCAATATTATTATTCTTGAATTTTTCACAACAGTTAATTACTCAAGGTAATATACATATTGCTAGGTTTTCCTAAATTTGATAAAATAGATGCTAATACTCATCTTATCTATGGTATTTTTATGAAATTTTGAGTTATATAATGGTTATATTATCTATTTATCTCAAAATTTAAGTCTATTTTGTCCCATATATATTATTATAATCCATAATTGTATGTGATGGGTGATAATAAGCATCATAAAAACATGAAGAAAAAAACATAAAATGAAACTCAGATATTGGAAGTAAAAAGAGAAACAAATGGAAAAAATGTATATATTCATGGTATAAATGCAAAATAATCACTTGATAAAGGAAACATGAACATAAAAAGTGACAAATGTTGGTATAATATGTCCCCTATCCCCAAATTAGAAAATGTTTCCTCTATTACATGTGAAATAGAAATTTTTACTAAGAATTCACTATATAGAGAAAATTTGACATAAAAAATGACATGTAGTGGTATTTAATATGTCTGCCAACCATTAATCAAAAAATATTACATCCATTGCATGTGAAAGGGGCCTTGTTACTATGAATTCACTCTAAGTTTTTTACATGAATATAAAAAAAATGATACATGTTGTTCTAATGTGTCCCTTTCTAATAAATATATATATATTTTTTATAGATTTCATGTGAAAGGGACCTAATTAATTTTATTTCACTCTACAAATAAAACATGATATATGGTGGTATATTTTCTCCCCATAGACTTAAATTTTATTTTATGTCTATTTCATGTGAAAATGGCCATCTTTAATAAATTTAAATATAGTTTAGATACTCAAATATTAATTTACATTGTATTATAGTATTTTACACTTGAAAAATACTAATCATGTCTCAACCATTCATTTCATGACCTTTCCATTATCACAAGGCTCACATTCACCATCTCACTATGCCTAATTTCTTATCCTCTATCCTAGGCTTGATATTATTATTAAAAAATAACTTGTAGATGATAATATATATATATATATATATATATATATATATATATATATATATATATAAAATAATTTATTTCCCGCTCTAAAAATTACACATACTTAATAAATTTTATTCTATAAGACAACACTATCCAGATTAAGACACTAGTGTCCTAACTTTGACACTAGTGTCCTCGCATTTTAAATAATCAAATTGAAAATATCTCAAAATATATGTGTCATCCTAACCATATCATGAGATGATTTTAAAATGTGTGAATTAATTACAAATGAAATATCATTAATTAAATAAACTTATCAATCAATCAAGTAAGTTCACACTACACTACTAAGAGTCACTTGCACAACTGAGCTATACTAACATATTATTCCCTATTTATAAATAAGTCATAGGAGTAACATAATTAAAAGTATAAATAATTAAAATAAAATCACATGATTATTATTTATCAAGATAGAATCTAGATCACCACATGCACTCACATATAGCATATTGAAAATTGTTCACACACAAGCCCATGTAAGGGGAAGAACTACAACGATTTGAGGCCTTCTTTAGATTATATGAATATTTTGGTAGTGATAATTTATAGATGGATATTTGAGGTTATCTAAATTTAAATTTATCCTATTTTTAAAGGTGAAATTCCAAGTTTGAGGACCTATGGCTTTGAGAAAAAGACTAATTCTAGGAACCTGTGCACACAATATGAGTTGATAACCTAGAAGGAAATAACCAAACATAATAGGAGAAAGTGATTATTGTTATAGTATAAATTTTAAACCTTATAAAGGGTTATTTATGATCTCTCTAATTGATATACACTATGGGAATTACCCCAAGCTATAGGTCACCTATGGTGGGGTTGGACCTCTGGAGAAGGTCATCTTCTTCTTGATAGATCACCTATACTAATATTTGTACTAAGAAAAGGGTTAGAAAGGGAGAAAGGGATCCTAATAAATTTAAATAGGTGATGAAATAAATTAAAATAAGGATCTCATATGCATAAAGTAAAAACTATAGAAGCATAAGATAATGCTAGCTCACAAAATCTCACAAAATTGGCTAGTTGCATAAGTCTTTCATAAACTAGGTTCAAGAAGCAATGAATGAAGGCACAAAGGAGTTTTACGACACATTTAGATATTTAATAAAATACAAAAATAACACTAACTTATAACTTTAACTAAGTTTAAGACACCTGTAAATGAGAGAGAAAAAAGGGCAATGGGCATGGAAGATTCTCCTTCACAATGCCATCATGCACAAGCTTTGCTACAGATAATTTAGAGGGGAGAGATAGGTAAATGAAGTATTTAATGATCCAAGAGGTATTTGATATAAATTTTAATATGGTATAGCCTTATCAAATGAGATTCTCTTCTCTTATATAATTGAGAGAGAACTTCTTATCAAAAGTGAGAGAGATTTTCTTTTAAAAAAACTAAGAAAGAGCTTACAAATGAAAAGAATGGATAATATAGGAGAAAGAGAGAGAGAAGATGTAATATTAGTAAAAAATACATTAATTGAGATGAAATTTTTTAATTAATGATACACCACATTTTGATTAAATTAGAACCAATTATCTATTGACAAGTTAACTTTTTATTTGTCCTAATAGCCCCCGAATCTTCTCATTGGCTGAGAAAAATGCACTAGAAGACAATAGTTTTACAAAGGTGGTGAGTCGTGATATTTTTATGAATAAAACATATTAATAACCCTAAATATATATTAAATTATTTATATAATTTATCTAACCAATAGATATACATCCTGGGACTCTACACCATATTCCACTTGACTTGCTTATGAAGATAAAATCTTCATATCTTGAATCTGACAAAGCTATAACCATGTCTACTTTGAGTAGTGAAAATTAACTAATTTTAAATTATGTGGACATGTTTATTATGAGAAACGTTTTCATAACCATTCATATCTTACCTTACTTTAATATTTAAGCATAGGTCTTACTGTAGATTGAAAACCAATCCAATTTATTGGTTTATTATTGTCAATATGTCAATGAATAGCTTACAGGATACATAGCTTATTTATTGAACCATATTAGGTATAAATAGACCTATTATAATTATGAAACTTGTGAAAGTCAAGGAATTATTATATGCAACATTGAAAACACAAAAAAACCAAGTCTACATGTTATGGATCATCCAATAGAGGTCTCAATTGAGCTTCAATGGCATTCTTTGAAGTATTTGCCTTGGTTTAACCTTGACCATGTTCGATCTCTACTCAAAGTATCATGTTTTGTACTTTTAATTGTGACCTTTTATTAGATTTATTTCACACCATTAGATATGTTTACTCATCTTATATGCACACCATTGATTTTCTTCTATACGAACGGGCATGAGCCATAGATCTTCTAGCAGTTTAATGTGGTTGTGACACTTGTCACCAGTGTATTTATCCTTGAGATTTAGTGACATTTTGACCCGTTAGTAACCATTAGATCTACTTTTTATGATGGATCATGCAACATCAGTTTTCTTGGGCCCACTAGATTTGTTAGTTACTATACATTGTTAAATATTCTTATGGACACCTGAGATATTTCCACTTGTCAACTAAATGTTCATGTTATGATATGCTGACCTTTTGACTTGATTTTAACTATTGATCTTAGGTGCATAATCAAATACACTCGATTAGATATTTGGGACCCACTAACACTATCAAGTTACCACTCACCATTATATCTTGATCTAATTGAATGCTAACCATTGATATTGGAAAATTTGAATTCAAATGGCTATTTTATGAGGCCTAAATTTTTCATCTGCATGTAGGTCCCACTTTGTAAGTTTAAATTTGGAAGCTTATATCTTGAGATAGAGAACTCATCAAGACATGAAATTTGTAAAGGATGTTTATGGGACAAAAATAATCATTTACATGCATTCAATTGGATTTATTAGAATTTATAAGTGTAATTATTAAATACGCATTCAATTTGACTCATTAATTTCTATGTGACATGCTTGTGATGGTTTGGTTCTTCTAGACTTGTGCAAAGAACTATTGTCTCTTTAAAAGGCTCTAATAAAATTCTAACTTTATGAAAACTGATTAATGTTATTTAATTCTTTAAACACCATGATAACCTATTGGTATTCTTCACTTTGCATTTATAGACCTATTTCCAAGCCTACTTCTCAAGCATTAACAAATTTTACTTTAAGCTTGATTAAAATGTTTCAAAATATTTACAAGTAATATGTGATCTTTATACCACTCATTCCATCCAAAACTTTGTTTAGATAATCCATTTAGGTATAATATTTATATGTAGGACAAAATTTGCCAAAATTTGTAGCAAAATATTGGGATTGCATGAATCCTATGCAAGAGACTACTAGACTTGAACTAATCCATTGGGCATGGAGTCTCAAGATTTCTTCCAAAATGAAACTATTATGATTTTGTTAGAAAGTTGAACCTTTATGAAACCTCCATTTGAATTAAAAAGGAACACAAAGATAAAAATAAACAACTATGCCTAAGGCTCTTATTGAAAGGGAAACACACAAATGAAAGAAATGTGCTCAAAACACTTAGAGGAAAGCATAGAAAAATACACTAATTTGTTACAATATCATACATTTATCATAAAATCTTCTAATAAAAAGGTTTTAAATGAATTCCATTGAGTGGGATTGGTAATAAATATCCATCTAGTTGGGCAAACTAAAAATTGTTATGTTGTTTTCATCCATGGATCAAATAAGGTCCACTCTATAAGTTGTCAAACTTAGTATGGTTGCTTGGCTTGGCCTCATGAAAGTCCCATTTGAGAAATAGGTCCCCTTACTTAAAGTACCTTGCTATAGATCTCTTTTCAATGGTATTTTTGACTTGATCTTGGTGTGAATATAATGTCTTTATTGTAATGTCCTTGGTTTCTTCAATCTCCATGAGCTCTATCATCCTCATGTTCATAGGCTCAAGTTGATGGGCTAACTACAATGCAAGAAGTTTAATAGAAATGGGTAATTTAGATTATCTTCCATACATATATACATATGTATATTTGCTAATGGTAGATTTTGGGGTCACTCTATCAGCCCATAAGGTTATCCTTAGCTTTGTATGCCAAACTCTTTGATTTTCTTCCATGGTCCTCTTGATAATCCTTATCAAGTTCTTTTTTATAGACTCTACTAGTCCATTAGCTTGGGGTTAGTAATTGGAATATGTGATGAGGTAAATTCACAAATTGAATTACCATTCACTTGTCTTCATATCAACAAATGCTAATGCATTATCTAAAATTATAGTAGCTGGGACACCAAACCTGGTTACTATGCTATCATAGAAGTCTAACACTACTATTTCATTAGCTTCTTTTAAGGAAATTAGTTCTACCCACAAAGTGAAGTAGTCATTTTCAATGATCACTCATTTATTCCCTATTATTGAAGGTGGATTTATCATCCCTATGAAGTCTAACCCCCATTGCATGAAGGGTTGCTCTACCTAAATTAGGTTGAGTGGAAGAGCTGCTAATGTTTGTTTTCTTGAAAATAAAGTACATTTATGAATTTTCCTAACCCATGCATAGGATCCTTGAATATGCTAGGATAGTAATAAATAAATCTCATTACCTTTTCTACTATTGTTCTTAAATCACAATGGCCTCCTATAGGTCCATCATGAAATATATCCAAGATCTTTGTCACTTGATTGCCATCAATGCACCTAAGGAGTACCCCATTGAGGTGTTTTATAAATATAACTCCATTGAATAATGAATAAGGTATGGAATTAAGCCTAAAATACCTCCTTTTTTCTTTGTCCAAACCTTGAGAACATTAACCTATCATCAAGAAATGTGTCATGTCTTGGATCCAAATTTTATGAAATGGAGATGCATCTACCTGGGAGTCATCTTGTGTTACCAAAAAAACTTATTTATATTCATGAAGATATTCTACCATATGCTCACACAAGGCTTTACCTCTTATCGACTTGGTGACTTTAATCTCCACATCATTCTCCATGACCTTGGTAATCCTACCTGGTCTTTTCTCATTCAAGTCTTTGTTAAGGAGGAAGTCCCTAAATCCATGATGAGACACCATAATATGAACCTTGATGTTGGAGATAATTGGTATAAAATTTTTTAGGCTCCTCAGAGCTGCAAGAATATAATTTTTAATAAAAGTGTACTTTAACTCATATCCTTTCAGCCATTGACTAAAAAAGGTAATTGGTTGCTCAAATCCTTCACCATTATTTTGCATTAACATAGCTAATATGTTATCAATATTGAAAAGGTATACAATATAAATTCATTTGAGAAGTTAGGATTCATTAGTGAGGGTGATTTTGAAATGGCTTACTTGATGTCCTCAAATGTTTCCTTACCTTCAATTGACCAAGTAAACACTTGGCTCTTGTTCAACATGGTAATGATGGCTTTGACCAAATTTTTAAAACTAGGTATAAACCTTCACATAAACTTTATCTTCCCAAGGAAGCTCTAGATTCCTTTATTGTGCTTAGGTAAAGAGAGTTCTAAGATAACATTTATCCTATTAGGGTCAATGGATAGTCCCTCTTTTGAACAATGTGACCCAAAAGTTTGACTTCATGAATAAAAGACACATTTTTTAGGATTTAAAGAGATTCCATGCTCTGCATATATCAAAGATTGACCTTAGATTATCTAAGTGTTCACTAGATTTTGTGGAGAAAACTATGATGTCATCCAAGTAGACCAACCCCATTTGATCCAACAATCTTTGGAAATGCATGTCCATGGCTCTTTAGAAAATTGCCCCTATATTTGATAATAAAAAGGCATCTTATGGTAAGCATATGTGCCCCAATTTATGGTGAAGGTAGTATTATAATGATCTTCTTATCTTACCAACACTTGGTTGTAACCTGAATACCCATCCAAAATGGAAAGCATTCTAAACCACCAACTATCTGAAGAATTTGCTCTATCAATGGAAGAGGATAATGATCCTTTAAAGAGACTGTATTTAGATCCCTAAAATCAAAACACAATCTGATTTCCCTACTTTTCTTACTCACATGTACCAAATTGGCTGCCCATGAGGAGTGCTTAATGGGAAAGGTGATCTTAGATTCAATTAATTTGTTCAATTCCTTCCTCATAAGCTCTTCTTTTTTGGGGTTTATAGGCCTTTGCTTCTACCTGATAGGCTTGGCATTAGCCTCCAATTCTATAGTATGTTGGGATAACTTAGGAACAAAACCTCTCATGTCACTATATTCCCAAGAAAATATATTTACATATTCTTTAAAAAGTTCTATGAAAGCATGATTTTTTATCTTTGGTGCTTACCTTTCCAAGATTGAGGAGCTTGTATTTGAAGATAAGGACTATTTCATTGTTCTCTTTACTTGTTAACATCACTTATATGTATTTTAGCATATGATCTCCCTCATGAAAAAGACATTCAAAGGTGACAAGCCATTTACAAATCTTATTAGATCTCAACTAAATAATTTTATCCTCATACTAATTTTGAAACTTTTCCTAGTTTATAGAGGAGAAATCTACTTCCTACTAATAGAAATAGGTAATTTGCTTTTTATTCTTAAAGTCCTACCAATGAGCTTGTTTTTTCAAAAATGATGGTCTTACCACCACTTTGACATGTGGCCACAACGTGGTCTTTTTTAACTCATTTAGAATATCAGATTGAGCTCCCATAGCTACCAACCTATCACCATGTCCATTCTAGTTCCTTGGCACTACCTGGATGTTAAAATCCTAAAAATCCTCAATTAGGTCCCACACCTTATGTTTGTAAGACTTCAAAAAAGGGTTCTTGGTGATATTATTTCCTCTAACCTAATGTACTATCAGCTCACTATCTCCATAAACTTACAATTATTTGATCCCTCTCTTACTAGTCCATTGAAGGCCATGGATAAGACCCTTATATTCTACTACATTTCAAAAGAAATTGAATTATAATTTGTAAGAAGAGAAATAATTTTCATTTGAGGGTGATACCAACATTTCACCTACACCCACCCCATGTTTTCTCCTTGAACCATCAAAGAACAATTTATATAAGCCACTGGGATCCTTTTGAGGTCTAATGAGGGATGGCATAGACTAATTATCTTCAAGTAAGTAGCAGACACCCATGTCCCTCTCTTCAAATCCTTCTAAGGGATCAACAAAATGATTATCATTCCATACTTCACCTAATAAAATTTTTGGTATCTCCTTAGGGTGATTTTTTAGTTTTTGACCAACCGTATGTTCATCCTCATCTTAGATAGTGTAATTAAGGTTTATACTAGTTGGCATATAAGGCTCTATGTGGAATTATTTAATGCTCTTAGCTTTGATTTATACTTTGGTCCTATATCTTATTTGGAATGCCATGTATGACACATCTACTACAAGATACCCTCCAATATTTGCTATCAATTCTCTGGATAAGCATAGTGCCAAATGAGGAGGTACATCTAGGATGAACACATCTTAAACCACTAACACACTAGGATAAACATACAAGGTCAAGTTCAAGCCTCTGATAATACCAGATGGCTTGGTGGAATATCCATCCAATTATAACACTCCTTTAGATTAGGGCTCATACTCTAGACCAAGATGGTTTTCTATGGACTTTGGCATTACTAAGGTGCTATCCCTACTATATACAAAGAAATTGTTCACTAAAGAGTCAATAATGATTATTGAAATGTATAAGGGAGGAGGTTTGACGACCTTACATGATTGGTGCTCATTATATCCTTTGAATGCATTGGTGAAAACCATATTTTATTTGTTTGGTTCCTTCTCAGGAACCTTGATTCCTGATAACCCTTCTTGAAAGATGTCTACCTAACTAAGCATGGATAGCATATCCCAAATTGACACACTCACATTGGAATTTTTCATATATTATAAAATGTTGATGGGTGAACCACCAACCTTTGGATGTGATCTGGGATTCACAACTGTACTTTGAGTTTATAAGTTTTGGGGGATAAATATATTCCTCTAATTTTTATTCTTTATAGCTATTGGAACCTTTAGAATAGTATTAGGTTCATTTGGATTTGATATTGAAGGAGTAATGGTAGGAGTCCCTTTGACTACTTCTTGGTTACCATCTATGTTCCTTCTTTTGAACCTTGTATTTGATGCCATTAGAATGTATCCCTGGATAGAACTAGCCTACTGATTAAGTGCATAACACTCTTTTTTCTCATAATTCACCATTTTATCACCCAACTAGCTTGGTCCTTGATCAGGCCTTTAACCTTGTTGAGGATTTTCTAGTTTTGCTATCATGGGTAGCTTTATATTTTGAGCCATAAGAGCTTGATTGTACCCATAATTAACAACCTGATACCATTGATCATTGAAAGCTTAAGTGAAATCAATGGTTAAAATAATGGATTTACCAAAATACTGATTTCAAGGCATGGTACCCTCAGCTTCTTGAGAAATATTATCTTAGATGGGGACCAAAGTGCTGGAAGTGATTGTAACATTTGGATTATAGTTTCTCTATCTATTATAGTTAGGTTGCCCTTGCCCCTAGCCTTGACCTTGGAAATTTCCTTTATAGGGTGGCCTATTTGCTTGATACGATTAAATCTGAGTTTGATATGAGGCTTGATAAGGCCTATTGAAATCTTGATGCCTCTTAACATTTACTATTTCATTTCTTAAGTATTATGTCATGCTCTTAAGCTCTTAAAAGTTATTTTGTTCTTTAGAATCACTAGATTGACTAGTGTAAGTCTTTTCTTGCTTAGGTGAGGGTATACCAATAATTATAGGCACATGAATAATGACAAGGGGAAGAATATAAATAGGGGTGTTCTAATCTCAGGGAATGAAGGCATTAGTGGTCTAAGTATAAGCTTGATAGCTTGCACCAGATATTTTTTTGCTCTGATTTCCACCTCATATGCATTTATAGATGTGTTTCCTCCCATGGACTAGATCATTACTACAATGTCACTATTTAGGTATTTCAAATAGTAAATAGAGGAAAATTTAGGGGTAGGCTAATAGATATTGGGATTCTATCCCAAGTCTTTTAGAACCTTGTATTGAAGTTTTGTATGGCTTCATAAGGGGTTATTTTAATTGTGGTTAATTGTACTACAAGTGAAAAATGGTCAATTTTATCTTCAAATATCTTATACAATGCATCTCCTAACTAGACCTATGTGGTAATAAAATTAGCAACAAGGATTATATACCAATCTAAGGCTTTACCTTTGAAGGAGATGGCTAATTACCTGATTGTTACATTTTCCTCATTTATATCATGAATTTTGTAGAAGTTGGCTATATCCATGAGGTGTTCATAAGGGGTTATAACTTGGTCTCCAATAAAGTAAGGGACACTATTAAAAGATTATATTAGAATAAGACAATATTAAAGGAGTTCTAGAGGACTTTGGTCATTAAAAGCCATAAAAGGAAGAACTCAAGGAGTTGCCATGGTAATAAAAGGGTTTAAAAAAGATCTTCTTATAACGGTAGGCCTTAGAAATGAATTAGGAACCAAGTTGCCTTTATATGGGTGTGTATTAGAAAACCTTAACCATTTGAATAAATTTAAAGTAAATTCAATAAATTCAAAGGGAATACCTCTAGAAGCTAACCTTATTATCACCTTTAGCATGAGATGTAGTCACTAATTTGCTACTAGAAAGTTGAATCTTCTTTTGGAATCATCAGAGGATATTTCTTGGAAGCTATAACTACTAAAAATTGATCAAACCAACATCAAACTTAAACTAATATTATTTGAACTATGTCCAACTAGGCATGCCAAAAACTATTGTAACATCAATTTTCACCCTTGGAGGGTGTTATTCAGGATCTCTGTAATTGAGCTACACTATGGGAATAATCCTAGGATATGGGTCACCTTTGGTGGGGTTAGACCGTTGGAGAAGGTTAGCTTCCTCTTGATGGATCACCTATACTAATGTTTACACTAAGAAAAGGTTTAGAAAGGGGGAAACGTATCCTAACAAATTTAAATAGGTAATAAACCAAATTAAAATGATGCTCTAATATGCATGAAGTAAACACTGAGGAAACATAAGACAATGCTAGCTCACACAATCTCACAAAACTAGCTAGTTACATAATTTTTTCATAAACTAGGTTTAGGAAGCAATGAATTAAGGCAAAGAGGAGTTCTAAGACTCACTATGAGCTTGCATCAATGACACAAATAAATCTAACTTAGACCTAAAACTAACTTAAAGACACCTAAAAATGAGCAATAAAAAAGGATAATGGGCATGGAATATTCTCCTTCACAATGCCATCATGCACAAGCTTTGCTACACGTAATTTAGAGGGGAGAGATAGGTAATTAAAGTCTTTATTGATTCAAGAGGTTTTTTATAGAAATTTTGATAGGGTCTATCCTTATCAAATAAGAGTCTCTACTCTTTCATAATTGAGAGATAACTTCTTACCAAAAGTGAGAGATTTTCTTCTAAAAGATTGAGAGAGAGATTACAAATAGAAAAAATGGGTAATATAAGATAAAGGGAGAGAGAAGAGGGAGCATGAGTATATAAATAATTAATTGAGATACCACCTTCTAATGATTCCTCTACCACCTTTTGATTAAAAAAACACCAATTTTATATTAATAGGTTAAGTTTTTATTTGATCCAATAGCCCTTGAATCTTCTCTTTGGTTGAGACAAATGCACTACGCATTAATTTACCGAAGGTGGTGAGTCATGATCTTGCCATGAATAAAAACCCTTAGGCACCCTAAAAATATATTAAATACTTTAGATACTTTATCTAACCACTAGATCTTCATCTTGGGAATCTACGCCATCTTTTACTTGACTTTCTTATGAAGATAAAATCTTCATATCTTAAATCTGACAGAGCCATCACCATGTCTACTTTAAGTGGAAACATGTACCTACTTGTCTAAGATGTGGACATGTTGATTATGAGACACTTATTCATAACCATTCACATCTTCCCCTACTTCAATATCTGAGCATAAGTCTTACTATAGATTGAAAATCAATCTAATTTATTGGTTTTCTTATAGTCAATATGTCAGTGAAATGCTTACAAACTACATAGCTTCTTTCCTGAACCATATTAGGTCTAAATAGACCTATTTTACCTTTAAAACTTATGAAATTTAAGGAATTATAGTATGTGATGTTGAAAACATAAGAAAACTAAGTTTACATGCTCTGGATCTTCCAATAGAGGTCTTGAGTAAGCTCAATGGAATTCTTTGAATTATTTTCATTGTTTTGGCCTTGACCATGTTTGACCTCTAATCAATATCTCATGTATTTGACTTTTAATATTAACCATCAATTAGCTTGCTTATGCACCATTAGATCTACTTACTTGGCTTATATGCACACCATTGATTCTCTTTTGTATGAATGGATGAGAACCATAAAAATTCTACTAATTTAACATGGCTGAGACACTTATCACCTACACATTTATCTTTGAGATTCACTAACATTTTGACCCATCACTTGCTGTTAGATCTACTTTGTATGATGGATCACACACCATCAATTTATTTGGGTCCACTATCTTTTTAGTCACTACATGATGTTAGATCTTCTTATGGGCACCCAAGATCTTACCACTTATCAGTTGTGCATTCATCTTAGGATACACTAACCTTTTGACTTGATGCTCACCATTGATCTTAGGTGCATGATCAAATACACTCTATTAGATCTTTGGGACCCACTAACATTATCAAGTTATCTTTCACTATTATATATTTATCTAATCAAATGTTGACCATTGATCTTGGAACATTTGAACTCAAATGGCTATTTTATGAGGCCCAAATTTAATGTTTGCATACATGTCCCACTCTGCAAGTTTAACTTCAGAAGCTTATATCTTGAGATAGAGAACTCATCAAGCCATGAAATTTGAAAAAGATGTTTATGGGACAAAAATAATCACGTCCATGCATTCCTTTGGATTTTTTCAATGCCCTAAGTGTACTTAGTAAATGCATAATCAATATAACCCGATCATTTTACATGACATGATTTTAATTGTCTAGTTATTTTGGACTTATGCAAGAACTATTGTCTCTTTAGAAGGCTCCAATGAACTTATAAGACTTTGTATGACTTGATTCATGCCTCTAAATGCTTGGAACACCATGAAAACCTAATAGTATTCTTCACTTTTAAATCATAGACTTGTTTCCAACCCTACTTCTTAAGGATTAACAAATTGTACTTTAAGCTTGATTAAAGTGTTTCAAAAGCTTTGCAAGCAATATGTGATCTTTGGACCACTCATTCCATCTAGAAATCTATCCATCTCATCCATTTAGGCATAATATTTTTATGTAGGCCATAATTTTCCAATAGTCATTATAGAAAAGAGTGTTTATCTTGATTAAAAAAACACATAAAAAATAAGACAAAAGCATCAACAATAGTGTGTGGATCCTGAAAATAGTGTCCAAGATAACAAAAAACTAATTTCCAAAACATAAAAACTTAGGGAAGAATATCAATCTATATTCTTATACATATGTATAATTTAGATATACCTACACAAAATTAAAAAAGATAAATGTTATTCTCATTTGTATTTTAACTTTCATAATATTTTTTGACATTGTACTTATCTATATTTAGCATATTTTAAAATTTAACATATTTATCAAAATATTATAAATCTAAATTCATTTAATTTAATAGATGTAGAATATTTTAATCTATATTTGATTAGGATATTCACCCTAACCCATCCAAAAAGGGTTGAACATTTTATGAACATGACATTTGAGTCTTATTACACAACCCTATCTTACTCTAGGGTTTTAAACTTAATTATGATTTACTTATCATGTTTGAGTTTTTAATATAATTTGAATGTATCTATTTTCCTATTATCATCTTAGTCTTTATAACATTTAAAATGGATAAAAATATACCCTTCCCTCTCCTAAACTTAAGGAGGGTGACATCTAATTACCCTCTAGCTAGGTCCATGATATCACTACTCCAAGGGGTAAGGATTCCCATCCTATAATAGTAAATTAAGGTAACTAACATATCATTCTTCAACCCTCTCCACCTCCTACATATCCTCTAAATAGTGTGTGCATGCATATTCAATCTGAAGTACCTATGGTTTGTGTTTGTGAATCCCTTAAATATCAAATCATCACTATGGGAAGGATCGTAAAGGAGTTAAAAAATAAAAATTAGTATTTTATTTAAAATATCACATCATTGAAAAATTAGGTGAAATATGTGAAGAATCTAAAATTTTCTAGTGTTAGTCATGTATTTTTATCTTCCTCTAGCAATGTTGTGCCCAATAAGGTTTCATATCAAAATAATAAGCTAAAATAAAATAAATCCACAAGTAATTTAAAAAGTATGCAAAGGGATAATAAGATTTAAATTAATATTAAAAGGGAAATGTTTAGAAATAAGCTAATCAATATACTTCCTTTACATCCTCTAAGGAAATAAAAATATTATTGTGCAAAGCAAAGAATGCATGGGAATCATATAGATATTTTTTTGGATGTGAATAAGAAATGACATAGGTACAATTGATAGTGGTGACCCTATAATAGATACATAAATTAATCAACCCACTAACCTTATACATGCATATTATATAACATGAGTGAAAAAATAACAAGTATGGGTACAAAAGGATAATTTAGAGAAAAAAATTACAATTACAAAAATTAGAGTAAGAAAACATTTAAAAGGCACAATTATGTCAAAAATATTCAAAAGGAAAAAATAGAGAGATAAAAGATTCAAAAGAAAAGAGAGAGAAAGAAATGTTAAAAAAAATAATGATGAAAAATAAAAAATGCATGAGATGAAAAGGAAAAATTACAAAAATAATGTATTGTAAAGGAAATGATACAAAAAGAGAAATTAGAAAATCAAATTCAAGGTAAGTAAATAAGAATGCTTAAAGTAGGATTTATAATAAAATAAGTCAAGAAGCAAGAGACACTTGAAATAATTAAATTTTTAAATGTGGTTACAAAGGTGGAAATTACAAACCTTTCCTCTTATCAAGACCCTTTCACTATCATTGGTCACATAGATGGAAATCAATCTATAGATATCAAGGTTTTGGAATATTAAGATACAATTTTTTTTTCTATGTCATTTCTTAGCTCTCTTGGAAACAAGTATCAACACTTGGATCAAAATAGTGTCTCTACAACATGTATGGGATAAATCAAGCTAAGAGTTTATTTTGATTTGAAAGAATGATATCTTTATTTTTGTGTTATTTTAAATCCAAGTGCATACAATGTTGTGTTTTAAGGAGAATGGTTAAAATCAATAGGATTGATGATTTAAAAAAAAAGGGTTGAATATCATTTGATCATGAAGGCAAGGTTACATCCTTTTCAAAAGGAGGATATTTAGATCAAAAATACTAGAAAGGAAGCATATATTCAACTACTATACAAACATATACAAGTAATGGAATATTATTAAAGGAAAAAGACACAATATATATTGTAAACTAGAAATTAGAAAATGTAACACCACAATATGGGATAGTTCACTATTCATATCTAGATGCAAAAGAATATAAGTGTGGTATTCCACAACTTCAAAATCATGATGATGATACTACAAATTGGTATGACCATGACAATAATAATTACACAAAATATGGATATGAAACACATGATACAAGGACTTCATAGATGAATCTCCTTGATGATATTATCTACTTATATTATCAATTTTACATTTTCCATATAAAATTTGATAATCATTCAAATATGAAAAAACTTAAAAAAAATCAAGAAAATAGAAAATTATTGAAATAAATAAAAAATGAAAAAATATTTATCATTTACATGCTTATGAGATTTTTCATATATGTTGTTTTCTTTATGTTATTAGATAACATATCATTTAATTTATATACACACAATTTTTTAATGGGTACTTGAGTTTGACATAGGCATATGCTATATACATGATACATGCACATATATATGTTGGACCTTTCCTCAACCCTTATGATAAAATACACTGAGGCAATCTAATTCATTGATAATATTTGATACAAGTTACATTATATTATGATCACTTGAAATTATCATGTTGAGCTTATATACTGATTCTTACACATTTCTAAACAAAGGATTACATCTTACACAATGTGCTAGATATGCTACACTACAAGACATTTTACTAACACACATATGCATGAACTAGAATGATAAACTTATGTTGGTTCATTATATATTACTTGTAAATATTTTTACATGTCTTAATTGAGTGTGATTCTTATTTTATACCTTGTTTTTACTATGGATCAGTTGAACATGTTCTTTGTTTATTGGTCATAATGGCAATGAGTGTTAATTCTCTGGTGTTTATAAATTTGAACATGTACTCCCCTTGAGTGTGAAAACATTCCCCTTGTTTTTGGTATCATAGACCCCTTTTTAATGATATTTATTTCTCATGTGTGTGTGTTTAATTGTTTGATTATCCCATGCTTATTACTCTTAGACACCATCATGATCCATATCATGCATCTTAGGATTTGTTGTGATTAGATATTATGAGATTGATTGAAACTTATAGTTATACATGACACCAATATATCCTTCTTTACTATATTCTTGATACAAATATGACATGGTTTTCTTATCCTTTTGAGATAAGGTCACTACTATATTGCATTCCTTTCACCTCAAAAATGGGGGCATATTAGTGAGGGTATATCATAGAGACATGAATCCAAATATACATAGACATTTGGAAAAATTGACATAATTTGATATAATATACATTATTAAAATAACACTTGGGTCATAATATTATGTATTTTTTATTTATTTTCATAGATTTGGGAGAATGTTTTTCAGATTTGTGACATATATTTCACATAGTTTATAGAGAAAAAGTTACATTTTGATAGAATACTTTTTTTTTGAGACACATTAAAGATGCATATGTCATGAAAATACACCAAATTACAAATAAATTATAAGATTATATATCAATTATAACATATTTGATGAGGGGGTATGAACATGGTTCATTCCTTTCTCACCACACATTGTGTACGAAAATGTAAATGCAATTGATCTATAAATAAATCCTTGCTTGGAGAAGATAAATCTTACTTATACTTGTAATTATCAACATATTAGATGTTTCAGGTCATGACAAAAATGGATCTTCTAGACCTATACAAGGGATATATTACCACAATAATATCACAAGGGAGGGTTTGAAAGCCTTCAGTCAAGTAAAACTATGTAATAACCCTAAATAGGTCCTATATTTTCATATTCATTAAACTAATAACAAGTAAAGAAAAATTATAATCTAGTGCTCAAAAAAACTTATGGCATAAAATGGGGTTATCAAACATAAAACTAAAAATGAATAAGAGAATCATATCTAATCTATGTATAGGTAAGACCCTAGTGTATTAAGAGAGCAATATATTATAAATCCATTACTTATATTACTTCTATCTACTAAAAGAGAGGAGCAAAGCTAGACATACTTACCTTGAAGATAAAATCATCAAGACTCAATATATCCCTTGGATAAAGGTGATTCTATATAGGTTATTATGGTTTGTAAAGATCATTAAGAAAGGCCAAATCATCAAAGACTTTTCCACCAGACAATATTATTCTCCAAGTAGAAACCCTAAGCTACCACTCCTCAAGTAGAATGGTAGAAAAACAAATTTTAAATAATTTAAAAAGAATAATTAAATCTTTTTATCCCTTTAAAAAATGGAAAAATGAATGTGTATATATATCTGAATCTAACCCTAATCCTTTTTAAAATTTTAAGCCAACAAGGTTGAGCCAATTGAAATTATATCGTTATTGAAAAAAACAAATTAGATCTTAGTCTATGTCACCCAGGGGCTGATCTAGACCCTAATTAAGTTTTATAAATTATTACAAGGTTGATGGGGTTGATATTGTAATATAAACTATCAAAAAGGATTTTAGTCTAGGGAAGGGATAATGAAGGCAAAAAATGACTAGAGGAGGGTATAAGAGAGGAGACCAACCTTAGGGGAATGTTTTTAGGAGATGGTTGGATTGATATCAAGTGGTAGTAAAGAGAAAATAATCCTATGAAGCACCGATGGTCTACCCACCCCTTTGATGATGCACCCTTTAAGGCATACATTCAAAGAGATTAAGATTCAATAGGTTCCTATAAGATATACAGCATCAATAATTGATAAAAGTTATAAATATTTTGTGTATACAGATGCCCCAATCGAATATCATCATGTGTCACTCATGTGCAACATGGGATGTTTCTTCAAGAAAATAACATAATAACACACAATTTTGAATCTAAAAAAGTTACAGTATTTTAAATAATAAAATAACTAAAATCTAAATGACCCAAATAGAAATAACTAAAAAAGTAAATGCATGCATACCTTGACTTACCTTTATCACAAGATGGTTGTCTTTTATGCTTATATTTTTGATCATGGAGGGTGTAAAGACTACTTTAGAGAAACCAAAGGATATAAAACTGAAGAGAATAAATAAATAAATAAATGAAAGAAAGCCAAGATAACTAATGCTATGTGGATAGGACTTAGAAATTTGGAAAATTGGGGTGACTAGTTCTATGTTAGACCAAATGACCAAGTCAAATTTAGAGTAAATCAGGTAGTCAAAAATCTAAGGCTATGGAATATCAAAAAACTCAAATAGGTAAACATTAAGTAATAAAGTTAAACTCACCAATTCAAACCAAGGATACATGTCAAAAATGGCAATCAAACATTAATGTACAACTAGTAACAATACTTACTTAAACAAAGATGGGAAAACAATATTGTAAAACAAAATTGATGAGTGAGAATTAAAAATTATTATTTAATGATCAATTTAAAAGTGTGTAAAAGTGAAAACAACATTAGTGAGTGAGAAGTAATAAGCCAACCTCACTCAACAATGGAAAAGTACATGAAAGTAGAAATGGACATAGGTGTCCAAAAAAAAGTATAGTAAAATAATAAAAAATAGTAAAAATAAATAAAAGTGATGTTAGGATGTAAATAATTAGTTTAACTAAAATAATCCATAGTCACTCAAACATATTATTTATTTCTAAGGAGAGATAAAACAAAAACAAAGTACTACTAGCTTGTTTTTTAGATGTGAATAAGAAAGAAAATAAAATAGAGGAAAAAATATTTGGAATCAAACTTTGCCTATCAAGGGGGGAAATGAAATTGGTGGGGGGAGAATGAAGGATAAACGAAGGTAGAGGAACTCTTTATTTAAGTCAACAAACTCAAATTAGGTTTGTCAAAATAAAAAGACATTCAACATTAAGGACTCTGAAGAACATATACTAGTCACACAAATTTTTAGATCAACAAATGAAGTATGTAGATTATCCCATGAAGGCCATGTACATGAAAAATAAAATGGACCTACCTTCCCAAAATGTTTTTCCCATTTTTTATTACCCCTTACAAAGCCATCAATATACTATTAATACTAGGTACTTGCATGAGAAAGGAAGTAGCACCATAGAATTTTTTGAAACCTTGTTGGAAATTTGGCCTCCCAAGGATAAATTCCAACCTCTATAATTTAAAAAAAAAATCATGGTATTTGGATAAGCCTATACATGGTGATTTTTTTAATGATGATGTCTCCTACTTACTTCTTGAAGTCATTAAACACTCCTAAAGGTGTCATTGAGTCTATTTTTTTATCACCATAACCCCTAGATGTGTTGGGTCCTTAGTTGATGTGCTTGATCATCATAATGTTCATTGATTATCATATGAAAGGAGTAGGTCCCAATGTATTTTTATTTTCATTCACCCATTTTAATTAGTGTCAAGTATCATCATGGTTTTTTATTATGTTTAGATGACTTTGACAAGAGTTTTAAATGGTCTTATGATCTAAAGTGCCTTAATGATGATGGTTGAAGATGGCAACTGATGACTCACTATGAGTTTATCTAGTGTAATTAGTATATGCAAATTATGGTGGAATATAAACCTTGAAAGTGTGATTATGACTCATAAAATACAAATTGAAGCCATTTAGGAAGTTATAAGGTACTCTCATGATATTCATTTATAAATCTCCTTTGTGAAGCTATTTGTATATTGTCTAAAAGAAGGTTTTGTTATTAAAATGAAAAAATTTAACCTTAAAATGCCACTAAATTATCAATAACATCTTTAAATCACCCTCATGGTCCTTATATTTCTTTTGTCAAATGGTTCAATCTTTGAAATTATCCCTTCTATGAGTTTAGAAGGTTGTTTTTCCATCAAATAGAATCACACATGTGAAAGTAGATACCTTTTTCTCTTTAAAACTTATTACTTTTTGAAGATGAATTTTGACTCACATTCTCTCTCTTGTTGCCCTCAAATGGTAGTTCAAAGCTTAAAGTAAAGAGAAAATGTAGAAAAATAGGTGTTTTCAACCATTTTTATAGGTTTTATAGACTAGTATGGTCAATTCCATATAGGGGGAGATAAAAGATTGAAAGTGGGGTCATGAAAAGTTTTTTAGATAAGATTAATGACAAGAAGGTTCAAGACAAAGCCAAAACCAACCCTCTTACTCCATCAAGTTATTTTGTAGCCTGGTAGATCCCTTTAGGTTTGCATATGGTATGACCATGAGAGAGAATATGAAGATATAAAACTTTGGGAAAAGGAGGGAACCCTATATATATTTCATCTTTGGGAATTTGTTCTTTGTTTGGCTCTCTATCATTTATAAACAATCCTTAACAAGGTGGGGTACTCATAATGGTTTCTCCATTAAGGTAGGGAATTGATTTTCTAGGTTTTCTTCTTTTCTAATCATGATGATAGAGAAATTAAAGATATGAGATCTTGTCATGAGTCTTAACCACTTTTACAAGGAATTATCTATCCTCTTTTCACATGTGTGGGGGGTGTAAGAGTAATAAAGTCTTCATGTTTTCTTCATCTTGTAGACTGCATACAAATTTCTCATATTGTAGTATCCTTGATAAATATCTAAAGTATTTGATGATGTTTTGACCTTATGGTAATAGATATAAACTCATTTAAAATTCATCTACATTTGATGATCAAATAAGTTAGATCAAGGGACCCATTTGATCCTTGACTATAATGGTGATTGATATCTAGGTAATATGGTCGCTCTAGTAGAATGAAAATAAGATATTTACAAGGAGTCTTTAGGTTACCTAAGAGGCATATACATAATCCCATCATTTATTCATGATATATAACATTCCTAATATATTGATGATCTACCCTACACAATAGCCATCTCCACCCTCAGTCCATAGTGCAAAGATAAGACTCAGTCATTATAAGCCTTTCAAGCAGATTGTATAGATAATGTGTTCACTATTGACATGGAGTGTAGATAGTTGAGAGACCTCAATTAGGTCATGAAAATATGAATAAGACATAAAAGACATGAATAATATGGGTTATTGTCATAATGACACTATTTAAAAAAGCATCATAGTCATGTTAATGACCTTCTCAAGGTATTTTAACATCAAAATTTCACCTTTATCCATATAAAATACATAAAACTTCACCTACAATCATATGATTTCCATACGTTCAATGAGATAGATGAGTTAAATTTGACCTTGTTCTTGATATATGCTTTATGGATCATTGAAATAGTGAAAATGGAAACAACCTATTGGTTGATAGTGTCAAGAGAGATAAGGGTTTGATGAGGTGGCTTGGTAGCCTATTTAGTCAAAAAGTGATATATAGGTCCTAGTTTTTAGGTCCTAATTTTAATCAAACCAATATCAAATCAATATAAAAACTAAGATAAGAGAGTGATATTTATCCAAGTCTCTCTCGTTTTAGATAGATAGAACATAAAAAAGATGAAAAACATCTAAGTCACTTTTTAGGTTATTGATAGTTAAAGGAATCAATATGTTAAGTCAATAACTCTAAAGTGTCATCTACAGGTGGCCTATTTGAAAGAGAGTGGGATTCTAAACCAAATCAAGATGTATATATGTTGGGGAAAGATTAGTACCTAAATAGAGCTCATATAGATATTAAAGGCTATTGGAAAAGAGGGTAATATCTAAAAGCCTTATGCACAATCAAGTGACCCTAATAGGTAGCCTACAATCCTACTTAGAGGGTCAATCATTCTTAGACCTAAGTAAAGAAGAAAAGATGAGTGAGAGAAGATTAAAGATTAATTGAAGAGTAAAAACCAATTAAAGTATTAATAATAGTTATGGTGTTAGTGATAATATCAATAGACCTAAAGGATACAACCAACATGCATATACAACTAGTCCCAAAAGACAGTCAATACATATAACTAATTTTGGAAAAGTTTATAGTTTTGAGGCATCTGTAGGTGATCAAGGTCCTAATTTTGGTATGGATGATTAATTTATGTATTTTAATGTAATTATTCTATTTTAAGGTTTATAAAATTAGTGATAAAATTTAATGTTTTATCTCAAACAAACTTTAGTTAGTTAGCAATCTGTGATGAGACTAGTGAGCTATTTAGAGGTTTGAAGACTATAAAAATATATTAAATGTCATAAGAGGTTATGAAACAATAAAATATGATAGTAGAGTCTTCATATTCTCTCTGAGGTAGATAACACTCAACTTCAAAATCAAAATCCTTGAGGGCAAGCTAAGAAGACATACCTAAAACTAGCATATATATACTAATTGAGTATTTTAGATATACTTGGGAGTTGTTAAAAGGTTGAGAATAGATGATAGGTAAGTGAAAAGGATATATTAATTTTTTAGAGTTATAATAAACTTAGTTAAAGGCTTAAAAACATCAAACCTAGTCTTAGGGTTGCTCAGGCCTAGTGAAACCCAAACCCTAAACCTGACTATGCAAGTTAGGCAAAGGATAGATGCTAATAAAATAACTATCCTAGGAATTTTTTTAGGAATTGAGGGTTATAACTTGTGATTTTTGTTTTCCTTGATCACAAGGAGGAAAGAAATCATGTAGACCTTATATCACTATTAGGCACTTAAACTAGTAGTGTTATCTACAACCAATCACATGAGACTGTGGAAGCAAAGTCAGAGTTTATACATTTTAAGGAAATAATAGAGGCTATAAATAGGTTATAAAGGGTATTTTATGAAGATATTGAGCTCTCTAATTTACCTAAAAGTTAGTTGGACCTCAACACTCATTATTAGACCAATTAGGCCTAAAAGCCAATCTTAAGACCTGAAAGCTCCACCATTACACTTGAGACACTCTCAGACTCTCCTAAGAAAAATAACACCATGAAAAGTTATATGAGGTTGTTTTAGGTCTTAATAAGGTGTTTTTAATTAGTATAAATTCAAAAATAAGGCCATTTGAATATTGAAGACTAACTCAAACTACATAACCTTAAGAGTCAATTTGAGCCATCACTTTATATACTCATATATTTCATCACCAAAGGATTTGAGGAAAATGATCTTAGTGGGAATTGAGGACCCCTATTTACTTGAAATCCATAAGAGAGTGAGTTATATTCAAGAGCTCAAGTTTATGAACAATGGTTAAGACTATAAGTATGTCTAGATTATGTATAGAAGACTAAAAGCCCACTTTCATACATTTATATCTTAGCACACCTTTTTCATGGGAACTCAAGATGCTCAAGAAAGTTGAAAAGTTATATAGACTAAATATCCATAAGAATAAGTTTTGTTTTAGAGATTCATAATTTATGAACCATCATTAGGATAGTGGACCTCCAAAACCTTACTTAAACCCTATTGCAGACTAGTCTTGGGAAAAATAAAGAAATTTCACCTAGTTGTAATGGAATGACCCTAGAAACCTTAAAACATAAAAATAACTCAAAGGAGACCTTACCCGTAGTACTAGTCCGTATAGACACTATATGGATTTGGTAAAAAAATATACTTTTTAAAATATTTAGGAAAAAATAAGGTTCATAACTATTTGGGATGATTCCAATAATTAGAGGAGGAGGTTTGACACTTGTTTCACCTTCCTATGACATGATATTATAAAAATTATGCCTAGAAATGCCTCTATAATATTATTCTAAACAACCAATCTAGAAGTTTGAAGGAGAAGGTGACCTAGTCACCTAGTTTGATAAGGTTTCAGGTGTGAAATACTCAAGAAGGCCCATGTCATGATATGGGATATTGTTTCATACCTATGTCTCACTTTTTAATAGGTTCTTAAGGTTTAATATAGGTTTTCCATGGCAACCAAACACTAGCAATCAAGCTACTAGGCCTAATTGGCCTACTTGGTCAACAAGGAAAGTTAAAGAAATGAATAAAGAGGTAATTATAAGGGTAAATACGAGATATTAACCTTGGTAATTGACTAATTTAAATGAGGCAAGTGCACTTTCAATATCCATTATGGATAAATGAGTCATTTTATTGATTTGGTCATATACTCAAAAGGAGTGGTTATTATATGCTTGATGATGGCTCAATAAGATCTCATTGATGTTTTCACTATTATGAAAAGAAGTAATTTGACTAAAATGAGGTGTATCTATGCTTTGAAAGAGGTTTAACAAGTCAATGACATCTTCCACTATCCCACTTCAAGGCTTAAGGAGTCATTGAAGAACATCAAGCATAAAGAGTCTTTTAGAGGATTGAACAACTATTTGTAAATGAAATAATGAATTTACTATGGTCATTGATAACATTTTCATCTCACCTTCACACCACTCTACCTCTTATTCTCTCTTATTTTTTCTATATGTTCAGGCCTTAAGGCCGTGATTTGTAATCCCTCTCTAGGCACAATGAGATTTTGCCTAGATTAGTAGTTTATATCCTCTTAAGTGAATATAAATGAATATTTTTGGATTCATTGATATAAGTTTAATGTTTTATAATTAGTTTTATTTGAACATGTGGTATTTTTCTTTCTTGGTAGGTGTTAATCTCATCTAGTTACTAGTATATGATCTTATGCAGGTTACATATAGTGTTTGAATGTTTAATGACTAAACTTGGAGAAAAAAATTGATTGATAAGTGCCTTAAATTAGGCCTTACATAATTATCCTAATCTTTTTATCACTTAGTGAAACCTTTATGTGAAACACCTGTGCATATGAGTCCTTGGAGTTGAAATAGTTAGTAATTTGCATTGCTTACTAGTGTTTGTTGAAGTCCAATTTGAGTGGATGAATGTTTACATTGGTACATCACCATCACTTAGAGTAGATTAATTTTATGTAATTTATTTCCATTTTCTACCCAAAAATAATAGGTCTTAGTAATTGAGTCAAATAGATTCACTATGGGAGCTAGCCCCATAATCTAGAGGTTTGGTCTAGTTATAAGGTCACCCACAGACTTTAGGCCATTCCCATATTAGTCTAAGTTTGAAGTAGAATTGAAAACTCCTATAATAGGGTATAAATTATCTTGGTAATAGTTATGGCACACCCAGTGGGACCGATTCAAGTGTTGGAGCATTCATATCAACATCTTGGTCTTAGGAAGCTATAAGGTACTCTTGTTATATTCATTTACAAATCTCATTTGTGAAGATATACATATATTGTCTAAAAGAAGGTCTTAGTATTTAAATTACAAATTTTGACCTCAAAATACTAAATCATTAATAACATCATTAAATCATCATCATGGTCCTTATATTGGTTTATTAAAATGGTTTGTGTTTTAAAATTGTCCATTATACGAGTGTCAAAGGTTATTTTGACATTAAATAGACTAAAACATATGAAAACAACTACCTTTTTTCTCTACAAAAATTATTACATTTTTTGAGATGCCTTTGACTTTTATTCTCCCTCTTGTTTTCTTGAAATGGTAGTTCAAAGCTTAAAACATAGAGAAAATTCATGAAAAGAGGTGTTTTCAACCATTTTTTAGATTGTATAGATTGGTATAGTTGGCCATGTATAGTGGGAGATCAAATATTTAAAGAATGGTCATGATTTGTGTTTTAGATTAGATTCATGGAAAGAAGGTTCAAGACAAATCCAAAATCAACCCTATTACTTAATGAAGATCCTTTTTAGCTTGGTAGAGCCTTTTAGGTTTGTATATGGTACAACTATGAGAGAGAATATTAGGATCTAAAATTTTGGGAAAACAGGGGACCGTAGATATATTTAATATTTAGTTATTTTTTCTCAGTTTATCTCTTTCCTTTTTATGAACAATCTTCAGCAAAGTAGAGCAATCAAAATAGTTTCTCTATTCAGGCAAGGTACCAATTTTCTAAGGTTTGTCATTTCTTGAGCATGGTAATAGATAAATGGAATATATGAGATCTTGTCATGAGTATACACCACCTTTAAAAAACATTATACAGCTTCATTTTAGATGCGTGGGGGGTGTAAGAGTAATAAAGTCTTCATGTCTTCTTCATCTTGTAGACTACAGACAATTTTCTCATATTACGAGATCGTTGATACCTATCTAAAGCATTTGATGATGGTTTTGTCTTATGATAACATATTTCAACACATTTAAAATTCATATACATTCCATGCTCAAATAAGTTAGATCAAGGGACCCATTTAAGCCTTAACTCTAATGGTGATGGTTATCCAAGCAGTATGATCTCTTTAGTAGAATGGAAATAAGATATTTATAGGGAGTCTTTGGGTTACTTGAGAGGCATATACATAAGCCCATAATTGATTCATGGTATGCACCATTGTACATATACTCATGATATCACTTACACACTAGCCATCTCTTCCCTTAGTCCATTGTGCAAAGATAAATCTCACTTAGCCATTACAAGCCTTTCAAGCAGACTATATAGATAGGGTGTTCACTATTGACATGGAGTGTAGATGATTGAGAGACCTCAATGAGGTCATGAGCCTATGAAGAAGACATATAATATAAAAATAATAGGGGTATTTTTCATAGTGACACCATTCAAAAAACATCATAGTCATGTTAATGACCTTCTTAATGTATTTTAACATCCAAATTTTGCCTGTATCTATACAAACTGCATAAACATTCACCTATAGTCATATGATTTCCATATACCCAATGAGATAGGTGAGTTCAAGGTGACCTTGTGATTTATATATTATCTATAGATATTGAAATAATGACAATGGAAACAACTTATTGGTTATCAGTGTCAAGAGAGTCAAGGGTTTGATGAAGTGGTTTGGTAGCCTATATAGTCAAAAAGTGACCTAGAGGCCCTAGCCTATAGGTCCTCATTTTTATCAAACCAGCATCAAATCAATATACAAAATAAGATAAGATATTTATAATTCTCCAAGTATCTCTCATTGTAGGTAGATATAAGATAAAAATATAAAGAGCATCTAAGTCACTTATTAAGTTGTAGATAGTTAAAGGAATCAATAAGCTAAGTCAATAACTGTAAAGTGTCATCTACAAGGGGCCTATTTGAAAGAGAGTAGGAGTATAAACCAAATGAAGAGTTAGATATGTTGGGGAAAACCAAGGAAATAACTAGAGATCCCATCAATATTTAAGGCTATTGGAAAATAGGGTAAGATCTAAATGCCTTATACACAGTCAAGTGACCATAATAAGTAGCTTATAGTCCTGCTTAGAGGGTCAATCATTCTGAGTCCTAAGTAAAGAGAAAAGTTAAGTGAGAGAGGTTTAAGGATTAATTGAAGAGTTTGTACTAGATAAATGATTAATAAGAGTTAGGGTGTTAGTGGTAAGGTCAACATACCTAAAGGATATAACCAACATGCATCTATAGCCATTCCCAAAAGACACATTCAATGCATATAGCTAGTTTTGGGAAAGTTTATATTTTTCAGGCCTCTATAAGTGATCAGGATCTCAATTTTGGTATGGATTATTTTATAATTAGGTTAATATAATTATGTTATTCTAAGGGTCAGAAAATTAGTGAGAACATTCACTATTTTGTCTCAAATAGACTTCAGTCAGTTAGTTGTCTATAATGAGTCTAGTGAGCTATTTAGAGGTTCAAATACTAGATGGATACATTAATATTCATAATGGATTTTGATATAATAAAGGATTTTATTATTTTATTAATATGTTATCTAAGGTAGATAAAAATCAACTTTCAAGTCAAAATCCTTGAGGGCTAGGTAAGAAGACAAACCTATACTTACCTTATGCATAACAATTGAGGGTTTTAGATATACTTTACAATTGTTAAAATCTTGATAATAGATTATAAGTTAATGAGAAGGATGAATTAATGTTTTCAATTTATAATAACCTCAATTAGAGTCTTAAAAACATCAAACCTCATCTTAAAGTTATATAGGCCTAGTGAAACCCAGACCCTAAAACTGATTATGCAAGTTAGGCAGAAGATAGATGTTGATAAAATATCTATATTGAGAATTTTGTTATGAAATAAGGGGTATAAATTATTATTTTATTTTTCCATGAGAATATGAAGGAAATAAATTACACATAACTCATATCAATCTTAGGAACTTAGACTAGTAGGGTTACCTACAACCATCCACATGAGAATGTAGAAGTACAGTCAGAGTTTGACAATTTGAAGGAAATAAAATAGACCATAAATAGATAACAAAGGGGATTTTATGATGATATTTATATATCTAAGATACCTAAAGGTCACTTGGACCTCAACATTTAGTATTAGCCTAATGAAGCCTAAAATCTAGTCTTAAGACCTAGAAGCTCCACCATTACACTTGAGACACTCTCAGACTCTAATAATAAAAATAACACCATGATAAGGTATAAGAGGTTTTTTAAGATATTAAATATGTTTTTTCAATAGTATAAATACAAAGAGAAGGCCATTATAGTCTTAAAGACTAGCTCAAACTACATAGGTTTAATGGTCGATTTTAGCCATCACTTTAGATACTCATATCTTTCATCACCAAAGGATTTGAGGAAAATGTTCTTAGTGGGAATTGAGGACAAATATGTACATGAAATCCATAAGTGATTGAGTTATATTTAGGAGGTCAGGTTTATGAATAATGGTTAAGACTAAGCATGTACAGATTGCCAGTAGAATACTACAAGACCACTTCCATACATTCAAATCTTAACATGACTTTTACATGGGACCTCAAGATGATCAATAAAGTAAAAGAGGTATATGGCCTAAATATCCATAACAAGAAGTTTTGGTTTATAGGTCCATACTTTATGAAACATAATTAAGATGGTGGACCTTCAAAACCCTCCTTATACCCTATTATAGAATAGTCTTTGGAAAAATGAAGAATTGGTACCCATTTATAATGGAACGACAATAAAAACCCCTGAGACATAAAGATCACTCAAAGGAAACCTTATCCATAGTACTGGTCCATACGTACATTGTATGAATTTGGTAAAAAAATATAATTTTCGAAGATTTAGGAAAATATTATGGTGTATAACTATTTGGAATGATTCTAATCATTGGAGGAGATTTTAAACTTGGTTCACCTACCTATGACATCAAATTGTCAAAAATATCCCTGAAAATGCCTTTATAAGCTTATTCTAAAAAACTAGTCTGCAAGTATGAAGAAGAAGGTAACCTCATCACCTATTTGATAAGGTTGAAGGTATGAACTACTCAATAAGTCCCATATAATAATATGGGATATTTTTTCATACCTAATTATCACTTGTTCATAGGTTCCTAAGGTATAATATAGGGTTTTCATGGAAACCAAGCACTAAAAATCAAGATACTAAGCCTAATTAGCCTATTTGGCCTACTTGGTCAACAGATAAAATTTAATAATGACATATAGAGGTAATTAGAAGGGTTAATATAATATATTAATCATGGTAACTAACTACATTAAATGAGGTAGGTGTACTTTCAATAGATATTATTGAAAAAGGAGTCATTTTCTTGATTTGGTCATATACTCAAAATAAGGAGAGGATGTTATATGCTTTATGATGGATCAATAACATCTCATTGATGTATTAATTTATAAGAAGAGATGTAATTTGTCCAAAATGAGGCATATCCATGCTTTGAAAGAGTTTAAATAAGTCAACGACATCATCCACTACCCCACCTCTAAGCTTAAGGAGTCATTAAAGGTATCAAGCATGGAGAGTATATTGGAGGATTGATTAATTATTTATAATTAAAGTAATGAATTAAATATGGTTAGTCATGAAATTTTAATCTTATCTCCATTCCACTCTCCCTCTTCTTATCTCCTCTTTATGCTATTTATTCTAGCCTTAAGGCCTTGATTTGTAATCGCTTTCTTGGGAATGAGGATACTTTGCCTAGATTGGGACTTTGTAACCTCTGAAGTGAATAAAAATGACTATTTTTAGATTCTTTAATACAGGTTTAGTGTGTTCTAATTATTTTTATTTGAATATGTTGTAGTTTTCTTTCTTGGTAGGTCCTAATCTCACCTAGTTACTAATATACAATCTTATATAGATCACATATAGTGTTTGAATGTTGAGTGACTAAATTTGGAATGGAGATTTGATTGATAAATTACATGAATCAAGAATTCCATAATTAACCTCATGTTTTTATCACTTAGTGAAACCTTTATGTTAAAAACTTTTGTATAAGAGTCCTTGGATTTGAAATATTTAGTCATTTGCATTACTTACTAGTGTTTGCTAAAGTCAAAATTGTCTAGATGAATGTTTACATTGGTGCATCATCATCCATTAGAGTAGATTAATTTTATTATACTTTATTTCAATTTTCACTCCAATAGTAATATGTCTTAGTAACTGATCCAAATACATGCACCAGATGAGCTATCTCCATAATCTAGAGGTTTGGTCTAATTCTAAGATCACCCATAACCTTTAGAGCATTCCCATGTTAGTCTAGGTTTGGAGTAGAATTGAACACTCTCCTTAAATAGGGTGAAACTTGGGTTGATAAAAATTATTTTATTCTAATATACTGGCCTACCACATCCTAATGGACCTTGAATCTATCATGAGGTCGACTATGGAGTTGAAGATTCGATTAAAAATAGGAGATGTGATATGAATCATTTATTTTTATGTGATTTTGAATTTTAAAATTTGTATGTTGCATTTTGTATATCATTTCCTTTTGTTTTAGATGATTTATCTTTTAAATTTCTTGATGGATTTTTCTATTCCTCCTCCATATAGGTTTAGAAGACCAAACATGGGTGATAAATATGATTTTCATGTGAATAATTTAGACTTAGTTGCTAAGAAAAAGAACTTAGAGATCATGGTGTCCAAGATTCTCATTAATAGAGGTGAAATAAAATATATATCTTGACTTCAACCTTGGATTATCCAATGTGGAGTGAGAGGAAAGGAAATCAAGAGGATTATCCAATTTGGAGTGAGAGGAAAGATCACTCAAAGGAAACCTTATCCATAGTACTGGTCCATACGTACACTATATGAATTTGGTAAAAAAAATATAATTTTAAAATATTTAGGAAAATAACATGGTGTGTAAATATTTGGAATTATTATAATCATTGGAGGATATTTGACACTTGTTTCACCTACCTATGACATCAAATTATCAAAAATATCCCTGAAAATGCCTCTATAAGCTTATTCTAAAAAACTAGTCTGCAAGTATGAAGAAGAAGGTGATATTGTCACCTATTTGATAAGGTTTCAGGTGTGAACTAATTAATAAGTCCCATATAATAATATGGGATATTGTTTCATACCTAATTCTCACTTGTTCATAGGATCCTAAGGTATAATATAGTTTTTCATGGAAACCAAGCACTAACAATCAAGATACTAAGCCTAATTATCCTATTTGGTCTATTTGGTCAACAAATAAAATTTAAGAATTAAATAGAGAGGTAATTATAAGGGTAAATACAATATATTAATCTTGGTAACTAACTACATTAAATGAGGTAGGTACACTTTTGATAGATATTATTGAAAAAGGAGTCATTTTCTTGATTTGATCATATACTCAAAAGGAGAGGATGATATATGCTTTATTATGGATCTATAACATCTCATTGATGTATTAATTTATAAAAATAGATGGAATTTTTCCAAAAGGAGGAATATCCATGCTTTGAAAGAGGTTAAACAAGTCAACGACATCATCCACTGCCCCACCTCTAAGCTTAAGGAGTCATTAAAGTGTATCAAGCATGGATAGTCTTTTGGAGGATTGATTAATTATTTATAATTGAATTAATGAGTTAAATATGGTCATTCATGACATTTTAATCTTATCTCCATTCCACTCTCCCTCTTCTTCTCTCCTCTTTATGTTATTTATTCTAGCCTTAAGGCCTTGACTTGTAATCCTCTCCTGGGAATGAGGATACTTTGCCTAGATTGGGACTTTGTAACCTCTGAAGTGAATAAAAATGACTATTTTTATATTCTTTGATATATTTTTATTGTGTTATAATTATTTTTATTTTCATATGTGGTAGTTTTCTTTCTTGGTAGGTCCTAATCTCACCTAGTTACTAGTATACGATCTTATATAGATCACATATAGTGTTTGAATGTTGAGTGACTAAATTTGGAGTGGATATTTGATTGATACGTTCCTCATTTTTTGATCAGTTATTGAAACCTTTTTTTTGAAATACTTTTGCATAAGAGTCCTTAGAGTTGAAATATTCAATCGTTTGCATTACTTACTAGTGTTTGCTAAAGTCAAAATTGTCTGGATGAATGTTTACATTGGTGTATCATCATCCATTAGAGTAGATTCATTTTATTGTAATTTATTTAAATTTTCAACCTAATAATAATATGTCTTAGTAATTAATGCAAATAAATGCACTAGATGAGCTAACCCCATAATCTAGAGGTCTGGTCTAATTCTAAGATCACCCATAACCTTTAGAGCATTCCCATGTTAGTCTAGGTTTGGAGTAGAATTGAACACTCTCCTTCAATAGTGTGCAACTTGGATTGATAAAAAATATTATATTCTAATCTATTGTCCTACCACATCCTAATGGACCTCAGATCTATCATGAGGTTGACTATGGAGTTAGAGTTTTGATTAAAAATAGGAGATATGATTTGAATCATTTCTTTTTATGTGATTTTGAATTTTAAAATTTGTATGTTGCATTTTTTATATCATTTCATTTTGTTTAAAATGATTTATCTTTTAAATTTATTTATGGATTTTTATATTCCTCCTCCATATAGATTTAGAAGACCAAACATGGATGATAAAGATGATTTTCATTTGAATAATTTAGACTTGGTTGCTAAGAAAAAGAAATTAGAGATCATGGTGTCTAAGATTCTCATTAATGGAGGTGAAATAAAATATTTATCTTGACTTAAACCTTGGATTATCAAATGTCGAGTGAGATGAAAGGAAATCAAGAGGATTATCTAATGTGGAGTGACAGGAAAGATCACTCAAAGGAAACCTTATCCATAGTATTGGTCCATACTTTGTATGAATTTGGTAAAAAAATATAATTTTAAAACATTTAGGAAAATAACATGGTGTATAACTATTTAGAATGATTCTAATCATTTTAGGATATTTGACACTTGTTTCACCTACCTATGACATCAAATTGTCAAAAATATCCCTGAAAATGCCTCTATAAGCTTATTCTAAAAAACTAGTCTGCAAGTATGAAGAAGAAGGTGACCTCATCACCTATTTGATAAGGTTGCAGGTGTGAACGAATTAAGAAGTCCCATATCATAATATGGGATATTTTTTCATACCTAATTCTCACTTGTTCATAGGTTCCTAAGGTATAATATAGGTTTTTCATGGAAACCAAACACTAACAATCAAGATACTAAGCCTAATTATCCTATTTGGCCTACTTGGTCAACAAAGAAAATTTAATAATGAAATAGAGAGGTAATTAGAAGGGTAAATATAATATATTAATCTTGTTAAGTAACTACATTAAATGAGGTAGGTGCACTTTCAATATACATTATGGAAAAAGGAGTCATTTTCTTGATTTGGTCATATACTCAAAAGAAGGAGAGGATGTTATATGATTTATGATGGATAAATAACATATCATTGATGTACTAATTTATAATAAGATATGTAATTTGTCTAAAATGAGGAATATCCATGCTTTGAAAGAGGTTAAACAAGTCAACATCATCATCCACTACCCCACCTCTAAGCTTAAGGAGTCATTAAAGATTATCAAGCATGAAGATTATTTTGGAGGATTGATTAATTTTTTATAATTGAAGTAATGAGTTAAATATGGTAATTCATGAAATTTTAATCCTATCTCCATTCCACTCTCCCTCTTCTTCTCTCCTCTTTATGCTATTTATTCCATCCTTAAGGCCTTGACTTATAATTCTTCTCTTGGGAATGAGGATATTTTGCCTAGATTGGCTCTTTGTAACCTCTGAAGTGAATAAAAATGACTATTTTTAGATTATTTGATACAGGTTTAGTGTGTTCTAATTAGTTTTATTTGCATATGTGGTAGTTTTCTTTCTTAGCAAGTCCTAATCTCACCTAGTTAATAATATGTGATCTTATATAGATCACATATAGTGTTTGAATGTTGAGTGACTAAATTTTGAGTGGATATTTGATTGATAAGTTACTTGAATCAGGAATTCAATCATTACCCTCATGTTTTGATCAATTAGTGAAACATTTATGCGAAACACTTTTGCATAAGAGTCCTTGGAGTTGAAATATTTAGTCATTTGCATTACTTACTAGTGTTTACTAAAGTCAAAATTGACAGGATGAATGTTTACATTGGTGCATCATCATCCATTAGATTAGATTCATTTTATTTTAATTTATTTCCATTTTCACCCCAATATTAATATGTCCTAGTAACCGATCTAAATAAATGCACTAGATTAGCTAGCCCCATAATCTAGAGGTTTGGTCTAATTCTAAGATCACCCATAACCTTTAGAGCATTCCCAAGTTAGTCTAGGTTTGAAGTAGAATTGAACACTCTACTTCAATAGGGTGAAACTTATGTCGACAAAAATTATTATATTCAAATCTATTGGCCTACCACATCCTAATGGAGCTCAGATCTATCATGAGGCTGACTATGGAGTTAGAGATTCAATTAAAAATAGGAGATGTGATTTGAATAATTTATTTTTATGTGATTTTTAATTTTAAAATTTGTATGTTGAATTTTGTATATCATTTCCTTTTGTTTAAAATTATTTATCTTTTAACTTTCTTCATGGATTTTTCTATTCCTCTTCCATACAAATTTAAAAGACCAAACGTGGGTGATAAAGATGATGTTCATTTGAATAATTTAGACTTGGTTGCTAAGAAAAATAACTTAGAGATCATGGTGTATAATATTCTCATTAATGGAGGTGAAATAAAAAAGTTATCTTGACTTCAACCTTGGATTATCCAATGTGGAGTGAGAGGAAAGGAAATTAAGAGGAGTAAACCATGAAATAATTTAAATCACTTCAAATTATAAAACATGTTACAAAGGGTGAAAAAGGGATACAATGACAATAAAAAAGTGAATCATTATCTTAGTAATGAGAATATTATATGAAACCATGATAACATAGTTTTTTGTGCAGATTTTATCCACAAAAAGAAGAAAAATCTTAAGTTGAGAACAAGGGATCAAAAACTTGTAATTATTACAAACATTCTAGATAAAGAATTCTAATTGAAAGATGGTGATTTTATGATAAATGCCAAGTCCTATCCATGGTCTTAGATTGAAACTAATAAAATAGAAACCCATGAGGGTGATCAAATAATGTTAAAATTAAACGAGATAAAGATGGTATTTGTGAGGAAGTCCATGTCCTATACATGGTTTTACACTAAAATTCACAAAATAGAAACTAAGGGGTGCCAAAAAGTATTGGAAATCAAATAAAAAAGGAGAAAAAAAATGGAAAATCATGATGAATATTGGGTACTATCCACATTTTTACAATGCAACTCATAATAAAGGAGATACCAAAGGACCAAAAGGAAGGACTAAGGTTTATAGGAAGAGAGAACTACTATAGAGGGTGAGACCCATGTAAGTATCCTAAAAAAAGGTTTTAGAAAGATATAATATATAAATAATAATAAAAAGGTAAGGATTTATTAAAAATATGGTGTATGAATTATGTATTAGTGGGCTCTTTTAAAATATGGCCTTCATTAGTTTAAATGCAATAGGTGCTAGGACTGAGAATATCTTTTAATAAATAAGGGCCCCACCATTTTTGGGCATATTTACCTTCTTTGTCATGAGTTTAATATATCTCAAGGATAATATCACCAAAATTAAAATTAAAAACTTTAAATCTATTATTATGTTTTTTGTAAATATTGGCCTTGTATTGGTGATTGTGTTGTAGGGAAAAAAGATGGTGTTCATTAAGAAGAATAAGAGCATGAAGTCAAGATTGATGAAATTATTCATCAAGTATGATACCATGAAGATAAATATGGATAGAGGGAAGCTCACTTTATAATGGGAGGATTGACTCAAAATCATAGACTAATGAAAATTATGTTTCCCCAGTAGCAATACGTATATATACTATTGCAATAGGCTCAAAGAGGAGGATATAGATGAAGATGCCAGTCCATGTAGGTTTCATGGATTATATTTTGGAGAATTTTATTAAGTATTTTATTTGTGTCCTTTGTTTATCCATTGAATTTGGGATGATAAGGCATGGCATTTTTTTATTAATTTTGAATTTAGTATATATGTGTTTGATATATTTATTTTTGAAGTTATCACCATTATTAGAAATGATAGTATGAGGAACAATAATAGAAAAATTATTTTATTGAGTATAATTTTGGAAATGGTGGTACTAATGACATTGGTGAGGGACATAACTTTAACCCATTTGGTAAAATAATTAGTGTCTATGATAATAAAGACATGTTGATCTTGAGATCTGGGTAATTTGCCTATGAGATATAATCCCCACATGGAGAATGACTAGGGAGACTCCATGGTTTCAATCTCAACTAGAGTTTAATGAATTAGATAATTATGAATTTAGTAAGGGGTGCACATTTTATGGAATTTGATGTAATACTTTTTAAGAGTGAGACAAAAGTATCCCATACGTAAGCATTTGTAGTCTATAGTATGTCCATTGCAGTGGCCACTACAAATGCCCCCGTGTGCTTGTTCAAGAAGAGGAGGAAATTCTTATTTCATATCATAGAAGAGTAGGGTACCATCAATATTATGATAATAAAGGATGTTAAATAGAAATACATAATTGAAATCTTGTTTGTGATTGTGGGTCTTTTTATAGGAATCAATGTTTGGAGGTTAGGTTTGGTGTTCAAGAAATTAAATAATGTATTTGTACCATGAGCTTTATCAAATAGTGATAGCCTCAATGTGGCCAATGAGTGAGTCTTATGGTTGAATGGAAGATTGGTATTTTATTATTTATATAATAAAAGTGGAATCGGTAATAAATTAGTGTGGATGAAAAAGAGATGCTAAATAAGTAAGTAAATTAATAATAAAATTTTGATCTCAAGGGATAGGATCAATGGTAAAAGAAACAAAATATTTGGGAATGGTAATGGATATTTGATGATAAGTAATGATATTTTAAATTTTGTATTGATAATCACCATTAACTTAACAACAAATGAGTTGGGAGTCACCCAAAGTGTGCACACATGTGATATCTAAATTAAGTGTTGCTCTCATGCTGAGGATTAAGGCTTCATATCTACCATGTTTTTAGTGACATCAAATGTAAGGTGAAATAAAAAAAGGATAATTTTAATGAGAGGAATAGTGAGGATATAGCCTACCCAATCTCCTTGAAGTCATTTAAAACCATCAAAATGAAGGGTCTAAGTATCTTCATGTAAATTGATAGTAATTTTAGGAATTTCTTCAATAACTATTTTTGATTTTGTATTATTGGGGAAGATAGAGGACTCTTCAATATTACTGGCTTCAAGATCAATAGTGAAATTATGGAAATGATCTTTAAGAGATATGGATTGATTAATACCTTTAATATATAGAGTATTATCATCAAGAAGACTATCTTTAAGGTGGTTGGTAGTTAGTATAAGAGCTAAGTCAAGTTGATTATCAATTATTTGTCCTTTGACAACTTTTTTTGTAATCCTTCAGAGATCAAACTCTATGAGAAGGACCATCCCCTTTCCAATTCTATCTCCAAGAAGAAAGGCTTTGGAGAATAAGTGACAAAGTGGATAAAAATGAATAACAATGTAATAGGTTTGATAAAGCTTATAATGTTGGAGCTTTTAGCAGTAAAATATATGGTGAGGTAATCATGTTATTCTTTTGTATAATGTTTCTCATAGTCAATGGCCCTAGATGATATAATAGATGGTAGATTCTCTTCTAGTATCATCTTATTTGGTAGGTGTTGTGCCAACTGATATGGGTGTGGAAGAGAGTATATAATATTAATAGATGATCATTATAATGTAAATGAAGAGTGGGTGGGTAAAGCAAATAATCTTTCATAATGTTAAATGCTTTTTGAAAAGGATATATCCTTTCAAAGGAATTACCTTACTTGAGAAAAGAATTAATAGAATAGATATAATAAGTCATTTCAGGGACAAATTATCTAATTACCCAAGTTTACCAAGGTAAGTGTGAATATATGGAATGGAACGAGGGATGGATATGTTGAAAATATCATTGATCTTGGTAGGATTGTCATCAATGTCACAAAGAGAAACTAAGAATCCCAATAGTTTACCAAATATGAGACAAAAAACACACTTATAGGGATTTATTATAACTTTTTATTTAATAAAGTGATAAATAATGACAGAAAGATCATAAAGATGATTCTTACGGATTTTAGTCTAGGCAATGAGGTTGTCCACATAGGTTTCTACAATCTTGTGGATAAGATCATGAAAAATATGGGTAATTTATTATTGATAGGTAGCTCAAGTATTTTTGAGGCCAAAGGGAATTTTAACATTATAATAGGCTCCCCATTTCATGGTGAAAGTTATATTATGTTGGTATTTTAGGGAAATGTGAATTTGATTATAACCTAAAAAATCATCTATAAGGGACAACATTTCATAACTGCAATGGAACTGGTAATGGCATCCATATAAGGTAGAGGGAGGTTATTCTTTGGACAAGCAAGATTAAGATTATAGGAATTAATACAAATGTGAATGACCATGGAGACCTTATTCCAAATAATGTTTGAGACCCTTTCTAAATAGTCCATAGGCTTGATAAACTTAGCATCAAGAAGTTTAATGATTTATTTATGGCATAAAGTTAAATATTTTAGTGGAAATTTATGTTACTTGCATTAATTTGGCATCAAGATAACTGATGATGTTCTACACCAAGATGTTAGGGTCAATAATGGGTATGTCCTCATAGGACCAAGCAAAAATAACATGATATTATTGATGAACAAGCTAAATTTATCATGTTTGATTGGTGTGAGCTTGTGAGAGATTGTAATTGGTCAAGGGCATGATGGGGTACCATATTTGAAATGATTAGTTTCCTCAATAAGCATAAAATTTCCATCTTGTAAATTATATAGTGCATTAGGTTAAGAGGAAATTGGATTTTATTTAGAATCAATGTTAGCGATGAAGTTGTTGAAATAAAGGGGTTTTTTCCTTGAAATTCATGAGTTGTGATGTTACTAAGGTAGTTTAGGTTCTTAGGCATGAAGCAATTTAAGAATGGCTTCATCACTAGGCAAAATGGGTAGAAGAACATCATACTTGACATCTAATTTGAGATCAAGTATTTGATTACAATGGAAATTATATTTAGATTGTATTTGACATACATCTATGGCCTTGGCATCTAATGTAATCTCAAGAGTAGGTGGAGTAGGGGAAGAAGGTTAATTAGATTTGATTTTTCTATCATTAAATTAATTGATGTGGGAAGAATTAGATGCAATGATGGGGTTTTTAGGTTGTATAAAAGATGAAATAATTTCCAGACGTTCATAAGTTAGATTTGTTTTACCATCCAAGGAGTATCAATAAGTGGAGAATTAATAGGAAGTACATGACCTTTGGGTGATAATTTAAAATTAGTGGAAATGGTATGAACATCACTAATAAAAGCATGTATTTGGAATCAAGTTTTCTAATAATGTTGAACATCCAAGCCTTATGATTGAGCTTAGACCATGATGTATTTATCATCATAGGTTGGAGAAGTTGTACATGCTTGGGATTCAGGTGGAGTTTTAGAAGGGGAAATACCTATATCACTAAATTTAAAAGAAGACATGATTAAAGGATCTTGGAATAATTTTTCTACTTCATAATCATGGCATGTGAAGGCATATTCTATGTAATAATATTCTTGAGCATTGCATGGAGGGGGAAATTAGTGATCTCATCAATGACAGGGATGATGAATTAACAAGGCAATAATCAAGGAGGAATCCAATCTGATATGTAAGGAGGTAGCTTAGTAGTATTTCATGTATGTTTCAAGTCATTAGGTTTATCATCACCTGAATTATCAAGAGTGACATGTAAATCTTGATTTATGTTAACAAATTTAGGTAAGGGAGCACTATTGATTATTAAAATAGTAGGAATGTGATATTGAGATTTAGGATTTGAAAGTTGAATAATCCAAGGGTTGGAATCAACCTCATGTTTATACCTTTTTCCATTATGAAGGAATTTGATAAATTGGCTACTGAAAGAGGTGATAGTCCTCATTCTATGAGTCCATGGTCATCCTAGGAGTATGTTATAAGATAGGGGTAAATCAAGGACCATAAGCCCAATTCAAATAGTCTTAGGTTCAATTCTAAGAGGGAGACAAATATTAAAAAGTGGATTTTGATAAATTTTGTCAAATCCATGATAGGTTATGCAATTTTGGTTGAGATGATATTCATTATATGAAAGTTGTTGGATGGGCCACAAAGATTTCACATTAATATCAAACCCTTTGTATACTAAAACTTTATGAATGAGGGCAGTATTTATGGATATTTTAATGAATAGGAGTGGATCATCATTGTGCAAGATGATATAGTCATTAATAATGTATTATTAAATAAATTTGATGGAAGGTTTTAAATGAAAAATGGATTTAATGGTATGCACATTTTTTGGTTGAGGGTCATGATAAGGTGGTTCTCATTTTATATAATATGGTTCTTCAATTTACTATAATTGATGTATGAGGAAATTGTGATGATAAGGAGAGGTAAAAACTAATTCCATACGAGTAATCTTTCAAAGCATGGATTTGAGCTATTTTAATAAGTTCCAATGGGTTTTAGAAGAAGAACCAATATGAGGTTTAAAAGGTAAGGTAGATTTTGATGGAATAGAAGTGTCCAAAAATTCAAAAGAAGGAGATGGTTATTTATTAGATTCTAAAGTTAGGTGAGTGTTTGATACATCTTTAATGAGTTGATCTTATAAATATGGCTTCTTAGGTTTAGTGAAAGGATATTTGTGAGCTATTTTTCAAAGATAATTGACTTTGGTTACATTAAAATATTAATAATTATTATAATATTGGTTATAGTTGACATCAATGGCACAAACATCCTTGTTAGCCTATGGAACATTATATGTGGACAAATATTTTTGGTTTTTTTTGAAGAAGCTTTGGGAGGTTGTCATTTTTGAGAAGCGGTGGTGTACTCTTGATTATGGAGTTGAATCATTGCTTCATGATTGAAGGAATCACCAAACATATATGAGACAATAAATTTGGTAATCCATCTATAATTTTTATTAGAATGAATGATGTTGACATGGAACCAACAAAATTTATTAGGATCATAAAATTTGGGAGGATTATTGGGATAAGTAAATAGTTTAAAGGCTGCTAAAAATTGTTTCATTTGATGTATAGTCAATAGTGTGTGAAAAGATGGGGGATTATTGGTTTTGGTGATTCCTATCTTGATATAAGGAGTATTATTGGTTATTGCATTGGAATAAGTTGTAAAATATCCTTTGAGGAATTTGGTATTAGGTTCAAACTATTTTATTAAGAAGTCTTGACACTTGGCTTGGTCAAGAGCTTTATTAAGTGTTTGAGGGGCAAAATTTTTAAACCTATATTAAAGAGGAGTTAAGGAAGTTATAAAGAGTTTAAATATATTTTCATCAGTGATGTTATGGTTGGAATTTTGGGCCAAATATTTCCATTATTTGATAAATTCATAAGCTAATTTAGTGGGAGATTGCCTAACATTGATGAAATGGCTAAGGGAATTTTTGGAAAGATCATTATGTTGACAATCTTTAACTAGAGGATTGAATAAATATTTTATCTACCATATAGAATGTTGGGGAAGTTTATTTTACTATTCTAATACATCACCAGTGAAGGTTTTAACTAGAAGTTTAGATGTGGTGAATGTATTAGTTTGGATCCACTCTTTGTAAATATTTCCAAATGCCTTGAGGAAAGATACAAGATCTTTAGTCCCATTATACTTAATAGTTGAAGATATGTTACCAATATTAATGGAAATAATGAAAGGGAATAAATGTACATTTTTTATGTGTTGAAGAATATTTTTATTCATGATAGGTTGGGGAATGACATTTCCTAAAACATCTCTAAGAAGTTTAGAAATAAAGTTTTGGTCATTTTGAGGGATTAGAATTAGAGGTTAATTATCCATATTGATAAAATGATATTGTAGTTATATCATTTGGGAGGTGTTATATGTTTGCATTATGTTCATTTATTTTCCTATTATTGTAATAAGTTAGGTTATATCAATAGGTAGGTTGGTGTTTATAGGAGGACTCATCAAGGATAGAATCATTCAAACAAAGAACTAAGTTAGAAAGATAAAAGAATAGGGTAAACCAATAAGTGATAGGGTCAGCCAATAGGTACCAAGCTGACTAGGTTGATAAAGTACTACTAAAACATAGGTTGATAAGAGTACAAAGTCATACAGGTCAATTTTGTACTATTGGGTAGAGGATATAATAGAGAGAAGAATAAACAATCACAAAGGTTGACTGTGTGCTACTGGAAAGAAGGTGAAATAGTTTGAAGGATACTATATCAACTAAGATGATAGTGATATAAAATATGGGATAAATTTTGGAAGATAATTGGATGAAAGAATGAAAGCAAACATAAAAATAATTAGATCAATGTGATTGATCTAATTGGTGCACACAACTTAAAACCTTACACCATCACTAGCCAATTCAAGTTTTTAAATATAACACACAATGATAAAAGATACATAAATAAATTTAAAGTAAATTATAACTAATTTTTCACTCTAATTTCTATTATATTATTATTTTTTTTTTGATTTTAATGTGATAAAAGAGTTGGTTGAAATAAGGAAATAAAAAGTAGTCTAAAGTTGGTTTTAAGATATTTGGACTGAAAGGGATCTATGTTGGTAATGGTATTGGCATGATATTGGGGCTTACTCCCTCAATTCATAATCATAAAATGATAAAGCTGTTGGGTTATTTTACAAAATATACCATTAACCATGTATTTACACTTGGCTAGAAAACCAAGTCAGCTTCCCCCTTGGTGATGAAATCCAAGTAGGTAAGCCTAGGGAAGACAAGTGTTTAAATGAATTTTGAATGTTAAGTGATTTGGTAGTGTGTGGAAAATATTATAATAGTGTGACTAAAATGGTAATTTGAAAAACCATCTATTTAGACTATGTGTTTTAATTTAAACATGCAAACAACTCAAAAGGAAATTTGAATTAATTACGAGAAAGTAGATGTTAATTCCTTGATTAAGAATAGTACATAGTCAGTTTAGGAAACATTATATGCAAATATTATATAATAGAGTTGATTAGGTCATTTATTTTCTTTAGAAGTAAGGTCTTTAAGAATAGACTCAAACAAGATGACTATGTCTCTCAAACAAAAGATAAGCTATAGAACTAAGTCGACCAAATCAACCTAGTTAGCTATAGGTTTGTAATTTTGAAGATTGCTAACTTGTTAAAAAAATAACTAAAATAAGTAATAAAATAATAGAGAGAGGAAATAAAGGAACATTGGTGGGATTTAAGATGATTTAGATTGAAAAATTTATGTTGTAATGCTTTAGTTACTACTTTCAAATTATGCAAATTGGGTCGACTAGTTTGACCAAGTTTTGTAAAACCCTATATGATAAAGAATAATAAGGAAAAAGGTTGACCTATTGAATAGTATTCATTAACTTATATGCTGGAAAAAATAATTAATAGATAGAGTTGACCTATTTGATAGTGTGTGCTAATCTAGAACTAAATAAGAGTACTATGTCTAATAATTTGATCCAATAACTTATAGTTAATGAAGACCTACATAAACAAAATAAAGTCATTTTGAAATAAAACTTACAAGTATTAGATTTAAAGTTAGGTTCACCAAAATATAGGCAAAGGGAAATGTAAATTATCTATGAATCAATCATATCTTGGAGAAGATAAATCCTAATTACACTTCTAATTATCAACACATTAGATATTTAGATTCATGACATGAATGGTTCCACTAGACCTAGCCAAGGGATCTCTTACCACAATGATATCACTAAGGAGGGTTATAAATCCTCCAGTCAAGTAAACCTATGTAATAACCCTAACTAGGTCCTATATTTTCATATTCACTAAACTAATAACAAGTAAAGCAAAAGTATAATCTAGTGGTCACCAAAGCTTCTAGAAAATATGAGGTTAGTAAATATAAAATTAAACATGCATAAGAAAATCCTATTTAATCTATGTATAGGTAGGACCCTAATTCATGGAGAGGGCAATATATTCAAAATCCATCACTTATTCTACTTCTATTTAATAAAAGAGAGGATCAAAGTTAGAGATACTTGACTTGAAGACTAACCCCTTAAAACTTAATCTCTCACTTGGCCAAAAGTGCTTCATAAGACTTTTTATGGTTTATAAGGATCACTAAGAAAGTACAAAGCATCCAAGACTTTTCCACAAGACAATATTATTCTCCAAGTAGAAGCCTTGATCTAAGAATCCTCAAGTACAATGGAGAAAGAATGAATTGTAAAAAATCACAAATGAATAATTAAATCTTATTATCCTTCTAAGAAATGGTCAAATGAATGTGTATATATAGATAAATCTAACCGTAGTCCTTTCCAAAAGTTTAGACCAATAAGGTCAAGCCAATCAACATTGTATTGTTATTGACAAAAAAAAATTAAGTCTTGGTCTAGGTCAGTTGCGTGCCAACCTAAACCATATATAAGTCTAATCAATTAGATTACAAGGTCTATGGGGCTGACAGTGTAACATAAACCATCAAAAAAGGATTTTAGGCTAAGAAAGGGCTAATAAATGTGTAAAATGACTATATGAAGGTGCAAGAGATGATACCAAGATTAGGGGAATGTTTTTAGGAGATGTTTAGATTGATATCAAGTTGTAGTAAAGGGACAAAAATCTTGTGAAACACCAATGATATGCCCCCCTTTCTAGGTGCACCCTTTAAGGCATGCATTTAGAGATATTGAGACTCGATGGGTTCCTGTAAGATAGAAAGAATAAATAATTGATAAAATTTGAAAATATTATGTGTATACACATTAATGCATTAAACTTTCTAAGACATACAGATAAAACTTTTATATGTATGTAATGATTAGCTTCCTTGAGTAGTGTAGTCATGATTTAACACCCTTGATATTCTTGGAACTACTCTCCTTTTCAGGTTCAAATGGTTACTTTTTATAGGCCCAAGATCCTTATATCCAAAGGAACTCATGAGATTGGGTGTTTTAGAAGGGGAAATTAAGAGATAATACATAGGATAAAGATATACCCTCATTGATTTTAGAATTAATGCTAGTTCAGTCTAAGGATTGATTAGTTTAACCTTGTTTTACTCATAGAAAAATGTTTATTACCACCATAGGATCAACGTATGTGTGGTTACACCATAAAACAATGTTTATTACCACCAGAGGATCAATGTATATGTGGTTACACTTATAATTGATTACCATCCAAAGAAACCCTTACTCAATATTGTTAGTCAGCCAAGATTTACTAATTTTATAAAATAGGGGTGTTTTAATTTTGAAATAAACATAAAATTAGAGCAAGGTAAGGCATAAAAGGGGGGTTTATAACTCAAATAATGCTAGCGATTTAGAGTTTAAAACATGCCAAGCCATATTTATACCACAGTGTGCCTACTTCAACATTATATAGAAATTCTAGCCATTGAGTGGGTGAGCTTTTAAAGGGACACCAATATGAATATTTTACTTGAATTTCCTCCACATAATGTAAACACCCAAAAGATTTTTATTAATTAACACACAAATATTTTAAAACACTTTATAACTAAAATTACATAAAGCATAATTTGTTCATAAAATATTGAAAAGAACATATAAGGGATTAGACTAGAAAATGCACAATCTAACTACCATTTTCATCTCTACAACATAAAAAAAAAATAATTCATCATGCATAAACATCCCATTAGAACTTATAAAAAATGGACCACATTTCATGAGAAAAAACTTAGTTAAAACAAATAAAATCATTCTATTAAAGTTTTAATACTCTCTTTACACAAATTACCGACCATTCACAAAGAGGGTAATTTACAATATATAAAAGGAAGGGGCTCACCTATTATTATCCAGAAATTCCCATTCTTGGCCACAATGGCCACTCAAGGTTGTTACAACTTCTAAGATTCAAAAAGAACCAAAATATTATACAACTATTTATAGGAAAAACTTTATGAAATTTCGATGCTCAACATTTCGTATCCTCTTTTGTGATCCTTCATCAAGAGATAAAAATAATGTGAAACAAAAACACCCAATGGTTATTAAAATAATAAGGAAAATATCCATTATAAAATGTTTCTAAATTAAAATAAAATAGTTGTTGCTAAAAAATTCTGAAAATGAAAAACACTCTAATAAAGAAAAAACAAAGAATTCACATTTTTAAAAAAATGAATCAATGAGTGCTAAATAAAATAGTTAAAATCAAATATAATTAAAACTAGAATTAGAATTCGAATTAAAATTATGATTTAAAATAAATAAAACTAAAATTATAATTAAAATTATGATTTAAAATAAATAATACTAAATTTGTTAATAGGAATAAGTACCCATCTATAAATTACAATTTTATTGTTGTAAATAATTAAGAGATTTTTATTATAATAACAACCAAAATAAAATTTAAGTCCTAATAAAAATACCTCACAATAAATGAAATTTTAAGATCATTAAGAGATGTCAAATTAAAGACCAAAAAAAGAACAATCAACCAATGCAGCCTAAGAAAGAAAACACTAACAACTATACAATATAGGATTTCAAGCATGACTTATTCCAAGTAGATCATCTCTATTTAAATTAGATGGGTGTATCAATATTTCAAGGGCCTCTTAGATTCCATTTTTAAAAGTGATTTTTTGCAATGATGACACTAGCCTCTTTTATATTTATATCATGCTTGGTCTTACAAAGGTGTTTGATAAGCAGATTTATCTTTTCTTTTAAGACAAATGTCTACTTCATGCTCCTTAACTCTATTAAAAACCAACCTTAATGTTTCCCCTATGTAATGGATGCCACAAGAGCAATTTATAATGTAAACTCCACTATGGAGGTTATGGTCTATATGGTCCTTCACTAACCCTAAATTCATACACAAATTTTTCACTGGAAGGAAAGTAGAGGTAATATTCTAGCATTTGAAAATTTTGACTGTAATTTAAATGTTAATTTTATTTGATGCTAACTGATTCCTTTTAAAAAAAAGTGAATTATTTATTTTGTATTTATTAGTGTTTTTACATTTTTATAATTTTTTTAGCAATGACTATTTTATTTTAATATAGAAATTTTTTACAATGGCTATTTTCCTTATTATTTTAATAACTATTGGGTCTTACTATTCCAAATTTGTCAGGATCTTGCTCCTCAAATAGAGCACATATTATTACTTATTTTATTAACAACTAAACACGGAATTATACCAGAATCAATAAGTAATTAGAAATATGAAACAACACAGGATTTGAGAGACAATACACAATTGTATTAAATACTTAGAAGAAAATACAATAAAGAAGATGCCACTTCTTCTTCCACCTCAAAGGTTCACCACGCCTCAAGACATTCTCTCTCTCTCTCGGTCAAAACAATCAACTCCAATACAGAATTAATGTTCACCTCTCCAACCAGTCAGTAACGCGCTGCCAATTCACCAAGTACACAACCGTACTCCAAGTAGATCTCCTGCTCTCTGCTGCTAGCTGCAAATCACTAGACCTTACTCACCAATGTAGATATCTCTACACCCTTGAAGAACCCTTGTACTTGCCTCACCAAGTCCTTATGATTATTCAACCAGTACCCTGGTGGATCAGCTCCTAGACCTTGCAAACCCTGCAACTCTCCCTGATCATACACTCTCAGCACCCCTATGGAACTAGGAGGAGCTACACTAGCTCTCTCTAAAAGCTCAATGGCTTTCTAGCACACCCTTTTACAATACATCCCATGAGTCCATATATATATCTCATGATTACAATAATTAGACACGCAACTTAAGACTAAGACTAGCCTTTGACATGCAAACAAACAGTCCAAAAATAGACTCTCTGAGATCAACATGCAAACTGCCTGTTCTCACAAAGGCTGCCGACGTCGGCTCCTCCATGACCGATGTTGGCCAACTGGTAACCGACGCCCATTGGTTCCTCACTGCTATCTGACCGACGTAGGTTGATCAGACCGATGCCGGTTTCCCTGCAACTGGCTTTGCAACTCTGCATCCTCCTTAACTTCTCCTGCTTGCATCCTGGTGAAGCTTTTAGCTCCACAACCTAACAAAATTATTATTATCTCCTCATGAAGGATCACATAATAGGATCTAAAACATTGAGTATTAATATTTCACACAAATTTTCCCAAAAAGGGTTATGTAATGTTATGGATTGTGAAAACGTAAAATATTTAACCAAAATATTTTCCATCTCTAAACTTCTTAGGTTGTGCCTCTCTGGCCACCAACAATTTAAAATCTCATTATAGCTAGGATAGGTTCATATGTGGCTCCCAAAAGATAATCTTTGATTGCATCAACATTCATTGATGTACTTGGAATGGAACCTCTAGGGACATTTACACTTCTAAAACCTGGATAATGCTTTGAGTAAATTGAATTGAGACTTATAGAATTACCTTAGATCTAGATTTGTTATCCTTTTATGATAGTTTTCTCTTCATGACTTGATCAAAGTGACCAAAATGAACTTTAAACTCACATTTGTCTAGTAGAGTATAATTCGGGTGTATAACACCATGATGTTGAACTCCGAAAACTAGGTCAACATCCTTTCCCTACTCTCTTAGAGAGGTCCTAAAACTATCTATGAGAAGGCCAACCATTCTTAAATTGAGTCATGCATACTCCTAGCATAGGTTTGATAGAGACTCATGTCTAAAGTAGGCATGAGTTTTTACTATGGGAACATGCCATTATGGAAAACCATGAAAATAGTTCTACACTTGATATCTAAGATAGAAATTTTTTATAAGTACACATGGTCCCACTAGAGAGGTTCTTTGATTTTGGTTAGTGATATTATATAGGAGGTAGGTCCACTTTATGCAGATGGCCTATCCTAAACCTACTTTATCTTCTTATTTTGGGCCTTGAGTTAGGTAAGTACCTCCTTATCATCTACAGGGTTGAGGTGGACCTTGTCTTCCTTTCTATCCTCATGGACATAATTGATGTTGATACAGGATTGATACCTCCCCACATAGGCTTGGATGATATTGTGGGGATCCCATTCTCTATATTCTACCCTACCTAGGGAATAATAATCCATGCCTAAAATAATCTTATTAAATGAGGGGAAACTCATGTATATATGATGCCTGATGGTGATAGGGGAAGTCTAGGAAAGACTGTTATCAGTGGCTAATGTAGTGACCAAATATTTCCTCAACTAATAAATAAACAATCTATTACTCTTCTAACTAGTTTAAAACTTGGTAAGGCATTTGAGGGCACTAGCCACTCAAATGATGGTGTCATCCCTATAATACCATTAATCACCTATAGAGGTAATATATTACCTTATTTCATTATAAATGTGAGGCATGGCTACCTTGTTGATGGCCATATAGAACACTGAATAAGACTAAAAATATCTCTTGATATGATTCCATTAATGGTGGCCATATAGTTTATAAAAAACTACATAGACCACTGTACCTCTGTGAACCCATAGTGGAAAGGTAGAAGACTTAAACAAAATGGTGACACAAATTACATCCAATAATTATCTCATCATATATAAATTACCTCCAACTTGAGCTTTTGGTACTTCCTTGACAAGGTTGAAGTTAATTATGCCTAAAAAGTATGAGACTTGATCACCTTTAAGTATTATATGTAATAGGTATAATATATTTATGTGCACATAGTTAGTCACCCTAAAAAGTTAATACATCAAGATCATCCCCACATGAATCCCTTCTTTGAATGTGTAAACCATGTAAGACTTGATGTCTACCTTATTATCCCATTTAACATCTAGGTTTTCCATCGAGTCCCTCAAAAAATTATATATTTGATAGGTATTAGTCCATGTATCAACTATGGCCATGTTATAAGAGAATATGTATTATAGGAGGTTATATGAGGCCTTGAATGCACTCCACAAAATATAGAAGATCCTATGATGGGAGCTCATAAAATACACAAGATCATGAGCATGTAATGGCACTCACTTGGTAGTGAGATACATTTTGTCAAATAGTTCTACATAGGGGAAGACCTTTGGCTTGGCTACAACTCTTTGTAACCCACACTTCTCGTATGCCCTAAAGGTTTCTCAGAACTTAAATTTTTCCTCATCATCACTAGAGTTAGACTTTGTAATAAATTTCATTACTTTGAATATGTCATCATAATGCTTGAAGTGGGTTAAGCTCTTAAATAAGGTGGTGTCTCTATATTCAAGATTAGCCTTGGGGTTAGTGGATGAAGTAACCATATAATAAAAAAGATAGATCTCTATGATAATGAATTATAAGAAAGGAGAATGTGGGGGCATAGGAATGAGAATAAATCTAGGAGGTAAATTCTAAGAAGATGGGAACAATAATGATAAAATAATTTATGATTGGCTATAATTAGGTATTCTAAAAGATCACTTACATTGATGACTCTTTATGGCTCACCCAAAAAAATTTGAATTTGAGTTGGTGGCTTTATCTCTTCATTTATTTCGTAATTTGGAATTAACTTAGAGATTTTGAATACATGTTCCCTGCTAAATTTGGAGATTACAAAAGAACATTCTGAATTATCTAATTAGGAAACAATTTACCATTTAGTAAGATTACAGTAGGCACACAACTATATTTCACCTATGGAATCCTATGTAGCCTTTATCTTATGAAAAATGTTCATTTCCAATTTGACCTACCTATAATGGATACTACTAAGGAAAAACCCAATAATTCACCTTTATATGTTCAGGGGTAGGAATTGCTAGCTAGAGGAGTGAGATGAAATGTGGCATCATATGATTAAATTTTTAAATCTAATTATACCTCCCATTGATTACCTAGGGGTGCCTCAAGCCTATTTTTCTAGTGTTTATGGGAGGGACACATGGTATTCTTTGATTTAGATAGGCTCTCCAAAGCTCTAAAATCTTAGATAGGTCTAGGGGACTGAAAAATCTAACAATGGGGTCTACAAAGTGCTTACTCATTCAATTAGGATCTCCAAATCTCTAACATATCTAAGATTTCTAGGAGACTGACCAATTTGATAATGGGTCACGGTTGGTGAACCAAAATAAGCCATTCGAGCCAAGAAGTTCATTGAACAAATATAGCTCATACATCAGACTGTTCATACTCAATTGGAGAAAATTCAAGCCAAGTAAAAAGCTAGGCATGGAAAACATCGTATTGATCACTAATTTGTTGTAGGTGATATGGTATGGCTTCACATTACTAAGGAAATATTGATAGGTGAAGGTAAAAATTTGAAACCAATTTGGTATCTCCCTATATCTGACATCTTTGATAGGTTTAAAATACTAACAACTCTGATAGTGGGGCTATTATGGCACTTCCTCATTTGGTTGGGCTCTCCTAGGCTTTGACATAACTCATAAGTCTAATAGACTAACATCTCTGATAGTGGGTCTGTATGGTGCTTCTTCATTTGCTAATTATTTTTCAATAAATTCAAGAAAAATAGCAAGTTAAAATGAAGCCATGTAATCAATTCAAATGTTCACCTACTTGCCAATGAAGCTTTGTGAGATGCCAAGTAGGACTCTAGGAGACTGAGAATCTAAGAGAGCGAGACTTTAGGAACCCTAAAATAAGTTCAAACCTATGAAAAAATAGTTATAAAAATAAAAAAATTCTAAGTATGAAAGTTATTTGTTCTTATTAGGTATCAATAAGGACTCAATCATGTTTAAATCCAAAAGGCCATAAGGGCACTTGGAAAGACCAAATTATCATTACAAGCATGTTATACATTATGAAAAATGAGGTAAAACATATGTTTGAGGATTTTAATAGAAATATGTTGATCATAAAGGGGTTAGAAATTTTGGAATTTCGAATCAAGAATTTTAAGAAGGGTCCCCCACTTCTATGATGAAGGGGGTGTGTTGGGCACAATAGTTATACCACATGACCTTGGATAGATTGGTTAGATTATGTTTACATTTGAGTATACAAATGAGTTTTAGTGATCTCATTGGCCTTGAAATAAATCACCCTTAAACCATATTTGGGGCATGATCACCCTCCATTTCTCCCCTTCACATTTATAGGATTTTATTTTGAACCTTTCTCTCCAATACTTCAACTATGAAACATCATCACCAAAGCAAAGTATCAAGGGGAAACATGGTCTCATTGACACATATGTGTATTCATTTCTTGTTATCTTTAATTTGAAGCATTTAAATTATTAACTTTCATATTATATGAACTAATTACATTGTAACATGATTTTGATTATAGGTAATAAAAAATTCAAATGGGGCTCAAGTAAAAGTGAGGTGTGTTGTAAACATCAAGGTATGCATTTAGTCTCATTATCAGAGTAAATTCATCCTTATGTATTAATATATTAAGGGGGGGGGGTGAATGTAGATACTATAATCTGATTATAAATGATATTTTAGTCTTATACACTTAACAAATACTAATCATGGCTCAACCCTTTAGTTCCTAACCTTTCCACTTCTATAAGGATCACATTCTCCATCTCACTATGCCTAATTATTTATCTTAGAGCCTAATTATAATACTATAGAAACATATATCACTTTTAACTCACACTTTATATAATAAATTATTTATATCCTACTTAGATGGTCATATATCCATAATATATTTCTATTTAACAAGACACTGCCATATAGATTAGGGTAATAACATCGATGCTCGTGTCCCAACTCTAATGCTAGTGTCCCTAACATATAAATAATCAAATAAAGAATATATCAATGTGTATGCATCAAAATATAGTATTAATTTAACTCTCACTTTAGATAATTTCAAAAGGTGTGGTTTAAATACATGTAAAATATGATTCATTTATGACATTTATCAAGCAAGCAAGCAAGCTCACACTACATCACACTACATTACAAAACTAAGATATAATACCCCATTATTCCATATTTTGAAATAATTCATAGGATTAATATTATTAAAATTATAAATCATTCAAATATTATTCCTTGAGTAATATTTGTTAATTATATTTAGATCACTCCATGCACTCACATATAACATACTGTACAATTATTCACACACAAGCCCACATAAAGGGGATAAATACATTGGTCTAAGGCCCTATTCTGAGTATATAGATATGTAGGAAACATTCATTGATAGAGGGGTCCTTGAGGTCAAATCAAATTCAAATGAGCCCATGAATCCCTATTTTTCAAGGTGATATGCCAAGTTAGAGGACCTGGGGTTTTGAGTAAAAGACTAATTCTAGGAACCTACACACATGATCTGAGTTGATAACTTTCAAGGAAATAGTGATTTTAAATAGGTATAGGTGGATATTATATAATAGTGTCTATATCTTTAGCTAGAAAGAAGCATCAAAACTAAGGCATAAATGTCAATGATAGTATCCAGATCTTGATGGTAGTGTTTAGGCTCATAAAAAACTAATTTATAGATTATAACGAATCAAGGCATAACATTAATTTGTCTTCCATAGTCAGATCTACATGTGCATCACTAAAAAAACAAATTATTTTTCTCCTTCATATTGAAACTATCATTATATATTTTTACATTGTACTTATCTATATTTAACATATTCTTAGGTTTAAAACATTCATCAAAATATTGTAAATCTAAATTAATTTAGTTGGCCTAATTTAAAATATCTCATTCTAATTTTATTAGGCTATTCCCACCTAATCATTTCCAAAAAGGGTTAAACATATAGAAATAAAACATGAAAACGCAAAAAAAACATGTGGTGGTATAATTTGTCCCTATCGCTAAATCAACAAATGTTGCCTTTATTGCTTGTGAAATGGGCCTCATTAATATGAATTCACTCTAAAAATGAAATATAGACACAAAAACTAGAACATGTTATGGTATTTAATATGTCTCAAATCCCTAAATTAAATATTCCCTCTATTTCATGTGAAAGGGGACCTATTTCCATGAATTCACTATAAAAAGGCTACATGAACATAGAAAAATGACATGTTGGTCTAACATGCCCATGTCCCTAGATATTATTAAATTTCATTGCTTTCTTATGAGAGGGAAAACTTTAGTGACTTTCTCTCTAAAATGAAGATAAAAACACAAAAAATATAGATGGTGGTCTATTTTATCCTATAGCCATGGTTTGAAAGAGGTTGAATAAGTCAACCACATCTTCGACTACCACACCTCAATGCTTAAAGAATCATTGAAGAACATCAAACATGGAGAGTATTTTGGAGGACTTATTAACTATTTGTAACTAAATTAATGAGTTAACTATGGTCATTGATGAAATTTTCCTCTCACTTCCTTGCCACTCTCATTGTTCTTCTCTCCTCTTTTTGCTATATGTTCAGGCATTAAGGCCTTGATCTATAATCCCAATCTTGGGCATGAGAAGAGTCTGCCTAGATTAGCACTTTTTAACATCATAAGTAAATATGAATGATTATTTTTATATTCTTTCATATAAGTTTAGTCTCTTCTGATTAGTTTGATTTACACATATGGTAGTTGTATTCCTTGGTAGGTCCTAATCTAACCTAGTTACTAGTATATGATCATATATATGTCACAAATAGTGTTTGAATGTTGAGTGACTAGGCTTGGAGTAGATATTTTATTAATAAGTACATTAAATAAGGCCTTCCATTATTACCCTCATGTTTTTATTAGTTATTGAAACCTTTATATGAAACACTTTTGCATATGAGCCTTTGAAGTTGAAAGATTGAATCATTTACATTGCTTATTAGTGTTTGTTGAAGTCCAAATTGAGTGGATGAATGTTTACATTAGTGCATCACCATACCTTAGAGTAGATTCATTTTATGTACCTTATTTCCCTTTTTAACCCAATAGTAATATGTCTTAGTAACTAATCCAAATAGATCTACTAGGGGAGATAGCCCCATAATCTAGAGGTCTGGTCTAGTTATAAGGTCACCCATAGGCTTTAGGACATTCTCATGTTAGTCCAAGTTTGAAGTAGAATTAAACACTCTCCTTCAATAGGGTGAAAATTTTGTTGATAATAGTTCTAATATTATTGATGGGACTGATTCAAGCATTGGATCATTCACATGAGATTATTAGTCTTCAAAAGTATATTTGAGCACTTATAGGCTAGGATTTGTAGTCAAAAGTCATCATTTCAAAGGTATGAGCAGTTCTTATTCATAAGTTCATTGATATTCATGTGCATTATGATGATATATGGATACATATGGGGTATATTTTTTCATTCCCTTCCTTAGTAACAACCTTATGATCCATTCAAATTCCATTATGATCCCTATCAATCTCATTCTAACCCCTATTAGCCTTACATTTACCCTTGTAAATAATATGAGATCCCTTATTAGGCCTATGATCCTTTTCAATACCAAGATTACTAACCAAATTATGAGGCTCATTCATCTCTTTGGTAGCCTACTTATCAACCTTATTGTCTATGGAAACATCATGATGTTTGTGGTTAGCCTACTCATGTCCCAAGATAATCTATATCAAACCTCAAAAAGACCTTATTGAGTATGAAAAGCACATGGTGAGCATTGACACTTTGAGAAGCTATGGACGAGAAATCCCTAGGCATGAGATTGAAAACATGAGGAATTCATTACTGTAGCCCAAAGAAGGGTGTGCATAATTCATAAAATAGTGTCATTCAAGGGTTAGTATTGACATGTTGGATAAAGGGGGTCTAATTTTAAGGATTGAGGATATATTAGTAGTATATGAGGGGAAAAAAGTTCACCATAATAAACAATATGTTCCCTCCTTAATTACACATCTGTCCTCCATTAAAATCCTTTTCCCACTCCAGAGTGTCAAACAAGTTTGTAAAAACCCTCAAAGTTCCTCACAGGTCTTGCCAACTTTTCTTACTTGGAGGTATGTCTAAGAGAGAGAGTTCAAAAAGAGGGAGAAGTGTATTTTAAGAAGGCTAAGTTCCATGTTTCACAATAAACTTTGCAAGGGCACTCACCTTTTGATGAAAATGAAGATACCTCTAATCAGATTGTACTTTATTTTGAGGCTGACCTTGATAAACAAGTTGAGCTTGTAAACCAACTCCTATAGTAGTTAGTGTTAGCTTCAAAAGCAATCCCATCCCAACAAGAGGTTCTTCTATTTATGCCCAAGGATGTAATAAGTAACAAAGAACAAGTTTTTAATGTCCCCATTTTGATCATGCATCAGAGTTTGATGATTTAGCCTATTACCAAGTCCTCTTAGGCTAATAATGGTGTTTAGGGGACCCTGTTATGGAGTTACCTGGCATTCCAATTGGTAGTTAGTAGTGTTTTCACCTCCAAATCTTGGTATGTTATAAGGCATATTTATTTAAGGGTTTATAGCTTTATTTGTATACACTTACTATTTATAGTAAGCTAGTTAGATGCTAGAGACCCACCTTACTATTTTTAGTAAGGCATCCAGATGGATAGAGTGTGTAGTGGGTAAGCCGGTGGTGAAGTTAGAATTGATGAATGATGTTTATCTATGGAGTCTTAATTATTATTAATGTAAAGCTTTAATAATAATTAAAATGTTCACACCATTAAATGTTATTTGACTTTATTATTAAAAGGGTTATTTAATGATTATAAAGTTAAATTATAAAGTGCATATTATGGGCACCCACTTGAGGGATAATATAAAGTGCCAATTTAAAAGGAGATATAAGTGATTATTAAAATATACTTTATATTATTTGGTTGTGCACCAAATGGAGGAACTAGTAAATGAAATTAAAGTGAAATTAAATGAGATGAAGCCAAATACAAATTAAATATTATATATAGGGTTTTTGAAAAGGGTTTGGCTTCAATCTTTTCTATTTCTCTCAACTTGGCTTTGTGATTTGGCTTTGGAGGTGAAACCTAGGGTTTTTCTACAATTTCAATCTTGGAGAATGTAGCCTATCTTCGAATGTGCTTCCTACAGGTGTGCAAGATCACGAAATGGTTGTAATTACTAGTGGATTTATCTCAGAAGTCACATTTGAGCTTATTGGAAGATTATTATCAAATGTTTATAAGGGTTTGAAGATTAATCATTTGTAGATTAGAAGTAATTGAAGATTAATATTATAGAATATCATTGCTTCTATTTGTACTTACTCTTTTTGGCATGTGGGATTCATAAAAATAATTTAAAAGGAGTTTATCATCAATAAATGTGAAGCATTTGAGGAGGAGATCACTGATTGTTGATAGGAAAAGTGTTCAAGATCATTCTCTTGCTACTAACACTATCTACTATAGTGACATGAATAGTGCCACTACAATGATTCAACTACTAACTTCAACATCATCCTTTCCTATTTATTATTGTTCATTTTTGTATTACTCAAAAAATGACATGATATTATAGTACCCCCATATCAGTGATCAGACATGTAGCTGCATATTTCACATTCTATTTCAGTCTTCTACCATTATTATCAGCTCATACCAACTTTCATACATTGTTTTTTCATGGTGGCATTGAACGGGTATGTTATTGGCATATTGGGTATTCAATATTTCATATGTATTGGGTTTAATAGTGATGTTAGTCTGATTAAGTCTATATTAGATCTAAGTTTTTGTAATCAAACCTAAGTTTAGTGAGAAATAAAGCTTATTTTTGTATGACATTGCAATGTTTATTTGTTGGTTATATTCTTTTTTATTTGGCATATTAATATTGCAATCAAGACCATTTCATATCCCCAAAAACATCAAATATCAAACTTAGAAATTAAAATCATAATTTATAGATTCAAAAATCAAAAGTTGCATGACAAGTGTTTGACAAAATGTTAAGACAATAGAAGTTAGGAAATTTAGGGCAGATTTAGGGTGGGACACGTCAATGGTACCAGAGCGGTTTCCTACCATCCTACATTGGGTTTAAATCAAATAGTCATTGAGCTCACATAATCAAATTTTGAGTGACTAGCACTCTTTCATATTTATTTTTATAGTTTCCATTCCAGTTTTAAATATGAGTTCAAGCAGTGATAAAGAAATAGTATCAGGTGATTGGAAGTGGTTGGCTAGAATACTTTATGAACAGGGTAATAAACTTAGAAGTTCAAAACAATATAGACATGATACTTTGTATATTTTGAGAATACTAGAAGAATAATTAAGTATTATTGGATAGTCACCTTATTCATTTCTACATATTTCCATGACTCTAGTAGTGAATTCATTAGGTAAGCATAATTTTATGAGACATAAAGATAGTGAGATTAAACTCACTATTGCCATTACATTAGTCAGACCATGAGAATCATAACTCCTTAGGTTCCTTATGATGTGATCATAATGAGGGAAGTGATATATATGATTATTCATAGTCTAGTTGGGATAGATGATATTAGTAGTTCTACCTTTGGAAGGAGGACCAAAATCCTTGAGTTGATGGCATAAGTGAGATCTTGCATTGTCATGATTGACTATGATTATCATGATCTTGCTTTGCAGTTGTTCCATCTCTTCTTATATTTTATTAGTGAGAAACATGACAAATATATCTAGGACTACATGATATATATCATGGTTACAATTATTAATGACAATGATGACATCTCTCACTCTATCTTTTCATTACTTCTATCTATCCATAGGCATGAACATGAGTTATCTCTAGCTACGAATGATTCGTTACATGGTGTTTTCAAAAAATGTGAGGGTAAGTTAATGCCATACTTATTCATTAAGGAGTAGAGGGAAGGAAATGAAGAGAAGACCATACATCATGATAGTGGTATGGTAGAACTTTAGAATGTTATTCACAACACCTAAGAAGTTGTTATCAACCTTGATGAAAATTCTAATTTTTGTTATAGTAGCAAGTTTTCTTTACATCAACATGAGTTTACAGCAATTACACATGAAGATGATGGTTACATGGGATTATCTAATTCAAATAGTCAATATTTTTGTATTACTAATGCATTGTGTGTTGAGGACTAATGCCATAACAAGTCTGATTTTACAAATTAGACCTTAGAAAATAAATCATAAAATTTACTTAATGGTGATTGATCCCAGGATAACTCTTTGGATGAACATGTAGCTACTTTGGAAGAAGTGTGTGATGATATTGTCACATCAGTATCTTCTACCTTGACATTTGAGCCATCCCATGAGGTACACAACAATAATACCTTAGTTTAGGATGTGTGCAAAGTTGAAGGCACACATAATGATGGTTACCAGATAGTGAGTGATGATGATTTAGCCTCTTATCATAGTGTTGATTATAAATCAGTAAATTTGTGTGGAGATTTTTTTTCATAGGGGTGTCATATTTTGGTAGGGAAATTGAAGGTTAATGATAGTATGATTACTACAACCATATAGTATTTTGATGTTGCTTGTTAGATGTTGGAACTTATGGTTTGATTACTCCTATGATAGATGAGCACTTTGATAGTGGACTTTCCCTTACAAAGTTTCATACACTTTAAGAAGCAATTGGAATAATGAAACAAAATTACCTAAAATTACTATTTGATACAGATTATCTTCTTAAGTGGGATGGGATCTATTATGATGCATTAAAAATAAAAGAGGAAGAGGTTGATGAGATCACCCATGAGATTGAGGTGATTATGAAATCTTTGAAGAGAACTCAATTGGCCCTTCAAGATTCATAGTCATGGATATATGAGCTTACCATGGAGTTGATCTTGGCACAATTTTCACCATCTTCAAATATATTTCAGATTTCTATGGCAATGATTTGTGATGATTGTACATCTATGGGTTGTGGTAATGGGTGTAATGAGGATGTGGCAACATCCATTTCACTTATAGGTGTAGGTGACATAGATGGGATGGGTGTGTTGGATGAGATTAGCATAGAACCATATGTTTCACCAAGTGTTCTTGAGGATAATCCCATTACATGTAATACGAAGTAGGTGATTGATAGCTTTTGTGATGTAGTAGTAAATTTTCTAGAGAGTTATATAATAGATCATGACACTACTCCATCTTATTCATAGGAGATATGCAGAGTTTCATCTAGTGGGGAGATTGGTTTTCATGTTGATTTATTTCCCTCTCTTGGAAGAAAATTAGTCTTTTTATCCCATGCATCTAATTTTGATTGACAACCTATTGAGCCATAGGATGGAGAGATATGTTATGTTTCAGACAATTTTAGATATTCTTATCTCTATATGATGGATGGATGTGAGTTTTGGTTGTATTGAGATCCAAGTGGTGATAAGATTGGAACTATGGTTTGTATGGGTCCTATTGGGTTACTTCACCACTCTTAGCATGGTGAAGTTGATATCAGATAAATGCAGTGAAAGTTAGCAAGTGGTATGCATGGTAGACTTTCATTCTGGGTTTGGGATCCAAGGATATTTTACATAATTGTGTTTATACTAATGCTATAGGATTTAGTTGGTGACATGTGGGTCATTTTACAATTATTCCCTTGGGCCTTTGATGGAGTGATGTTATTTCTTCAGCTGTAATTGCTTAAGGACAAGCAATTTTAAGGAGTGCAGACTGTGATGTCCCCATTTTGAGCATGCATCAAAGTTTGATGATTTAGCCTATTACCAGGTCCTCATAGGCTAATAATGGTGTTTAGGGGACCCTGTTATGGATTTGTTTGGCTCTCCAATTGGTAGTTGGTAGTGTTTTCACCTCCAAATATTTGGTATTTTTTGAAGCATTTTTATTCAAGGTTTTTTGGCTTTATTTGTATACACTTACTATTTATAGTAAGTCAATTGGATGTTAGAGACCCAAATTATTATTTTTAGCTAGGCATCTAGATGGATAGAGTGTGTAGTGGGAAAATCAATGGCAAAGTTAAAATTGATGAATGATGTTTATCTATGCAGCTTTAATTATTATTAAAGTAAAGCTTTAATAATAATTAAAAAGTGCACATCATTAAATTTTATTTGACTTTATTATTAAAAGGGTTATTCAATTATTATAAAATAAAATTATAAAGTGCATATTATGGGCACTAACTTGAGGGATAATATAAAGTGCCAATTTAAAGGGAGATATAAGTGATTATTAAAATACAATTTATATTATTTAGTTATGCACCAAATGGAGAAAAAAATAAATGAAATTAAAGTGAAATTAAATGAGATGAAGCCAAATAAAAATTAAATATTATATAAAGGTTTTTTGAAAAGGGTTTGGATTCATTCTTGTCTATTTCTCTCAACTTGGATTTGTGCTTTTCCTTTAGAGGTGAAACCTAGGGTTTTTCTATAATTTTAATCTTGGAGAACATATCCCCTCTTTGAATGTGCTTCCTACAGGTGTGCAAGATCACCCAAGGGTTGTAGTTACTAGTAAGTTTATCTTAGAAGTCACATTTGAGCTTATTAGAAGATTATTATCAAAAGTTTATAAGGTTTTGAAGATCAACCATTTGTAGATCAAAAGTAATTGAAGATTAATATTATAGAATATCATTATTTCTATTTGTTCTTACTCTCTTTGGCATATGGGATTCATACAGATCATTTAAAAGGAATTTATCATCAATAAATGTGAAGTGTTTGAAGAGGATATCACTGATTATTGATAGGAAAAGTGATGAAGATCATTCTCTTGCTATTAGCACTATCTGCTACAGTGATGTGAATAGTGATGCTTTAGTACCCATGCTACAGTGATTCAATTGCTAACTTAAACATCATCCTTTCCTATTTTATGTTGTTCTTTTATATTGTACTAAAAAAATGGCATGATATTTCAACACCCCCATATTAGTGATAAGACTTGTAGCTGCATATTTCACATTCTATTTCAGTCTTCTACCATTGTTATTAACTCATATTAGCTATCATACATTGTATTTTCATGGTGGCATTAAACATGTAGGTTATTAGCATATTTGGCATTCAATATCTCATATGTATTGGGTTTAATAGTGCTGTTATAGTCTGATTAAGTATATATCAAACTTGAGTTTTTGTAATCAAACCTAAGTTTAGTGAGAAATAAAGCCTATTTTAGTATGATATTACATTGTTTATTTTTTGGTTATATTCATTTTCATTTGGCATATGAATATTAAAATCAAGACCATTTCATATCCCCACAAAAATAAAATATCAAACTTAAAAATTAAAATAATAATTTAGAGATTCAAAATTTAGAAGTTACATGACAAGTGTTTGACAAAATGTCAAAACACTAGAAGTCAAGAAATTTAGGGCAGATTTGGGGTGGGACATTTCAAAGTTACTACATCCATATTTATAAATTGGAAATAAATTTAGTAGTGAAGGCGAGGAGGATAATAGTCAAACACAAGCTAAGGTATTAAAGTCAAGGACAAATTAGAAAACATTCAACCCCCACCCCTCCCTCCTTAGGAGCCCAAGGCCTTCCCTTCATAGAAGTTTATTCAAGATAAAATGTAGTAGAAAGACGAAGTGATGGTTGTCAAAGTTGACTAGAAAAATGAGAAGGGTAAATAATCTACAACATCATTGGATTTGACCCATCTTATTGAGTTTTTTCAAGGATCACCATGCCAATCCTTGAGAAATAGCTTCTCCTTTATTAGTGTTGACCAAATTTGACTTTTAGGTTAAATTTGGACCCATATAGGTAAACAACTTGGTTTTAAAGATGTTTAGGGGTATAAATATTTCTCATAGGATATATTATAGTTCATTTAATGTTATCTAATGCATTTTTATCCTTACTCATTGTCTAATAGGTTTATTTGTCATTTTGAGTCATTTAATTAGCTTTTAAGGGTCATAAATGCAAGTGGCATAGTTAATAAGGTGACCAGGTGTCCTTGTCTTCCTTAAAATTTTAATAAGGTTAGATTAAATATTAGGTATGTTAGTTACATCATAATATTGTAGGTATTTTAACTAAAACTTAAGAAACTAACTGAAAAAGGGAGAATTTGGCACTTATATGACCCACAAGGGAAGGTAAAAATGAGATAAGGTGATAGAATGTATATTAATCTTCATAAAACTCATATAAATGTTTTGAATTCTCTATAAGTTCCATTTTTAAGCCAAAATTATTCTACTTCTTTGAATTTCTAGACATACAGAAGTGACCATCAAGTTTGTGCTTAGTACAGACAACTCAAGAGGTTTAAGAGAAAATGATTTTGGGAGGTAATAGTAAATTAATATATCTTAATTTAAATATAAATAGTTCAAGTATTGATCAATACTGATTTATGAATCATCCTTTATAAGCTAACTATGTTTTTCTACTTATTATTTCATACACCCTATAGGTTTTGCTCCATTTTGGTCAAGTCCATATGAACTAGTTGGTGATGTTGACTCTAGAGGATTTTTGATAACTTATAAAATGATATCCATACTTATTTTCATGTTTCATGGTGTTTTTATTAGCAATTTGGTCCACGATGAAATAAAGGTACCACCATGTGCAGTCTCAATCAAAGTTTTTCTTGTTTACAAAATGTTAGTTTCTTGTAGAGTTAAAATGTAAGTGGAATATGGTGTCTCAAAAGTTTCAAGGCCATGTATTTCACCCCCTTCCATGTTTATCTTTACCATATTGCACTTTGGAGTAACTTTCAATCTTGTCATTCCTCATTATCAACTTTTCACTCTTTCCTACTTGTAGTCACATGTATGAGCTTATCTATCTTGTTCATGGAATGGTAATAAGTGTTTATCAATTATCCAAGCCATTAAGAATTGAAAAGAGTTAATTTTGATATTTTTAAAAGTGCATGTCTAGTCACAAGCCCATTCACCATGCTAAACTAGTCATTAAACACCCTTTTTATTCTGTTCCAAGTGTTCTCAAGAGATTTCACATTGGAATAAATGTATTTAATTTTTTTTTTAAAGTATCTTGAATGGAAATAATTTATTTGGGAGGTTTAAAATGAGTTTTATCTTCCCATGAGGCATTTTATCCACCCTTGTTGATCTATGCCATACTCACTACCTACATACAACCAATGCACACCTATAGGGGCCTTCTTTTGATGTTATGCTGAAGATAAGGGATTGGGAAATGTGTCAATATTTTAAGGTTGATAGTGTGGATTTGAATTCTTAATGAGGGAATATGAGGTTTTCACAAAGACAAGTACCTTTTTTACTATTCATTCTACTTCACTGCCTATGGTAAGAAGGCCTATCTATAGGTGTATCACAAATTTTTGATAATTATTGTATGGGTATTTGAAACATGAAAAGAGACTTATTTTTTATTATAGTAGGTGAATTGAACATTGAGAACCTGCTTGGAGTGTTTTATGGACAAATATAAAGGTAAACCATGTTCAAAGGGCAAATGATTGAGTTTTGAGACCAAATTCCAAAAATGAGAAATAGAGGTCCAAGGGGTTTTTGTAGGCACCCTGTAACATGTTTACAAACTTTTATAGATCATAAAAATAGGTAAGTTTGATATATTATATCATGGAGAGGGATTGTGTTAATAATAGAGGTTATAAGGTAAGTGGAAGTAGGAAGTGAAAGCCTTAAATTGGCCCTTAAAAATACTGAAAGCATGCATTCTTATCTATAGGTTTGGATGTTTGAGTGATAGTTGATATCATAAGGAGAAAAATAATGCAATCTCATGTTGGATATAATGTTTTAATTGTTTTAATGGTATGAAAATGGCATGAATTTCATCAAGATGAAGTTGATACATAGTTTTTAAAGCATTATGGCCATCTACAAGTGTTTACACATAGATAAATAGGCACCTAAAGCTGGGAAGATAGTTAGTGACTCAAGAAAGGTGTTTGATGGTGTCTTAGCTAATCCAAAGTGGATCCAAGGTGAAAAAAAATACTCTATGATTATGAAAATTTAAGGTAAGTCTATCTATATCATATCCCATGTCCAATAGGTAATATTATCATCTACATGGGTCAAAGAGGTAGGGATTTATAGTCAGTTAGGAAAAACTCAATTTGTAGCTCTCAAGGTGCATATGAAGGTAAAAAAAATAGTTAACATGATGTAATATATTGTAAATACTTCATGAGGATCATTATATTTTATATTAATTATATGAATGATTAAATGATCTTATCCAAACATCTTACAACTTTGTCTCCACCTACAATAATCATTTTGTAGTCTTTAGTATGAATTGAGGTAAGAGAGATGAAATTGCTTAGGAAAAGAGTGAGGTTTTTATAAAAATTGAGAATGGATCATTATTTATAAATAAATTTTTTACACATGCTATAATACCCTTCAAAGATGATCACCCACTCTTCCAATTACCCAAAAGTTGCAGTCCATATAGGTGAGTTAGGAAACCCATGTTGCTCAATGGGTATAAATGAAGAATCTAAGGGAGAAGAGTTGTTTTAGGTGAATTTAAAGATTAAATATAATGAATTTTATATGATTAAATCTTTTTAAATCCTAATATCATTGGATTTATCCTTGAGGATCCATTATTGGGAAGAAGGAGAAAATGTAGGAAAATGACCTTTTTGGAGGCCATTTTTGGGCATTTTGAGTTAGTTAGGTGCCTAAATGAGTGAATTAAACTAATAAATTTGGTAAATAGCATAATTATGACCTTCTAAAACTAAAAAATTCTTCACTTTACCTAGGGAAGAGAGATATACCTCACTATTTTATCTTAGAGGTTAGCTAGTAAAGAAAAATTAGGTTTTGACAAAACAAGCTAATGAGGTCAAAATGGTTAGAGGGCTTGATAGGAAGATTTGAGAACCTAAATAAACATATTATGAGGTTTATGGAAGGAAATTATGCTCTATTAAAATATATTTCAGGATCATACCTCTAAAAATGACCAAAATACCCTTGCACACAGTCGAACTAGATAAGCTTCCTTTAGGCCTAGTTGGTGAATGAAAGGAAAAGGTGAAAAGGAGTGTTAGGAAAGTTGTGTGGTGTATTTTTAAGTTTTAATTATGTGTGAAAAATGTATAATATATCAGACAAACCATGAAATATCAGTCCAAATATCCCTAAATTATAATGTGCATGCTAAACCCATTAGGCCTTGAAGGGACCTAGAACTAATTGGGGGTCCAGCCTCATTTATAGCTCTTGATGAGTTATTCATATGATTGTGACATGTTAATTATATGGAATTAGACATGTCTAAGATTTTGGTATGCAAATAGACCTATGGGAAAGCCAATTTTAACTGTGAGGTAGTCTAAACATGTAGTAAATGTGAAAAAAAGCTTGATAGGGTGATTTCAAGTGTTCGCATCTCCTTTGAAACTTTTCATGGGAACCAAAGGATTTTTGGGGTTAATATGGTATATTAACATCATTTTTGTGTAATTTGTTGGAAGTTTCAATGTTAGATATTTATGAACAAATTTTAAGAAGGAAAACTACCTAAAACCCCTGAAAACCCTTAGTGTAGACCCGATGGATAAAATGAAGTTGGATAGCTGATATAATGATGTAGTTTTATTGTGAAAGATATTGGACCTTTTATAAGATTCCATTAAGCTACTCCCCATTAGGATGAGTTGTATGTAATTGTACATATGAGGGATAAAATAAGGTTTTTATGAATGTTTTGTGTATTGTGTAGGGTATAAGAGGTTTTAAAAGGTATAATAAAGTTTAGGAGGAATATATAGAATTTTTATAACTACATACGGTCATAAAAAATTATAAGTGTTTAAACAATAGCTCTCATCTCAACCAATAAAAATTGACATAGTGAGCACAATGTTGAGAAAGGTGAAAAATTCAAGTGTGAGCCCTTTTAAGGTGTACCTCAGTAGTCTAAGACCATGAATATTCTTAAAAAGTGTTATAAAATCCCTCCCATATATTTTCATGTACAAATTAAGCTAATTTTGAGGCCAAGTCTGATGGGTGACTGAAATAGGAGATTTTTAGACTATAGGCAGTGATGTCTTCATTTAAGGAGTTTATAGATGAGTAATACTATAAAAAATACATGGATAAGAATTATAAAATCCCTCACTCTCATTCCAATCATCAAACCTATCCCTAGTTAGTTGTGGGATGTTCAAATAGGTTCAAATTATGAAGGTAGTTTTCTAAGCTAAGATAAGAAGTTTTATGCCACTTTTCATAAGTTTCATGACTTGTATGGACACTTGAGTTTCCTAACATTGCATGGTTCATTTAACATATCATTATCATGTAAATTTAACCTATTTTATTATCTTTAAAGTTTTCCAAGTGACCTTTGTACTTCCCTTATCTCACCCCTCTCCCAAAAACTATAAATATTGACCTTTTTGGCTCTTTTGAGTAGCTTCTATAGGTTGATGGTGAAACATTAGCCAATTTTGTACTTGAGTGTATATTTAAGAAATAAAAAAAGAAAATTTTCCTACTTACATGTTGCATAATTTAGTGTTTTTGTAATCTTGTTGGTCTTATCTAGTAGAAGATGATGTTTTTTAGCATGTTATCCTTGATTATTCACCAAGTGTGCAAAAGAGTAATTGTTACACATATTTTTTAGTGTTATCTTTAAAGTGTACAAGTGTTTTAAAGTGGTTCATGACTTTATTCTCCAAAGTAATCATTCATTACCCTCCTAATTACCAAAATACCCTTTAAACCTAGCATATGAAACATTGATGTAACAATCTATCTTGTGTTGTGATTTTTGTGTGAAGAAAGTTTTGTTTTGATCCAATAAGAATAATTTTAATCAATAAGATGAAATTCAGTGTTAGTGAATCACCATTTAGTTTTATTAGTTTATCTTCTAAACCCTTTTCATACCAAGTTTATAAATAAGAGAGTGTTTTAAAGAGTGCATCAAGGGAACTAGCACTTCTAGAGATTCATCTCAATAAATTATTTACCCACAACAAGTGAGATGTTTCCATTATTCCACTTGGATGAGGCTAGATAAGCATATCCTCAAGGGGTAAAAATACAAGTGATAATAGTGAGAAAAATGAGGAAGATTTAACTATATTGATAAAATATGAGAGTGAATTGAGTGAGCAAAAAGAGGAAATCATCATTAGGATACCCCTTGAGAAGGATAGATGTGAATAAGTTTTTCAAAATGCAAAATATGATGAATTGAAAGAGGTTGTTTAGGTAAAATATAAGTTTCAAGAAGAATATGGTTCTCAAGAGCTCCTCGATGACATGGTAGCCACTCTTTGTCATGATAGCCCTGATGAGTGTGAGAGTGAGACATATATTCAACTTGTAACAGATTCAAGGCAAGGTGATAACCTTATAAAGTCTTCAAACATCCAAGAAAAGGTATGTGTTCAAGAATATTATAATTTCATTAAATATGAAGGACAAATTCTTGGCCACCAAAATTATTTTATTGATTAAACCCTAATGGTTGATGAGAGTTTGAAGTATGATCATGATTGCATGGAGTGTCAAGGTGATAATGATGACATTTTATGAAAATATATGAACATTTGAAATGAATATCAAACCCTTCAAGGGCTCACACTTCTTATCGAACATATTGAATATCAATTTGCTACTAACCCTGTCAAGTGTTTTCCACAAGAAGAGCATGCCGAAGATGATGAAAGTAATGATGAAGTGGTTGATGAAGTAGTACCTCAAGTTGATACTAACAAACACAAACTAAGTGAGGATATATTTTCCTTTAACATACCTCATGAAGTTCAATATGTCCATCATGAAGGTCTAGACAAGTCACCATTCCATATAGAGTAGAGTGAAGGCACCAACCAAGACATGGTAGATCAAAAGAAGCTTATGATTGAAGTAGAATCAAATTTGTTTATGCAAATTAGATATATATGGGATGAGTATGATTGGGTGTTGGAATTATATGAATAACCAATGCACCTGAGAGTAGAAAAAAATAGTCTTGATGCTTTCCAAAAGGACATGAACATGATAATGCCCCTATATATAAGTAAGAGTCCTCATATAGTAATTAATGCCTAGGTGGACTCAAATCAAGACCTAGTAACTAGATCTCATGGTGCCATAATGACCACTTTTTTTTTTCCATTTGACCCTAGAGAAAAGAATATATTCTCAAGATAGTTATTTTGGCATTTTTGTCTTGTTTCAGTAAGTGGTCAACATAAATAATCTACTACCTTGTTGTTTTGTTTGTATTATTTTGTTGTTTTCCTTAGGTTAGGTGTGTTTCTTAGGTTTAGGTGTTATTTTTTCTCTTTGAGTCTTGTTATTTATTTTAGTCCTAAGGTGTCATAAGTGCTAATTATTTTGTAGTCTAATAGGATAGTCATAAAAAGGATGTTGTCATGTTTAAAGACTATCATTATCATGAAAAGTTAGTGGGTTCACTTGACTAGTAGGTTGTTTAACCCTTGTGAGTTTATACAAATGTTGGTAATTTGGCCTCCCAAGGCCAAATTACAACCCTTATAATTATAAACATTTCATGGCACTCACCTAAGCCTCTACATGGTGATATCATGAATGAAAAGGTTTCATAATTACTTTTTGAAGTCATTCAACACTCTTAGAGGTATCATTGAATCTATTTGTGATCACCATCTCTCCTATATGTCTTGGGTCCTTAGGTGATGTGCTTGATCATCATAATGTTCATTGACTATCATATGAAGGGAGTAGGTCCTAATGTCTTGTCATTGTCATGTCCTCATTTTAATTGGTTTAAAGTATCACGCTAGTGTTTTATTATGTTTAGATGTCTTTAACAAGGATTTGAAGTTGTCTTATAATCTAAAGTAGCTTAATGAAGATGGAAGATGATGACTCACTATGAGTTTCTCTAGTGTATTCAATACATTAAAGGTATCATGGACAATAAGCCTTGAAAGTGTGATGAAGACACATAAAATATAAATTGAAGACTTTTAAGAAGCTATAAGGTACTCTTATGATATTCATTTGCAAATCTTCTTTGTGAAGCTATGTGTATATTATCTAAAAGAAGGTTTTATTATTAATATGAAAAACTATGACCTCAAAATTACAATAAATCATAAATACAATCTTTAAATCACCCTCATAGTCCTTATATTACTTTATTCAAATGATTCATGATTTAACATTGTCCCTTATACAAGTTTAGAAGGTTGTTTTACCATCAAATAGACTCACACATGTGAAAACATCTACCTTTTTGCTATCCAAAACTTATTACTTGTTTTAATATACCTTTTGGCTCACATTATACCTATTTTTCCCCTAAAATGGTAGTTCAAATCTTAAAACATGGAGAAAAGGCAGGAAAAGAGGTATTTTCAACCATTTTTATAGGTTATACATACTAGTATAGTTAGTTCCATATAGTGGGATAATGATAGGTGTTTTAGATAATATTAATGGAAATAAGGTTCAAGACAAAGACAAAACTAACCCTCTTACTCCATAGAGCTCCTTTGCATCTTGGTAGAACCCTTCATGTTTGCATAGGATTCAACCATGAGAGAGAATAATTAAATCTAAAATTTTGGTCAAAGGAGGGGACACTATATATCTTTCATGTTTGGGAATTTTTTCTCAATTTTTCTCTCTCTCTATCTCTTTTATGAACAACCCTTAACAAGGTAGGGCACTCACAATGGTTTCTCAATTTAGGAAGGGAACTAGTTTTCCAAGTTTTCTCCTTTCCTAAACATAGTGATATAAAAATGGAATATATGAGAGATTTTAATGAGTATACACCATTTTTACAAAAAATTATCCAACCCCATTTAACATGTGTGGTGGCTGTAAGAGTAGAAAATTCTTCATGTTTTCTTCATTGTGTAGGCTACATACAGTTTTCTCATATTGAAAGATCCTTGAAACATATATAAAGTATTTGTTAATGTTTTGATCTTATGGTAATAGATTTAAACTCATTTAAAATTCATATATATTCCATGCTCAAATAAGTTAAATCAAGGGACCCATTTAAGCCTTGCCTCTAATGGTGACTATTATCTAGGTAATATGGTCTCTTTAGTATAATGGAAACAAGATATTTGTAGGGAGTCTTTAGGTTGCTTGAGTGGCATATACATAATACCATACTTGAATCATGATATGTATCATTTTACATATAATCATGATCTACCTTACAAACTTTCAATCTCCATCCTTAGTCCACTGTGCAAAGATAAGACTCACTCAATCATTATAAGCCTTTCAAATAAACTATATAGAAAGGGTGTTCACAATTGATACAGAGTGTAAATGGTTAAGAGACCTAAATTAGGTCATGAACCTATGAATATTACATATAATACATGAATAATATGGGTCATTATCATAGTGACACCATTCAAAAAATAATCATAGTCATGTTAATGACCTTCTTAAGGTATTTTAACATCCAAATTTCAACTTTGTCTATATAGATAACATACACCTTCACCTAAAATCATATGTTTTCCATATGATTAGTGAGATAGGTGAGTTCAAGGTGAACTTGTGCTTGATATATGCTATATGAAATGTTAAAATAGTGATAATGGAAACAACCTAATAGTTGATAGTGTCAAAAAAGTCAAGGGTTTGATGAAGTGGCTTGGTAGCCTATATAGTCAAAAACTTTCATCTAGGCCCTAACCTATAGGTCCTTATTTTGATCAAACCAACATAAAATCAATATATAAAATAATATAAGATAGTGATATTTCCCCATGTCTTTATCATTATAGATAGATAGAATGTAAAAAAGATGAAGAGCATCCAAGTCACTTGTTAAGTTGTTGACAGTTAAAGGAATCAATAAGCTAAGTCAATAACTCTAACATGTCATCCATAGATGGCCTATTTGAAAGAGAGTGGGAGTCCAAACCAAATGAAGAGGTAGAGATATTGGGGAAATATGAGAACCTAAATGGATTTCCAATCAAGATTCAAGGCTATTGGCAAAGAGTGTAAGACCTAAATTCCTTATGCACGTTCAAGTGACCCTAATAGGTAGCCTACAACCCTACTTAGAGGGTCAATTATTCTTACACCTAAGTAAAGGAAAAAATATGAGTGAAAGAGGTTTGAAGATTAATTGAAGAGTATAAACCAGTTCAAGGATTAAGAAGAGTCATGGTGTTAGTGATAAGATCAATATACCTAAAGGATACAACCAACATACATCTATAACTAGTCCTAAAAGACATAGTTAATACATATAGAGAGTTTTGGGAAAGTTTGAAGTTTTGAGGCCTCTAAAAATGATCATGATCTCAATTTTATTATGGATTATTGTTGTAATTAGGTTAACATACTTATTCTATTCTAAGAGTTATACAATAAGTAATAAAATTTGTTTTTCTTTAATTCTAGATAGACTTTAGTCAGTTAGCAGTCTATGATGAGACTAGTGAGCTATTTAGAGGTTCAAAGACTAGATGAGTACATTAGAATTCATAAGGGGTTTTGATATAAGAAAGGATGATAATAGTGTCTTCATATGATCTCTAAGGTAGATAACACTGAAATTTGAATTCAATATCCTTGAGGGCTAGATAAGAAAATAGACCTAAAACTGTCTTGTGCATACCAATTGATGGTTTTAGTTATACTTGGGAGTTATTAAACATTTATAATATCTAATAGGTTAGTGAGAAGGATATATTAATTTTTTAAATTTAAAATAACCTCATTTGGAGGCTTAAAAACATAAAACCTAGTCTCAAGGTTGCTTAGGCCTAGTGAAACCAAAACCCTAAACTTGACTATGCAAGCTAAGTAGAGGATAAATGATAAAAAAATAACTATCTTGGGAATGTTGTTAGGACCCAAAGGGTATAACTTGTGAGTTGAGTTTTCCATGTGTTATCTACCTAGATTTCACCCTACTTGAAGGCTTGATAGATTTGGCTCTAAATTCTTCACACTTGGACTAACATTGATATGATATGAGGTGTGGGACACTTGAACTCACACTAAACCTCTAGATTTTGGTGAGGCTGGCTCCTATGATTTATCAATTTGCACGTCTTACTAAACTAATGATTTGTCATGTCCCCTTTTTCGTGGACATTGACAGGTTTGATGATTAGCTTATTATGTGACCTTCGTAGGCTAATATGATGGATAGAGGGTCATAATGGAGCTTGGCTTGACTTTGATTCACAGAATTTCTACATTTGGTTTTCATTCAGGGTATTTCAGATGCATTGAGCCTGAGCTCCTACTTTTTAGGGATATTTGATATGCAGTGGAGCACCTTTATTTTGGTATGTTCATATGCGGAATCACTCCCTGATTCACCTGCTTCGATCGGTTCGAGGATCCGACGTATATTGAGGGAGATATTAATATTTGATTGATTTAATCAAATATTAATTATTTGGTCTCATTAATAATTAATAATTAATTATTAATTATTTTCTCTAATTTTAAATTAGAAACCCTAATGCTAATTTAAGAAAACCCTAATTAGGGCAAGCATATATTTTGAGGGTATAAGGGTTTCACATGGAGGCCATTATGGTTTATGCTTATTATTGATATTGATTCTTGTTAAGAAATTCTTCTGTGAAGACTGAGCCAAGGGTTCCAGGATTCCAATTGCAGTGAAGAACGTCAACTCTTCATTGTGTGCGATTCAGAGGTTGTGAAAGATCAACCGATCTATTGCCGAATTGAGAGATAACTTCACCCAGAAGTTATCATAGTATTACAGGTATTTGAGAGATAACTTCACTCAGAAGCTATCACAAGGGTTTACAGGTATTTTCTTTATTTTGGGTTTTTGATTCAAGAATTATCCAGATATAGATCTTTTGTGTCAGCCCATAATTCTACAGATCAGGATCAGGCATACAGGGTGTGTTATATCAGCGGCCGTACGACTTCCGTACAGATCTGCGAAAAATCCATATGCATCTACAGAAAGTTTAGGTACCGACATCGGCAAACAGGAACTTACAGAGACCGACATCGGTCGACTCATCACCGATGTCGGCAAGGGGACCACTACAGGTCGACCGACGATGGCAGTATAACCGACGTCGGCGACTGTGTTTTTTACACAGCAGGCCGAGACGTGCCAGATTAAACCCAGTTTGCGGAATATTCAGGCTATAAGGCCGAACTTTCGATATTCTTTGTATACCTGACAGAGGATCTCAAATTGTAAGCTTATGAGCAAATAAATAAGAAATTATACTGTGATTTATTCATCTATTTGAAGATATTTTGCAGAAATTTAGATAAGCAATTTGGAGCTTTGTTTTGATATTCGAAGGGATATTACAGTGGTATCAGAGCCAAATTCCTGCCATCCTATTGGGCACATCAGAGCCAAATTCCTGCCATCCTGTTGGGCACATCAGAGCTAATGTCTTGCCATACTGTTGGGTAGTTTGGGTAGATTGAATCAGTGAAGGATCATGATGCCTTCATATACTCAGAAATAGTGGGACAATGATATGAAGAAGCTGGAACACAGTTTGAAGCAGTTGGATGAAACCCAGAAGAGGATGAATGAAATTCTTTCATATCCTACATCCAAAAACAAACCCGCACGGTATATGACAGTGAAGGAGGAGTGGGAGTTAGTAGCACCTCGAATTCAGAAGTTGTTGCCTTTTGATCGCTTTGTTAAGCATAGGAGAGAGCACTACAGATCACTTCAACGAAAGAGTAGCATGTCCCATAATTATTATGATTATGAGATAGGATATAGTGAAGATGATGATGAGTTAGATGCTTGCACTCAGAGTGTACAGGTGGGCTCAGATGTTAGTGAACTGAGGGTTGATGATCTCTCAGTTATGACAAAGATTGTAGAAGAGTCCCAGGATCCTATTATTGCAGATGATACTCAGGAGAATGCAGTGGACAGTTTTGAGGACTTAGTTTCACCGGTTGTTTCTTTCTGTATGGAAGAGTTAGACAGTGATGCTAAAGTTGTTGATACTCCGTATTTTGATCTGAGCTATGGAGTTGATTCACAGAGTATGGATGGTAGTACTCCAGAGATCAGTGATTTTGAGTCTACTCTTTTGGACCATGCATCAGAGGAGGATTGTAGGAGACAGTCTAGCCAGTGCCACCATGTGTCTAGTCAGCTGAGAGTTAGTGAGCGAGACATTGCTACTGCTTGCAAGCATTTCGATGATGCTCGTCAGTTGTTAGCAGTATATGGATGGGGTTCTCCTACTAGCATCGAGCAGGGAGGTAGTTATTTGTCCTTGACAGAGATCCACTCTTTATGGGAGGCTATCCAGATTCTGAGACAGGATTATATGCAGTTGGTCGCCGACAGAGATTATCTTATGGAGTGGGGTAGCACAGCTTATGATGCATTGTTGGTCAAGGAAGATAAGGTGAGTGAGCTTACTTAGCAGCTAGAGGCGACTTCTGAGATTCTGGAGACTACGCAGTTAGCTTATGAGGAGTCACAATTTCATTTGGCTGAGATGACCATGGAGTTAGAGCATTTACGATCTTCACCAGCCCCAAACTCAGAGGTTAGTACATTGAGTGTTGTTGGTGAGTACGTTCCTATAGATGTAGCTGAGGAACATGTTGTTGAGGCTGACACACCGGTTCAGGACTTGGGAGTACCTAATTCTGAGGGGTTTGGGATACCAGTGGAGTCGAGTCTCCATATTGATTCTTCTCACACATTTGATAGTATGGTACAGTTGGTTGTGCCACCATTACAGAGGGATCAGTTATGGGATGGATTAACACCATCTTTTGTAGATAGGATTTGCAGTTGCCAAGTACACAATCTACAGTATCGACACATCCAGGGTAGTTGTGATTTCAGAGATTGGTTGAGTTGTGTTCGCCAATTTGATTATGGGTTCCTCTTTGTTCTACTTCTGTTGATGTTACAGGTACTTACATTAATTCACAGCAGTGCAGAGCATAACTACATTTGGGATCCAGGTGGATCGAGTAGTTCATTGTTCCGAGATTGCTTGGGGACAAGCAATTTCTGGAGGGGCGGATTGTCATGTCCCCTTTTTCGTGGACATTGACAGGTTTGATGATTAGCTTATTATGTGACCTTCGTAGGCTAATATGATGGATAGAGGGTCATAATGGAGCTTGGCTTGACTTTGATTCACAGAATTTCTACATTTGGTTTTCATTCAGGGTATTTCAGATGCATTGAGCCTGAGCTCCTACTTTTTAGGGATATTTGATATGCAGTGGAGCACCTTTATTTTGGTATGGTCATATGCGGAATCACTCCCTGATTCACCTGCTTCGATCGGTTCGAGGATCCGACGTATATTGAGGGAGATATTAATATTTGATTGATTTAATCAAATATTAATTATTTGGTCTCATTAATAATTAATAATTAATTATTAATTATTAATTATTTGCTCTAATTTTAAATTAGAAACCCTAATGCTAATTTAAGAAAACCCTAATTAGGGCAAGCATATATTTTGAGGGTATAAGGGTTTCACATGGAGGCCATTATGGTTTATGCTTATTATTGATATTGATTCTTGTTAAGAAATTCTTCTGTGAAGACTGAGCCAAGGGTTCCAGGATTCCAATTGCAGTGAAGAACGTCAACTCTTCATTGTGTGCGATTCAGAGGTTGTGAAAGATCAGCCGATCTATTACCGAATTGAGAGATAACTTCACCCAGAAGTTATCATAGTATTACAGGTATTTGAGAGATAACTTCACTCAGAAGCTATCACAAGGGTTTACAGGTATTTTCTTTATTTTGGGTTTTTGATTCAAGAATTATCCAGATATAGATCTTTTGTGTCAGCCCATAATTCTACAGATCAGGATCAGGCATACAGGGTGTGTTATATCAGCGGCCGTACGACTTCCGTACAGATCTGCAAAAAATCCGTACGCATCTACAGAAAGTTCAAGTACCGACATCGGCGAACAGGAACTTACAGAGACCGACATCGGTCGACTCATCACCGACGTCGGCAAGGGGACCACTACAGGTCGACCGACGATGACAGTATAACCGACGTCAGCGACTGTGTTTTTTACACAGCAGGCCGAGACGTGCCAGATTCAACCCAGTTCGTGGAATATTCAGGCTATAAGGCCGAACTTTCGATATTCTTTGTATACCTGACAGAGGATCTCAAATTGTAAGCTTATGAGCAAATAAATAAGAAATTATACTGTGATTTATTCATCTATTTGAAGATATTTTGCAGAAATTCAGATAAGCAATTTGGAGCTTTGTTTTGATATTCGAAGGGATATTACAGTGGTATCAGAGCCAAATTCCTGCCATCCTGTTGGGCACATCAGAGCCAAATTCCTGCCATCCTGTTGGGCACATCAGAGCTAATGTCTTGCCATCCTGTTGGGTAGTTTGGGTAGATTGAATCAGCGAAGGATCATGATGCCTTCATATACTCAGAAACAGTGGGACAATGATATGAAGAAGCTGGAACACAGTTTGAAGCAGTTGGATGAAACCCAGAAGAGGATGAATGAAATTCTTTCATATCCTACATCCAAAAACAAACCCGCACGGTATATGACAGCGAAGGAGGAGTGGGAGTTAGTACCACCTCGAATTCAGAAGTTGTTGCCTTTTGATCGCTTTGTTAAGCATAGGAGAGAGCACTACAGATCACTTCAACGAAAGAGTAGCATGTCCCATAATTATTATGATTATGAGATAGGATATAGTGAAGATGATGATGAGTTAGATGCTTGCACTCAGAGTGTACAGGTGGGCTCAGATGTTAGTGTACTGAGGGTTGATGATCTCTCAGTTATGACAAAGATTGTAGAAGAGTCCCAGGATCCTATTATTGCAGATGATACTCAGGAGAATGCAGTGGACAGTTTTGAGGACTTAGTTTCACCGGTTGTTTCTTTCTATATGGAAGAGTTAGACAGTGATGCTAAAGTTGTTGATACTTCGTATGTTGATCTGAGCTATGGAGTTGATTCACAGAGTATGGATGGTAGTACTCCTGAGATCAGTGATTTTGAGTCTACTCTTTTGGACCATGCATCAGAGGAGGATTGTAGGAGACAGTCTAGCCAGTGCCACCATGTGTCTAGTCAGCTGAGAGTTAGTGAGCGAGACATTGCTACTGCTTGCAAGCATTTCGATGATGCTCGTCAGTTGTTAGCAGTATATGGATGGGGTTCTCCTACTAGCATCGAGCAGGGAGGTAGTTATTTGTCCTTGACAGAGATCCACTCTTTATGGGAGGCTATCCAGATTCTGAGACAGGATTATATGCAGTTGGTCGCCGACAGAGATTATCTTATGGAGTGGGGTAACACAGCTTATGATGCATTGTTGGTCGAGGAAGATAAGGTGAGTGAGCTTACTCAGTAGCTAGAGGTGACTTCTGAGATTCTGGAGACTACGCAGTTAGCTTATGAGGAGTCACAATTTCATTTGGCTGAGATGACCATGGAGTTAGAGCATTTACGGTCTTCACCAGCCCCAGACTTAGAGGTTAGTACATTGAGTGTTGTTGGTGAGTACATTCCTATAGATGTAGCTGAGGAACATGTTGTTGAGGCTGACACACCGGTTCAGGACTTGGGAGTACCTAATTCTGAGGGGTTTGGGATACCAGTGGAGTCGAGTCTCCATATTGATTCTTCTCACACATTTGATAGTATGGTACAGTTGGTTGTGCCACCATTATAGAGGGATCAGTTATGGGATGGATTAACACCACCTTTTGTAGATAGGATTTGCAGTTGCCAAGTACACAATCTACAGTATCGACACATCCAGGGCAGTTGTGATTTCAGAGATTGGTTGAGTTGTGTTCGCCAATTTGATTATGGGTTCTTCTTTGTTCTACTTCTGTTGATGTTACAGGTACTTGCATTAATTCATAGCAGTGCAGAGCATAACTACATTTGGGATCCAGGTGGATCGAGTAGTTCATTGTTCCGAGATTGCTTGGGGACAAGCAATTTCTGGAGGGGCGGATTGTCATGTCCCCTTTTTCGTGGACATTGACAGGTTTGATGATTAGCTTATTATGTGACCTTCGTAGGCTAATATGATGGATAGAGGGTCATAATGGAGCTTGGCTTGACTTTGATTCACAGAATTTCTACATTTGGTTTTCATTCAGGGTATTTCAGATGCATTGAGCCTGAGCTCCTACTTTTTAGGGATATTTGATATGCAGTGGAGCACCTTTATTTTGGTATGTTCATATGCGGAATCACTCCCTGATTCACCTGCTTCGATCGGTTCGAGGATCCGACGTATATTGAGGGAGATATTAATATTTGATTGATTTAATCAAATATTAATTATTTGGTCTCATTAATAATTAATAATTAATTATTAATTATTTGCTCTAATTTTAAATTAGAAACCCTAATGCTAATTTAAGAAAACCCTAATTAGGGCAAGCATATATTCTGAGGGTATAAGGGTTTCACATGGAGGCCATTATGGTTTATGCTTATTATTGATATTGATTCTTGTTAAGAAATTCTTCTGTGAAGACTGAGCCAAGGGTTCCAGGATTCCAATTGCAGTGAAGAACGTCAACTCTTCATTGTGTGCGATTCAGAGGTTGTGAAAGATCAGCCGATCTATTGCCGAATTGAGAGATAACTTCACCCAGAAGTTATCATAGTATTACAGGTATTTGAGAGATAACTTCACTCAGAAGCTATCACAAGGGTTTACAGGTATTTTCTTTATTTTGGGTTTTTGATTCAAGAATTATCCAGATATAGATCTTTTGTGTCAGCCCATAATTCTACAGATCAGGATCAGGCATACAGGGTGTGTTATATCAGCGGCCGTACGACTTCCGTACAGATCTGCGAAAAATCCATACGCATCTACAGAAAGTTCAGGTACCGACATCAGTGAACAGGAACTTACAGAGACCGACATCGGTCGACTCATCACCGACGTCGGCAAGGGGACCACTACAGGTCGACCGACGATGGCAGTATAACCGACGTCGGCGACTGTGTTTTTTACACAGCAGGCCGAGACGTGCTAGATTCAACCCAGTTCGCGGAATATTCAGGCTATAAGGCCGAACTTTTGATATTCTTTGTATACCTGACAGAGGATCTCAAATTGTAAGCTTATGAGCAAATAAATAAGAAATTATACTGTGATTTATTCATCTATTTGAAGATATTTTGCAAAAATTCAGATAAGCAATGTGGAGCTTTGTTTTGATATTCGAAGGGATATTACATGATTGTTGGGATGAAAAGGGGGAAAAGGAAATTGAAAGGGAAATCCTACTTTACTATTGATGATACACTTATATTGCTGGTTCATCTAGTCTATTTAACCTCTTAAAACACTGATTAGATAAGAAAAGACTATATCTACAACTCGAAATATATCTTATAAACCAATATTTCATGTAGAGGTTTTATCTAGTGATCAAAGCCTAAGGGAAATGATGGAATAGGCCTAATTCAAGGCACTAACTAGACACTTATATCCACTATAAGCACAACCAAAAACCATCAAACACTGAACATGACCTATATAATCTAAAGAACTAGTAACTAGGTAAGGATCAAGATTTGATAAGGGAGAAAGCTATACCATATATGCAAATCAACTGACATAAATACACTATACCGGCATAATGGAATATGAAAATTATCATTTTATGTATCTAAAAAGGTTACAAAACTCAATCCTAGTAGAGTCTAGTCTTGCCAAGAGAGGGATGGATAAAGATGGCTAAAAAGCCTATATATATATATCCAAAAAGAAAGATTCTATCCAAAGTGGCATAGAGAGGAGACACGGATTAGTCTTGCTTTTGTTAACTCAAGACATAATCACCTTCCAATATTAAATTAAAGCATCAAATATATTCAAACTCCTCAAAACATGAATGACCCTCAAAATTGGCATAGAAATGAAGGTGGTGGGACCAAATTGAGCTTTTGTCAATCCTCATGCATAAAATCAATGCCAAATCTTGATGGAAAATTCCACTTGAAGTGATTTTAAGCTAAGTTGGAACATGAGAATGTCTTTATTTGCATGGAAATCATGATGAATGCATGATATATTAAAAATTTAACTAAATCTCAAGACTAATAAACTCTAATTATCTCCTTCATCATATGAAATGTAATGAAACTGAAACTAAATTGCTTGATGACCAGCTTCAATGCCAACTCACTTTAATTGATTAATAAAATAGGCCTATTAACTCAAAAAGGCCTAATAGTATATCTATGCACTTGGACTCCATGGAACCTTCCAAAAACACCATGAAACCTAAATAAACAAGGTTTATTATACATGAATCATCTTCTCTCATCATGAGATAGGTGATTTTGATGAAAAAATTCTTGTTCTTTAATCAACAGGGTTGACTATGCCCACTTTACCCCATTTTCTTATAGATTGGCCTTTTTTATTGAGATTTTAGGGAAAATTTAAATAATATTTATGAAAAAATTAATATTTGAGGATGAATAATAAGTCTTAGGCTTCAAACTCCATTTATTGGATCCCATTGAACTATCATATATTTCATTTTCCATACTTTTTTCAAAAAAAAAAAAATGATTTATGTCCCGATCTATATAGATCCATATGTCAAATTGGAATTTATAGAATTATCTCTGAGTATAATTGATAGTTTAAAAGGTTTTAATTTGATCAATGGTGATTTAATGGCAAGAAAACCAACTTTTTAAAAAACTAGTTTTTAGAGGGCTTGGGAGGGTTTTAAAGCTGAATCTTTAAAATGATGACTCATGAAGTATAGAGATCCAAATACCAAAATATTTAAATTTGTTTGTATCAATTTACCCCCATAACATCCTCAAAAATATTTTATTCCCATGCAAAAGATATGCAAAGTTATCACGTGGAGGGAAACTACTTGTAGGGTTTTGCTTGCATTCGAGGATGCCTACGCTCTTAATGATTGTTCATAAAGTAAATCACATAAAATTAACTCAAATTATCATTAATTATAAGATCATATGGGTCCAAAAAACATACTAAGATATTTTTCCAAACTCCTCACATGATGAAAGATACGAGTATCTAAACAAGAGGCTTGGAAGGGTGTTTTGAATTATAAGAATTGAAAATCTTCATCAGGATGAAAAAGAAACTTACCATTATTATAAATGAATAAAAAAATAATTATGGGATCTTTTAAATTCTATTAATTTTTTTAAAAATCATCTCCTTACTTGAAAAGTAAAAAATGCCTTTTTGGCCTATATGCATGTTTGCTTGCAAAACCCTATATGAGGGTGGTTTGTATATGATTTGGAGTTTTGAGACTGTTTAAAGGTATTATTATTATTATTATTATTATTATTATTATTATTATTTTTATTATTATGTAATAAAATAATCCCATTCTTTCCAAACTTTCACCTAGGATTAGAAACCTTTATGGCACTTTAAAACATTGCCTGGTTAAAAGATGGCATCAAAAAGACATGCTGATGATTGTGACTAAACATAGAACACTTAAACTCATGAAATGGAATTAAATTTTTATATATTATTATTAAAATCATTATGACCATACTTACCAAATTTAAATTCAAAATGTGACTTGTAAATTCTAGAATCTTTAAATCTCCTTCAAATTTGCCCTCTATGCATGGGTTATATGCATACTTAACTCTATTTTCATGATTCGAAGGTGTTTTGATGTTTAATTGAGGTTTAAAAGTTCAAAATAATTTTAAATTAGCTTAATATTCCCTTTAAATTTCATGAAAACATCTTCTACCCCTCCCTCTAGTATGCTTTGAGCTTGAAACAAGGTAATTAGGCCTATATACTATCAAAAGTATATACAAAAAATGTATACTATAATCTCATGAAAAGATCAAAAGTGTTTTAGATTTATTGACAATATTTGAAAATGCCTTTGGTTTTCTTGGTATGCATAATCAGCTCATAACTCATTCCATGACTTGAATTCTCTTCTCCATACACCCTGTAAGCATATGACTATGCTTTTCTGACTATGGGTGACTAATCCTTTGAGTTGACTTAATTGTAACTTTAGTAACTTGAATTCATTATTTATTATTACTTCATGAAATTTTTCATTAATACTCCTTTGAACATGAAACCCTCATATAGTCATTATATTAAAAAACCCAAATGACTGTGCTTTTCTTTCATTTTAAGTGTACAAACAAGGGAATATGGGTGTACTTTTAGTATCACCTAACCTTTAATTATTAGCAATGGAACATCTCCTAAGGGTCCCCTTATAAATATTCCTTTGAAACTCTTTGTCTATCAATTTTTTAGGTTCTCAACTTCCTTGTTAGGTCTCCCTGGTCAAAAAGTTTACTTGGTTATGGGTCTCTTTTAGTAAGCTAACTATAGATTACATTATGTCTCACTTTAAGATTTCACTTCCCTTCATAATCTAGATCCATATGTAATCCAAATAGTCTTCATTTGTTCAAAAAATTAATGATGATAAGTAGTTTCAATAACCTAGAAGAGTCATTAAACCTGTATGGTGGTCCTTCACTAAGAAAAGAAGACCCTGTAGGATGCTTTAGGAAACTGTAGGTCTATATCCATGAAGTAAAAATCATGAAAAGTAATTTGATATATCAAAACTAGGATGTAATTCCTTACAATAAAAAATTACCTCATAAAATCTAACCATACTTTTTGATATGCATTTTGAACATGATTCTTCAATTGAGTTTGTTGTAGGGAGACATTTAGCTAGTTGTAGCTTCTCATTTGAGTTCTTGATGATAGTGAATAGAATATTTTTGTGTATGAATTGGGTAAACATATCATAAGTTTATATTATTTATTTCTCCCATAATCATGATATTTACTTAAACACAAAACCCTCACAAACTGTCAAGCCACTAATTTGTCATTTGAATGTAGGTCCTTAGGATTACCTGTAGGTTGGTTTTTATGTCACTAGGCCAATTCAATACATCATATGCATTATATGGTTTTATTTTATTTAATTATACTCATCATTTATTAAAAACCTTATTTAAAATATTCACCTTCAAGACATTCCTTCAAAAGCAAAGTTACCCCTTGACTATACCTCTTACTATGTGTGTCCCTATGTGTACAAATTTGGGCTGAAGGTGAATTGAAGTGTATTTCATCATAAGAAGATGATATTTGATTTCTCCTTATATGAATCTTCTTGAATAGATAAAAAACCCTTCTTACAATAAATCTACTCTATTGACCATGATCACCTCTTGAACTCCTTTACTATTGGCTGAGTTGGACTATATATGTGGGCTAGACTATAGGTACACTTGTGGCTTATTATCCCTATACAAGGTCTATTTGAACATGAATGTAATTTTTATTATTATTGATTCATGTGTAATTTTATCTCAAAATCAATCATGTATATGTTAATCTAAACTCACCTCTTGAATCCCCTAAAAGTCCAACTCATATGCAATTAGGTTTCTCTATAAGGCACAAGGTTGTAGGTGCCTTTTGATGACTGTAGGTGATATTTCCTTCAATTATACCCTTGATTTGTATGTCACTCTTTTAATTGACCTTATATTGTCTTCTATCAACATGACACCTCAAAAATCATTGAGATAGTCTCTTCTTTACCTAGCTTGATGACTTAGAGTGATATCCTTTATATAGTTTGTCAAGAAATGATTGTGTATTCAAAAAATTTATGTCTCTTGATTTCTATGAAAACATATTGTTAGTGACTGCATCAAATATCAAGTATGAATTTCAAACCTTGATCATTCCCACCATAGACTATCTATTACAAAACAAAATGTCAACCTTGGAAAGATGACTATATGTGCGCTTTACCAGCTATAGGTGGTCATATCCAAGATATATGCCTTTTTTTAATTTGGAAAACCCTTAAACATGATATTTTATTCCCATATCATATTGATCCTCATGAAGAAATATAATGAACATGGTACTTATTTAGAGACTCTTGTGTTATCAAACACTTTCTTAAGCCTAGAAATAGGCCTCTAAGCTCAATGTTGTAGGTGATCATATGTTGGTAGATTTTTATTAGCCTTATATGTGATCTTGAAAGATTTCAAAAAACCCTCTAAGTCCACTACAGTTTTTTTCATTTACTTGACATTAAACCTTGAGTTTATCCTTTCCTTTCATGTTATTTCTTTGACTTAGGCTTGGACTTGAATTCATCCACAACTATCATGGTCGTAGGTCATCTTGTCTTGGCTACATATGATGTTTTCTTGGATCTTCATAATTCCCCTTTCGCTATCCTAGTCCTCTCATGAGATGGATGGTGGAATAGAGGTGAATTGAGGGGTGGTGATGAATTATGGTGGAAAGATGAGGGAAAATCATGAAAAGAGGGTGAAAATGGAACAAGAACACAATTTTAAGGCTTTACATGATAGTGAGATGGGGGTGAGTGAAGTGGAGGTGGGAAAGGAGAACATAAAAGCATGATAAAACCAAGATAAGGATTAATATGCAACCATGAACATCTGATAACCATTTCACCTAAATTTGGAGGCCATTAGAGGAGGGAAAGAGACTAAATTTAAATCATAGTTTTGTTCTAAAACCTTAAAATATGCAACATTCCTTGAAGAATGCTCTACTAGCCTATTTGAGACACCTTGAGAGCATAAATATGGTCTAAGTAATAGATATTTTAGATAATTTATTGGTAAAAACTACTTGTAAACATGAAATAATGGAATAAATTGATGCCATTGAACAATATAAGAAAACTTTAAAATCTACTCTCTCCAAAACTGTACAACTTCTCTTTGCAAGCATGTTATACTATATATTTGAATAGATAAATTTGTGAGCTTTGTTTGACCATGAAATGCATGAAAAACAACTAAATGATGCCATGGAGAGGTATATTAAGTTCTAAATATTTTATAACAACTTTATTTTTCATGAAACTCTACCCAGGTGAGGAGAAAATAAAGAAAACTGGTTGCCTTTTTGGTTGTAGGGCTGAAAAAATTAGCCTATCTTCAACTAGATGGTTCATGAGCCTAGAGAATCTAATTGAAGAACCTATTGATCCATTATGAATCCATCTTAGTCTAGTTTGTTTATCCCAAAATTTAGACATGTACCCTCCTCCATCAGTCTATACCATTAGAAAACCTACAAGTATGTCTTTTTATGCAAACAAGGAAATCAATTGGAATGGAATGGTTTTGAGCCTATAGATATTAAAATCACCATGAAAATCTTGTTAAATTTGTGTCATGACTTGATGAAGCTATTCCTTTCCCTTGATGTATGGAATCCATATGGAATGTGTACTCTTCTTGTAATAAGGAGAGGAATAAGCCTTATTTTAGCTTTTTAAAGCCAACTTAAGTGTCTCCACAAATTGAAAAAGAATATTTGAGAAGTATTATGTTCCATATCATGAATAAATATAATTATTAACCTTTTACATGTTTTAAAATGGGAATTTGACATGTGTGGGGGTAATTTGGGGCCTTTTTTGGCTTAAAGAGCATATGAAAACACTTTTTTAAGATTTAAAACTCTAAAATTAAGCTATAGTCATATTTTTTAATATGTTAAAAGAATTTTTAAAATGATAATGACCCAATTTTAATCTATTTTTGAAAATTTTGACCAAAATCTATGTTTTTAGGCCACAACTCATTGGTTTGACTAGCTGTAAAGGGTTATTGACCATATTTAGGAAAGTTTCATATTATAAGGGTGATAATTTGGCCTTGAAAAGTAAAATTACTAACATCATGAGCACAAGGAGGAAAGAAATAATGTAGACCTCATATCACTATCAGGCACTTAAATTAGTAGTGTTACCTACAACAAGGCACATGAGACTGTGGAATCAAAGTCAAAGTTTAAACATTTGAAGGATGTAATAAAGGATAGACAATATTAGAAAGGGGATTTTATGATGATATTGAGATCTATAAGTTAAATAAAGGTCACACATACCTAAACACTTAGTATTAAATGAATCAGGCCTAAAATCTAGTCTTAAGGCCTAAACACTCCACCATTACACTTGAGACACTCTCCTAAGAAAAATGACACAATGAGAAGGTATAAGAGGTTTTTTCAAGTCTTAATAAGGTGTTTTAAATCAATATAAATGCAAAGAGAAGGCCATTTTAGTGTTGAAGACTAACTCTAACTACACACCCTTAACAACCAATTTGAGTCATCACTTTAGATACTTATATCTTTCATCACCAAAGGATTTAAGGAAAATGCTCTTAGTGGGAATTTAGGACCCTTATTTAATTTAAATCCATAAGTGAGTGACTTAGATTTATGAGTTCAGGTTTATGAACAATGATTAAGACTATAAGCATGTCCAATATCCTATAGAAGACAACAAGCCCACTTCCCTACATTCATATGTTAGCACACCTTTTGCATTGGAACTTAAGATGCTCAAGAAAGTTGAGGAGGTCTATGGACTAAAGATCCATAACAAGAATTTTTGATTTGGAGGTCTATATTTTATGAACTATCATTAAGACGGTGGACCTCCAAATCCCTCTTTAAACCCTATTGTGTACCAATCTTGGGAAAAATGAAGAATTGGTACCTAGTTGCAATGGAATGACCTTAGAAACAACTAAAACATAAATAACCCTCAAAGGAGATCTTATCCATAATACTGGTCCATACATACACTATACATATTTTGTACAAAAATGTACTTTTTCAAAGATTTGGGTAAATAACAAGGTGTATAACTATTTGGGATAATTCTAATCTTTGGAAGAGGAGGTTTGAAAATTATATCACTCGTGTATGACACCATATGCTCAAAAATATGCTTTAAAATGCCTCTGTAAGCTTCTTCTAAATAGACAATCTATAAGTATGAAGGAGAAGGTGACCTAGTCACCTAGTTTAATAATATTACACATGTGAACTACTCAATAAGGCCCATATCATAATATGGGATATTGTTTCATAACTAAGGATCATGTGTTCATGGGTTCTTAAGGTTTAATATAGGTTTTCCATAGAAACCAAGCACTAACAGTCAATTTATTTGGCCTAATTAGCCTATTTAGATTACTTGGTCAAAAAGGAAATTTGAATAATGATATAAAGAGGTAATTATAAGGGTTAATGCAAGATATTAATCCTAGTAACTGACTACATTAAATGAGGTAAGTGCACTTTCAATAGCCATTATGGAGAAAGGAGTAATTTTCTTGATTTGGTCATATATTCAAAAGAATGAGAGGCTATTATATGATTTATGATGGATCAATAACATCTCATTAATGATTTAAATACTCAGAAGAGAAATGATCTAACCAAAAGGAGGCATATCCATACTTTGAAAGAGGTTGAACAAGTCAACCACTTCTTCCACTACCCCAACTCAATGCTTAAGGAGTCATTGAAGAACATAAAGCATGGAGAGTCTTTTGGAGGATGGAGTAAATATTTTTAAATGAATTAATGAGTTGAATATGGTAATTCATAACCTTTTATTCTTACCTCCATGCCATTATCCCTCTTATTCTCTCCTCTTTCTGATATATATTCAGGCTTTAAGGCCTTGATTTGTAATCCCTATCTTGGGCATGAGGAGACTCTACTTGATTGGCACTTTGTAACCTCTTAAGTCAATAAAAATGACTATTTTAAGATTATTGATATAGGATTAGTTTGTTCTAATTAGTTTTATTTTAACATGTGGTAGTTTTATTCCTTGGTAGGTCTTAATCTCACCTATTTACTAGTATATGATCTTATGTACGTCACATATAGTGTTTGAATGTTGAGTGACTGAACTTAGAGTGGATATTTGATTAATAAGCTCCATGAATCAGGTCTTCCATCATTACTCTCATGTTTTGATCACTTAGTGAAACCTTTATGTGAAACACTTTTGCATAGGAGTCCTTGGAGTTGAAATGTTTAGTCATTTGCATTACTTACTAGTGGTTATTGAATTCAAAATTGAGTGGATGAATATTTACATTAGTGCATCACTTTACCTTAGAGTATATTAATTTTATTTTACTTTCTTTCCATTTTCACCCCAATAATAATATGTCTTAGTGACTAAGCCAAATAGATGCACTAGGGGAGTTATCCCATAATCTAGAGGTCTCGTCTAGTTATAAGGTCACCCACAACCTTTAGGGCATTCCCATGTTAGTCTAGGTTTGAAGTAGAATTGAACACTCTCCTTTAATAGGTTGTAACTTAGGTTGCTAAAAATCTTTTATTCTAATCTACTGGCCTACCACAACCTAATGGACCTTGGATATATCATGAGGCTAATTGTGGAGTTTGAGATTTGATTAAAAATAGGAGATGTGCTTTGAATCATGTATTTTAATGTGACTATGAATTTTTAAATCTATATGTTGCCTTTTTTATATCATTTCATTTTGTTTCAAATGATTTATGTTTTGAATTTATTGATGGATTTTTCTATTCTTCTTTCATACAAATTTAGAAGACCAAACATGGGTGATAAAGATGAATTTCATTTGAAGAATTTGGACTTGGTTTCTCAAAAAAGGAATTTGGAGAAGAACATAAAAGTGATATCTTGACTTTGACCTTGGTTTATATAATGTGGAGTGAAAGGAAAGGAAATCAAGAGGAATAAAACATGAAACAATTTGAATTACTTCAAATTGCAAAAAATGTGACAAAGGGTAAAAAAGGGATACAATGATAGTAAAAGTGTGATTACTTATCATAAGAATGAGGTAAGTGTAGGAAAACATGATAAAAAAGTTTTTTGTGACAATTTTATCTATAAAAAGAAGAAAAAGCCAAAGTTAAGAACAAGGAATCCAAAACTTGTAACTATTACAAACATTCTAGACAAAGTATATTAATTAAAAGATGGTGATTTTATGAGGAAGGACAAGTCCTATCCATGGTGCTACACTAAATATCATAAAATAAAAACCCATGAGGGTTCTCAAGTCATATAAAAATTAAATGAGATAAATATGGTATTTGTGATGAAGTCTAAGTCATATCGATGGTATTACACTAAAACTCATAAAAGAGAAACCTAAGGGGTGCCAAAAATTATTGGAAAGCAAGGAGACAAGGACAATAAAATGAGAAAATCATGAGGTAGATCAAGTCCTATTTGTGGTTTTACAATGAAACTCATGATAATGGAAAAACCGAAGGACCAAAAGGAAGGAAGGACTAAGGTTTTTAGAAAGAGACAAATGCTATAGAGGGTGAGACACATGTAAGTATCATAAAAAAAGTGTTAGAAGGATAGCATATAGAAATCATAATAATAAGTGAAGGATTTATTAAAAACATGTTTTTAGGAATTTGACATTAGTGGGATCTTTGAAAATATGGCCTTCATTAGTTTGAAGGCGATAGGTGCTATGATCAAGAATGTCTTTGACTAAATAAGGGACCCATAATTTTGGGCATATTTACCTTCTTTTTCATCAGTGTATTCTAACTTAAGGAGAATATCACCAACATTAAAAGTGATAAATTTAAATCTATTTTTATATTGTTTGGCAATATGGGCCTTGTATCCGTGATTGTGGTAAGGGTATAAAGATGGTGTTCATCAAGAATATCAAGATCATGAAGGAAAGCTTGACATAATTATTCATCACATATGATAACATGAAGATAAATATAGAGAGAGGTAATCTTAAATTATAATGGGTGGACTTATTCAAAACCATAGATTAGTGAAAATGATGTTTCCCCAGTAGCAGTGTGTATGTTAGTGTGATAGGCCCAAAGAATGGGATATAGATGAAGATGCTAATCTATGTGGGTTTCATGGATTATATTTTGGATAATTTTATTAAGTATTTTATTGGTGGTATTAGCTTAGCCATTGCATTGGGGATGATAATGCATGGCAAATTTGTGACTAATTTTGAATTTAGTATATAGTTATTTGACATCTTTATTTTTGAGATTACCACCATTATCTGAAGTGATAGTATGAGGAATAATAAAGTGGAAAATAATTTTATAGAGTATAAATTTTGAAATTTTAGTACCGATGACATTGATGAGGGGAATAACCTCAAACCATTTGGTAAAATACTTAATGTCTATGATAATAAAGATATGCTCATCTTGAGATCTAGGTAATTTACCTATGAGATTAAATCCCCACATGGAGAATGGACAAAGAGACTCCATGGTTTAAAGCTCAAATGGAGGTTAATGGACTAGGACATCATGAATTTAGAAAGGGGTGATATTTTTGGTGAGTTTTATGGCATCCTTTTTAAGAGTGGGTCAAAAGTATCCCATATATAAGCATTTGTGGGATGTAACATGTCCACATGTGCTTATTCAAGAGGAGGAGGAACTTCTTATTTCATAACATAGTGGAGTAGGGTACCTTTAGAATTGTGATAATAAAGGATGTTATATCAAAATATATATATATGAAATATTGTTTGTGAATGTGAGTATGTTTATGGGAATCAATGTTTGGAGGATAGGTTTGGTGTTTAATAAATTAAATAATGTCTTTGTACCATGGGCTTTATCAAATGGTGATAGAATCAATGTGGAAGATGAGTGAGTCTTGGATTTCAATAGAAAATGGGGATTTTATTATTTTGATAAGAAAAGTGGGATTACTAATAACTTCATGGGGATGAAAAATAGATGTTGAAGAAACAAGTGAAACCATAATAGAATTTTGATCTTGAGGGATAGGCTCAATGGTAAAAGAAGCAAAATATTTGGCAAGGGTAGTAATTATTTGATGATAAGCAATGATATTTTAATTTTTGAATTTATAATAACCATTAACCTGGTTATAAATGAGTTTGGAGTCAACCAAAGCATGCATATATTTGATATCTAAATCAAAGGTTGCTCTCATGCCTAGGAGTAAGGTTTCATATTCTACCATGTTATTAGTGACATTGAATGTAAGGTAAAATTCCAAAGGGATAATTTTAAGGAGAGGAATAGTGAGGATACAACCTTTCCAATATCATTGAAGTCATTTGACACCATCAAAATTAAGGGTCCAAGTATCTTTATGTGAATTGATAGTAACTTTAGGAAGTTTTTTGATAATTACTTTTGGTTTAGTAATGTCGGTTAAGATAGAGGACTCTTAAAGATTACTTATTTCAATATCAATAGTGAAATTATGGAAATAATATTTAAGAGATATTACTTGAATAATACCTTTAATATAGAGAATATCATAATCAAGAAGACTTTCTTGAAGGTGGTCGATAATTGGTATAGGATCTACAATAAGTTGATCAATAATTATTTATCCTTTGACATCTTTTTGTGTAATATTTAAGAGATAAAATTCCATGAGAAGGACCATACACTTGCCAATTCTATCTCTAGGAAGAAAGGATTTGGAGAATAAGTGATAGAGTATATCATAATGAATGATAATATAAGTGGTTTGATAAATATTATAATGTTGGACCTTTTTAGCAACAAATATATGGTGAGGCTATCACATTATACTTTTGTATAATGTTTCTAATAGTTTATGAGGTCCAAAATAATATAATATATGGCATATTCTCTTTTAGTATCAACTTATTGGGGCATGCATTGCCCTAATTGATATGGGTGTAGAAGAAGTATATAAGATTAATATATGATTGTTAGAAGGTGGATGAAGAATGGGCGGGTGAAGTAAAGACTCTTTAATATTGTCAAATTATTTTTGATAAGGATCCATTCATTTTAAGGCATTACCTTTATTGAGAAGATAATTAATAGAATATATACGGTAAGCTATTTTGGGATGAACCATCTAATTCCCTAAGTTTACCAAGGTAAGTACCAATATCTAGAATGGAACGAGGGATGGGCATGTTGACAATAACATTTATCTTAGCAATGTCACCATCAATGCCATGAAGAGAAAATAATAATCTCAATAGTTTACCAGATGTGACACTAAAAACACACTTGTAGGGATTTAGTCTATCTTTGTTTTGTAAATATTGTCATTGATGTCAAATTAGCATTTAATAATTAAAAGTGTTTTTAATGTTTATATCTTAGCTAAAAGTGTGTTAATATTAATTAATATATATTTTTTTGCATAAAGACAAAAGATGGCCCATGAGGAAGTCAAAGAGTCATCACTAAAGATAAAAGAGGAAAAAGACACATTTCTCTATGAAGGGTTTACCTTGAGGAATTTGAAGAGTCACTAGGTAAAGACAAAGAAAGAATTCAAAGGGTCATGCAAGGGTAAATGCCAAAGTTAATTTGGAAAGATATAAAAAGAGGCTTGGGAAGCCATTTTTTAATATAGAAGTGAATGATTTTATCTAGCTAAGAAGAGAAAAGGAAAGTAGAGAAAAAAGAAGAGATATAGTAGTGTGCTATCATTTGTTGAGAAAGCAACATTGAGAGATAGTTGGTATTTTATACACAAGAGGGGTTTGTGTTCCTATGGGTGGGTGCTCATGAATCATTATTGTGTTGGTGCTAAACAAAGGGGTTGGTTATCCAACAAGTTGGTGATTGTGAAATTTGTAATTTGAGTTGGTGTTCATTTATATACTTGAGATTTTTCTCTATGGTTTTTCCCACTTTGGGTTTCCACATAAAATCTAGCATCTCTCTTTCTCTTATGTGGTGCATGCTATTGATTTCAGTTTTATTACATATCTTGAATGTGTGATTGAGTGGTTAAATCAAAAGGAATTTGATTAAGTAAAATATATATATTGTGCTTAAAAATTGGTATCAGAGTAGATTCCTTTGGAAAGAGTTTAACAACTTAAAGGTAGATCAGGGAAAGCATGATGGCCAAATAGATAAGAAGGAGAATCAAGAGTTGAAATATATGGTTAAGGATATTAAGTAATAATTGTGTATCTTGGATTCTAAGATGGACATAGAAGTAAAACAAGATAAGATGTTTATTCAGGATCTTAAGAATCAGCTAGAGGTTGCAAATTCAAGTTTGAAATCAAGAGAAGAAGATTGTAATTAGTTAACATTTGAGTTAGGTTCTTTGAAGGATAAGAATGAGAGGCTCATACTATAGTTTGAGAAAGATCATGAAATATTAGTCCAAGGTAATGAGGATGCATGTTTTAAAGGCAAATTGAAGAAGCCAATTAGGCAGCCCAACGCTTTTAGGTTTTTAAATTCTTTTCATGGCCATTGTTTTGTTTGTCATCATGTTGGTCATAAGGCAAGAGACTATATGAGGAGAAGCAATCAGTTAAAGGGAGATCTTAGTCACATTCAAGTAGAAGGTATGATAAATGGTGTTTGCTTTTGTTGTCATAAGGTTGGCCATATTGCTAAATTATGTCTAAATAGAGTAAAGAGATATTCAAGGTATGTCAAAGGATACAAAGCCCCTAGAAGATATGAGAAGAGCCAAATTTAGGTTTGGAGACCTTAGATATTAAATTTTGATCACATTTAGTTTAAGAGTGAGAATAAATTAGTTTTTATAGTGGATAAAGAATTAGATAGGAAAGACTATGAAGAATCTCTTGTTACATTTGAGCATGAGCCTTGTCAAGATAAGATAGTTGTAAGAGTTGAGAAGATGAACAACATCATGAATGTTGAGGTTAGTAAGTCAAATAAGTTAGACATGCTTAAATGGATTCTATAATAAAGACACAAGAGTATTAAATAAGTAACAGAGTAGATGTGGGAATCTCTTGAGATTTTTTTCTAGGACCCTTTGTGTGGGGTGTCTCATTCTAGGCTTCAAGGAGACATTTTTAAGAAAAATTGAAGCATGGTGGATGTTGTTGGGTCTTGGATATATTGCATGACAAAAAAGTGAGTTGATAGACTAATTTATATATCAGTTGATGGGGAGATAAGTGTAATCTATAGGAAATAGGTACATGGAATATGTGCAAAATTAGGTATAGGGAATAGGTACAGGAATAGGTTAAAGAAATAGGATGCTATAGTAAGGGGGAGTTACTGTATATTTTTAGTTGGTTTAGTTTATAGGTCTTAGTTTTAGGTTTTCATGTGTAGTATATATTTTTAGATTTGGTGATAGTTTTAGGTTGCTATCAAAGACAAAGGGGGAGATTGTTGGAAATATTGTCATTGATGTCAAATTATCATTTAATGTTTATATATGTTTTTAATGTTTATATCTTAGCTAAAAGTGTGTTAATATTAATTAAATATTAATGAATATAGTTTTGGTTGCATAAAAACAAAAGAGGGCTCGTGAAGAAGTCAAAGAGTCATCACTAAAGACAAAAGAGGAAAAAGATGCATTTCTCCATGAAGGATCACCTTGAGGAATTTGAAGAGTCACTAGGTAAAGACAAAGAAATAATTCAAAGGGTCATGCAAAGGTGAAAGCCAAAGGTCATTTAGAAAGCTATAAAAGGAGGCTTGGGAAGCCATTTTGTAATAAAGAAGTGAATGAATTTATCTAGCTAAGAAGAGTAGAGGAAAGTAGAGAAGAGATATAGTGGTGTGTTATCATTTGTTAAGAAAGCTACATTGAGAGATAGTTGGTGTTTTATAAAGAAGAGGGGTTGGTGTTCCTATGGGTGGGTGCTCACGAATCATTACTATGTTGGTGCTCAATAAAAGGGTTGGTGATCTTGCAAGTTGGTGCTTGTAAACTTTGTAACTTGAGATTGTTCTCCATGGTTTTTCCCACTTTGGGTTTCCACATAAAATTTGGTCTCTCTCTCTCTCTCTCTCTCTCTCTTATGTGGTGCATGTTATTGATTTTAGTTTTTTTGCATATCTTGAATGTATGATTAAGTGTTTAAAGAAAAAGGAATTTGATTAAGTAAATGATATATCCCATGCTTAACACTTTATAAACCAATTACATAGTGATATTGTTTTCAACACATAGCTTATCAACATCCTTGTTTTTGAATGATCCTCCATTATCAGATATAATGTTAGAAGGGAACTTGTAGAGGTAGATAAGATAGTTGAAGATGAACTTGGAAATTTTATTTCCAGTCATGTAAGTGATTGGTATATATTTAACCCACTTAGTGAAATATATAGTGGTTGAAAGGATATGTTTATGGACATATAAAGATGTAGGATTGATTTTCCAAATGAGGTTGAGTCCCCATGTAGCAAATGGCCATAGTGTTAACATCAGTTTGAGATTTTTTTGGGGGGGGCATGAATCAAATTGGCATGTCATTAACATTTGTCACATATCTTTACATATGTAGCTACATTGACATCCATTATGGGCCAATAATAACAATTACAAAAAATATTTTTGGTTAGGATTGCCTTGTTAGAGTGGGCTCCACATACTCTTTTATGTATTTCTTGTAACACTAGTGTAGATTCTAATGAAGTTAAAAAAAAGTAGAGTTTTGTCAAAAATATGGTGGTAGATGGTGGATCCTTGTAAGGTATAATGAGTGGTTTGGTGAATGAAGGATTTGGTTTGTTTTTTGGATAAGTTAGGTGGTCTAAATTGGTCATGAAGATAGTTATAAAGGTCTGAACATTAGATAGAATTAAGACCAATAATATCACAAATCATGGAAATGGTTGAAGGTTTATGAGTTGGTGTGAAAAAAATCTTTATCAGGAACAAATATTCTCTAGTTTTGTCTATTTATTGAATTAAAGAGCTGATAGTAGCCATGGTATCAATAGTTCTATTACCTACCTTTGGTAAATTCTCAAACTCGATATCTACAATTTATTGTTTGAGATTGTTGACCATGGCCTTATATAGAACCAACTAATCATCTTTGGTATGGAAATGGTCTATGAACTAATTAATGATTAACTAAGAATCACCATTAAACTTGAGTGAGATATGTTCCATTATACTGCCTATCAAATCTTTACAACAAGTGCTTCATATTTGACCATGTTGCTGGTATATGGGAAACTGATTCAGAATGATTTAGGGATTAGATCTCCCTATGGTGTAATAAACAAGAGGCCTACCCCCAATCCATGTGAAGTAAATGATCGATCAAAATATAGCTTCCAAAACTATTCTTCAAGAGGTATGTCCATGATGGTCATTATGGATTCAACAAAAAATTGGAATATGAATGGTGTTACATCTGCAAGGGCTACTTCAACAAGCTAATATATAAGGACCTATGCCTTAATTATATTTTGATTAACATAATGTACATCATATTCACTAAGAAGCATGATCCACTTGGCCATTATACCTTGTAAATATATTTTAGATAGTAGATAATTGAGCATATCTACTTTTAAAATGATTATGGTCTTATTGTTTAACATGTAGTGTCATAATTTCTAAACTATGAATATTATGGATAGATAACCTTTTTCAATAGGTGTATAGTTATGTTCATACATGACAAACGTATGACTTACATAGTATAGTATGTGATATTTTCCTTTGTCATCATGTTAAGATAAAATTTCCCCCAAATCACTATCTGTAGCTCATAGGTACAACAAAAATGGTTTTCCTAGGATAGGGGTAACAAAATAGGCAGATTTGCTAGGTAATCTTTTAATTACAAGAAAGCTGCTTGGCAGTGATTATACTAGTGGAATGTAAGTCCCTTATTTAGAAGATATGTAAATGGATGCCACTTTTTTTATAACTGAGATATGAAGCATCATATTGATTGGACCTTGCCCTACAAACTATGGAACTACTTCAAATTGGTTAGCAGAGGCATCTATATTAAAGATTAGACCTTGGCTAGATCAACTTCAATGCCTTCACAAGACATAATGAAGCTGAGTAACTTTATTGAGGTTAATCTAAACACATATTTATTTGGATTCAATTAAAATTTGTACTCATGTAGTCTTTCAAATATTCTATGTAGCATTGTTGGATGGTCAACCCTAGTTTTAGATTTGGCTAGTATGTCATTAACATAGTCTTCAATAATATCATGCAATATGATGATCATGGCTCTTTGATATGTGGATCCAATATTCATAAGACCAAATGGAATTACCTAATAAAAAATTTTCCCCATGGAGTGGTGAATGCTATTTTATGTTGGTCTTTTGGTGTTATTTTGATTTGGTTGTATCCTAAAAATCCATCCATGAGTGAAAGCATTTCATAACCCACCATGGAGTTGATGATCATGTCAATATTAGGCAACAAAAACTCATTTTTAGGGTAATATTTATGTATTTTTTAGAAATTAGTATAGATTTTAATTCCTTTAGGATTTTTACTAACAGATACAACATTAGATATCCATTTTGAGTAGTCAATGGAGTAAATACATCTTGCTTTTAACAATTTTTCTAACTCTTTCTTTACTAGTACAACAATGCAAGGATGCATCTTAAAAAAAAATTCTTAAATGATTTGGCATCAGGATTTAACACAAAGTGATGTAAAACCAAGGTGGGGTCAAAAATTGGTATGTTAGAATAAGCCCATGCAAATATATCTACAAATTATCTTAATAGAGTTGTAAAGACTTGACATTCCTCCTCAGTAAGGGACATGACTAATTATATCCATTTCAGGTCTAATAGAGTTCCAATGTTTACCTCTATTATATCCTCAACTAGAAGGGTTGAACCATCTTCTAGGATAGTAGGTAAAGATTTGAATTATCAAGCTATATTAGGGTCCTCTTTTAATACTAGATCTTCAACTTCTCATAAGCATGATGATTTTGAGTCCCCTAAGGGGAGATCTAGTCATGTGATAAAAAATAGTCATAAATTCTTGAAGAATTCAATCAAACACTTATTTTTACTCAAAACTAAATTGAAATCCATAGGTAAGTTCATCATTGGTGGTCTTCTAGTCTAAATTCCAAGAAGAATGAACACCCCTATCTAGTGGTACATGAAACAAGTTTTCACCACTAGACTAGCCTTTATCTTTACTTTTTCCTTGGTCAAAAAGTGCCTCAAATAGTTTTTCACTTGGGGACCTCAATGTTTTATTTTATTTTTTGGCTAAGGGTGTTTACCCACTCTCCAAAATAGGCTTTAGGATCTAATGTGATTGAGAACCCTAATTTAAGATATCCCAATGACACATTGCCTCTTAGGCCTAGAAAGTCATAGAATACGTCATCATTCTACAACTCATCAATTAGAAAAATAGATTATTATTAGTCCTAATATATTAGTTGGGGGTATTATAATGGTAATGAGTTGTGATGATTGACTGGGGTAAGGGTATAAATGGTGCTATTATCAAATAGGTTTGTCTCAACTAGGTCATCAAAGATAAGGCTATGATCAAACTCTGCTTCACTATCGACATCATCATCACTAGACATTGGTGATAGATCTCAAATAAGATATGTGGGGTCACCCCAAAGTGGTTTAAATCCAAGTCCATATGGCCTTTTATACTTGGTCATGGAAATTGTCTCCAATGTTACTTTTTGACTCGATCCAAGGCCTCTTCCTTCATAGTCATGATTTTCCATGATCATATTAGGAATAGGATACTTTTCACTCTTATAAAAATCATATTAGTTGTCATTGTATAACCATGATTCATCTTCTTCAAGAGGGTCTTATTCTTGGCTCGATGTCGATACAAACATGACATGTCCCTTATTTTTGCCTTTTTATTACCAATGCATGTGTGGGGCAACTTTAGGCCTTCCAAAGGTTTATAGATTCTTAGGAAGGTTAGGAATATTAAAGGTATCATGGGTCACATATTCCCTTGGTCCATTATCTAAAATGGTGAAGTGATTGGAAGCTTTAGGAGGTGGCATGTGGGAAAGGGAATCCAAGGTATTGGGATCTATACAATTGTCATTTGGAGAATCAATAAGTATGACTTTTCCTTTATCTTGCTTAGAACTTGGATTCATGTCATATTGGTAATTTTAGCTTTGAAACTCAGCCTCAAGATGTTTGTAATACTCATATAGGTGAAAATCTCCTAGAATATTTACTTTTATCATTAAGTGGGAGAACTTGATACATTGGTGTAGTGTTGATGGGACTACATGAATCTCATGTAACCAAGGCTTACCTAGAAGAATATTATATGACAACTCAAGATCAAGCACATGGCAAAGTATATCATGGGTAAAAGGCTGAATGATAATTGGTAGACTAATGGTGCCTTGTGATTTTCTCTCCTAATTATCATAGGCTTTGATAGTTATCATTTCTAGTTATCATTTCTAGTTATCATTATGTACCTAAAAAGCTTGATGAGATTTAGAGACACTATCTTGAGGCTTGATCTATTATCTATAAGGACATGTTTCACTTTATTTTGGTTTATATAAACTTATATATATAATGGATTATTATGAAATGGGCCAAGGGAAGGCATATCACTTTAGTTGAATGTCACTTATTAGGTTAGAGTTAGGTTTCCAACCAAAGATTGAAATTTATAAGAGGATATGTCACTGGTAATGGTGGATTAGGTTAAAAATCATTTTAAATGTTCTTATGAATTGTTGACATTTGTAGCAAATCTAAAATAAATATTTAGGCTGGTGTCTTCTGAAATTATTCCACAATATCAAACTTCTTTTCTCAATCAATGGTAAATGGCTTATTCTGAGGTAGAACAACTAGTTGGATAATGGGTGAAGTAGAAGATGGTTATGGGTCTGGGATGGTAATCCTTGACCTTAGAGTTATGATTACACAATTAAGATTAGATACTAGATCATGATTACTAAAAAATGGTGGGAATGGTGTGGGACTGGATAGGATGAGTTTTGGTTATCGATGTACTTGTATGTGGTCACGAGGTAAGGATGAGTCATCAGTATAAGGTCCAAAAGTGGAAAACCCTATTTTATAGTTTGCCTATACGTGTTCCTAAGTCAAAGAAGGATTATCTATGTAATTTTGTTGAGTGAAATTATTTATCAATAGTCTAGATGGATTGGTGCTCGGTCTAGGATTAATAGAGATGGTATTAGTGCTACCCCCTAAAATATGACCTATAACTCTATTTTAGTCATGCACAACTACATGGTAGGTTTATTGGTTGTTACCATTCTGACATTAGTTTCATCTATTATTTTGATGTTATTGGTTTTGTTATTCATTCTACTGGTTTTGTTGGTTCTGTTGGTGTGGCCTTTGATTTTGATACTATTAATTTTATTGTTGCACAGGCTGGTATTATTGTTGCTATTGTTGTTGGTTTTTATGTTGAGGAAAGGGGTTTTTATAAATCTTAAAAGCCTGATTAGAGGTGAAAGCACCATTAACCAATTTTATCTTCCCATTTTCTAACATATTATCGATCAAATGCTTGATTTGCATACATATTCATAAATTGTGCCCATTCACTTGATGATATTCATAAAAATCATTTTCATGGTACCAATTAAGATAGGGAATGCCTTGTGGATAATGCTTTGGTATAGGCCAACTAATCAAATTAGTAGTAACATGTTTATGAAATATAGACTCAATAGGCTTTAAAAGGTCACTAAAGACATCATATGTAGGTACCATTCTCTTTGGAGGAGGAACTCATAATGTCAAAGATTGTTTGCTATATTTTTTGTGTGGGTCTTGGTTTTTACACTTGTAACATTGGTTGAATAGGTTGTTGGCTAAGAGTCAACTGAAAGGGTGGAATAGGTTGAGTAGACAATGATTGCACCATTTGGACATGGCATGATTTGATTACTCCATTTCCCACAACATTCTTATTACAATTAAATGGGTTTGGTCTATATTGGTTATTGGCTTATGCTAGTTATGATGCTTGCACTTGGATTAGATTTTAGTTTTGGTTACTTCCCTGATTGGTACCTTGGTTTTGATTATTTAAGTTTGATGACTCCTTTTTAATAAGATCTCACTCAATCAATAGTATTTTATCAATGATTTATTTGAAGGTATGTGTACACTAAATTTTGAGATGATAGGCTATCTCACTATGCAATTTTTTAGTGAATACAATAGCTAAATATTTATCTAGTAAATTGTGAGTGAATCAGCTTACAAGTGCTCTCCATCACTATAGATATCTTGAAAAACTCTCACTGGACTTTTACTTTGATTATATCAAGTTGACCAATGAAATCTCATGTTTGATTTTATAAGAAAAGTGATGCACAAACTTATCTAAAAGATCATCAAAATTAGTTACTAAATTCTTAGGCAATTTTAAGAACCACTCCAAAGCTTATCCAACTAAGCTCCTTGGAAACAACAACAACAGGTATATATCAATATATGCCACTAGTTATCAAGAGATTCATCATCCTCTTATTTGCATTAATTATTATTAGGAAATTGATGCATATTGGGGATTCATCATCTATCTTTGACCAATATTTATACATTATTTGTTAGACATTACTTAGTTTTGAATTGGCACACTAGTTTGTGATTGAAGAGGTATGTTTGCTACTACTTGACAAGGTGGATCATGAGTTTCTCCATGTTGAGGTGGCAATATGTTCAACCTATATTGCATTGGTATATTCATTTATACCTATTATTTTAGAATTCTACTTTCCACCTATTGTGGAGGAATAAGATTCATCACATTCTACTATTGAGGCATGGTATTCTTACTCATGTTGGTTTCATACTTGATGAAGCAACTAGTTGAGGATTGGAAGTAATTAGTTGAATTTTGGGCATATAAGCTCTCATTTATATGTTGTAAAATCCACTCATGGTATTAAATAAAGGCACATTTTATTGACTACTTGTTTGTGCATTATTACCAATTTGATTTGGATTGGACATTTCTTGCACATTATCCACTATATTTTGCTCATTATTTTATGTAGAAGCAAAAGACACTTCTTCGATAATTGAAATATGTAGCAAGTTGTCTACCAAATATTTTTTCACAAATGGGTCTAAAATTTAATTATCCTGACCATTTAATTCTATCAAAACTCCTATTGAAGGAAGTAAGTCAAAAAAAGAGGTTTATTAACCATGGTTATCTGATTGAAATTGCATGCTAGATTTAGGTAGATTTGATATGCTATCTACATTTGGTTAATTGGGTCTTACATGAGACTTTATACTTTGTTAGGCATATTAGGATCTTGATACATTATTTGGACTAGAGTCAAAGTATTTTTAGAAGAAGCCAGCTAACTATATAATATGTTATGAGGCCTTTTTACTAGGCTTGATAAACTTTCATGAGGAAGTCCATCAGAAACTTAGCCCTTACTTCTATGGCTCACAAAAAAATCTCATATTTTTTCTCCAAAAAATGACACTCAAATGAAGATGGATCATATGTGGAAGGCATATTATTAAAACACAATTGTTGAGGAACTAGTTCACCAGTTGTGGGTATTATAGCAAGGTATTATGTGATTTGTTCTTGGTCTTGTTTTGAATAAGGTGGTGTATTAACCAAATAGTTATCTAATAGATCTAGGTTTTGTTCTCCTATTTGAGTGTTATAAGAGGGATAAGGATCCATCTCATAATAAATATTATTTACGTATGGGTCTTGTACCATTTCTTCTTGTGAAACTATAGTACTAATCCCCAAATTGTACATGAGTTCACTACAACTGTAGGAATACATGTTGGGATACATAGTGAATGTTTTTGTGATAGATATTTCTTCAAAATCTAAAAGGATAATGTCTAAAAATACTTTCAAACCTTGGTATAGATTCATCAAAAGAATGAAAAATGTTTATGCAAATATTTGTGATAAAACAAGCTAGTATTAAGTATCTAATGCCTCACATTCCACACAAAGATGATCAAATCAATGGAAAAAAATTTAAATGCCAAACTCTAAGGTTGAAGGGTTTCAAATCAGTCTAATCTAGGAAAATAAAAGTTTCTAGGTCTTTTGGACAAATGCAACATCAAAATCTAGGCTCAAATAAGGCATGCACTAGGAATCTTTGCCAAATAGTGTCAAAAGCTAGACTTTTAAAATAGAGATGAGTTTTAATCTAATAGATCTAAAACACTTCTAATAATAATGAGGAATTTAACTCTTGGATATAAAATTGATCAACTAGGTATGAAATATGAAATAAAAGGCACTTTGAGATAGCTTATTTTCTTGCAAATAATAACATAAGACTAGGTTCTTATGATGAATATGTTAGACAAAGCTGAACAACATAACCATGCTAGAAAAAAATTCTCAAAATGTACACTTAGATTTGGTTTGAAAAATGTGAAAAACTAAACCCTATGCAGGAGAATGTCTATGAAACAATATTTGAAATGATTTGAGTAGCGTAATAATGCTAAACTACTCAAACTATGTATCTAATTATTTATTTCAAAAATGCTCTAAGGCAAAGATGGTTTCTCAAATATTTGGTAGCATAACACTACCCTTCATAAATAGACCACATAATCTCAAAGTTTGACAAAAATATCTAAGGTAAAAATTGTTGCACTAAAATGGTCTAAGGATAAAATGGAAATAGGATAGTAACACAAAATGCTTGGTGCATAGACTCAAAGTGAAAGTGTTTAGCACAAAATGACTTAAGTCTAACAATGGTGATAAGCCTGATCATGTGTCTATAAAACTTCCTTCAATCCAAATGAGAAATTAAACCCAAGTTAAAATAAGTTTAGTGTGCAAATGGTGAACCCAATTTGACATACCAATCCTTAGAACTTAGAAAAGTCCAATTTCAAATGTGAATTATAAATTCATGACTTAAACAATTTAGGAAAAATGTCTAGACTCAAATGGGTAACATATCTACACCAAAATTGATGATATGAATCCAAGCTTTTATAATTATTTTAGACAAGGAAAAATAAATATTTATGCAGGTAGCATAACACCTCTTATTCAAACAAAATTGGGGGCCATGTGTTTGGTTTGTATCATTTGTTAACACCAAGTTTTGACCCAAAACAAGACTTAAAACCAAGACAAAACCAACTAATTAATCACTCTAAGTCCTAAGAAAGGTTGCCTGGTATTGTTAGAATCCATCAATATACATCATCTGAGAGGCTTTTAGTGTTCATATGAAAAGTAAAATGTGCATTATATAGTAGGTTTTTTACACCCCGCCTTCTCTCAAATGACAGTATTATGACAAGGTTTAAATGTTTCTAGGGGAATAAATTACACAATGACTTTTATGTCATCATGCAAAATAAAATCACATAATTGGGTGTCCATAACACTTGTATTATTATAAAAAGGTCTTCCCCTTTTTTTAACGATTAAATCCTACTATTCATATAGTGTAGGGAAATGTCCAAAGTGAAGATACATCCTATGTGTAGCTCCATCACTAGAAGGTGGTTTAACAACTCAAACCTCTGATCCTAGTGGGAGTGGATGAAGTTAGTGTTGAGAGATGAAACCTTGGGTCAAAGCTTCCCTAAATAAATTGTGGGAGGTAATGAAGTCCCCTTCACAAGCTAATATGCAATGAAATGAAAGACATAAAAATAAAGACTTTAGGGTCATTTTCAAGATCACCTAAACTATGATGAGTTTTTGGGGAGTTATTAATATGATGTTCTATTTAAGCTTTGGATTAGGTTTGTTTTCGATTCCAAGGGTTCCCTAAAGTGGACAAGTGGATGAGCATACACAAACAAACCTTATTTTTACCAATCAAGTTCTAACTAAATAACCATTGAAAACAAAAATTGACAAGTGTATTTAATTTTAAGCCCCAAATAAAAGATGAGGTGGTGTTATTTTGACCCATTGGTCTTAATTTTTAACTTTGAAAGTCTAACTATCAAACATTTATCTTAAGCACCTAAATGTTCCATTAACAACTAAAAGAAAGTTCCTAGTTTATGTTAAAAGCATGCAAAAGATGGTCTAAAACACATTTTTATCAAATTCCCAAGATTGATCCTATAATAAAAAATGTTAGAGTATCCTTTAACTTTGAAGCTAATTTACAAATGGAAGGGACAACTTTGACATTTGAGGTCTCTATTAAAAAATCAAAATTACCCAGTCAATATCACTTTTTCCTACAAAATCACAATTACAAACAACAAAATCATTGTTATGGGTTAGACCAGATATATATAACAATATCATTATTTTACCTATGAAATCACTACACAGATGAATGAAATTGTTGTTAGTGGAAAAAATCATTGTTACAAATAGAAAAACATAGTCAAAAACAAAATCACTGCATGGACATACAATATCACTAGTTAGAGGCATGATATCACTTCACAAATGATGATATTACTTCCTAGAGGAATGATATCACTACCAAAAAAAAAAAAAAATCATTTCCCTTGTGATATCACTACTCAGGTCCATGAAATTGCTATTTATTGAATAGAAATTTTTTTACACAAAATCTCAACTATGTAATAATGATATCATTCTAGAGAGTAAAACTGAGGCTTCCAAAAATAAAAACATGATTATCATAAAAATATATTTTTAATCTAAATTTTCAAGTTTTTAGACCTCCAACTCCAAGATGCTACATAGAAAGGATTAGTAGTTTTATTGAAAGAGCTTTATGACCAAATTTGTGGAATAAGAGTCCCACCATGTGTGCCATTATGTGAACTAGGAATTTGACTCAAGAGAGGATGGTTAATATTTTTTTAGTCCTAAAAATGAAATCAAAATTGAAATAAACACACTAGCATAACATATCTAGGCTTAGTTACTAGGGTGGAGCTTAGTTAAAAAAACATGAATGATAAACACAACTAAAAAGCAAAAGAAACCTTCCTTTCACCTTCCTTAGATGCTCTAAAATGCTTGTTATAGTGGCTTGCTTGGTTTTGTGCTCATGAAGTTTGCATTAATGGAATCTTGGATACCTCCATCTCTCCTTGGCACCTTGTGGCTTTGGTTTGTATTCGCTTGGCTCGATATTCTAAAATTATAACACTAATTTTCATGAAGCTTTGGAATCAATTTAGCATTATAACTTTGGCATGTGAGAGCTTAAAATTATGACTTTCAGGTTTGTTATTTTTAGAATTTTAGAATTGTTTGATGATTAGCCATGACCATCCATCTTAATATTAAATTGTGTGGCCATGGATAAATCCAAATATTAAATTAATTCTACAAATATCCCCATTAATATTCTAGATAAAGGGGCATTGAATAGGCATGGAAGAGATTTGATGAGGTATGGGGTGACTTGATTTAGATATTTTTTGTATTTATGTCCTAGGAATGCCTTCCCAAAAAATGAGGTCACCTGATGATGCAATTATTCAATATTCATTTCTAAAAACAAGTATTCAACAAGTTTCCATGTAATTATTAATTAGGCTCTAATTTGGTTTAATTAACTCTTAAGCATTATTAAACACTTTGCACACAAATTACTCAAATTGATGAGAATGACTTGTTATTAGTCTAAAATTTGAGTACATTAGAATTGGAAGTTGATGTCAGATGCACTGGGTCCTTTATCCCATTTAGGATGTTTTCAACACAAAATTATAAAGGAACATGTCTCATGCAAGATATTTGATATAAAAGAGCAATCCAAAGTACCCATGTGCAAATTTGACATTTTGACTCAAAATGATTTGATTAAAGTTAGCTAGCCTATAAATTACATTACCCCATTTAGGGATACCCTAGAAAAAATAAGCACTTGAATATATTAATTTTAAATCTTTTAATATGTTTTAGTGCTTTTAAACCAAATTGTGGATTTGGGAGGAAATTAGTCAAAAGCCTAGTTGGAGATTATCGATGGCTAGATTTAGGTGTCTACATCAACTATATGGGATTACTGGTAATTACACATGACATATACCTCCAATGGTTTTGGGACATATTTAATTTAAATATAATGGAATTAATAATGATGATTCTGATATCCATTCCCTATTCATTCAAGCATACCTTGATAAACACAACATACAAAATGTTATGATTGAAAATGGTGCTAGTAAAAATATTTGCACCATGACATTAATTATACACTTGGGTTATACTCATCATGATTTACCCCCCTCTACTAGACCAATTAGATAATTTCATGGGACCTCCTAGAATGTTCTTGGTGATATTAACTTGCCTTTATAGGTTGGTCTTGCACATGTGACTATTACCTTTTTAGTTATCCATTCCATAGGCATCTTTGATATGTTATTTAGAAGACATTAGATACACATTCTTCAAGAAAAACATTATAAAATGCATGAGTGTGTTAAATATATTCATGAAAATTGGCTAATTAAAGTCTCTAAAATTCCATATGAGCATCCTAGCTATCAAACCCAGTAAGGTTAATCCACTGTAAAGGGGCAAGCAACAGGGAATCCCCTTTACTAGGTAACCAATACTTTAGAGACCATTACATTAGATACATACATTGGATTCCAAGGAATCCTAATATTCTAATACACACCATGATTAGATATCTAGAGTATCTACACATGTTCCTATTATTGCTACTCCAAAGAAACAAATAAGCACTTAATGATGGGTTCCAAAAACCCTACTTCAATTAATCCTACTATTGCTTCATGATCACAAAGTCTTATTTTACATACACATAGCACCATGAATACCAAAATGACATATATTAAACCTATATATTTTCCTTGGCCATGTACATGGGGTATTTCACTAGATTTATAGTGGGGAGATATCTTTGACCTTCTACTGGATGGCATCATAAGATGATATTTTTTATTCAAAAACTTCCAAAAATACCAAAAAAAATAATAAAAAAACTAAAACCACTTTTGGCATATACATGTTATATTGACTCCTTGTCATCCATGTGTTACTTACATATTTATGGACCACACACTTATTTACTCCTATATACACATATGTGTCACACTTCTAAATTGGTGTGATATAAACATATAGGGATACATGATACACTTCTATTTCAAATATTGGACTTTTCCCTCTGCTCATGCAATATGGTCATTATATACACATAATATTTTCAAAATTTATCAATTACTAATTATTTATCTCTATTAAGAACCTATTGAGTCTCAATCTCTCTAGGTTCATGACTTAAAGGGTGCACCGAGAAAGTGGTGGAAAAACCATTGGTGCTTTATATGATTATTATTCCCTTTACTACCACTTACAACTAATCCAACCTTCTCCCATATACTTCCCTAATACTTTAGACCTCTCTTCAACACTCCAATATTTCACCATCTAGCTTAGCACCTACCTAAGCCTAAAACTCTTTTTGATAGTTTACATTGCACTTTTAGCTTGGGCCAACCCTGTACTCAAATTTTAAAAATTGTGTTATGGGTCTAGGTTCGATTTGGCCAACCTAGATTAGGACCTAACTTATTTTTATTAATTAACAATACATATTAGATTGGGTTTACCTTATTGGATAAACTTTTGGAAATGTTTAGGTCTAGATCCAAATATATACACACATTCATTTTGCCATTTCTTCGAGAGAGGCATGATTTAATTATTCATTTGTGATTCTTTAAAATTTGATCTTACGCCATTATACTTGAGGAGTTATTGCTTTGGATATTTATTTGGAGAATAATCTTGTCTTGTGGAAAATTCATGGATGATTTAGACTTTATTAATGATCCTTAAAAAAATAACAACCTATTATGAAGCACCATTATCCAAGGGATATATTTAGTCTCAATGGGTTCATCTTCAACGTAAGTATCTCTAACTTTACACCTCTATTTTAGTAGATGAAAGTATCATAAGTAATGGATTTTAAAAATATTTCTCTCTCTAGGAATTAGGGTTTTATCTATACATCAATTAATTAGGATTCTCCAATGCATTTTTACTTTTTATGATTATTAACCCTACTTTGGGCCACAAGTTTTGGTGAGCACTAGACTAGAATTTACTTTACTTTGCATATAATTAGTGAATATGAAAACATAGGACCTAACTAGGGTTATTTCATGGATTTTCTTGACTGGAGGATTTCAAACCCTCTCTAGTGATGTTATTATGGTAACAGATCCCTTGTTTAGGTCTAGTCAATTCATCTCAGTCATGACCTCAAATATCTAATATATAAACAAACAAAAATATAAGTAGGATTTATCTTCTCTAAGATAGGATTGATTAATAGATCAGTTACATTTTCATTTTTATACATATTGGAAAACTCGATGTGAAATCAGACCCTTCTAGATTTAATTTAACACTTTAGTTTTTCTCATCATATTATTTATTTCTATTTTTTCAATATTATATCAAACCTATAGGTATATTTCTAACAGTATGTGTGTAGGTTTAACACATAGTCACCCCAAAATGACTCTATTTTATCTATGTAGGTCTTATACAAATATAGGTGATGAGATCGATCTACTTAGCACAATCTTCTTCTTTAGTCATAGGATTGCATAGATAGTCAAACTAGTCAACTCTGTTCATATTTATACTTTTTTAGCATACAGGTCTACCAACATAGTCGAGCCAGTTGACTCTATTCACAACTTTTTTTCAACATAGAGGTTTTGAAAAGTTCATCAATTGAATTGAATCTATCAACAATTTTTTTTAATCTACCCTTGATCATAAAAACATAAAATATTTCAATATAATAATCTTCAAGCCCAATAATGTTCATTCTCACCTTTTCTATTATTGATGCATGTTTTATGCACACATAATTGAATGAGTAGCCTATAATATTTTAATATCTAAATAGAGGTAAACTACACTCTAGGGTATGAACTGCAGGTATGCAATTAGTTACAACTTGTCGATAGAGTAGAGGATAGGGTGTGTAGGTTATTGATAAGGTTTTTGGAAGGAGGTGTGGTTCCTAATAATCATAGTGAATCTCTATATGAGTTGGATGGTCATATAGTCATTTAATATAGAGTGGGTAGATCTAAAATAAAATCAAAAGGATATAAAGGTAAGGTAGAAAAGAAGGCTCTATGGTTTTTAAGAATCACTTCCATAACTAGTTTCTAATAGGACACATGTTCTCAGAACCTAAGCCTATTACTATTAGCAATTGCACACACATAATCAAACATAGCTAAGAAGTCTACAGAGATAAATATTTAGGAATATCATAGCCCTCAAATAAAGGATACTCCTTTTAGGGTAGCTATTTCACACCCTTAATCAGGATATTATGGCTCAATCTAGCAAATTATCTAAGGTAGCTATTGTACAAACATAGAAAACTACATCAAAGAAAGCACTCATGCACATTCAAAACTATGAATCAATTTGAAAATAATTATCCTAATAATTATATTTACCACTATTTTAACCATTATTTCACATCTAAATATTATTAAATTAATTAAAATAATCAATAATCCATTCACAACTTTTACACACTAAAAAATATTAAATCATACAACCATAAAGCAATTATTTACATAGAAATTAGAAAAAAACACAAAAACACATTCACTGATGATAAAAATTGATGTTGCTCCTATATTTAAAATTATTTGACAAAAATACAACTTGGTTTATAACTATTTAGATATGCTTGGGGAAGGGGTTGCCTCATCTTCCAAGTTCATGCAAAGTGTTTACATGTGGTAGTTAGAACATGAGTTCTAACTATGGTCTAAAAATTGTATAAGAGTCCAATTGTAGTTATCATTTTAAAATAGATTTTAAATGTGTATAAACATTAAGGAAGTTTTTAAAATTATAGCTCAAACTATATTCAAATATTAAAAATATATGCACCATTTACAAAACTGTACATGCAAAAAGTCTTAACCTTTTAAGGCTATGTGGTCTGAATGGTTGGGATGGTGGAAACTAGAAATGTAGGTTGATTTTCAAAGATAAGTATCACTATATCAATGCCTTATAACTATTTAATCTATTAATTAATCAAAAAATAACTATACATTTCCTATTTCCCATGTCTTTACTTTCGTATTAGCTAACCATGCATGTTCATATTCTAGATTAACTGTGAGACCCAATGTCTATCATTGAATATATCTCAAGTTTACGAAATATTCATGATTTGTTTATGTCATTTCATTTTATACCTTTAAAAATATTACTACCACCCCAAGGCACATATCAAAACTTGGTTGAGTTTGGATCATTAAAAAATACACTATAGACTTGCACCATTCAATCCTCTACATGATGGGATGCAAATGTGCCATTTGGAAGCTCTAGGGGCCTCTATTCTCCTTTTAGCCCTAGATAAAATGTATTTGTGCCATGTGGTGGCTTATCTCTTATCTCAATGCCTTTAAAAATTTCCCTTCAATCTTTCATCATTGATCTTTATGTATTGGGCTCCCATGCAGTGTTAGATCTCTATGTACTGGGCTCCCACAATGTTACAACTTAGCACTTTTATGGAGCTTTTGAAAAGCCTTTATTACTATGCTTGATTACACACCATTAGATATTTAGTATGTGACTCTTTCACTCTTTGAATCTCATAATCTTGGTACCTACCATTTTTATATTCATTCCTATGAACATGAACATAAAATGACTTAGCATACATAAATACATACATACATACATACATATATATATATATATATATATATATATATATGTATGTATGTATGTATGTATATATATATACATACATACATACATACATATATATATATATATACATACATTTATATATACATACATATATATATATATATATATATACATACATATATATATATATATATACATACATATATATATACATATACACACACACACATATATATCTATATATATATATATATATAGTGTGTGTGTGTGTGTGTGTATACACACACACACACTATATATATATATATAGATATATATGTGTGTGTATATATATATGTATATATATATATGTATGTATATATATATATATAGTGTATATATACACACACACACACACACACACATATATATATATACATATATATATATATATACATATATATATATATATATATATATATATATATATATATATATATATATATATATATATAATTTCTCAAACTCAGGGGTGCCCCTTGGCAGCTCTATAGGGATTTTGGGATATTGAATTATTGACTCTACTTATTATCATGCGTCATTGATCTACCATCTAAGCTCTAGATAAATTGAAATTTATCATTCCTATGGAGTTTTCATAATAGGTTAATTGGGGAAATTATTGTAGATTTTTTTTTTTGGGCATGAATTTTATTGGGGAAATTGTTTTGGAAAAAATGCCCAAAATAATTATCTTGAAGAGTCTATTTCATCAAGAAAAATGTCCACAATAAAAATTATTAAGGGCATGCTCAAAAAGGTCCAAAGGGCATGTTCCCTAATTTCATCAGATAAAATGTATGAGATGTAAACCCCACAATTTTACATTTTCATCAAACAAAATGTATGGATGAATATTTCTAAGGGCAAAGGCATGAGACAAAAGTCTTGAAGGGCATGTGAAAAAGGTTTGAAGGGTCTATTTCATGGAAAAAATTCTTGAAGGATCTTCTTCATAAGGTATGTTTTAGTTGGAAAGGGTCCATGATAAATGTGTTGAAGGGTGGGTTGCATAAAGCCTGAAGGGTATGTGCCATTGGGGTCATTATTTCAACAAAATTATATTGGCAAGATTACTATGGGGAATAGTTTCAGAATTTTTTGCATCAAATAAAATGTTTGATGATAAAAAGTCTAAAGGGTCATTTTCACCAGGTATAAATCTAAAGGTTATACTTCATAGGGAATTTCATCCATGACAGAAGTACTAAAGGATCCATTTTGTAAAGGCTAAAGGGCAAGTCTATAGGGAAAAAGCAAATCTATTAGAGGATTTGTTTCAGACAAAATGTTTGTAGACCTAATTAATTTGGGGGAATTATTTCAAACAAAATTTTTGTAATAATTTCCCTGATGGAATAAGTCCATATAAAAAATTACATAAATAATTAGTTAACAAAAGCAATGGAAAAAACACCCAAAACATAAAACCTAAAAAGAAAAACTGTATAATTCCCAAAACAAGTTTCAAAAACAATAGGTCCAAAAATAAACACCCTAATAAAGAGATTGGAAAAAACATAAGTTTGATAAAATAATCTCAATAAACATAGACCTGATAGAATGAACCTAATAGAATAAAAGAGTTTAGCCTATGAAAACACAATACCAATCAATATTTTTTCTATAAATTGTATAAAAACATAGTAGAGGGGCTAAAAATTAATACCATAATCTAAAAAGGTGGGTCACCATTTCTCCTTAAAGTAAAGAGGAGGTTGGATAAAACAAATGGAAACTTACAAGGGGAATACAATTAAGTATTCAAGAACTTAGAAATCTGGTTTGGCAATCCTAAATTAATCATGAAGTGTGTTATAGAAGAATACTTAAATCAAAAATATGAAAAAGACTCCTAAGTTAATTCACACAACATACTTGCCTTCTAATTTATTGGATCTATGTATCTCAAATGTGTAGTTTATTTAACCCTTGCTATTATGAATTTTTCAAAGGCTTTGATGAGGCTATAGTTACATCCCAGTATCTCTTAAAGCTAAAAAATAAGGGAAGCTCAAGAATTTATCTACTACTAACCAAGCGTTCATATCCTTAATAGAGATACCTTGTGCTCCTTATCCCTCTCTTTTCATTATTTTATTTTGAACATGATGTGTGGTACATTGACCTAATACTTGCCTTTTGATTTTCTTTATATTTTTTCTTGCTATGTTGAACTCATGAATTATTTCTTATTTTTATTTTGATTTGTTTTTTTTGGTTCTTCAATAATAAAGAGAATATTTGGAACCCTAGTGAGATGGTATAATTATAAAAGAAATCATTACTCAAACATCCTTGCCAGCTACACCTATACCTAGAATTGTCACTTCCAACAAGTATTTAATGTGATAATTGCATTTGATCTAATAAAACAAGAAAAATTTATAAATTTGTATGAATTACTCTGAGATCAACTTATACATGCCTAGTAAAAGTATTCAATTATGACACCATCTAGAATGATCCATGATTACCTACCTTCATCTTAAAGACTAAAGAACACAAAAATACACCTAATCTATAAACTAGTCCCAAATTATCTAGATTTTGATTTTCCCCTTCTCTACAATTCATTATCTCAGTTGGTTTGGATTTTAAACTGGTTATAGTTAGATAAAACACAATTGTGATCGCCAAATAAAGTAAAGAACAACTAATATAAGAAAGTAATAAACTTAATTAAGAAAGTGCTTAAATCTAATCTGGAAATCATGAAATATAATAAATGAAAGCAAAATACTAAAATCAAGAAGGATTAATCTAGAAAGTAGGAAACTAATATATGAAATCAAAGAAATCTAATCTAAAAAAGCAAGAAATCTAATCTAATCCTAAAACTAAACTCATATGTCCCTCATTACTCAGTAACATTAGTAGATTGTACAACCCTAAATTAATACTTCAAGAACTATTTGTTGATTAGATATGCAATCTCATTGCCTTAAAGGTCCTGGAGACAAAACATGTTATTTACCATGATATCTAAAATATGGTATGGTCCAATCCATAGTGGGGAAAACTTGTCATGATACCTTTTTTTTCAAGGGATTTATTTGAAAGTAGCACTAGATCCAAAATATTGAATGCTTTGACTTTTTGTATCTTATCAAACCAGATTTTAACCACATCCTAGTTCTTGTTGAATTTATATAAGGCATCAATCCTTAAATCTTCCATTTCTATTATGCTTAGCTATCTTGATTCTACTTTATCATTCAGTTCCATGTAGTCCTACATAAACTAATAAGTGTGTAGGTTAAACATAATTGGGAATATAATAGGCTTTCATCCATATACTAACAGGTAAGGTGAAGCTTTAAGGGATTGCTTGTGTCTAGTCTAGTCTACCTAAAGAGCATACTTTAATAAATTGTACTTGTCGGTAGACTTGTCCCATACTAATTTCTTAATTGAATTGATAAAATTTTTGTTTGTTGATTTGGTTAGTCCATTTCCCTAAGGGTAATAGTTAGAAGTTGATATGATAATAATTTAGTTTTCATGTGCCCACTCAGTAAATTTTGCTGATATGAAAGCTAGTCTATTATCACAAAATAAATAAATGGGTGTGCCAATCTAGTTGTTACGTATTCATCCAAGAAGTGAATCACATCTTGTGATATGTAGTTCTTTATGAATATGGCTTTGGTCCATCTGGTGTAGTAGTCTATGGTGATAATCATGAATTTATGTCTTACCAAGGAGTTTGAGTTGATGACACCAATGAATTTTAAACCCCACAGGGAAAATGGTCTTCCTTCAACAATTGGTTATAAAGGCATTACTATGTGTACTTCTCTCTTGGCTAGAGTTTGGCATTCATGTCATGTTCTGACATGAGTATGAGTATCTTTGAAAACTATTGGCCAATATTAGTCTATTTTTAAGATCTTATGGGCTATGGTATTTCAAGAAGGATGACCACTACCTATCTTCTAATGCAAGTTATCTATGATTTATTTAGCTTCATTTATGGATATATACTTGAGATAAATTCCTTCATAATTTATTATATAGAGGACTCCCTTCTTAAAGATGTAATAAGTAGCTTTAAGCCTTAAAGATCTTTTCCTCTCTCTATTGAGCTATGAGAAATAAGTTTTGATAATTAAATAATGTAATATATCAATGTACCATTCTCCTTTAGATACTTACAGTTTACATACCTCTTCAACAATGATGTGAGGATCTAGTTTAGTCATAATTTAAATAATGCCTTGGCCCTAAATGATCTTTGTAGGCTTGATTTCTATGTCAAATTCTTACATCTTGGCCATCCATTTTCCTCATCATTCTCCTATCTTGTTCTATGATAGGGTGATATTGATTTTAGGATTAGACATGATAGCAATGGTATTATTCCTTATAATGTAATGCCAAAACTTCATCATAGCTTTGACAAGGGAAAAAATCTATTTATCAATCATAGAATATTTGAGTCCTACATCTTTTAGATTTGTGATCATAAATGAAATTGGATGCTTAGTCTCATCCTTATTCTATGTAATGATAATTATAATCATATGCTTTGAAGTAAATGATTACAAGTAAAAATATTTATTAAAATCAGGATTGATTAGTACTAGAGCATAGGATATTACATTTTTAATGTCCTAGAAGGAGTTTCAGGCTTCAACTATCCATTATAATTTGGAATCCTTCTTGAGTATAGTGTTTATAGGTATAATGATCTCTACAAACCCTAAGATGAAATGTATTATTATGTTAATCTTTTTGAAGAATGATTTAATATCCTTCTTGCTATTTGGTGGTTGAATTTTTGAAATCACCTGAATTCTATCTGGATCAGTGGTGATCCTATCCTTGGTGATGATGTGCCCCAAGAGCTTGCATTTAGTGACTCCAAATATTATTTTATTTGGGTTTAAAAAAATAATAAACCCTATACATCTCTCAAATATGGATTGTAAATGACTTATGTGATCCTTATGATGCATCGAAAACAATGTAAGATCATCCATGTATATTATTATGCATTTTCCTATCAGTCCTTTGAATGCATGATCCATGGAACATTAAAATGTCACTTCTATGTTTATTAGTCAAAATGGAATCCTCTTATATGCATAAGTTCCCCACTTAATAGTGAATTTTGTCTTTGTTCTTTCCTTAAATTATACCATTACCTGATTTTAGCCTAAAAATCCATATAATAAGGACATCATTTCAGAAGCACTTACTATCTGTATCATCACATCTAGAGAAGGTAGAGGATAATTATCCTTTTTAGAATCCTTTTTCAAGTTCCTATAATCCACACATAATCTAAAATAACCTTTAATCTTTCTTACTAGGACCAACTTGGCCACCCAGGTAGAATGTCTTACTAGAAATATGATTTTTGTGCCTAACAACTTCTATACTTCTCTCTGAATGAGAGGCTTTAGAATAGGATTGATTAGCCTTTACCTTTGCCTAGATGGATTATGATATAGATTCAATGGAATCATATGAGTGATGACCTATGGTTCATAAACTTTTAGATCCTCATATGTCCAAGTGATGAAATCCTTATATGAATGATTATATCCTTCACTCATTGTCTCTCTTTTGGGGTATAACTGAGGTTGATATTAACATAGCCTTGTTTATGTTCATTTTTTAGAATTACCTTTATGAAGTTTGATTCATTGATATTTAGCTATCTTAGATATTATCCTTGAGGATCTATGTTGAATGGTCTTTTTAAAGAGACCAAGGTGGATAGAACTAAATTATCTATGAGATGAAGAACTCCCTCTTTATTTGATTCCTCTTGATAGAGGTAATTAGTGTCCTTATCATCAATAATTTGGGATTCAAATTCCCTTGAATTAGTTAAAAATTGAATAATATGCTTTTCATCATCAAAGTCTTAGAAATTTTCTTCATTATCTAGAATGGAAGGACACAATACAAATTCAATTGAGAAATTTTTAACCTCATATTGTTGTAATGGCTCTAGATTAGTAGTAGCAATAGCTAATGAATCATCAGTTTGATTTTTCTCTCTATGAAGTGATACTATGTTGAAAGATTCAAATCTTTCAATCAAGTCCCATGATCTATCCGTGTATCTTCTCAACTAAGACATTTTGCATTGGTATTTGTTTTTGACCTAATTAACTACTTGCTTTGAGTCACCAGATATTGATATTTACTTTACATTGGTCTTAAGTGTAAACTATAATCCTAGAACTAAATATTCATACTCAACTCTATTATTCATGTATGTAAATTACAACATATATGCTACCAATAATTTTTTACCTTATGGATTAATTAGGTCAATTCTCATACTTGATCCTTGCTTAGATATAGTGCCATCAAAGTGTAGAGTCCATAGCTGATTGAAACCTTCAAGTTATACCTTTTATGCTTGATTTTGTGTAGTAAAAGTATAAATACCAAGGCTAGGTGACTCATACTTTACCTCTTTATTATTGACATTATATTATGTGATGGGATACTTCATTCTCAGCTCTCTATCAATTCTAATCTAGTTTGTAACTCCTCTTCATGGTAGCCAGATATGAGGGAATTCTATATATAGATATCTATTGAGTGTTTTAGACCAATCCATTCTCAATAATAGTCCATATCCTTCTTGTATGCCTACCATAAGCATATCATAGGTCATCTAGACTCATGGTTTAGATGTTACTTGAATGTGCACATTAGTCAATTCTCCAACTACTATTACTATTAATTTGTCTAATTGTGAAGCCATTCTCTTTAAGGGGCTTACAGTGAGACCAAGCTTCTGACATCTGGATATGGGCATGATAGTTATTTATGCTCCATAATCAACTAAAAAATTATGAATGTTCTTACTAAATGCTTGGATAGTCAGTAGAAAGGGTGGAACTTCTAGCTTATTCTTGTAGATGACATTGGAATCATAATCTTTTACATTATTTGTAGATGCTTTGGTTCTTTCAATATGAGATTTAATAGCATTAAAATTTCATAACAACTCCTTCTATTCAAGGATATAAGCTATCTTATGAAGATTTTTATTTACTTTGATTTTGTTCATGTCTTAGATAATATTATATCCTCCTTTACTTGGTTCTTCTTTAATATGCTACTAATTATTACCCTTTGGAGGGGGTGGATTATTATATGCTTTAGGATTAAGAGGAATCACTATGCTATTTAGAGGAGTTGATGTTATAATAGGATTATTATTCCTTAGATTGTATGCACCTCTCTAAAACTAGTAAAAATCATGAACTTCATCCATATTGTATTCTAGTTCATTATCATCTTCACCTAGGAAAGGAAAATGATGAGTTTCAAAAAACATGGTAATGTTGGAAGAGCCAGGATCTGGATGATGCTTAGGTATATTATGTATTTGATCTTGTATAACCACCTCTCTCTAGAATATTTTGAATGTTGCATAAAATTGAGCCTAGTTAAGCTCACCATGCTTGGAAGTGTTCTAAATTCTACACTAATTAGGAAGAGTCATTTTTACTATGTTTATATTTGAAAGATTATTATGTTATTTAGGCCTATTAAATGGTCTATTTATCTCTAGAATCTAGTGTTCTAATTACCGATAGGTCCATTAGCATTTCCCATCTTCCTTTGCATATTTAAGAAGTCATTTATCAAAATTTGAATCATTTTATGGATAAAATCTAAATGTGACTTTGAAGAGTCAGTACCTTTAGAACATCAAAAAGAGACATAGTCAATTGTTGATTCTATTAGTATTCATTACCTATTGTATGATTTTTCAAGAAGCTAAAATTTGGCTATGTCATCTATGTCAATAGAGGCAATGTGTATAATTTATTCTAATAAAACATAGGAATATTATATTTCACATATGGTATTGGATTGAGTGGTACAAAGCTATTATTGACATTAGGTGCACTAATCATCTAAGGGTTGATTTACTTGTCGATATTGATAGCCTCTTCATATACTAATGTCAAACTATTGGAATTAATTACTCTTCTTAATAATATGGTAGTGATTAGGTCTAAGGTATTTTTTTACATCTCTAATGCTAATGGATCATCTAGTTTTTACCTTGGGATCAACTAATTGTACATCTTCTGGAACCTTGCATTAAAAGAATAGATGGGCTCATTAGGTTCTCTCCTCATGCTAATGAACTGATGGTATCCTAAACTAGGATGAGTGACCTACCAATTATGTGCAAGAAAAACTTCTTGAAACTCATCCCAAGAAGTGATATAATTTTTGGTTAGATTTAAATACCAATCATAAGCAACATCCATTGAAGTAAAAGCGAATAATCTACATGTAATATCCTGATGGACAATATTAATTAATCTCATATAAGTTTTAAAAGATTATATATGTTCGTCTATTGTCCTTACTCCCAGAGGAGCAAAGGAAGGTAAGTAATTTTTAGGATTCTAAGGTAAATCATGCATGTTTCCTAGGATGGCAATAGTAGATTCAACTAACCAGGGTGGTTGTTGAGCCATTAATTGATTAACATGTAAATGATTTCTTACTGGATAAAGATTCCTTGGAGGTGGATTGTTCTAAACTAGGGTTATTGACATAGTTCTAGGTCTCCTATGATTTATTAGGGGTAAAACTAGAAAACCAACCTAGGAATTAGATGTGGTCACTCTCTTAGATGACTCCAGTATAACTCTATGCAAGAATAACTACTATTATAAGGGGTTTTTCCCTCCTTATAGTGCCAATGTAATTATTGATGTGGGTTTTATGCATACCACAATAAAATGAGGTATCCTCTAACATTTTAGTATATCAATGGAGGTAAAATCCACTCTAAGGCATGAGTTTTAGGTATGTGGTCATTTACAACCTATTGATGGAATAGTGGGTAGGGCATGCATGATGTTGACAATGTTTTTAGATGGAGGTGTGGTTCCTAAAAAGGGTAGTGAATCTCAATGTTAGTTAGATGGGAATCTAGTTGTTTAATCTAGTGTGGGTAGATGTCAAAAAAATCATAAGGAGAGAAGGGTAAGGCAAAAAAGAAGGCTTTGTGGTTTTCAGAAATCACTTCCTTGGCTAGTTTATAATAGGATAAGTGCTCTCAAAACCTATGTCTATTACTAGTAGCAATTGGACACACATAATCAGACATGTCTAAGAAGTCTAAGGAGATAAAGATGTAGGAAATTCATAAGCCTCAAAAAAAGGTTGATACATTTAGGGAAACTATTGCACACCCTTAATTAGGAGATTATGGATTGGGCTAGAGAAGTATCTGAGGTAGTTATTACACACACATAAAAAACTACATCAAAGAAAACACTCATGCAAATTCAAAATTATGAATCAATTTGAAATTTATTATCCTAATTATTATAATTTATGAATATTTTAATAGTTATTGCACATCTATAGATTAGTACATCAATTAAAACAACCAAGAATCTATTTCTAGATTTTACACACTAAAGATTATTAAAACATACAACCAAAAAGTAACAACTAATTACATAAAAATTGGAAATAAAATACACAAACACATTTGCTGATGATCAAAATTGATACTTCTCCTATATTCAAAATTCTCTTAAAAAATTCTAGGTTGGATTAAAACTATTTAAATAGGCTTGGGGAATGGGTCACCTCATCCTCCAATTTCATGCAAAGTGTTTACATGTGGTAGTTAGAACATGAGTTCTAACTATGGTCTAAAACTTATATAAGAGTCCAATTGCAGTTATCAATTTATAATAGATTTTATATATGTATGAAGATGAAGGTAAATTTTTACAATTATAGCTCAAACTATATAAAAAATTTCAAAATATATGCATCATTTACAAAATTATACATGTATAAAATCTTAACCTTTTAATGTTGCATGGTCTAAATGGTTGAGATGATGGAAACTAGAACTACAGATTGCTTGTCAAAGATAATTATCATTGTATCAATGCCTTAAAACTAGTGAATCTATGACTTAATCCAAAAATAACTATGTATTACCTATCACCCATGTCTTTACTTTCATATTCACTAACCATGCATGCTCATATTCTAGCTTAGCTATGCGACCCAATGGCTATCATTGAATATAACTCAAGTGTCCAAAGATCGTCATGATCTATTTATGTCCTTCCATTTTCTACCTTTTAAAATATGATTTCCACCCCAAAATACATGTCAAAACCTAGTTGAGTTTGGGTCTTTAAAAATTTCATTGTAGACTTGTACCATTAAAACCTCTACATGATAGGATGTGATTCTGGTATTTAATATCTCTAGGGGCCTCTATGATATTTATAATACTAGTTCAAATGTCTTTATGCCATGTGGTATCTACTTACTTGTCATGGTACATTTGAAAAGTCTCTATCGGTCTTGCATCATTGATCTTCATGTACTAGGCTCTTATGCACTATTGGATCTCTATTTACTAGGATCCTAAAATGTTCTCACTTGGAACTTTAGCAAAACTTTTGAAAATCCTTTATTATCATTCCTTATTATGCACCATTAGATCCTTAGTATGTGAGTTAATGTGCACTTTTAATCTTAGTGCTTGACACCTATCATTTACATATTTTCTCCTTCAAACATGAACATAAAATGACTTAACATATATATAATAAATTGATAAAACTTATGGGTACCACTTGATAGCCTTGTGGGGATTTTATTCTCTTGATTTGTTGAAACTACTTCTCGTGGGTCATCAATCTACCACCTAGGATCCCAGGAAATTTCTATTTGTCACTCCTATGGATTTATGGTAGTAGGGTATTTATGGAAATTATGGTGGCACTTTTTATCTAGGGAGTGAAATTCATTGGGGAAATTGTTTTAGACAAAATGTCCAAAACAATTATCCTAAAGAGTCTATTTCATCAGGAAAGATGTCTGTAGCAAGAAGTCTGAAGGGCATGTTTAAAGAGGTGTGAAGGACATGTTACCTAATTTTATTTAGATAAAATGTTTGAGACACAAAGCCCATAGTTTTAGATTTTCATCAGACAAAAATTCCAAAGGAATACTTTGAAGGGCAAAGGCCTAGGAAAAAATTCTTGAAGGGCCTGTGAAAAAGGTCTGAAGGGTCTAATTCATAGAGATAATGCCTGAATGATATAATTTATAGGGTATATTTTGGTGGGAAAGGGTCTAGGAAAAAAATCTTGAAGGGTAGGTTGCATAAATCCCAAAGGGTATATTCCATTGGGGTCATTGTTTTAGCAAAATTGTATTAGTAAGATTGTTGTAGGGAGTTATTTTTGGTTTGTTTGCATTGGAAAAAATGTTTGATAATAGAAATTTAAAAGGATCATTTTCATTGGGCATAAATCCGAAGGATCTACTTCATAGGGCATTTCATCCATCATAAAATTCTTGGAGGATCTACTTCGTAAATGCTAAAGGGTTATTCAAAAAGGTTGAAGGGAAAAAGGAACTATTAGAGGATTTATTTTAGACAAAATATCCATAGACCCATTTCATTTGGGGGAACTATTTAGGACAAAATGTCTACAGTAATTTCCTCGATGGAATAAGTTCGTGGAAAAAAGTCCATAAATAATTAGTCAACAAAGGCAATGGACATAACATAGAACCCAAAAAGACAAATTGCATAAGTCCCAAAAGAACAAGTTTCAAAAATAATATTTCCCCAAACAAACACCCTGGCAAAGAGACTGGGTAAAACATAATTTTGATAGAATAAACTTGATAAACATAGACCTGATAGAATGAACTTGATAGAATAAAAGAGTTAGCTTATGAAAATGCAATACCAATCAATATTTTTCCTAGAATCAATACAAACACATGGAAAAGGGGATAAAAATTAATACCATAATCTAAAAAAGGTGGGTCCCCAATTATCCTTAAATAAAATGTGAGGTTGGGTACAACATCTGTCATTTCAACTTTTCTTTTTAGTATTATTTTTCACAAGTTTATAGTCTATAAAGTTGTAGCCTTACAGTGAATTGGGTTGACTTCCTTTACACAATTATGTATCCTTTTTTCTATCTATAAGATAGAGTCAATCTATTTCACTATGTTCTTCTAGATATTACTTCTATAGAATAGTAGTGATCCAGTAGACTTTATTTTACATTATTTTCATATAGTATCACTTAAATTGATTTTTTACTCTTCACAACCAAATAATTAATATATTTTTGTTAGTAATTAATTTATCTTTAATTTTTGTTGATTACATTCTTAGAGTAAAAACAATAGATTAATTAGGTGATTTTTTGATTTATAAATTTAGTCACACTATTTTCTCTTTATCACACACTTCCAAATCACTTACACAAAAATAATTAAACATTTGTCTCTCCAATGCCTACCTACTTGAATTTCATCACTAAGGGGGAAGTTAACTTGGTTTTTTGGATGAGTATAAACATGTGGTTGATGGTATACATTTGAAAGGCACCTGACACCCTTATCACTATGTGATTATGAAGTGAGCAGGTAGGCCCTAATATCAATCCAATACCATCACCAATAAAAAACCCTTTTAACCTAAACTTTCTAAAACCATCATTAGATTGATTTTTAGTTCCTTATTACATCTAACTTCTAATGATATTAATTTAAAACTTTATTATAAATTGATAACATTTAGGAGTGACCAATTAGTTATCATTTATTTTCACATTATTAATTGCTCTTTGATCATTATATTTTGTATTGTAAAAATTCCATTTTCTAGCATTGGTGCAAGGTTTGTATTATGTGTTATAATTGGATCAATCACATTGATCCAATTTCTTATGTTCTTACTTTCATCTTCTTAGACATTATATTGAAAAATATTTCTCTATTTTTAGAATATTTTCATTTTTATTGATACAAATTATGAATATTTCTTTTTTACAGTACATATTTCTTTATTTGACTGTGTATCCTTACCAGCCGAATCAATTTCCCATTTTTAAGTACACAATCAACCCATACAGCTATGTATCTTTATCATCTATTTATTTTCTTCATCTATAGTACATAGTCAACCCATACAACTATGTATCCCTTTAGCCTATTTTTATTTTATCCTTTGCAACACACAATCAACTAGCTCAACTTTATCCTTTTGTTTCCTATTCTATGAACTTTATTCACATAGTCTGTCGACCTAGATGAATCTATACCCATTGGTCGATATTGTTCTCTATCTGGTTGACTCTATCTCTATTTTCCCTTCTGGTTTCCTCATTTTTGATTATTTATTCAAGAATCATAAAATCCCCTATTAGAATATTTTGGATAATCTAAATCCATTTAGATGTTATATGGAATGTTCTATTGTACCTACTTTCACTTCCCAATAAGATCCTCATTCTTAGATCAATTCTTCTCCTCCCTCATCTTTTGATTACAACATGGTTCAAACTAATCCAATATATGAGATTGGTGGTTGATATCATTTTCATACTTATCAAGATAAATCCCATCTTCAAACATCTCACCATAATGTAGGGGTGATTGATGCAATCTTAAAAAATAACCCTATAGGGAATCTATCACCTCAAAACCCTCCCCTAATACTAGTTTGGGGAATCCTCCTACAAACACTAACCCACCAATTGATAAAACACAAATAGTGCAACAAATAAACATCATGTAAACATATAACACCTCTAAAATTATACAACTACAACATCATTTTATCAATATGGATAATCAACCTCTCATTCTTTATCAAAATAATTAAAATTTTATCCCCCTCCACTTAATAGATATGTCATGATAAATATCATTCCCCAACCTATTATGCACAATATGATGATTCAACACATTCAAAATGAGTCTTTAGCCCCCTTCATTATTTATATTGATATTGGTAATATATCTCTAAATATTTAATATGATGGGATTACAAACCTAACATATTTTCTTAAGGAATTCCTTAATATTTATAAAGAGTGGATGAAAACTAATACCTTCACCACAATAAAATTTATAGTTAAAACCTTCATGGGTGATGTATTATAATGGTATAATAAAATTCCAACACATTGATCTTCCCTAAAATTACCTTAGTCATTTCATCAATGTTAAGCAATCCCATACCAAATCCACTCATGATTTTATCAAGTTATTGAAATATTTGGATCACAAGGCTGAACACAACATGATTGATGATAATTTTTAAAAACTCTTTATAATGCAATTAACACATTCACTCCAATAGAAGGTTCAAAATTTTTCTCCCCAAAATTTAAATGATACTCTTGACCAACATACGCATTAAGTTTAATGAAACAATTTGAACCTAACACTAAAATCATTAAGGGATCTTTCCAACATTCAACCAATGTAACAATTGACAACCCTCAACCTAAAATAAGAGTAGCCAAAGTAGAAAACCCCCAACATTATCATATGAAATTAACCATGAAATAAATGAAACAAATTTTAATTCCTTCTAAACCATTTACATACCCTAATAATCCACCTAAATGGTATGATCCTATTCAATTTCATTGGTTTCACACTGATATATGACATTCCCATTAAACTTGTTGAGGGCTTACAAATTTTTTCATTTATTTCATGTTAGGATATTCATTTAACCATGAAGCCATAATTAAATCCATCATCAAGATTATGTTAATGATTATCAAGAGAAACAAGCTTCTAAAGCTTATTCTTCTAATGATCAAATATTTCTCTACATCTAACCCTCAATAAGAAAACAAGGATATTTATACAATCAATGTTGATTATGATCAATATTATAGCAATTCCCAATATGTAAATGTGGTTAAGGTTAATTATTAATGTAAAATATCCCACAAAGATCTTGTAACTAAACCAAAGAAATCATCTTTTGAAGAGAAACTTCTCAAAGATACTACTACAACTAACTTATATTATAAAACAAATGAGGACCCACTTCCTCCCTCCAAACCTCTAACCAATTCTCTTCCTCCTAGACATATTTTACCTTCTAAGCCTCGTGCTAGTTCTTCATCTTCCAAAACTCATTGGAACTTCCTAGAATAAATCAACTCTATGCCTTGAAAAATTCCTCTCATGGAGTTATTTTTCACCTCTCCTTATCTTCATAAATTCCTAATGAAAAAAGTCTAAGAAATTAAAGAAACATCTTCCTTAGATGAGGAACAAATTTATCATGAGCCTCAATCAACAAAAGTTCATACCATTGAATCTATTTGTTCTTATTTGAAACCTTACATAGAGTTCTTTGAAGAAGACATGATCAATGATGAAATTATCTTTTGAGCTGATTATCCACCTCTCTTTATCAAAATAGATATTAATACCACCCTCATTTGTAAAGTATTAGTAGAAAAAGGGTCGGTAATTAATGTGACATATATTTATCTCATTTAACAACTCAAATTTAATAAATATAATCTCAATAAAACTCATTTAAAATGTCATGGATTTTAAAAGGCTAATCAAAATCCACTTGGTAATATCTGGCTGCCTCTTACCATTGGACCTAAAACTATACATACTAAGATTATGGTCCTTGATTTACCATTATATTATAATATACTCTTAGGATGACCATGGACTCATTACATGAGGGTTATTGCCTCTTTCAAAAGCCAATGTATCAAATTCATTCATAATGGAAAACAATATGAACATGAGGCCAATCCTCACTCATGGGGTATTAAAATTCCTAATCCTAAATCTTTGTATCAGATTCCCACTATTCCAAAAATTAGTAGTTCACCTTTACCCAAATTTGTTAATATGAATCCATATTTACATGTCACTTTTTTAAATTTTGATGATGCTGAGCCCAATAATTTTCCAAATACATGCAATACTACCAAGTTACCTCCTTACATTTTAGAGTGTTTTCCTCCTTGTTACCTCATGATAGTATCATCCATCTTATTGATGAGATCACCGATTTCCATCCTCCATGTAATGCACATGAGGTATCCTATACAAAAGATGATTTCATGTGTAATGACTATGTAATGTCTAAAATCTTTTAAGACCCTTTGATTATGTTACTATATAAATTTAGTAATCTAGGTATCTCACCTTCTAAAGTTATTTTCAAGTCACAAGCATGTATTATTTCTCCAACTTATGATGATAACTAAATTATGACCCAAGCTCAATCAATTGATTTGATGTTTAAAATTATCAAAAAACTTTAGCCCAAATACATGCTTTCAACCATGATGTTTATACCATTTCCATGGATTTCAAGTTAGAACCTAAAGGTATGTACCTCTATAAAATTCTCCACTTTTTGATACTCCTTAGATGGTTGAATAGATATTACCTCTCACATCTTCAAAACCTCAAAAATCTTATATACCTCATATCACACTAGTTATTCTATTTGATCCTATTTTAGTTAATAATTATAAAGATAGACCATTTGAATTTGATCAACCTTCCTCTATAGTTCCACCTACTCCTAATATCACTCTCAATGCCAAGTCCACTGATGTACACCAAATACATTCTAAATATTATCTTCATGGTAAAAAATGTTGATATTGAATTATATGTGGAATATTATAAACCTATACCCATATTAGCCAATGATAAAGCTATCCATGAATTACTCCATGCCCAAGAACCTCAACTTCATTGATAACATCACAAACTTGGGAATCTTAAGTGCAAGTCCTCTCTTTTAAAAATTTAATTTCTAGTATTTATCCCAAAACCAATACCATTTCCTCTCTTCCTAATGCACCATATAATTTTCAAGATGGAAATGCTATGCTTATCGAGGAAACTATAAGAATCAAATATGGCACAACCTCATGTCCTTGACATCTAATAGTTTATATAGAACTAAACCAAAAAAACATGATAAATTTAGCTTATTATTTGATAAATATCATGAGACATTTTTTTGGTCATACGAGGACAAGCCTGGCATCGATCCTAGTATCATGGTGCAAAACATCATCACATGTCTTGATGCCAAACCCATTTGACATTAACAACATAAATTTACCGCTAAATTTTCTACCTTATGGCATAAATAAATTATTAAACTATTAGATGCCAAATTTATCAAACCTACGGTAAAATCTAAATGGGTCTCCAATATTGTCCCCATTTGTAAAAAATTCACCATGGTCATTCACATTGGAATTGATTTTCATAACCTCAATCTCATTTGTCTCAAGGATAACTTTCCATTACATTTGATAAATGTCATTATCGATTCCACTATTGGATAAATTTTTTTATCCCTAATTGATGTTTTTTATAGATATAATCAAATTCTTATCACCCTTGAAGACCTATAAAAGACAACTTTCACCATAGAATGGGGTAGCTATTGCTATGTTAAAAATCCCTTTAGCCTTAAAACAATTGAGATACCTATCAAAGAGATATAAATAAATTTTTTCATGAAATTATATATAATATTATGGAAGCCGATGTGGATTATCTCATCACCAAATCCAAAAGCCAAAAAAATCATCTTTTTTTATCTTTCTATCATCTTTGATCGACTCATCAAATATAAAGTTTGACTCAACACTTACAAATGTGTTTTTGGAATTATATATAATAAATTTATATAATTATTATTATATTTTGATGGTATTGATGTAGATCTCATTAAGACCAATGTTATATTCAACATGCCTATTACTCATTTCATTCTATACATTTGTACTTACCTTGGCAAACTTGGGGCAATCTGATGATTTATGCCCAAAATAGCTTATCGCATCTATTATTTTAATTTACTTATTAATAAAGTTAATTAATTAGAATGGATTGATCCTTATAAAAAATAATTCTAAAACATGAAATAATCATTGCTACATCTGCCCACCCTTTGTCCATCTTTGAATATTGTCCTTTAATTTTGTACACTTCTTTTACACCTATATCCATTGGGGAAATGCTTGTCCAACAAGATGATACTGGAAGAGAGTATGCTATTTATTATATTACACGAGGCCTCATATATTAAAAAAATGCTATATCAAAGTAAAACATGATTTCCTCACTATCTATTTGAAAGCTAAAAATCACCATCACTACATGCTCTATCAAACAACTTATCTCATAGTTTATTCTGACCCACTTATTCACTTTTTATCTAAAGGATTTTTACATGGCGATAGAATCAGCAAGTGGATGGTTATTTAAATGGAATTTAACCTCTGTATCATCATTAAAAAATATATTAAATGACAAGTCATTACTAACCAACTCATAGAAGCACCCATACCCACTACCAATCATCTTTAAAATAATTTCCTTGAAGATAACATTTTCTATATTGAATGTTCTAATTAAGCTATCTCTCTGAAAGATTAATTCCATAACTTCATTATTGATTTAGAATCAAGTAATCAAGAATATTCCTACGTCCTTCTTGATACTACTAAATCTAAATTAGTCATCAAAGAACTTCCCAAAATCAACATTGATTTAAATGAAGATTCATGAACCCTTTATTTTGATGGAATCAAATTCCTTGAAGGAATTAGGGTAGGTTTTATTCTCACTAATCCTCATGGTAAAATTATCCCTTTGTTTTTATGGCTTACCTTTGATGTCACTAATAACATGGAAAAATAAGAAGCATTAATCTTAGGCAAAGAAGAAATACTTGATTTACATATTTCATATCTTCATGCTTTGGATGACTCCCAACTCATATGTCATCAGGTTAATGGTGATTATTAGGGTAAAAGTGAAAAAATAATTACTTATCATCAAATGGTCACTAAATTTACCAAATATTCTAGTTATTTTACCATTGACTCCATTCCAAGAGACCAAAATTACATCATTAATTATCTTGCTTGTTTGGTATCCTTATTTCATTTACATCAAGTTCTCAATGATTCTCAATTTATTATTAAAATTAGAAAGTCTCCATCCTCTAGCCTACTGCAAGATTCACTTATATATCATATTGAGGCTATCACCATTTGATAAATCCCATGGTATAAATTTTTTATCTAATCCTCAAACATCAAACTTATCCTTTAGATATAAATTATCATGAAAAGACTAAAATTTTCAAACAAGCTTTCAAATATGCCTTTTGATATAAAAACCTTTACTATCATAATACTAAATGTAATCTGATCCACTATGTAATGAAATAAGAGGTCCCTCATCTCTTTGAATAAGTACATGGGGGAATTTAGGATGGTCACTATAGTAGACATGCTACAATACATAAATGTTTACACATGGGATAATTTTGGCTTACCTTCATAAAAAATGCTATTGAGTTCACTAAAAAGTGTTATCCTTGCTAACTCCATGTTGATCTAATCCATCCACCACTATCCAAAATCTAAATTATGGAATTTTATTGGCCATTATCCATGTGGGGATTATATCTTATCAGAAAATTACCTAGGTCATAAGATGGACATGTTTTTATCATCATGGAAACTAAATATTTTACCAAATGGGTAGAATTTATGCCTCTTATCAATGTCACAGGATCTAGTATTTGTAAGTTTATCCTTAACTAAATAATTTTTCATTTTGGATTTTCCCATACTATAATTTTTGATAATGGTATAAATATCAATAACAAGGATGTGAAACAACTATATGCTAAATTTAAAATAGTCCACAAAATTTCCACACCTTATCATCCTTAATGCAATGGCCAAGCTAAGGCCATTAAAAAAATACTCAATAAAATCCTCCAAAAGTAGATCCATGAAACCTGTATGGAGTGAAACTTTCATTTATATCCTTCACTTTGGGCTTATCATACAACATTCTTACTACCACTGAGGTATTACCATTCTCATGAGTCTATGGTTCTAAGTATATCCTCGCATTATAATTTTAGCTTCCCTCCCTATGTATATCACTTCATGGTATCACACTTGATGATGAATTATGTGAAGCTCACCTTCATGCTCTCAATCTTATTGATGAATTCCATTTATCCACTTTGTAAAACAATAACCAATATAAGTTTCACATCACCAAATAACATAATAAAAAGGTTAATGTACACACTTTAAATGTTGGTAATATAGTCCTTAAATTATATTATACCCATGAAAAATAAGTAAAATATGCATAAAAATGGTGGGGCCCTTATTTAGTGAAATATATTCTTTGTCCTAGCACATATCACCTCCAAACTAATAAAGGCTATGTTTTTAAAGAGCCTATCAATGCACAATTCTTAAAAAAGTAATTTTATTAGATCTTTCCCTTCTTATCATATTCATTTATGCTATCCTAATGACACTTTTTTAAATATTTGTACAAGGTCTCACCCTCTATAGAAATATTATCTTTTCACAAACCTTAGTTCCTTACCTTGGTCCTTTGGTTTCTATTTCTCATGAGTTACATTGTAGAACTATGGATAGGACCCAATATTCCTCATAAATTCCTTTTGCTTTTATTAAATTGTTATTTTCCAATGATTTTTCACCCTCTTGGGTTTCTATTTTATGATTTGCAATGTAATACCATGGATAGGACTAGACCTTCCTCAAAAATACCATTTTTATTAATTTATTTCACATACTTTGTTCATTCTCTTTGATTCTCTATTTTGTGAGTTGTAGTGTAAGAACATGGATGGAACCAGGACCTCCTCAAAAATATTGTTTTTGATTTTATTTTACCCTCTCAATTTTTTTTATGAGTTATAGTGTAAGACCATGGATATGACCAAGTTTTCCTCATAAAATCACCATTTTTATTTTACTAAGTGTTCCTTTTATAGAATATTAAGAAATGTTAAAAATTTAGATCCCATAGTCTTAGCTTTGGGTTTTTTTTTTTTTTTTTGTAGATAAAACTTGCACAACAGACTATGTTATCATGTTTCCCTACACTTTCGTGCATTCTTATGATAGATAATCATACTTATAATTGTATCCTTTTTTCACCTTTGTCACATTTTTTGCAATTTTTAATAAATCAAATTGTTTCATGTTTCATTCCCCTTGATCTCTTTTCCTTTCATTCCACTTTGGATAATACAAGGTCAAATTCAAAATAACACTTTTTTTATTCACATGAATAAACAAAAATATCAAACACCATACTCTCTTAGTTATCTTTCTTATCAAACACATCAAAAAATTTCAAATGATAGTCATCTTTAGCACCCATGTTTGGTTCTCCTAGTCCATATGGAAGAGGAATAGAAAAATATATCAAAATTTAAAAGTTGAATCATTTGAAACAAAAGGAAATGATAAAAATGAAACATACAAAATAAAAAATTAACATCACACCAAATACATGATTAATATCACATCTCTTATCTCTAATTGAAGCTCAAACTCTATATTTGGACTCATGATAAATCCAAGGTCCATTAGAGTGCAGCAAGATAGTAGATTCAGATATGGGAATTATAAAATATTTATGGTGCTACCTACTTTATCACATAAGTACCCAATTTTCATAGTAGACTAATGACTCTATAAGGGGTATTGAGGAATGGGGAACACATTTTGGGAAGGTAGGTACATTTTAATTTTCATGCATAAAAACTTCATGGGATGATTTCACACTTCATTTGGCGACAAAATATTTGTGTGGCTAGGAGAATTTTTTGATATTCCTTAATGTCAAAAGTCCGCTTTCTTTGAAAAACCTAATTTTAGTGTCTTGACTTTGATAAAGAGTTTTTATACCCTGATTTTTCCTTCATTTTCCCCACCAATAATTTAATTTCCAACCTTGATAGGCAATTTTGATTCTAAATCCTTTTCCCCACTTTTATATTCCTTCTTATTCACATCTTAAAAACATGTTAGCATTACTTTGTTTTCATTTTATCTACCCTTAGAAAAAAATAGTATGTTTGAATGACCATGGATTATTATATTTAAATAATTGATTTACATTTATATATTACCTTGGTTTAATTGAAAATTGTTTCTCATCACTCATTTTGGTAGATAACTATGTCTATTTCTATATTTATTTATACCTCCTTTTTCATACAACTGCATCTGTTTCTTTATGTTTGTTGTAGTTACTTTTTTTTGACAACTATGTCCATTTATTATTTCATGTAATTATTCCATTTTTTATTGAGGTTGGATTTTTACTACCCATTCACCAATGTTTTTCATTTTTATGTAATTTTTCCATTGATGATAGAGTAAGGATTGTTACTACTCACTCATCAATGTTGTTTTATCATTACTTTCCCATATTTTTTTATGTAAGGATTATTATTGATTTCACATTGATTTTTGAATACCATTTTTCACATGTATCCTTGGTTTGACTTGGGTTGTTTGCCTTTCTTACTTAAGGTTTACTTGTTTGAGTTTATTGGTCATTTAATAGGCCATGCTTTTTGGTTACCCAATTTACTCTAAAATTTTTGACTTGGTCATTTAGTCCTAACTTATAATTTGTCACCCTAGCTTACCTAATTTGCATGTACATATCAGCTACACCACGTCAATTATCTTGGATTTCCTATGTTTATTTATTTTTTCTCTTTATTTTTGTATCCTTGGGTTTATCCAAATCAATCTCTATGCCCTCAATGTTCAAAACTAAAAACACATCAGACAACCATTAAATGATAAAGGTAATTCAAAGTATGCATACATTACTATTATTTTTAGTTATTTCCTTTCAAACATTTACTTTCAATTATACTATGTTCTAAAATGCTACAATTTATTTAGCTTTAGTTTTGTGTGTTTCTATGTTCTTTTATCAAAGCACCATCCCCTGTTTCACTTGAGTAACACATGATGAGATTCAAGTGAGGAATATGTATACACATAATATTTTAAAACCTTATCAATTATTGATGCTTTATCTCTTGTAAAAACCTATCAAGTCTCAATCTCTCTCAATGCATGCTTCAAAGGATGCACTAGGAAAGGGGTGGGAAAAACATTAGTGCTTCACATGATTGTTATTCATTATAATACCAATTTATACTAATCCAAACTTCTCCCATGTACTTCCCTAAGCCTTGACACCTCTCTTGTCAACTCCTCCAAGCATTTTTCTACCTCACTTAGCACCTACTTAAGCCTAAAACCAATTTTGATAGTTTACATTACACTACTAGCCTAGGTGGACCATGTACTCAAATTTTTAAATCATGTTACATGTTTAAATTGGTTTTGGATGACATAGAATGAAATCTAAATTATTATTATCAATTAAAAATATAGAGCCAATTGGGTTGACCCTATCGACTAAAATTTTGCAAAGGTTTATGGTTAGATCTAGCTACATATACACATTCATTTTATAATTTTTTAGAGAGATACATGAGTTATTTACTCATTTACACTTATTTACAAACTTATCTTCCACCATATTACTTGAGGAGTTATTGCTTAGGGTTTATATCTAGAGAAAAATATTGTCTTGTAGAAAAGTCTAGGATGCTTTGGATTTTCTTAGTGATCCTTACAAACCACAATAACCTCTTTCAAATCACCTTTGGCCAAGGGAGAGATTGAGTCTTATTGGGTTCATATTTAAGGTAAGTATCTCTAACTTTATTATTCTATTTTAGTAGATATAAGTAACATACGTTATGGATTTTGAATATATTACTCTCTCCATGCATTATGGTTTTATCTATACATGGCTTACTTAGGATAATCCTATGCATGTTTAATTTTTATGTTTATTAACCCCACTTTTTCCATAAGATTTGGTGAGCACTATATTAGACTTTACTTTACTTTACATATAGTTAATGAATATGAAAACAAAGGACCTAGCTAGGGTTATTGCATGAATTTCCTTGACTAGAGGCTCTAGAACCCTCTATAGTGATTTTATTATGGTAAGAGATTCCTTGGTTTGGTATAGTGGATCCATATTGGTCATGAACCCAAATATTTAATGTATCAACACATGAAAGTGTAAGTATGATTTATCTTCTCTGATTGAGGATTGATTAATATATTAGTTGCATTTCCATTTTTATATATTATGATGAACCCAGCATGAAATTAAACCCTTGTAGGTTTTCTTTCACACTTTCATTTTTGTCATCATATTATATATTTCTATTTTTGTAGTACTATATCAAACTTATTAGTATATTATCTTAACATTTTATAGATAAGATTAACATATAGTCACCCAAAAATGACTCTATTATGTCTATGTAGGTTTTCTCAAGATATAGGTGACTGGATCAATTAGATCGACATAGTATTATTCTTTAGTCACAAGATTACATAAATAGTCAAACCAATGGACTATGTTTTCCATTCTCCTTTTTCAACATACATGTCTACTAACATAGTCGATCTAGTCGACTTTATTTGAAACTTATTTTTAATACAAGTTTTGAGAAATTTGTCAAGCTATTAGAATCTATTATCAAATTTTTTGAATCAAAACTTGAGCATCAAAATATAAAAAGTTTCAATCTAAAAATCTTCAAGCCCACCAAGGTTCATTCTTACCTTTTTTATCATTTCAATTTTTCTTTTTCAATACTATTTTTCACAAGTTTATAGTTTGTATAACTATATCCCTACAACCAATTAGCTTAAGTAGATCAACAAATTTATGTATCTTATTTTCTACTTATAACCCATAGTGAACCTATTCAATTGTATTCTTCTAGATCTTGCTTTTTCAGAATAGTAACGACCTAGTCGACTCTATTCTGCATTGTTTGCATATAGTATCACTTGAACCAATTGTATGATCTTCATAATCAGGGAATTAACCTATTTTTTATATTAATTAATTTGCCTTTAATTTTATTTTATTGAATGCTTAAAGTAACAAACATAGATTAATTAGGCAGTTTTTTAATTTATTGATTTAGTCACACATATTTTCTCTTTTATGCACACTTCTAAATCACTTACACCCAGATAACATTAACTATTTATCTTCCCAAGGTATACCTTCTTGGATTTATTCACTAAGGGGGAAGCCTAATTTGTTTTATTTATAAGAATAAACACGTGGTTGATGGTATATATTGGAAAAGCACTTGATAACCTTATCACTATAAGATTATGAAGTGAGGTGGTAGCTCCAATACCAAGCTAGTACCATCTCTGATATAGATTTATTTCAACATAAACTTCTTAAAACCATCCTTAGATATATTTTTAGTTCCTTATTACTTAAAACTTTCAATTCCATTAATTTAAAACTTTATTATAACTTAATAACATTTAGGAATAACCAATTAGTTAGCATCTACTTTCAAGTTATTACTTTCTCTTTAATCACTATATTTTTTAACGTAAAACTTGCATTATCCAATGTTGGTGCAAGGCTTGTATTGTGTGTTCTGATTAGATAAATCACATTGATCTAATTAATTGTGTGATTAATTTCATTTTCTTAGATATTATCTTGTAAAATCTTTTTCTATTTTTAGAAAACTGTAATTTTAGTTGATATAAATTGGCAACCTTACTTGGCTGTAGTACATAGTCACTTTGTCAAACTATGTATCCTTACCAAACTAATTAGTTTCCCCTTTTCAAGTACACATTAGACCCATTCAACTATGTATATTTTTCATCTTTTTAATTTCTTCATCTACAATACATAGTCAATCCATATGATGGCATATCCCTTTAACTTATTTTAATTTTATCCTTTACAACACATAGTCAATTATCTAAAATCTGTCCTTTTATTTCTTGTTCTGTAATTTTTTTTCACATACTCTATCGACCAAACTGACTCTCAATCCATTGGATGATACTACTCTTTGTTTAGCCAAATTTGGTTCTATTTTTACTTCTTGTTTCTTAATTTATGATTCTTTCTTCAAGCATCATGAAATCCCCTATTATAATATTTATTGAAAATATGAATCCATTTAGATGCTATATGGGATGTTCATTTCTATCTATTTTCACTTCCCAAGAAGATCCTCATTCTTGGATGAATTCTTCTCTTCCCTCATCTTTTGATCACAACATGGTTCAAATTACTCCAACATATGAGATTGGTGGTTCAAATCATTTTCATACTTACCAAGAAAATTTCCACCTTCAAACATCTCATCATAATGTGGGGGCAATTGATACAAGGTTTACAAATAACTCTAAAGGGTATACCACCTAAAAACCCTCCCCCTAATACAAATTTAGGGAATCCTCCTACAAACACTAACCCACTAATTGATACAACTCAAATTCTTTTACAAATAGTACAATAAATGAACATCATGAAAACAATTAATACCTTTAAAATGATGCAACTATAAAATAATTTGATCAATATGGATAATCAACATCCCTTTATTATTCCTTAAAATAATAAAAAAATAATCACTCCACCTCTTAGAGATGCCATGGGAAATGTCATTCCCTAACATATCATGCACAATAAGATGCTTCAACAAATTCAAAATGAGCCTTTATCCCCTTTCATTATTTATATTGATATTGGTAATATATCTCCAACTATTAAATATGATGGGACTAAAGACCTTGCATCTTTTCTTAAGGGATTTAGTGATATTTATAAAGTGTGGATCCAAACTAATACCTTCACCATGACTAAAACTTTAATTAAAACCTTCACAAGTGTTGTATTATAATGGTATAACCTTCCCAAACATTCTATATGGAAACTAAAGGATTTAGTCAATCATTTTGTTAAAGAATTCTAACAAATTGATCTTCCCCAAAATTGCCTTAGTATTTTCATTAATGCTAAGCAAACACCTAAAAAATTTGGTCATGATTTTATCAAATGATGGAAATATTTGGATCACAATGCCAATCACAACATGAATGATGATAATTTTTTTAAAATCTTTATAATGGCATTAACACCTTCACTCCAATACAAGGTTTTCACTTTTTCTCCCTATAATTTAAATGACACTCTTGACCAAGCTAAGTGTCAAGACTTCTTAATGAAACAATTCAAACCTAACACTAAAATAATTAAGGGATATTTCCAACATTCAACCAATGAAATAACTAAAAACACTCCTCAACTAAAAGTATGAGTACCAAAGGTGAAAAAGTCCCAACCTTCTCATATGCCATTACTTATGCAATAAATGAAATAAATTTTAGCACCTTCTAGATTATTTACATATCTTTATGATCCCTTTAAATGGTATGATACTAATCAATTTTGTTGGTGTCATGATGATATAGGATATTCCCATGAAACATGTTGAGGGCTTACCAAATTTTTTGTTTCTTTCATGTTAGGTGATTCATTCAACCATGATGCCATGATTAAAATCCATCATCAAAATTATGTTAATGCTTCTCAAATGAAACAAGCTTCCAAATATTATAATTTTAACAACCCCAAATATTTTTATACATCTAAACCTCAATAAGTAAACAAGGATATTTATGCAATTGATGTTGATTATGATCAATACTATACCAATTCCTAGTACATAAATGTGACTAAGGTCAATTAAGATACACAACAGCCCATAAAGATCCTGTAACTAAACCAAAGATACTACTAGTGTGGGTTTTATGCACACTACAACCATAACAAGGTAGCCTCTAAAATTTTACGATATTAATGGAGATAAACTACACTCTAGGGCATGAGTTTTAAGTATACTATTTATTTTAACCTATTTATGGAATATCAAGTAAGATATGCAGGTTGTTGACAAGATTTTTTTGGATGAAGGTGTGGTTCTTAGAGATATTGGATTTCTAAGAGAATTGGATGGATGCAAGGTTACTAATCTAAAGTGGGTAAATATTTAAAACAAACTCAAAAATTGAGGGTAGGGTAAGGAAAAAAAGAAGACTCTGTGTTTCTTGGAAATCATTTCCCTATTTGGTTTCTAAAGAGACCTATGTTTTTAAAACCTATGTCTGTTGCTAAAAATAATTGCACACATACAGTCAAACATGGCTAAGAAGTATAGGGAAATAAAGATGCAAGAAATTGAAAAACCTCGAACAAAGGTTACTCATTTTAGGAAATATATTATACACCCTTAATTAGGATATTATGACCTAGGCTAATGAATTATTTGAGGTAGATATTGCACACATATAGAAAACTACACCCAAGAAAGCACTAGTACATATTCAAAAATATGATTTGATTTAAACTTAACTATTTCAGTCAATATATTCACTAATCCTTTAATAGATATTGTAAATATACAAATCAATAGATAAATCAAAAAAATATATAATCTATTCATAGCTTTATCACACTAAAGATTTATTGAAACACACAACGATGGAAATAAAAACTAATTACATAGAATTTGGAAAGAAAATACTCAAACACTTTATTGACGGTCAGAATTTCTTCAATACTTTGTATTAAAAATTCTCTTAAAAAAATAAGCTGGGTTACAACTATATATAGACTTGGGGAAGGTGTCTCCTTTTACTCCAAGTCCATGCAAGGTCATTACATGTGGTAGTTATAACATGTAGTTCTAACTACAGTCCAAAACTATATAAGAGAAAAATTATAGTTATTAATTAAATAAGTTAAACTTTCCAAAATTATGCAATTTGTGCATGTGTAAAAAATAGAGAGTGAACTTTTATAATGAAAGGATTAAACTATAAAAAATCCTAAATATATTTGTCATTACAAAAATATACATGCATGAAATATTATCCCATCAAGGCTTAGTTGTATGAAGCATTACATGCACTTTGGTCAGTGTGGATGTTGAGGTGGTAGTTTTAAAAGTTAACGTGCCACCAAAAGTTTTATTTTTCCTCACTTCATTATCCTCGTAAAATTATTATGCTACATCATGCTGCTATTATATAATATTAAAATTTAGTAGTAATGGTTGATGAATTCTTTTAACTTGGCCAAGGCACTTTACATGCTCATCCTTGGTTATCTAAAATTTATTATTGAAAATTTCAACCTCAATTACCTTCTTCTAGGACTTAATTAGTTCTAAATATATCTCTTCAAGTGTTAGGCCTTGTAATCTTTGATTTAAATCATATGTCACTTCTTGAATAAGTTTTTCAAAATTAATCTTGCTGATCAGTTTACCAGTGGCATCTTATACTTTAGAAAGTTTCAAGTCATGAAAATTTTGAAGATGGGACTCATGCATTTGATACTTGGGGATTAAGGCCCCTACTGATTATATCCATTTTTTTAACTCTTCCTCCCTAATTATAAACAAATTCAAGGAATTAAATACCTCTAGTATTGTCATGAGGTTGAGATGATTTTATAGGGAGTTAGCCATGTACAGAAGTAACATCTTCAATTTGGCAATGTCATCTCTCAAGGAATTAAATAATTAGTTGACATTGCTCACATGATGGGACATCTTAGAATTCATGAACTTCATTCCCTCTAATGAGTTATAACATTTAGAAGTGGCTTATTATACCTTAACTTCTATACCTATAGGAATATGTACTATCTTTGCTTGCTCCCTTAGTTTCTCCACCTTGGCCCCTAGTGTCAACACTTCAGCCTCAAGATCTTGGAGAAATAATTATGTTCCTTCATGGATAGAAAATATTGCATCCTTATATGCCTATGCTAGGTCTGTAAGATTTTCAACATATGGAAACTACCCTACCTACTTGTTTTACCTCTTCACGATGGAGAACACTTCTTATCTTTCCTCAAAGATGATTTTAGTTCCTTTTTAATCCTCCAACTTCCTCTTCCTCAATCTTTTAATGCTTCCATATAGGGGATAAAATAGAGTGGAAACTGAGGGAAGCTCATTGGTTTTGAAACTTGGCATTTGGGAAGCCTTGCTCTTTAAGTCAACCTCCCATGGAGGAATGTCTAATTATGATGCATTCGAGGTTATGATAATAACCTCTTCCTCAACCTCTTTTTTAACCCACTCTTTCTTTTGGGGCCTGACAAGGATGTTGAGTAGGGAAGTTCATATAATTTTAGACCAATCCACTCCTCCAAATCTAGGGAGTGGGTGGATCGTGATCACTTAGGGCTTAGCCTTCCTTACCCTACCAATACGTATAACTATGGTTTCTTCTATAGAAGAGGTAGATGGTATTGGAAGGTAGAATTGGGTAGAATGGACATGAAGTTGTGTGGTGGTTGAATTAGTCTATACCTTCCTAGACACACTTTTCATTTTGAGGGATCTAATAGTGGTAGTACTAGTAGGGATAGAGGAGGTAGGTAGGGGGATAATGATGGAAGTGGAAATAGAGGGATCAATGGTAGTGGTGTTAATGGAGGTGGAAGTAGGCACTTTCACCTAGGGAAATATTATCATAGAATAAGGTGAAACTCTTCCAAAGATTGGTATAAAAGGTAAAGGAAAACTTGCAAGAGGTTGGGTGCCTAGAGAATTTGGTGCTATAAGACTTGCTTGAAGACTCATGGACTTAGATGCCTTTATATCTGATTTTTTATTAGAGTCATCCTCATTATATTTCATTATCACAACCTCTCCCTCATCATGATATGCAATAGGAAAGCCTTATGTTAGTTCCATTATAGGACTACCTATAAGATTCCAAAGCTTTTTATAAACTAGAGGGGTCTTCAATTGTATTGGGGAGTATTGGGATGTTTATCCCACTGCTTCTAATGTTTCTATCTAAACATATGTAGAAATTTATAATTAGGGAATAGTAGTAGATGTTTGAATGGTGTTCATAGCTAGTTATTCTTGTGTTCTTTCTTCTTCATCATAATCTAAGATAATGGGATCCCCTACTTATGTTCCTCTACTAGAACTACGCTCAAGTAGCTCAATATCTTTCTTCACAATCCTTATATTTAATGGGATGGCTCTAGATGAGGGAAATTATTGGTCTTTGGATTACTTCTTAAACTGTCCTCTATAGAAATTAGAATGCTCCCATCCTTTGTATAGAGCCTTCCTACTATCCAATTCTCTAGTAGTGATAAAGGGGTCATCTTGTATCATCCATAAATTATCTTCCTTTAGCCCATGATCTTGGATCTCTCTAAAACATCCTCATTAAAATTTGCATTAATAAATAGAAAATCATATGGATATGGGACATGGATGTAGGGGATGTTAAATCCATATATGAGATTTTGAACTTGTCCATGAGGATCCCAATTTCTATGTGTAAGAATGGGGAATGGATAAATTTTACACTTACCACCCACTTTTGATAAATGCTTCTTCATTTTACAAACCACTATTCTAATTGTTACATGGTGGACAAAGAATAGGTTTTTCTTCTATCTAGATAAGTCTTCCTTATTACTCCACCATAGTTAGAAATCAATTTCTTGCTCTGATAACTTGTGTAGGGAATACTTGAGAAGACACAAAGGATTAACCTTGTTCCCCCAAATCATGATTACTATGAATTTTTGGAAAAGGAAATAATCCCCTTTACTATCTAAGTTCTTTACAATATTTGGCCTATTTTTAGGCATAGGAAAGAGATGAATGGCTTGCCAAACCTAAAAATAGACATCCTCTTCTATCTTGACCATATTTTTGGTATACACATATATATGCATAAATTAATAATGGTTACAAATTTTATTCTTTTCACAATCCATGGTTGGAGTCCACAGTTCCCCAAGATATCTATAATAACTACCCATGATTGTATCTAAAAAATAGAACATCATGTAAAAATTTCTTGAAGGCATGGGATGCTTTTCCTTATGGATTATTTACTCTCTCAAGATAAAGTTGATTATTTTTCCCAAGGTGTATGTAGTATCCTAAGTGAGAATCATATATAGTAATGGAAACTAGTCTAAATTGATAAAATGAATACATGGCATACCATACAATTGATTAAGGAGAGACATGCCAATGTAAATCCCCATTCTTAATTTTTTAATAAAAATTTCTCCTTTCAGCTTCTTCCCCTTCTATGTAATGGTATATTTTGGGAGTAGCCATGAAGATAATGCCTTCTCAATTGAACTCTTTTCACTAAAATATGCCACTGTGTGCTTATCAAAATAAGCATTGGGTATATTCAAAGATAAATACGTTTGGAATTTAGATCTTGATCTGTATGCAACCACTATGTTATTGATTCAATAATGTAATAATGCATCTCGTGATATCTTTCTTGAGAAAAACAAATCCCATAGAAGGTCGATATATATCATTAATTCTAGTTTGGTGGCAACAAATTGTAATCTTTAATGTTTAAAATCCATAATTTCCTTGATGACTAATCTATCCATGAGTGTCATCTGATCTTCTAGTGAAAATACATCCACAAAATCAATGACATGCCATAATTCTAAATAGTTATGGTACCTATCTCCAAATATTATATCATCAAAGATTGTATCTTTAAACTCTATAGAGTCCTTGATTGAATATGGGGATGGTGGATTTTTCCCCTTAAAATGCCGTAGATGAAGATGTCATTGATGTGTATATATGCTCTATGTTGTTTACAATTTTCTTTTATGTGTTAGGTATGTTGTGAAAATAATTTCTCTAGCTTAGTCATTGTTTTACTCATAATATTCTTGAGATAATAGCTAGGGCTCTTTATCATTGTAGGAAATCATGACTTTGAATGTAAGCTAGTTTGAAAGTAATTATGGATTTAATAACCATGAATCACCTGTATAGGATTATACATTGAATAAAAACTCATGTGACATAAATGTACAACATTCACTTTGATCCTATTTCCTATATAATTTAAACATTATTAGCTCAAGTTAGCAAGGGTATTTAATAGATTGATGGGATGTATTTTCACCATTTTTTTGGCTATGTATGGAGAGGCTAGTAGTGTTCTTGATAATATGTCACTAGTGTGTATATTAGAAAAAAATTCTTTTAGCAAATGTTCACTAACTAATTCCTTTGGGGTTTTTTCAGACTAAATGTCCCCAATAATTTCTCTAAAGGGCTATTTTTTTAGTCAAAATTTCTAAGACAATTATCCTAAAGGGTCACTTCTAAAAGTTCAAAGGGCACTTTAAATTTCTCCAAAGGGAACTTTTGCAAAACTAAGGGGTCATTCCAAAAGTCCTGAATGCTATGTTACACAAATCCCAAAGGGTATGTGCCTTATATCTAAAGAGTTTACTTCATGGAAAAAATGATAGAAAGATCTACTTTGTATGGTATTTTTGATTGGAAAAGGGATATGATAATTATCCAAAAGGGTAAGTAGTCACTTTGAAAAGGGATGAAGGCTTGGAGAAAAAAATCTTGAAGGATATTTCCATGACAAAGGTTCCATTAAAAAAAGGCTGAAGGGCACCTTTCATAAGGCAAAGAGGTTAGGAAAAATATCCCAAAGGGTAGGATTACTAATACAAAAGGGATGGGATGAAGTCCTAAGGGGTAAGTCCTGTAGGGTAAAGGGTCTGAGATAAAAGTCCCAAAGGGTAGTTTACATAAAGCCTTGAGGGTATGTGCTTTCACAGGGTTAGTCTAAATTGGTAAAGTAATCGATGAAAATGGGTTGAAGGACTAGTTTTTAGCACAAATGACACTTTTAAAAGGCCAAAGGGATAGTTCAAAATTCCCAAATGGTAAGAGGAAAAGATCTAAAGGGTCAACTTTCATAGAAAAAATGCCTGAAGGGTCTACTTTATAGGGAAAATGTGGTACAAGAAAAATATCCTAAAGGGTAGGTTTAAAAGGGTCAAAAGGATAGTTAGGAAATTTATTCTGGTCAATATTTCCATAGACTAAAATTCCATCAAGTAAAAAGCCTATAGACCTAATTCCTTTGGGCAAAAAGCCCGTAGACCTAATTCCTTCTAGAAATTGTTTTAGACAAAATGTCATTAACAATTTCCTTAATAAAATAAGTTTATGAAAAAGAAAAGGTCCACAATAATAAAGTTCAAAGAATAAAGTATAAAATTACAAAAAAGGCACTAAACCAAAACACACAATCATAAAACCCAAAAGGGACAAACTACATAAGTGCCAAAAGAATAAGCTTAAAAATAACAACCTCATAGAATAAGAGTGTTATTATTATGAAAATATAATTCCAGTATCATCCTACCAAAGTATAAAACCTTAAATCATTCTTTTTCTTTGGATTCACATAAACACATATAAAAGGGACTCAAAGCCAAGACCAAATAATGAAAAAGGTGGGTGCCCATTTCTCCTTGAAGAAAGGGGGGTGTTGGGTACAACATATACCATCTTTAGAAGAGAAACTTCTAAAAGATAATAATATTGCTAATTTATCTTTAGAAACCAATAAAGACCACATGTTACCTCTAAACCTCTAACCACTTCTCTTCGTCCTAAACATATTTTACCATCCAAGCCTCATGATTGTTCTTCCTCTTCCAAAACTCATTGAAACTTCATATAAGAACTCAAATATATGCCTTAAATAATTACACTCATGGAGTTAGTTTGTACCTCTCCTTATCATTATAAATTCATAATGCAACAAATCCAAAAAATCAAAGAACCATCTTTCTTAGATGAGGAAAAACATTCTCATGAGCCTCAACCAACATAAGATCATACCATTGAATCTATTTTTTCTTCTTAGAAACCTTCTATATATTTCCTTGAATAAGACATGATCAATGATGAAATTATATTTAGAGCTAATGATCCACCTCTCTTTATCAAAATAGCCATTAATACCAGCTTCATTTTCAAAGTATTAGTAGAGAAAGGGTTGGTCATTAATGTTTAATCTCTTTGGATCATTGAACAACTTGGATATAAAAAATATAATCTCAATAAAACTCATTTAACATGTTGTGGATTTGACAAGATCAATAAAAAATCCACCTGGTTATATCTATATCCCTCAATTTACCATTATCTTATAATATACTCCTAGGATGCCCATGGACTCATCACATGAGGGCTATTTCCACTTCTAGAAGCTAGTATATCATGTTCATTTAGAAGTTAAAATAGTATAAGCATAAATTTGATCCTATACCATGGAGTATTTAGGTTCCTAATCATAAATATTAGTATTAGATTCCCACTATTGTAAAAATTAATAGTGCACCTTTACCTGAATTCATAAATATTAATCAAGATTTACATGTCACTCTTACTAATTTTGATGATGAGAGATCAATGATTTATGAAATACATACAATAATACTAAGATACCTCCTTACATTTTAGATTGGCTTCCTCCCTCTTTATTACCTCATGATCATACCATCCCTCTTATTGATGATATCACTGAATTCCCTCTTCTATGTAATGCACATGAAACATCCCATACAAAATATGATTTAACATGTAATGACTATGAAGTGGATAACATATTTCAAGACCCTTTGATTATGTCATCATGTAAATTTAGTGATCTAGGCATCTCACCTTCCATATTTCATTTTGAGTCACAAGCATGTATAATTTCTCTAACTTATGATGATGACTACATTATGTCCCAGGCTCAACCAAGGGATTTAGATATTCAATATTATCAAAAAAAATTAGCCCAAATAAATTATTTCAACTATGATGTTCATACCATTTCTATGGATTTTAAGTCATAACTATAATTTCATGTACCCCATCAAATTATCCACTTCATGAAACTCCTTGGGTGGTTAAATAGATATTACCTCTCACATATTTAGAATATATGGAACCTTCTATACCTTATATCATAATGGTTATTCTATATGATCCTCTTTTGGTTAATAATTCTAAAGATAAACCAATTTAATTTTATCAACCTTCCTCTACAGTTTAACCTACTCCCAAGATAAATCTTAATGCCAAGGAAATCGATGTACACTAGATACATTCTGAATAAAATCACCATGGTAACAAAATTATTGATCTTTAATTATATGTGGAACCTATGGACCTTTACCCACATTACTTAGGGATGAAGCTATCCTTGAATCTCTCCATGCTTGAGAACATCAACTTCCTTGGAAACATCACAAACTTGATAATTTCAATCACAAGTCCCCTTATTTTCACAACTTCATCACTAGTATTGATCCTAAAACCAATCCCATTTCCTCTCTTCCTAACATGCCATATCATTTTTTAGATGGAAATTCTATGATTTTTTAGGAAACTACAAGAATTGAACATGGCACACCCTTATTTCCTCAACCTCTAATAGTTTATAGAGAAATCAAACAAAATGAAAATAATAAATTTATCTTATTCTTTGATAAATATCATGAGACATTTACAAGGTCATATGTGGACATGCCTTTAATTTATCCTCATATTATGGTTCACAACATTATCACATATCCTGAACCCAAACCCATTTGAAAAAAAAAAAAAAAAACATAAATTTACCCTTAAAATCTCCACCCTATGTCATAAAAAATTTATTAAACTATTAGATTCCAAATTTATCAAACCTATGTACTATTCTGAATGGGTCTCTAACATTTTCCCCATTCATAAAAATGCCACAATGGTCATTTACATTTGCATTGATTTCCATAACCTTGATCTCACTTGTTCCAAAGATAAATTTTTATTATATTTGATAGATTCCATCATTAGTTACACTAATAGATATGAAATGTTGTCCCTCATGGATAGTCTTTTAGGTTAAAATCAAATTCATATGCCCCCAAAGACCAACACAAGATAACTTTTACCATAGAATGGTGAACCTATTACTATGTTAAAATACCCTTCGACCTTAAAAATGTTGGAGCTACCTATAAATGATCTATGACCCACATTTTTAATGACCTTATCCATAATATTATGGAAACCTATGTGGATTATCTCATCACCAAATACGAAAGTTAAAAAACTCATATTTATGATCTTTTCATCATCTTTGATCGATTCATCAAATATAAAGTTTGACTCAACCCCTAAAAATGTGTTTTTGGCAATACATTTAGTAAATTTCTAGGGTTCTTAATTTCCCTTCATGGTATTGATGTCAATCCTGCTAAGGTCAATGCTATAGTCAACATGTTTATATTCCTCATTTCATTCCAAACATTCATATTTACCTTGGTAAACTTGGGGTAATCTGATGATTTGTCCCTAAAATGGCTTGTCATATTTATTATGTTAATTAAATTCTTAATAAAAATAATTCTCTAGAATGGACTGGTCCTTATTAGGAAGCATTTGAAAACATTAAACAATCATTTCTATATCTACCCACCCTTCATCCACATTCCAATGACCATATTTTAATTTTGTACTATTATTCTACACTCAAATCAATTGGGAAATTTTTTGCCAAGTAGGATGATACTGTAAGAGAGTATGTTATCTACTATGTTGGTCAATGACTCATCAATTACAAAATATGTTATACCAAAGTATTATGTGATTCCCTAGATATTTATTTTATAGTTAAAAATCTTAGTCACTACATCAAAGAACTTATGTTATAGTTCTATCGAACCCACTTTGTCACTTTTTCTATAAATACTTTTTACCTAGAAATAGAACTGGTAAGTGGATGGTTATTCAAATGCTCTACATCATCATACTAAAATTTGTCAAAGGACAAGTCCTTGATGACCAACTCACAATGACACCCATACCCACTACTAATCATCTTCAAGATTGTCTTCCTGATGATAATATTTTCTATATTGAAGGTTCTAATTAGGTTATCTCTCTCAAAGATTACTTTCATAACTTCATCGTTGATTTAGAATCAAATAATAAAGAATATTCCTACATACTTGATACTACTAAATTTAATGTAGTCATTGAAGAGCTTCTTAAAATCAAAATCGGTTTACATGAAAATACCTAGACCCTTCATTTTGATGATGTCAAATGCCTTCAAAGATCTATGGAATGTTGTATTATCACTAGTCCTCATGGTAAAATTATCCATTTATCATTTTGGATTACCTTTGATTTCACTAATAACATGGCTAAATATGAAACATTAATCTTAGGCATAAAAGTGACATTTGATTTAGATATTACATGTGTGTGTGTGTGTGTGTGTGTGTGTGTGTGTGTGTGTGTGTGTGTGTGTGTGTGTGTGTGTGTGTCTTTTAGGTGAAGCCTAACTCATCTACCATTAGGTTAATCGTGATCATTAGTGTAAAATTAAAAATCTCATTATTTATAATCAAATGTCCACTACCCTTACCAAAGAATTTGCTTGTTTTACCATTGATCCCACTCCAAGAGACCAAAATTCCATAACTAAATCTCTTTCTTTGTTGACATCCTTATTTCATCCGAAACAAGTTTTCAATGATTCTAAATTTATTATTAAAGTAAGAAGTCACCATCCTCTAACTAACCACAAGATTCACTTATCTATCTTATTGAGGTTATCACCATTTGATAAAGCCCATGGTATAAAGACATTATCCAATTACTCAAACATCAAACTAATCCTCTAGATATAGATTCTCATGAAAAGACTCAAATTTTTAAACAAGATTTCAAATATGCCTTTAGATATATCAACCTTTACTATCACAACATTGAAGGTAATTTAATCTATTATGTAATTAAAGAATATTTCCATTCTATCCTTTAAAAATCATAAGGGGGAATTTATGGTGGCCACTATAGCAGACATGATACAACATGAAAATGCTTATGCATGGGATAATTTTTGCCTACCCTAAAAAGGGATGCTATAGAGTTTGATAAAAATTGTAGTCCTTGCCAACTCCATGATGATATAATCCATTAACCACTACCCAAGCTCCAAACTATGGAATCTCCTGGCCATTTTCCATTTGGGGATTATATCTCATCAATGAACTACCTAGGTCACAAAATGGGCATGTTTTTATCATCAGAACTATTGAATATTTTACCTCACCTCAAAGTGGGAAATATTAGTGGGGGTATGCTTGTGAAGCATGTATCTACACTTGGCATAATTATTATATTATAGTGGGGGTATGTTTTGGAAATATTTTCTCCACACTCGTTCAATATTTGGTAATTATATCAATTTGTAGATTCAGTTGGGGCATGTCATATAGGCATAGATTCAACACATTCACAATTTTTAGATTCAGTTGGAGAATGGTTGGGAAGCATGTTCTCTACATTTATTCAGTATATAGTACTTATATTAGTTCATAGATTGAGTGGAGGCATGTTTTATAATCATATTATCCACACCTATTTAGTATTCAACATATCTAATTTAGAATGGGGGCTTATTTTGGAAACATGTCCTCCATATTAATACTTATATAAGTTTTCATATTTCTTCATATATATTGTATGGGCATGCTTTGGAAGCATGTCATCCACACTTACACAATTATCTAAATTGGACAAAGCACATGATTATATGATTTAGATTCAACTTTATGGTAGAATTATATAAATTGGTACCATTATTATACATAATTTTATCATGAATCATATCTAAGGTGCATATGTTATGTAACATGTGACTAATATTAAAAATTCCAAATTAGTTTTAGATTCTAAAACCATTACACATACTGATACCCCATGGAATTTTATAGACCATATTGATCTAATTTACTGTAATATTTGGTTCACATTTTGATATGGTTTAGGTGATTAAATCACTCAATCTTGCCTTGTTTTTAGGTTGGATTTGATCATCCAACCTCACTAGGTTATAAGATCATTAGGTTGTATGGTTTCACTAATCTCAAATGCCAGGTGGCAACTCAATTTTTATTCAAATTTTGGGGCTTGTGCTTTCATATATATATATATATATATATATATATATATATATATATATATATATATATATATATATATATATATATATATATATATATATATATATATATATATATATATCCTTAGATATACACACTTTAAAAATATATCTATATTTATCCTAATCTTAGTTTTAGATCTTTACAATGATACATATTTTGTAAAATAACATGTCAATTAACATGGTGGTTACATCAACACATAGGTGTACTCCTAAACCTTACTCTTTTAATTTTAATCTATTTAAATTAAGTTTAACCCATATTATATGCACTAATTTTAAACTATGACATGCTCTTGGTTTCATGTCATTCACTAGTAAAATACTCAAATTAAACTCAAGCAAAGACAAGGTGTACATACACACCGAAGTACTTATTCCTTTCCTTTAAACTAGCAATTGCATTACTAGATTAAAGGGGTGGAAAATGTAGATGATATTTTGTGATTATGTACCACCTCACTATTATAAAATTGGTGAACTTAGACCTTAGATATTACTCTTAGTTGTAGACTCTCCTCACTTATAGAAGCCTCACATATGCTCTATCTTTTCCCCTTTGGCCTATCTCTTAGTCTGACCAAATCTTATATTGAAAACACAATAATTATATCTTATAGATAATACTTAAAAATTTACTTATCTTAAAAATCTACAAGTTGTGATCCTTTACCTATTTTTTTACTCCTTAGATACTAATGTCTAGGATAGACAGTAACATTGACGTTATTTTCCTACCCCAACACAAGTGTTTAGTGCCCTAGTATCATCAAATTTTCAAATGAAACATATCCTAATGGTCGGAATAAGTGATTTAATTTGAGTTATTACTCACCTAGAAAAGACTAAATATACCAAGACACTTATAAAAAAGCACTCTATCAAGCATTCAATTGATCAAAGCCTCCCTATTTCCATGCCAATTATAGGTACAACACATATATAGGTTAGAATTACTAAAATAACATTCCAAGATCCTATTTTTATAAGTTATAAGTTAAGTCACTATTGTACTTACTTTACAAACATTTAATGATTCACACACAATCCAACATGTAGGTGATCAATACATCAGTTTGATCCCTCTTTGGAGTATTGTCTATATAGTCAACATCATTTGATAGTAGTGTCATTGGGGTTAGCTTGAACCTATATGAACACTAACCCATTCTCCCCCAAAGGTTACTATTGACAAGTTTGACCTCACAAGTCAAAATATCACTGATATCTTTCAAAATGTTGCTTGTCATGCTTATACAAACTTGTTTATAGTTTTATCATGTCTTTGGTAGTCTTCAAATGATCTTTGTAAGGCATTTTTAGAATTATTTAGGGTAATTTCTTGGGAAATATATCCAATACCTTTAGATTCAGTATTATGGGTCTTAGGGGTACTTTATATTATGTCAATAAGTTACATAGTTTGTCAAGTCAAGTTATTTCACTTGGTTTAAAGCCCATTAGTCTTGTTTGACAAAATTAAGGTATTTTAGAAAAGTTTAAGGTTTTTTAGAGAAACCTAGGTTTGAATTGTGATCAATATAAGACTTTTCATGGTGAATTTATTTCATGTAACATTAAACTATATGGTGAAGAGGTCATCTAAAGCCATAGAAAGTCTTGGACTAATGTAGTTTCTTTACATGAGATCATCTCTTTTACACTAGTTTTATTTGTACTTGGAAATGATTTTAAGGGAATTAAAGATGGTAAAGATGGAATAAAAATTACATTTCAACTTTAAAATCTTAAAAATTAGTTTTCAATTTACTAGTTTTAGAATGAATTTAGTATAATGGTCTACATGTCAAAATATCTCAGTTTTTGCTAAAAAGGGTAGTTTTATGGGTTTTTATAGATTTGAGGAACCCAATTCTAGGTGAAAATTCCTTAAATATGTATTTTGGTGTAATATAGGTCACCTACATGAGTTTAAATCCTCATAGGTATTAAAATTACAAAATTTGCTTCTTCACCTTCATCACCCTCTTCACAAGCTCATAAGAGCAGTTTTGAAGTGCTTGATATGGACAAAGGAGAGAGAGGTGGGTCCTAAATTTTTTTCAAAAGGATGGGGTCATATTAAGTTTAGTATTTTTGTCATAATTAATCATATTTAACCCCTCTCATTTATGAATAATTATAAGAACCCAAGGTGGTCTAAAACTTCTTAGAAACCCTATAGGCTTGTTTTCTTATTTGATTTGATAGTTTGATTGCATGAGGGAAATTAAAAGACATGTATAAGATCTGTTAAATAATATCATAAGTTTATCAAAACCCATTTGTCATGTGTGAGCCTAATTTGTCAAGAAACCTCCATTTTTCCATAGTTTACAAGGTGACTGCCATAGTTTCTTTGTGCTTTAGGTTATTAAATAGTAAAATAGGATGAAAAATGGTTTTATATAATATTTAAATTTATATATTTCTCTAAAAATAAATCATATGGTTCTCCATGCTTATATAATAGCCACAAGTTCTCAACATGTAAACAACCTGCATACTTTCTAGTGTACTAATCATCATAAGAAAATAAGTTGTGTGATGAAATGAGACCCTGAGTTGATAACAATTTATTGTTATGACATGTTTTAATTAATTTAAAGTGTATATAAAACATCTTAAAATCATTTTGAGGACATATATAGTCAAAATAAGGAGTCATGTTCTTGTGACTCACTAAAGGACTGTGTATATGCCTAATAGGAATATAAGTGAATTAAGTTGATGATATTACATTATAAAGTGTTTTAGGGTGGTTTAAAAATCATGATTAAAGATATTATATAGTGTATTTTTGTCTTCAACACCAATATGTTTCCAAAATGCTTGATCAAGGAGGATCAAATTAAGAAAAGGTAAACCTGTAAGTCTCTTTGTGTGCAAATTACAAGAAATATTGATTGAAAATGAGGTCCAAAGGTTAATTAAAGAGACACTATCATGTACCAATACCATGTATATTTTTGGTTAATGAAGGAGGAGACAATTTATTTTAAAGATAGGTTATTCAGACTTAATACTATCATGTAAACCTGAGACACCTAAATGGTAATAGTCAGACCTACTAGAAGATTCAATTAACTCTCACATTTGAAGGAGAAGGCATAATAGATATGTGGAAGTTTTATTTGGATTAATAATAGGATTATGGAGTCATTTGAGATAAAGAGGATCTAAAACTCAAAAATATAACCTTGACACCTAAATCATCACTTACAACTATACTATGATTAATTATGCCTCAATCAAGCCTGATTAGGAGTTTGGGAGTGAGTGTGTGCATTGATTTAAAGGGTTTGAGTTATTAGATGAATATAAAAAGTCTTTAGGGTCTATAATACCTAAATAATAATAAAATTTAATATTCATAATCATGACATGTTCATATTGAACACTAAAACTTACAGTCAGTTAGCCATGTAACTCACTTAGGCCAGTTTCAATTCTAAGAAGGAGCAATGCCAAAGAATAGAGTTAGAGATTGGAGAGAAAGCTTAAGGTTTAAAGAACCATTTAAAGTTATAGAAGTCTAATAATACCTAGAGAGAAGCTTTTGGAGGTAATCAGACACTTAAAGTTATATCTATATATAGGCCTAATATATATATGACAAAGGGAAAAACTACTCTCTAATTAGACCTCAAGTTAAACTATTATACATAGTTAGTATTAATAGTGAAAGGTAGTGGAGTAGATGACCATATGGTAAAGTAGCGAAGTTGAGATTTTCAGAGTTTGTAATTTCAAAAGATCCATTGGGTTAGATTAACTTATCACAATAATCTCATACAAATATTAATTTATAGAAAATGAAAATTGACTTTTAAAAATCTATAGTCAAGTGCAGATAGTCAAGTACAAATAGTCACCTATAACCAAGTCTTAAACCCTTCAAATTTGCAGGAAATGGAGACTGTTCTTATGTTTCCCACAAGTTTAAAACATTGGTAAATAATGAAGGGTGTAGATATCTAGACACAACCAAAGGTCTCGAATATGGGATACACACTCCAAGGTTTTGACCAGGTAGGAATAAAAATATTGTTATTAATTATCATACATATTAAGTCCTATATGGTCTTAAAAGGAAAAGTGTTTTTTGGTTTGAAGAGGTGTGGTCTAAGAAAGGATAAAAAGTTTCAAAGTTAATCACCATGTTATGAGACCTCCATACTATGATGAATACCTTTAAATCATTAAATATATTATTTAAGGATCCTTAGGACTCTATAACATATCCTTAGAACCATATATGCACCTACAACCATGGTATCTTGGCTCAAATAGTCAACATGTCAGGCCTATATGTGATAAAGTGAGAACAAATTATGATGGAGGAGTAATTTTAAGTGTAAACATCTTCACAAGGTTTCATGAGGTGAATTAAGTCTATGAATACCTATTAAAATCCTTAATGTTATTCACCTTCTACATCTTAAATTTAATAAGTCTAAAATACTACCTACAAGTTAGCCTAATGAAGCTCAAGTTGTCTCCAAGGTCAAGAAGAGTATGTGAAGCTCAATGGTGAAGTTTATGTTTGGATGAAAAAATAATAATGTATAAAATTTTTTAGAGGTTAAACATAAGTTTAAAAATAATATTATAAAGTAATAAACCTCTAAAACCATACATATGACTTAAGGAATTATAGTGAAGCAAATGATCCTACAAGACAACTTGTGTACTAAGTGCATAAAAGTTTTTGACCAAAGAGATTTGAGGTTTTTAGATGCCTTAAGGAAATTATAAGAGGATATAAATCCATGTCATATACCTTTAAATTTATTTTTTATAACAGCTAATTTATCCAAAAAATACAAATTTCACACCGATAACTAGTATACACTTATATGCAGTTAATGACATAAATGAGAATGTTGACATAGGTTACAGTTAGATATGATGATATGTGAGTGATTATTATGTGATTAGGTTGTATAAGGTTATATAATCTCAATGATTGGATAAATTTTCCATTATGGTGTTTTAAAATATCAAACTCATAAATAACAAGTCTCAACCCAAGTAAACATAATCTATTAGAAACTAATAGACTTACAAGTTGACTCACAAGAAAATGTAAGTAGGACATATTTATCATTATAGGTTGAATGTATAAAATTTATAAGGAGTTTATATGACATTAATTAATACCTCCAATAATTTTTTACTCATTTAATGAAGAGAGAAGCCTAAGGAATATACCTTTAGGGTCAAGAACACTAATATGCTTATAAACCCTAGGCATGATGGAGAGAGGTTGCAAGGGATATTGAGGATAGAAATGACAATGGAAATTTTTTTATAGGGTATAAATGGATGTTTCATAACTTTTTAAAATATTAAAACTCAAAAATAAACTCCCAATATGCTAGAACAATTTCATTCTTTCTCCTCAACCTCACATAATGCAGTCTTCCCAATCAAGGAGGTACTTTCTTATGCTCATAAAACTATAGATAATTTGAATTGGAGAATAAAATATTTGGGGGTGTTATGGGAATTTTTTTACTTAAAAGTTATGTAATTTTTTTTTGGTTAAGGCCCTATACTGTATGAACTATCGTTAAGAAGTTGAGTAACTCACAGGCAGCCATAAAAACCAGTTTTGACTAGTTTGAAGAAATTAATCTCTAAAGCACATTAAATGGAGAATATAACCATTTAAAACACCTGAAACAAATTTATATTGAAAAAATTATTATCACCATTATTTTTCATTTTAATTGAAATTTTATGGACTCCTTGAAAACTATAATTTTAAAAATATTTTGAGGAATAAAGGTGGTGTTGAAGCATGTAGAAGGATTAAAATCATTTTAAGAGGTGACTAGGGATGTATTTAACATATCAAAGTCTAAAAAAATATACAATATAACCTGTAAGTTCTCAAAAAAACCTAATTTTTTATGGTAGTCCAAAAATACTTAAGAAAGGGCTAGTTTTTTTTTTTCCATTTCATGGTTTGCATACTTTTACAAGGTTATAGAAGCCTAAAGTTGGTATGGAGTTTGCTAATAGTGAATTAAAAACTTTTGGATTGTTTAAGATGGGTGGGTGGCCATTTGGTCCAAATTTCTCTTCCTATGCCTAGGATGCCTAATTAGAGATACAAAAGATAGAAAAAAGATACTTTCACTTGGAGTTGGATCATGTAATTTGGTATGGATATGTAATAGGATATATTGTATTTAAAAATGTGATCAATTTACCAAGTTGATATGTACATTATTTTGGACAAGGAGCTTTACCAATTTTTAAGGTTACAATGAATGAGTGAAAAAGAAAGAAAATGTAACATTTTTGAGGGTATGATGGATCCAAATGAATTTTTGAATGTATAAATTTATGTTTATAATTCATACATGAAGGTTATTTTCTTGATTTAAATTGACACCTAATTTTCTCTCTCCTATGCTTCTTTACTTAAGAAGGATTCATGTGATCAAAGCACTAAATTGATGGATAGAAACCTTTAGAAAGTATTTATTGATGTTTATATAGACCTCCTACACTCATTAAAGTATGAAAAATATAATTGTTTATTTGTAATAAGGATTCAAATTTTGAAAATGTCTCAAGCACTCCTAATAAGATCTTCCTTCCTTCCTATGCCTAGCATGTTGAAAGGCTCAAACAAACATTAGTGTACATTATAATATCCCAAGTAAGGTGGAGAGACCTCATGAATGTATTAAAAATGAATTTAAATGGATAATTAATGAGTAATTATAGTCCTATTTTCAAGGATAACTTATTCATCAACAAGGACATATGTACTAGTATATAGGTGTGCAAGCAAGGATTTAAGAACCTTGAAAGTGGTCAAGATTGACTAATAAATGATTAAGACATTTTAATATTATTTAACACATTATAATTTACCTCTATTCCACCCTAGGGACATAATTTAAAATGAGAGATTGAAATAAGTACTATGTATCACTTGATGGGTTTGAAAACCAAATTTGACATCCTTATTTTTGGGCTACTTTCTTTCCCATATCATTTGATTTTCTATTTGTACTATAATTTATATAATTTTATGATCACCTTTTTTATTTGGATATCCTAAAAGGATTCCAAATTTTTGTATTCACCTCTTGAATAAATAAGAAGCTCTTTTCCTCCATTTTTAGGTTTTGGTGATGTATATGGTGATTGCCATTAATATATCATTGTGAATAATGTGTTTTCCTATGTTATTGTCTAGTTTTTGTACCTTCATATAGTATATATAAGTTTCTATAGGTCATAATAAGTTTCAAGATCAATCTTAGTCTAAGTTTGGATGTGAATTTAATACATGAAGTGAAAACAATGTGTGCAAGATTATTACCTTCCTAAGAGTGTAATTTTCAAGCATAAGTGGTCATATAAATTGGTTCATTAGCTTCATTCCTAGATTTCATTTCAATTCCAGTGTAAGTAGTATCCTTTTGTAGAAACCTAAAACTGGCCACAACTAGCTTTTGATTAGACTTCAGACCGATTCCTACTAAGAATTGTAAATTAAGCCTAAGAATCACTTAACATCCCAAATTTACTTATGAATCCTTTATCAAAGCTTAGAATCATGTTGAGGCATCCATAATTAGGGTATCTTATTATACGCAACCATAACCTCTAATAGATTCATCCCTAATCATCCTATGACATTAAAATAGTCAATTTAGCCTATAGACCTATTAAGTGGGGCACACGAGCAAATATCAAACATTTAAAGAGATAAATGTTTAATAAAAATTAATTAACAAGTAAAATTAAATTAAATTCCTATTTTAATTATCCATTTTTAATTAATGAATATCTAAAAAAGGAAATTAAAAAATTCAAATATCCTAGCCTTTCATCATTGCTTTTATGAGTTGTCAAGCTCTTTGAAAATACCCTAAAATATCTAATTTTGGAGAGCCATGCCTAGTAATTACAAATCATAATTTCTTGATAGCTATTAACTCTATTAGGGTTATATTTTACTCACCTAGGTTAGTCTTGAATCCATTCTAAGCCTTAACTCAACTTGAACACACATTAGGTGAGACTTAAATCCTTAGGATATTAATGCAAGGACATACCTCTTCATTTCTAAGATTGGATATTGTAGAGTTATTATGCAGGATTTGTTACATGAGATTCATATCAATAGTGTTATAATGCCAAAATATTGACAAAATCAATCACAAGCCATATCAAATATAATGGTGCCAAGGATAAAACAATCCAAAAATATTCATTTTCCAAAGCCTCTCTAATGCACAAGCTAAGAAAGCCACTCAACAAAGCATTTGGAGCTCCCAAGGAAGGTAAAGGATTTGTCATCTTTTATGTTTTAGTTGTGCTTTCATTTCTCTTTTGTTACTAATCTCTTTCTAAGTTCTAGGATTGGATTGTAAGTGTTAGTGTGTTATTATTTGAGTTTTTATTACTTAAACTAACATATTACTAACCTCCCTTCTTGGATTCCTATGATCACACCTTTCACCCTTTTCATACTCAAAAAGTAGTAGTTATTAGGATTAAGATCAAGTTTAGTGAGTGCATCAATGGAACCAACCCTCTATCTAGATATTTTATCCCTTCCAAAGTCACCTTCAATTAGGAAAAATTCAATTTTTTAAATTATTAGTAGGAACTATCACACAATTCTCATAAGGGTAACACTCTTGATTGACAACAGCCACATTGAAAATGAAAATTTAGAGTTTTACCATTTCATAAGGAGTGACAATGCATTACCCAGATCTGAATGCACCTAAGTAAAGGTGAATAAAAACCCATAATCATCTAGGTGGTTACATCCTCTTTCAATAGATATTACATACATGACACTATCATTGGACTCAGATAGTAGCATTGACATAACCGTCTAAGGATGATGAAACTATCTAGATATTTAGAGGCACTAGATTTATAATCTAATTAAATTTATATAATTATCTTCCTACCTAATTTTATATTGATTTAGATATATATCTACATTAGCATTAGAACAAGTTAAGTACTCTCTTGTTTGTCATTTCTATATTTAACATAGTTTTACTTTCCATATTTAGACTATCTCAACATAATAAATTTAGTGTATGCTTATATTTGAGTTTAACATTTAATTGGCCTACTATAGATCTAATTATCACCCTTGTGCCATTTCATTTCTATATTATTAAACCTTAGACTAAAGTGAAATAGATACCATAACTATTTCATTTTAGGGTTAAACACTCTCCATCTGCCTTTGTTTATTATATTGTATCGACTAATACTAACACAATTTATTAGAGCTACAAATAATTTCCCTAGATCTAACTACATAGACCAAGCTCAATATAGTATATTTATGCACATTTTAATTTATCATAATTACATTGACCATGATCGATATAGTTTATCATTCCATTTTCTATCTATATAACTACATCAACTAAGCTTGATATAACACATTTTTTATTCTTGGTACTATTAAAATTTCCTAAACTTAACTACATTGACTAAGCTCAATATAGTTTATCTTTCACTTTATGTCTATATAAATACATTGCCCATAGTCAATATATTACATTTTATGCTTCCTTGAGTTGGTAGATATAGTTTAAACCCTCCATAATACATTATATCTTTAAATATTCTAAACAAAGAACACAACACTACATGATGGATTTGAATAATTCCTATAAACTTTATAAATATCATCTTCCTTATATTTATATCAAAAATCTAGATGTACACAATGTTTATGTGGCCACTAAAACTAGAAACTATTGGCCACCTCCTTCTAAAACCCTTTGATCTATTCAACTATCCTCCACACATGCCTATTACATAGGATTAAAGTGATCTTGAATATAATATTTAAATAATCATTTTCATTATTGAAAACACTCAATGTAAGGACAAAGATCACATGTTACTCTACAACCTCATGATGGGACCCCACATAAGATTCCCTTCTTCACCATGAAAGTTTTTAAACATGATTTGGGGCAAATTAATAGACAACTTCCTCTATTACTTCTTCTTTTACCTTTCCTAGCATAACCACTATTATGGTAGGTCTTTCCTGTAATGGGTCAACTCAAATTTCTCACATCAATACTCAAATTAATATTACTAGCAATACATCTTAGGATACTACTATTAGTATATCCCATGCCACTACTACCCAACAAACCATCAAAACTTACCAAATATTATTTCAATCCATGAATCAAAAGGATAAATGTTAGTAAAATGATGAAAATGAAAAATTAACTTTTAACATTGTAATTTATTCCTAACCTACTTAATAAGGAGTAAAAAAATCAAATGCCCACCCAACCTAGAGATGCACAAGGTAATCTTATTCCTCAACCATCACTCTTTAATAGAGTCATCGAACATCTTCAAAATGAATGACTAATCCCTCAAATTGAAAATATAGACATAGGTGGTATTACTCCTACTATAACTTATAATGGATCCATCAATACCATGTTGTATTTGAAATACTTTAAAATCCTTTGTAAAGACTACATTAATCTAAATACCATTTTTTCTACCAAACTTATAGCTAAAACATTTTCATGTGATGTCCTAGATTAGTAAAATCAACTTAGGTCTAACACTATCTTGAGTTTGGAAGATTTAGTCAATGTATTAGTTCAAGAATTTACAACTAATGATCTACCTAAAAATATCTTAACTTATTTTATTTATTGTAATCAGAAAGACCTAAAACTACCCAAGTTTTCATTAAAACATGGAAATTATTATCTAACAAAGTTAAACACAACATGTCTAAATATAATCTATTCCATTTGTTAAATAATGTTCTTCATCCAAAATTCTAATACTATATTAGGAATCTCTCTCTAATTTTTTTTTAAGAAGCCCTTGATCAAGATAAATATCAATATTTCCTAATAAGACAATTAAAACCTTCTCAAAATTTAGTGTTAGATTTCATGCTTAAGATATCTAGAAATAAATATGCTACTAATGATGGTGTTATAGATACCAATGATTCTATACACACCATCCATGTTATTATTATAAGTGTCTTCAATGATGCAACTATTTCTCAACCATCTAAAAATACCACCTTGCATCCTTCAGATTCCACATCTTTCTATGTGACTAATGTGGATGCTCACCAACATCTTTCCATGGAAGAAATCCAAAAATGTATTCCTAAATCTTAAACATGAGAACTTGATCTTACTCACCCTACAAAACATTGGTATGATCCATAGAAATTTTGTTTGTATCATGCAAGTTGGGGGCATTCTAATGAAGCTTATAGGTAATTGAGTCACTTTACTCTTGAATTTCACCTTGGTCACAAATTTTATCATGAAACTATGACTTATGAATGTCAAAAATCATATGAAAGGGTAGTTAAATTTTATGAGTTTAAAGTTAAACATGAATATCTTAATCAAGTTAATGTTCACCTTTCCATCTATAAAGATCAACTTCCTAATCATAAATCTAATACTATTCAACCACCTACCTTCAATGTTGTGGAAACTTCAATTGATCCTAACTCTTTAACTAATGATGAAAATGTAGTAAACATGAACAACATGAGGTGAGTAATATCATATATTTATCCTTATCCACATCCTAACTATAATAAATTTACTAATTTCCACATTATTCAAGATACTTATCCATCGCATGTTACATATATAAAACATATGCAAACATATTCCACTCCCTTACTATCTACCCAAACTATATCCAATCCAATGATACATCTATGAACCTCCATTATTCATTAGTGTTCAAGTTTGTCATATATAATTCAAGCATGATTTGAATGTTGAAGGCTTTATCATTTGAATCATATCCATTAATTTCCCTAAAATGCTTGGATACTTATAATACAACCTTAAATATATACCCAAAGTATGTGTCAAGATTATGTTCCAATAAAAATGACTCATTTAGGTTATGTTTGGATTCTTATCATCGTTACTCATGTCATAATTCATATTAAAGTCAATATATTTAACTTCCCATTATCATATAATATTTTACTCATTCAACATTGGACACATTACATAAGAGTTTTAGCTTTTTCCACATGCAAATGTGTTAAATTCCCTCATAATGGTGCTATATATAAGATTCAATGAGATACAAACATTTATAATTTAAAACAATTCCAATAATGTGGTGTTTTAAAAATACCCACCCTTAAAATTTTACCCCTTATTCCTTTTTGTTAATCTCAATAATTCAATTATCCCATTAATTCTAAGAGAGGTTATAATGGACACCTTGAACTTATAAGTAATATACCACCTAAACTATTATATTTTGACAAATACATGCCTAATGAGATCATTTTGATAATAAAAACTTCCAATCTCCCTTCACACATAATTACTTAATTACCTCCTTTATGACCGAGGTCTCATCAAAAGAGATCAGATGAAATTCCTTCTTCCATGGTGATGCCAAAACAAGCCAATTCTCACCCTTCATTGGTAGATAAAATCATTTATTCTTATGTTATTGATATTCATACCCTTGGTTATGATGATGAATATTCATTACATGATACCTTCTTATCTAGATTTTCTCAATCTAAATATGCATAAGTAATTTAATATCATTCTTATTTAGATCAATATTTACATTTACATAGTGTTATTTCTATTTATTTAGTTCCTTATTATTCTACCTTACCCAACATTACTTCTTATTCACTTGATATCCACACATCTGAGATAATTCAAATACCAACTCTTCTCATTAAGTCACTTTTGATCCTATTTATAGTATGCTTCTTAATCATGCCATGAAGGGACCATACCAATTCACTAAATTCACTAATACTTCAAATATTCTTCCTTTGAAGATGTCATCCACATTACTTTGATCTATATTGAGACCTTCTCTTACATATTCTAAACCTAGTCTTGCACCTACTTTGTGTAATCCTACCAATGATGTTGGAATATTACCTTTATCCAAGTTTGATTCTTAACCTACATGATGGTAAAATGAGCCATATTTTAAATTCCATAAGATTTTTGGTCACTGGGCCTAGTATTTTCATCCATATCAAATATTCTTAGCATAAAAATAAGCATCAAGTTCTATTCCTACCACATATAGTCAACTTACACATTCAACTACTCCTAGATGCACATATTATTTTTATGACACGAACATGCATACCTCTAATAATTATTTAAAACTTTGATAGTACATCGATGTGCTTCATCCAAAAATTATACAGTCTCTTATTGATAAGAACCTACCACTATCTAAGATACTTCCAAAGTATATCCATAAACATGGAGATGTATACTACTGTCGGTGTCAATATGATACACATCACATAGATAGGTGTAGATCATTACAATATAAATTCCATGAATTTTTTTGATTTACACCACCATCTTATCAAAAATGTACTCAAGGTCATTCATGGGTAAAATCTCAACCTTCCCCACAATCTACAACATTTCAAAGTTATAAAGATATTATTCACATTACAATACCTTTTCCTTGCATTGATTACCCTTCATAACATGTGCCAAGAAATCATATTACTTCTAATAAACCTTCAGTCTCCATATAGACCATTCATTATTTACTCCTCATATAACTCTTTATGAAGATAGATGAGACTATGAATAAAGTTTGATTTCAGCTAAAACAAGATTTATCCAATGTTATTGATGATATATGTAATGGAAAAATTTGTGAGAATATTGATGTGTTACATCACATTATTATTCACATTTTCATTTGAATTGATTTGATATTTACATTTCACTATAGAATTTATAATGTATTTTTTATATATTGATTTTTTAATTCATATCTTTAAACTTTGTAATAAAATTTTTGCAGTCACGATCTTTTGTCTTACAAACATTGATTTTTAATTAAGTTAATTAATAAAAAATTCCAAAATTAAATTTTTATGATATTTTATATATGGAAATCACTTATTTATATTTCCCCAATCTTGGGATGATTTTTATTATCTTCATGCTTATGTTATCCTGATTTGATGAATAATATAGTTATTTATGTGAATGGATATTATACCAGACCCAACACCATCCTATTTTCATTGTGATTAGATAAAATAATATTCACCATTGTATCATTTATTACATATATGGATCTCCTAAAATCATCATTTATCTTGTATCATTCCTTCACTTAAAGAACACATAGGTTAGTCTTGAGATTGCATTCTTAATTGTGTGAAAGTATAAGTCTTTTTCAAGATGGCACAATATTTAAATACTTCTCTCTTGTAATAAAATTGAAATATTTCTTGTGTTTTTTAATTATATCACTCATGATTGGTTTTCCAAATTACTACATAGGAGGAACAAAAAAATCCATAAAATTTAAAATCTAAATCATAAAATAAAACCAAAAGGAAATTACAAATTTAAAAGTCAAAATCATACTAAAAGACATTATTCTTCTTTAGCACATATCCTATCCTAGTTAAATCTCAAACTCCATAGTTGGCATCATGATAGATTTGAGTTTCATTGGAGTGTAGTATGTCAATAGACTAGGATAATATGTCTCATTATAATATATAGTGAAACATGCTTTCTCACATAAGTACCTAATATTCATAGTAGATCAAAAAATATGTAAGGGATCCTAAGGAATGGGGAATGTGTTATGGGAATTTAGGACCATTTTATTTTTTATTGCACATATAGACTTTATGAGATGATCTACATACTTCACTTATTATTCTAATATTTTGATACTAATAGTTAGAATATCTAAAGTCCTTGTTGTTTAATTAAGTTCTTAGAATTTGCACTTTAGCTTAGTGGGTCTCACCTATACTATGATTGTTACAATTCCTATGTGGTACTTTACATTCCTTATTTCATCACATTTACCCTAATATTCCCCTTGATTAATATCATTTATTAGCTAATCATACCCTTGATCACAATTCTTATTTTCACATGTCAGTGTTTTTTCTCTTGCGATAAGTAATATAAGACCTTGAATAGGACCATACTTTCCTCATAAAATACCCATATCTCATATAAACATAATGTTACACATTTTTCCATGTCGATAACTGACCACACTCATCTAAATTATATAATAACATAAGCACTAACTTGATATATCACTTTTACATATTTCTTAGTTTGTACTCTTATCATATATCGATATTTATTTTTGATTGTTTTGGCATTTATTTTTATATTTTTTTACACATTGGAAAAATATTGATTTTACATATGTTTAAAATTTAATTATTAGTTGTCTATTTTTAATTGGGTTTTCATCTTGTATAATTTTATTTACTTACAATTTATTTTTAAATTCTTCAAATTATGATTATTTTTGACCATATATTTACTCACATTTGATAGGAAAAAATAAACACATACATCATACATTTTATCATAGCATAAATAAATCAATAAACATGCTAGAAATAAAATACATCCATACCATTGATGAGTAATAAACACACACACACACACACATACACACACACACACACACACACACACACACACACACACACACACACACACACACACACACACACACACACACACACACACACACACACACACACACACACATGTGGCTCAAAGTTTGATACAAGATGATACAATTATAATATAGAATAAACTATGAGTTTGAGGTTCATATGAGTATGTGCCACATTACCAATAGAGGCTTGTGACTGCCCTCTCTAAATAATCCATTGTATCAAATGTGTCTTTGATTAAAGGCCATCAACCTATCCATTATTTAACCTTAAATTTAGATAAGGGGATATATAAGGTTAAAGTGGTATCATATTAGCTTTTATGCAAGGATGGTGAACTAACCTAACGAACAAGATAATTTATGGAAAACTCAAAAAAAATAGTATTCTAAATTACACAACTGAGATTACTAAATATAGTAAAGTGTAGTTATTGATAGATATTGCAATGGATTGGAAAAAATTGTACTTATCTAGTTTAATGTACACATGAAGGTTTGATATAGAACAAACTAAATGTGGACTAGAAGATGATCCTAGAATACTCACCAAATTTTAAGAATATTTTTTATAGCCTCAAGTTCTTTCATTAGATATGGATAGTTACATTGATATATGTGTCTAACCCTACTACAATTTTCTTGTATGAAATACTAATTGTATTTGAATGTGACAAACTAGATTTCTAGTTTTTTTATTCTTTCTTTTGATGTTTCTAGATCATGTGCATATGATGTCCCTCTTTTTCAAATGATCAAATTCTATTCCTTCATAATTAGAGTGACTATAACAAAAATGGGTTAGTGGGATCATGGTTTTGGGATAAACCAAAGACCCATATATCAATGGGTGATACCTACATATCCAATACTACAAAGAGGGCCTCAATATTATGTAGTTCTCCCCTATATGTTAGCTTGTGTGTACAAGGATGTAATGTGTGATAATCATATACATGTAGTGACGCTTGGTAAATATGGATCATTAACCACTCTATGAATTATTTAGACTTAGGAAAATACTACCCTATGAGTGATATAGAAATAGGGATGAATAATGAAGGTTTACTCACCTGAATGATTGATTGAGTGCTTCTTGGTATATAGCCTTGTGAATTATACATGTTTTCTAGTGAGGAATGAATGAGGGTTGATATTTTATATATATAATTATATTTTATAAATATATCACACTAAATCACTTAGGATAACATTTAGGATACATTTAATTTGTAAATTAGATGACTTTTTGGCACTGAAGACTTTGTAGGAAAAGTGGACACTTGCATCAACGTAAGTGTCTACATGGAATGCAAGTGTCAAAGAAGGTGGAAAATAATTACATTTCCAAAACTAACAGTGAATGATAATAATTAGTTTTATAGTTTTTACATAGTATATAAGGCTTGGTCATTAGAGTAATATTGGTTAAACTAAGATATAATAAATTTAGGAACAAAGAGATAGTAAACATGAGCCTTTCGATAGTGGGCAGATATATCCATGATAAGTATTATCCAAGTATACAATACTGAGGTACTTAAATAATATTTTAGTATCTACATTTCCTCCCTTTAATCTAGTAATGAAATTAAGAGTTTAAAAGAAAGAAATATGTACTTGGGTGCGTATACACACTTTGTTTTTATGTTATCTCAAATTGAATGATTTTATTATGACTGACCTACAACCAAGAGCATGTTATATCATATAATCAATGTATAAAATTTGAATTTGAAATAATTTGGAATTCTTGAAAGTAAGAAGAGCAAGGATAGGAGTATAATTACGTGTTGACATGTTTTAACCTTTTACGACTTAGTAAATGTAAATCCTATGTTTTTTAAAGATTATATTAGACTAAATAAAGTAAATAATATGATATAAATATAACCACTATTTTTTTATATAATTTAATATTTTTGACTTTTTTTTAAATTGTGATAAATAGTGTAAGGAAGAACTTAGTTGGAAAACAATTGAGATAGGTAATCTGGGTACTATAAATTGAGTTGGAGGTTGGTCTAACTGTCATAAACTAAATTATAGTATCATAACCCCTCTTAGATAGTATCAACATTATTTCAAATGTGGTAGTAGTGTCCTCTATATAAGACTATCATTAGCTTCTACATGTACCTATGTCTATATATTTTAGGTCTGAACATATATGAACTAATCCTAAAACCAAGTATTTTTTCTTGTACTTACTAATTTCATGATCAAACCTTAATCCTCCATGTATCTCAACCATATAGTTGGAATGAGATGAAAAATGTGTTTTTTAATAGGGTAGGATGGACATCCTCAACACCTCACTATGAAGTGATTTGCCTGCATACCAATACTCTGAAGAGGAATCAAGATCAATGTAGTTCTCCCTACCTAAGTTCAGGTGCAATTTCAAATGAATATAGTATAAAAATGACCTTGAGTGGCTTGTTTGTGCTTGAGACTTGAAATTTGGGCAATCTATCCCTAGGGCTGCTATAGATTATGCATAAGTATGGTAAAATAAGTATTTATAACCTTGATTATGCATAAATTTTTTTGAGTTTAAATGTGTATTTTAAATCTAATTTACATCTACTAGTTAGAATTCTAAAATTCATGTATTTATACTATTATGATGCTTGTGTAGGTGATATAAAAGATGTCTAGGCAAACCTTTGGAAGTTATAGTTTTGAAAAGATATCCTTTTAGGAAAATATAGGGAAAAAGACATTAACACCATTTTGGGGACACTAACACCATGTGGTGCTAGTGTCCTTATTATGGTTCTAGTGTCTATCTAGTAGAACACTAGGCACAAAGGGCCAGGATCAAGAAATGAGGGCCTAAGACTATTTTAGGGATGACTAGGGATGCCTATGGCCCACACAAAGGATGAATAAGTGTGATAATAGGATCTAGGATAGGTTTAGGGATAAGTTAAGGATAGGTAGTCTCAAGTATCACTCTTATCACTCAAACATCACTTTTGGGTTATTACATCCCCCCATTTATTATAGAAATGTGTTGGTTGAATATTTTGTCGATTAGCGTACTGATAAACAAAATAGGTCTGATCATCCAAAGTAGAAAGATTGATCAGCCAAATGTGTAGGTTTACCACATCAAAAGGGGACTAATCTCTCCTCTTATCAAGGGAAGGCTCCATGTAGATATGTTACACACGCACACACACACACACACACACACACACACACACACACACACACACACACACACACAAGCATAAAATAATACTCAAGGGTAGGATAAACCATCCATCTCTCTTTTTTTAGAGATGATTCATGCAAATGAAAGGAGAAATCTTAAGGGAAAATGATAGAAAGCACTCCTCTTCTTTCAGAAGTAGTATTTAGCAAACTAAAAGAATCTTCTTGGTAGTAATTACAAAAAGTAACCAAGGACGTAGTAACCAGCAAATTTAGATGTAGCACAAAGTCTCCACCTAAATTGCCCAAGAGTGACGTATGAAGGAAAATGAGGGTGAAAAGTCATCCCAAGGTCCTTTACATAAAAACAAAAATAAAACACACTAAAGGCAATTGTGGGGCACAAAGTATCTCCACAATTGGCTTTAGGACACCTTCCTGACTACTTTCACTAGTTCTGCTTGTTGAATTAAAGGAACTAAAAATATATTAAGGAAAAAGACATAAGAATATTTTCCCCAACAAAAAATATATTACAACACAAAGTCTAAAAAGTCACTTGCTTTATTATTCTAATAACAAAATATGATCAACAATCTGAGCTCAAAGTCTCAGTAATGCTTTTCAATTTGGACAGAGTTTTATTTCTGATAATCAGGGAGAGAGCCCTTTAAAAAAATAAAAGAGAGTCCCTTATATAGCCTCTTCAAGAAGGAATTGAGAATATTAACACATCATATTTCATTGAATTTTTTTAAGAAGACATGTTGCAATTTAGGGGCATTTACCCATTTGCTTTTCTCAATGCAGAGAAACGGGTCACACCATAGAATGTTTGCATCCTTCAATGTCTACCTAGCGATCTGCTTCTAGAAACATATCTAATGCATAAATGTTTCTAGTCCTTCTTCATCATTCCTCCTTTTCTATTTATTTGAATTGGGTCTTTGGTTCAATTCCAGGCTCTATTCGTTAGTCCCTTTTTGCTGGTCTTTAGCAATTGTTACGTGGCACATTCTGCTACTAAATAGGTGAGGACACATGGAAACTTCCATAGGACTCTAAGAAAAACTTATTGATAGAGGCTTTGAAATATATTAGAAACTCAAAATCATGGGTGTAGACACTTGTCACTCTTTGTGGAGTTACAATGGAAAAGGTGGCAGCTTCTGCTTGTCTTTTGAGAATCCTGCGGAAGATGACAAATGGTAGCATAACAGGTTTTCTATTTCTTCAGACTTTTATTTCAGAGAAAAAGTTTGAAGAAATTATTTCAAAAAATTTGTTTGAAGGAATTGTTTCTTTGTCACTTTTTCTATGGGAATTTTTTTGAAGGAAATCCCTTTGTTCTTTTGGCCTTTGAATTGGTCCATTTGCTTCCTTCCTATCCTCCACAAGGGCTATTTGAGCTCCAAATTGGTCTTTCAAGTTTTTGCAATTTTTCACTTTGGGTTCTAAGTGCCCTCCAAAAGGGCTATTTGTACCTTGGTTTTTGCCTTAGTCAAATTTATGTGAATCTCAACATGTGACACATGGCAACATCCACTGTGAAACAAGTGAGGACATGTGGTAGCATTCATTGAACTTGTAGAAGCTTTGGATGCCTTTTGAGTGTCCTATAGAAGATGATGTGTGTAAGCTTTTGTCACATTTTAGAAACACTATAGAAACACTTGAGACTCATTTTAGATTCATGTGGATGTTGACATGTGGCATGTTACACTTAACATACAAAGGACACATGGTGGCTTCCACTGCTAAAGTGAAATGAGGCTCGAAAGATGACACTTGGCAGCATCCACTGGGTTCTATTAGGATTTTGTTTTAGTCTATTTGTTTCTTTCCTTAGTCACTTTTGCCACATAAATTCCATTTGCAAGGGCACTTGTGTATTTGACGCTTGGGGTACTCCTTTGAACTTGTTGCTTGAACTGACCAATTGAACCAACTTTGGTTCAACGATTCAATGGTTCATTCCATTGTTTCTATTGACCGCTTAAACCAAGATTCTTTGAAACAAGCCTCATTGAACCCATTTAACCTTGAACCCATTAAAACTTGAACCCATTGAACCTTTTGGACCTGATTGAGCACGTTGAACGTTTTAAATCTTGAACTAGTCTTGAAAATGACTAAGTGTCAAAAACTTGTTCTTTTGATTGAACTTGCCTGTAGAAGCCTTTAAACCTATTGAACCATTAGTCCTTTGACTAAAAAAGCTTGAATAATTCCCAATTTTGAAATCTTAGAATAATTTTTTGAAATGGGAAGAGATATTTTGGTCTTGCAAGACCAAAAAAGCTTACATGTCCTAAAAATGAGTGACATTTTTTGGGTACAATAGCTGGCTCCAGTTGGGGAACTTTTATCAATTGTAAAAAAGAATTGAAGGGAGTAGAATCTATAACATCTAGTGTCTTCATGTGTACCATTGGGCTATAGAGTCATGTTACCCAGAAATGAAAGGCATAAAAAATGGAAACAAACAAAACAAAATAGAACTAAAAACTATACAAATATACATATGTACAGATGAAATGATCTGATACTTCAAGAGTTGAAGTGTTTCAGATGCTACCCACTGTGAGGTAGAGAAAAAAGTGTGCCATCTTGATATTTCAGTAGAAAGCTATTTCACCATTGTGTTGATGAATTATATATGGGCCTCTCCAAAGGGAGTCAAACTTTCCATGCATCCCTTTTGGTTCTCTCCTTTTATCCCACAGTAGGACTTGATCCCCAACCTAGAAATCATGATTTTTGGCCTTCTGGTCAAAGAGTTTCTTTACCAGACTTTGATGAGTAGAAATTTGGTCCACCACTATGGTTCTTTGTTCATCCAGCTCAGTTAGGCACATGATTCTCTTATCAAGAGAGATTTCATATGTCTGATCTTCAATTGCCTTTGCCAATTTCAAGGCTAGCAATTCTAAGGTGATCAGTATCTCAACATTGATACCATAAATAAGTTTAAAAGGAGACATACCAATTTCCCACCTTGGTGTGATTTTGTCTACCCATAGAGCATCAACTAATGCTTTATGCCATGTCCTTTGATTGTCATTTGATAGCTTCTTGATGATAGTTACCAAGTTCTTATTTATTGATTCAGCTTGTCCATTCCCTTATGGAAAATAATTAGAAGAATGGGAGAGTGTAATTCCATAATGGAAATATAATTGTGTAATCTCTTGGGAGTTGAAACAAGCTGCATTATCAGTAACAATTTTGGTTGGAACTCCAAACCTGAAAATGATATTCTCCTTGAGGAAATTGCATACAACTTTTGAAGTAGCATGCTTAGTTGGGATTACTTCTACCCACTTGGTGAAATAGTCAGTTATTGTAATGACATAATCATGTCTATCAATTGAAGATGGGTTTATAGTCCCAATAAAATCAATCCCCCATTAATGGAAAGGTTCTTCTATGATCACTGGCTTGAGAGGCAAGGTAGCTAACTTGGGACTTCCAACAAATTGTTGGCAGAGTTCACATTTTCTCACCCACTTATATGCATCTTGGAAAAGAGTTGGCCAGTATTACCTAGCTCGAAAAAACTTATGAGTAGTCACAGTAGCAGAAAAATGTCTTCCATAGGCTAGATTGTGGAAAGATTTCAAAAGTTGGCTTTGTTGATATTTGTCTACACAGTAAAGGAATACCCCGTCTATGCTTATCTTGTATAGGGCATTGTCCCAAAGGACAAAATTAGTTAAACTTAATAGTTCTCCTTTATTTGTAAGATAAATGAGTAGGACATTCACCATAAGTAAGAAGATGAGTAATACATGAATACCACTCATTGGTAGTGGAGACAAAAATGACTGTTGGTGTGTCTTCCACTTCAGCTTCTTCATGCTATGTATCTTTTGGCTTGTTGTCAGTAATTAATTGGCATAGGCCTTTTCCCATTACCAAATTTATTGGCTTAATGTCTAGATCAAACTCCTAGATCTTTGCAATCTAATTGCCTCTTTTTGTGCCAAAATCCTACTGAGTTAATATGGACTTGACTATAGTGTCAGGAACTAAGGTAGTAGTGTGTGAATTTAGGATATAGAAGTGCAAATGTTTGACAAATTTCACCACTACATAAACATGGTTCTCTACATTTGAATACTTCATCTCATGGGTTTTGAGAGGGCAATTCATGAAAGAAATAGGATATTCCATACCTTCTTTGTCTTATTGAATAAGAATTGTTGAAAGTGTATGTTCAGAAGCATAGATGTATATGATGAAATCTTTATTGTAATTTGGACAAACCAAGGTAGGGGTATGGGCAATGGCAGTCTTAATATCCTAAAATGATGACTTGCCTTATTTAGTCTAGCTAAAGGTGGTCTTCCCTTTCATCATGTTCACAATGTGTCTAGTCTTCTTAGAAAATTTAGGGATGGACCTTTGTAAGAAATTCACCTTTTCAAAGAAATAGTGAACAACATTTTTACTTGTAGGCAAATTAAGCTTTTGAATAGACTTGACTCTATCTGAGTCAATCTTTATGCCTTCTTTAGACACAATGTGGCTAAGGAGTTTCCCCTCTGTTACTCTAAAAATAGACTTCTTAGGGTTCAAGGAAATACCATTCTGGTGGTAGCACTCTAGCACTTGTTACAAGTGGCATACATGATCAAAATGGCACTTTGAAAAAATGGTTAAATCATCAAGGTATACCACTATGAATTTACCTATCTCATCTTTGAAATCCATGTCCATTGCCCTCTTAAAGGTGGCACCAAAATTTATCAAGCCAAAAGGCATTCTTCTATATGAAAATGTACCCCAAGGTGTGGTGAATGTAGTCTTGTGTTGGTCTGCTTCACCAACTTCAACTTGATTATATCTTGAGAAGCTATCTAGCATTGATAACATCTCTAAACCTGTCACTATTTGAAGCACTTGATTCATAATTGGCAAAGGGTAATTATCTTTCAAAGATGACTGATTCAGATTCCTGAAATCTACACAAATGCAAATTTTGTCACTCTTCTTCCTTATAGGCACTATGTTTGCAATCCATGTGGAATGATGGATTGGAAAGATGAATCTAGCATTTAACATTTTTTGTATCTCAGATAGAATAATACCTGATATTTTTAGATTGTATTGTCTAGATTTTTGCTTATAGGGCATTGAGTCAACCTCGAGAGGAATATCATGGCAGATTTCATCAAGTTTGAGAGACTTCAGGTCATCATAAGAATATGCTAGGACATCCATGTATTGATGGAGTAAAATGGTGAACTTGAATCTTTCTTCAAGAGTGCAACACTTGCCAATGTTAACCATCTTGGGATTTTCTTTAGTAGTCAGATTTACTTGATCAAATCCCTGAGAGAAGCTTGAATCTGTTTGCTATTGTTTGATGAATCTATCATGCTTGTCAAATAGTTTCTCAAGAGAAACCAGGCCTTTAGGAATTTTATTTTCTTGGAGCTATGAAAATTCTTCATTTATATCTAAACTAGATTCAGAGGCTAATTCATTCTTTTGAGGTTCACTGCCTTCAAAATGTATTTGTTCAATATTGTCTTTTCATTCTAAGAAGGCAATGATTTGGTGATCATCATTGAATACTTGCCAATGATCAGCATTGTCAGGAACACTTAGTCTAAAGACTAGCTCAATAGTATACCTATTTTCTTTGAAATCTGAGTGAGGAACTAAGAGAGTTCTTGAAATAACAAGTGCATTAGCTCTATCATTAGATTCCCTAGGTATGGTAGAAATGTTGAAAGCATCAAAGCTTTCAATTTGGTCCCAAACTAGGTTGCGATAGTGACATAATATTTCATTCTTGGTTTGGTATTGATTTCTCACCTAACCAACTACTAATTCAACATCCCCTTTGGCATGAAGAAACTTGATGCCTTTGTCTTGAGTAGTCTTCAATCCTAGCAATAGAGATTCATATTCAGCTATATTATTAGTGTTGCTAAATTTTAATTTGTAAGATGAAAGAAATATATCTCCTTGAGGAGATATCAACACAATCCTGGCTCCCCAACTAATTTTTCTTTGAATTTTCCTTCATTAGAGAGGGAAGATCCTTCTTCATTTGTATTTCAACCTAATAATTATTTTACTATTCTAGTTGAACTAAATTCTAGGTTGACACTTTCAAGAATTTTATCATATGTTTCATGAACTTTGTCTGTAGATAGAAAGTAGTTACCCTTACCTGAGGATTCAAAAATAATTTAAGCTTCAGGGGCTGATGTTTGAGTGACAATATAATTTTATTCCTTTTTAGGAAGTAGCCTCTGCATGTTGCCTTTGACAGGGATCCTTGCTTCAGATAGGTCCATGCTCAATTCTCCACCAACATTCTTGCATAAATTTCATCCAAATAGGATACCATAGGATACTGAAACATCAGCCACTAGAACTGTCATCTTGATTCTTTTGTCTGGAAATGCTGCAAATACAAATTGGGTATCCTTGATTTATCCTAGTAATGACACTTTCTTGTTCTCCATGGAGAAACATCTTTCAAATTTCTTGGTTAATGTGAGATCAAGAGATTCAGCTACTTTAGTAGGCATGACATTATCAAATGCACCTGAGTTTATAATGCAATTACTTAGCTTGTGACCATTTATTAATAGGGAAACATAGAAAGGTTCTATTTTCCCAAGGGTAGCTGGAGGAGTAATGACAAGATTATTTGGAATGGGCATGTTCTTTGGGGAATCAAGAGTTACTTTTTTAACTTCTTATCTTGCAGGGGAGGTTTGGTTCTTGACACATTAGACCAACTTATCCAATTGATTAGGATTAGATTGCAAATATTCAAATTCAGACATTTATATTTTGGTCTTTTTAACATGATCAATTATGTCAAATGGTTGAATTGAACTAGGCACAAAGGAAGGCAATTCAACCTTCTAGGTTTTAAGAAGGGTGGGAGGAGGGCTGATTTGTGAAATTGAAGTAGAAGGTGAAGGTGAAATTGATGTACTTACCTTTTTGGTGATCACCATATCCCTTGGTTGGAAAGGTAGAGAGGTTCCACATTTAGCAATTGAAATTACTAGTTGAGGTTGCTCCTATGTCTTCCCTTTATCAGCTTTCTAGATTGATTGGTTCTTAGATCTAGTAAACACTACATATGATCCATCAAAAGCTTCTCCTTTACTTTTGGGTTCATCCTAGTATATCAAGAAACTAATGTGGGAATCACCAGATAATTCTTCTTGATTATCTACAAGGAGATTATCATCATTTTATTGATTCAATTCAGGCTGGAAAGAGAAATCTGATTTTGCTTCAAGATATCCCATTACTGAATTGGTTGGGGGTGCTTCAATGGCAAGTTTCCCTTGTGGGGGAGGAAGATGATTTTGTTGCCCTTGATTCCTCATAGCATTGCCCTGATATGACTTATTTGGAAATGTCCTTCTTGGCATATCTCTGTATGGAGTAGAAGACATTCCTTGTGCCATTTAATTTTTGAGATCAAGTAACTCATTTGCCAACTTCTACACCATTGGATCAGTGGTGCTTGTAGACGAATATTCAGAAGATGATGGGGGTCTATTTCTATTTAGATCTCTTCTTATCTTCCCTGATAAGATGAGATCATCTTCTACCTCAGTGGCCACATGTTGAGCTATAACAAGGTCTATTTGACTAGCACATCTCAAAATAAACTTACTTCAGGTAACTGAGAATTAATGAAGAAGCATTTAAGATTCTTAGTTGTAGGTCAAGAAATTACAGGAATTATGTTCCTCAGTTTGTCAAACTTGGCTATGAAGTCCCTCATTGGTTCATGAGGCTCTTTATTCATCTGTGTGAGTTGAGCCAGGAGGGCATGTGTATCTTCTATAGGTATGAATCTAGCTTCAAACTTATCTTTGAGGGTATTCCAATTAGTTACTGACTGAGCCTGTAGATGATAAAACCAATCTACAATAGCACCTTGTAATTTTTCTACAAATAGCCTGACTGATACATCTTTAAATTCTACTCCAATTATGCCACAAGATATGTTGAAGGCTGCAATGTGTTCATCAAGATGAACTTTCCCATCACCATAAAATTTGGGGAAATTTTTGCTTGAACTGCGTGGAAGCTCATGTAGAGGTGGAGTAAGATTGACAGGACCAAAATAATTACCCCAGGGGCCTTGAGCTGCCATTATATGACTATGAAAAGGAGGAATAACAAATCTCAGAGGGGTAATTATGGGCAAAGGTTTATCAAGAGTAGAAGTAGATACTTTGCTTGGTAATGGATACCGGACTTTAGTAGGAGGAAAGCTCTTGATTCATTAGAGATGAAATGGTGAAGGAAAAAGATAAAAATTACTTTGCTGTAACAACTCAAATATAGGGTCAACAATACCTTTAGCCCTTTGGCTTCGTGTATACCTTGAATCTACCATAATGTGAAACAAAAATGGAAAAGAATTGACCTTGCTTCAGTTTGAAGCTTGAGTCTTTAAACTATGCTTTCTTTCCTAGTTGGTGTGGAGGTGAATGGTAAGGTTATAATAATAATGGGTAAGACACAAAAATGGAATGGAGTCTATAATGGATAATGGTAGAGACTGATTCAGTATAAAACTTGAGGTTTTAGAATGCACATAACTATATCCCCAGCTGAGTCACAAAAAACTGTTGGTTGAATATTTTGTCGATCAACATACTAATAAAAAAAATAGGTCTGATCATCCAAAGTAGGAAGATTGGTCAGCCAAATGTGTAAGTTTACCACATCAAAAGGGGACTAATGTCTCCTCTTATCAAGGGGAGGTTCCCTATATATATATATATATATATATATATATATATATATATATATATATATATAATACTCAAGGGTAGGATAAACCATCCATCTCTCTTTTTTCAGAGATGATGCATGAAAATCAAAGGAGAAATCTTAAGGGAAAATGATACAAATCACTCCTCTTCTTTTAGAAGTAATATTCAACAAACCACAAGAATCTTCCTGGTAGTAATTGCAAAAAGTAACCAAGGACGCAGTAATTAGAAAATTGAGATGCAGCACAAAGTCTCCACATAAATTTCCCAAGAGTAAGGTATGAAGGACAATGAGGGCACAAAGTAATCCCAAGGTCCTTTACATAGAAAAAAAAAGAAAACACACTAAAGGCAATTTTGGGGCACAAAGTCTTACCACATTTGGCTTCAGGACACCTTCTTGACTATTAAATTAAAAGAACAAAAAATATATTAAGGAAAAATACATATGAATAGTTTCCCCAACAACAAAGATATTAGAGCACAAAGTCTGAAAAGTCATTTTCTTTCTTATTCCAATAACAAAATATGATCAACAATCTGAGCTCAAAGTCTCAGTAATGCCTTTTAATTTGGGCAGAGTTTTGTTTCTGATAATCAGGGAAAGAGCCCTTTAAAACAATAAAGGAGATTCCCTTATATAGCCTCTTCCAAAAGGACTTGGTAATAGTAACACATCATGTTGCATTAAATCTTTTTAAGAAGACATGTTGGAATTTAGGGGCATTTACCCATATGCTTTTCTCAATGCAGAGAAATGGGTCACACCATTGAATGTTTACATCCTTCAATGTCCTCCTGACGATCTACTTCTAGAAACATATCTGATGCGTAAATGTTTCTGGTCCTTAATCATTCCTCCTTTTTTGGTTATTCAAATTGGGTCTTTGGTTAAATTCGAGGCTCTATTCCTTAGTCACTTTTTTCTGGTCTTTAGCAATTGATGTGTGGCACATTCTGCTACTAAATAGGCAAGGACATGTGGTAACTTCCATGGGACTCTGAGAAATGCTTATTGATAGAGGATTTTAAATCTATTAGAAACTCAAATTTGTGGGTGCAGACACTTGTCGTTCTCCATGGAGTTACAACGAAAAAGGTGGCATCTTCCACTTTCTTTTGAGAATCCTGTGGAAGATGACACATGGCAGCATAGTGGGTTTTCTATTTCTTCAGACTTTTCTTTCAGATAAAAAGTCTAAAGAAATTCTTTCAGACAATTTGTCTGAAGGAATTGTCTCTTTGTCACTTTTTTTGTGGGAACTTTTTTGAAGGAAATCCCTTTGCTCTTTTGGCCTTTGAATTGGTCCATTTTCTTCCTTCTTGCCCTCCATAAGGGTTATTTGAGCTCCAAATTCACCTTTCATGTTTTTGTAGTGGTTCACTTCAGGTTCTGAGTGCCCTTAAAAGGGTTGTTTGTCCCTTGGTTTTTGCCTTAGTCAATTTTATGTGAATCTCAACATGTGACACATGGCAGCATCTGCTATGAAATAGGTGAGGACACATGGCAGCATCCGTTGAACTTGTAGAAGCTTTGGATGCCTTTTGAGTGTCTTGCATAAGATGACACATGGTATCTTCCATCACATTTTAGAAACACTATAGAAACACTTGAGAGTCATTTTAGATTCATCTAGATGTTGACACATGGCATTTTCAGCTTAACCTATAAAGGACACGTGGCAGCTTCTGCTGCTAAAGTGAAATGAGGCTCAGAAGATGACACTTGGCAACATACACTAGGTTCTGTCAGGATTTTTTTTTGGTCCATTTGTTTCCTTCCTTAGTCACTTTTTCCATAGAAATTCCCTTCGCAAGGGCACTTGTGTCTTTGACATTTGCGGCACTCTTTTGAACTTGTAGCTTGAATTGATCGATTGAACCAACTTTGGTTCAATGGTTCAATGGTTCATTCCCTTCTTTTTATTGACTTATTGAACCAAGATTCTTTGAAACAAGCCTCGTTAGACCTATTGAACCTTGAACCCATTTAACCTTTTGAACCCGACTGAACATGTTGAACCTTTTAAACCTTGAACTAGTCTTGAAAATGACTAAGTGTCGAAAACTTGTTCTTTTGATTGAACCTACCCATAAAATCCTTTGAACCTATTGAACCATTAGTCCTTTGACTAAAAAAGCTTGAATAATTCCCAATTTTGAAAGCTTAAAACAATTTTTTGAAATGGGAAGAGATATTTTGGTCTTGCAAGACCAAAACAACTTATATGTTGTCCTAAAAATAAGTGACATTTTTTGGGTACAACAAAATGTAGCAAAGTGAAATGATTAGGATAATGGAAAAAGAATCATACCTAAACTTACCTAGGAGTTGAAGATTGTGAATTTGGGTCTTGTTACATAAATTAGTCCTTACTTAAAATATATAGAAAGTAAAAGACTAAATTGATTAAAATATTAAAACTACATATAAATGAGTAAGGACATAGGAAAAAGGAAAAGAATGAATACATCTCATTGGGTACATGAACCAATGCATGAACATATTGACAACCTCTATGTGTGTGTATGTATATAGTGATCAATAGATGAATAAATTAGACTAAACTAATGGCTTGATCAATCCTGATGTGTAGATTGATTAATAATTCAATCTGATTTTGACTCCATCATTGCCCACCCCTACTTAGTAGATCATGAACTATGAATAGATTGGATTGGACTGATGGTGTGTCCAACCCTTTTATGTAGGTGGATAAATAACTCAATTAGGCTATAACTTCATAATCTCCCACCCATGTGTATTATATTCATCTAAAATTAAACTACATGAATTACTATAAATATCTAACTAGGTTAGTTGGCTTAGTAGACACTCAGGTATATTATGTGGCTTTGGGACACTCGATAATGCAAACCATTGTAGATGGAGTAAGACATGAAACTAGTTTAAAAGCTAAAATATAATGTATGGTGTATACAACATAGAGAATGACATGGTATTTGTCACTCCATCTAATCAATTAGTGTGTAAGTTAACATATAGAAATAATGTGTTGTGCACATGCCCCCAAATATAATATCTAAGAATATAGATTATTGATCGAGTTGTAATAATCTATATCTAGTTATCTAAATTAAATATGGGAATGGTCATACCATTCATGATGCCACCAATCTAAGAAAAATACTATGAATTTGAACTAAACTTATGATCATAGGAATTTAAGAAGGGAGGTTAGTAATATGTTAGTTCAAGTCTAAAAAAATAAAATAAAAACACACTAACACTTAAACTTACACTCCAAGCATAGAACTTAGGGAGAGATTAGTAACAAAATACAAATTAAATAATAACTAAAATCTAAAAAATAATAAATCATTTACCTTCTTTGAGAGATCCAAATTCTTTGTTGAGTGGCTTGCTTAGTTTTTGCATCAAATGGCCTTTGGAAAATGAAGCTTGTTGGATCCTTCTCTCCTTGGAACCATTGGATTTGATGTGGATTTGCTTAATATTTTAGCATTATAACATTACTCTAAAGGCAATTTTGGCATTATAACACTATATCAAATGGATTGTCTTTCTTCAAATTTTCATTATAAATTTGGCTTATGAGAGCTTAGAATTCACTTGGTATGGCATTGTATTTATAGCAATTAGATTTAACTTCAACCTTAGAAGAGTTTAGGTGGAGTTAAGGATTGGAATATGTTAAAACCTAGCCTAAGTGAATCACATATAACCCCAATAGAGTTAACAATTATCAAGTACTAATGATTTTCAATGAATAGGTATGACTTCCAAAATAATATATTTTAGGATATTTCCAAAGAGCTTGACAACTCACAAAAGTCATGATGAAAGGCTAGGATATTTGAATTTTTTAATTTCATTTTTATTATATTCATTAATTTTACATGGATAATTCAAATAGTCATTTAATTTTATTCAACTATTTAATTGATTATGATTAGCCATTTAGATTTTTAAAGATTTTATATTTTTTCATGTGCCCCATTTAATAGGTCCATAGGACAAGTTGACTGTTCTAATTCCACATGATGGCTAGAGATGAATCCATGAGAGGTTTTTGTTATATATGATAGGATACCATAATTAGGGATGTCTCAATATGATTTTGAGATTTGATGAATTATGTGCAAACAAATTTGGGTTGTTCAATGATTCTTACGTTTAATTTGAAATGGTTGGTAAGAATCAATTTGAAGTCTAGTCAAAGGTCAGTGGTGGCCATTTTTAAGTGTTTAAATGTTACCCCTATTTAGGAAGAAATTATAAGCTATAGGAAAATCAAAATATTCTCAAAAATTTAAAAGGTCCTATATTCCTATGACTTCAATGACGATGAATGAAGTATAGGTGCCCCTTTGAGGGAGAGGTCAACAAAAGGGTCAACCATCGATCCCTCAAAAGAAGGAAATGATGGGTCCAAACAGATAAAAAGGGTGTAAGAGACTAATTTTCATACAATTGATTATAATCAGTGGCATATGGAGCTACCCTTATTGGGTAAACAAAAAGGATAATTTTCCCAATAAGTGGTTATAATCATTGTCATAGGTGGAATAAAAAAGGTAATGATTTGCCTAAAGGTGGTAATAATCATTGAAAAAGGGTTAGGAACAAGAGGATGATTTTCCCAAAGGATGCTATAATCTTAAAATGGAAAAACAAATGATTTGACCATAGGTACTTATAATTATTGATAGGATAAAAATATGCCCTAGCTGGGTAGATAGAGATAATGGTTTACCCAAAGGAGGTTTTAAGAATTATCACAATGAAAACATGCCCCAATTAGTTATAAAAAAGAGAATTATTTTTATAGAGGTGGTTATAATCATTAACCTTCAAATAGATCAAAACATACTGATTTGCCCATAGACGGTTAGAATCATTGGCTTAAAAGGTGGTTAGAAGCATTGGCATCATAGGTGGGATGGGGTACAATGATTTTACCAAAAGCAGTTATAATTATTGAATGAAAGATGATAGAAAATATGATGGAAAATTGGTATAGAGGATAAAGATGAATTTGGGAAACCTACTAGTAGGAAGATGCTCATTTGAAGTAGAAAGGGTTAAAATTATTTTGAATTACTTGATATGTGGGAAATGATTTGTGTAGATTGGTATTTTTTTGGTACCAAAGAGATATGTTATGGATAAATTGATTTTAAGACTCCCTAAGCTAATTTTTTCTGTAGTACATAATAGTAGGCATCATGATAAAACACCATAATGACTTGGCCTAAATATGCATAAGGATTGACACATGATCTAATAAACCATTAATACACTAATGCTATAAACCATGATGACAATGTTGAAATATGAATATGGATGGATTCAAGAATGATGTGCAAGGAATCACCCAATGAATGCACTTATACTAAATCAAGGAATGACAACAAAAGAAAAAAATAGGTACACAAACAAACAAACAAACAAAACACCAAGAAAATAAAGAACAAAAACAATACAAAACAAAATGAAGAAAATAGAAACAAATAATGATTTATCATAATGCTAGTGGAAATAACATGACACAAATAGGATGATAAACATTACCCTTAAACCATAAGAGATAAGTTAACCAATAAAAAAATGGGGGAATAGAAGAAAAGTAAGGGGGTGGTCAAGTTGACTCTAGATGCACTAGGAAAGTGGACACTACCTATATAGTTTCATGGATGCAAGATCCAACAAAAAATTTAGGCCAAATGTAGTTCTCCAAGGATATGGGATAGAAGAAAATGATTAGAAGAAAACATGATGGTGTTGTAGATTAAATATGGGAAAGATCTCAAAAAATAATGGGAGCATGATTGCCAAGAATTTTGGAGAAACTAAATTACAAGTGGTTTCTTGTGATATAGATAAGGATCCTATAATCCTTAAGGTAAAGGAGTAGTTGATGTTTAGGATTTTTTATATCTTTTACGAATGTTTTTGAAATTTTCTAGGTATCTCAACTCAAATGAGAATGATGAAATACTAAATAATCCAAGCTCATAAAATGGTGATAACATGGCAAAGGTGACTGAGCTAAACTCAACATGTATTGAGTGATGCCTACATAGTCCTAGGATGGTACTTCAAGTCAAGATAGTTTTGCCTTATAGCAGAGGAATCTGACTAGGTAGTAACCAATTCAAACAAAATAGGAAAATTTGGAAAATGGGATATTAAAATATAGCCATGGCAAGGTGATAATTCAAAGAAATATATATAAATGTTGTCCCTAATTTTCCCATAGGTAATTATAATTAGGAAACAATGACATAAGTCAATGAGACTAATTTGCCCATAGGCAGTTAAAATTAGTATCATGATGGTAAGACACTGAGTCTCCCAAAGGTGGTTATAATCAGACCCAATTAGTATAAAAATAAAATAGTAAATGAAGGATGAAACTTCCAAACCACTATCATACTACTCCACAATATGGCCTCTATTTGGAGTAATGAATCAATAACTGAACATGATTGGAATAGTCATGCTAAAAATGGCCATGAAAATAATGGAATAGAACCAAGGTCAAAGGTCTAAGTAGGGAGAGTGAAAATGACTTGGTCAAAAGGAAATGCATGGTAGAATGGTATGGTATAGGAATAATGTTGATACCATAGTATAAGGGAAATGAGCCTCATAGATAATGTACTAGGTCTCTCAAGTGAAGTAATGCTTGAGGTGTATAATTTCATCGACTCATCAAGTTTATCATTGTCTAATATAGTGAGCCTATATGCTCTCGTGAGATAATTTTTAATAATTATAAATGGGCCTATCTAATTGGTTTTGAACTTTACCTTGTGTTTCTTCTCATTTTTGGTATTCTATTGGTTTTCTTTGAGTACAAGATTACCTAGCTCAAATTATTTATGTATAACCCACTAGTTGTAGTGTCCATGGAGTTAGTTTTAGTATACCTAAATGTTATTAACTATGGTCATTACTTTTTAATCAAGTAACTATATGTATTTTAAGTGATCTATGTGGTAGTCTTCATCATCTAGGACATGCATAAAATATATGCGTAAAGAATGTAACTCAACCTCAATGGGAAGAATAGTCTAAGTGCCATAAATGAGGGAACATAGAGTGGCTCATGTTGAAGTATTATAATTGGTATGGTATGCCCAGAGGGCACATAATATTTTGAGGTGTCAATCATATTTGGTATCATTGATAATATCTTTAAGGTTGTTGATAATGTTTTTTTAGATGTTTCTACTTGGCTATTACCTTGTGGGTAATATGCTGTGGAAAAATGTTGAGTAATTTTGTGCTTGACACAAAAATTTTACATCCTTGTTTTTAAATGATCTATAATTATTATATATAATGTTAAATGGTATACCATATCATCAAATGAGATAATTGAATATGAATTTTTAAATTTTCTTTCTAGTCATGAAGTGAGGGGTATATATTCAACCAACTTAGTGAAATATTCAGTGGTGGTAAGCATAAGTTTATGGCCATTAAATGAGATTGGGTTTATCTTCCAAATGAGATTTAGGCCCCATGCATAAAATGGCCATGGAGTAAGCATTGGTTTTAGAGTCTTGGCAGGGGCACAAATCAAATTGGCATGCCTTTGAAATTTATTACACTTTTTAACTTATGCAGTTACATATACATCTAATGTTGGCCAATAATACCTAATATGTAGGAGCTTTATTGGATATGATGACTCTGATAGTGTGGGACCCACATACACCTTCATGAACTTCCTATAACACTAATGATGATTCTACCAAAGTTAAACAATGAAGTAGAGTTCCATAAAAAATGTAGTGATAAAGGGTTGGTCAAAGTAAGGTATATCATGAGGCATGGTGGATAAAGGCTTTGGATTTTTTGTGGGATAGGTTTGGTGGCATAATATGGTCATGAAGATAGGCACAAAGGTCTGAATACAATATAGATATGGGACCAACAATAACATAGATCATTGCAATGGTTGAAGGTTCATAAGCTAGTACTAACATATTTTCAATGAGGAATTAGTATTCTTATGCCTTGTATGTATGATGAATCAAGTATCTAATGGTGGCCATGGTAGATAATATTATATTATTGGCCCTTGGTATTTTTTAAAATTGTACATCAGCAATTTTCTATTTGAGAGTGTCAATCATGGCCTTATATGGCACCATCTTATCATCCTTGGTTTGAAAGTTATCTATAACCTAATTGATGATTAGCAGAAAATCACCATAAACCTTTAGTTGTTGAATGTTCCTTTGTACTACTTGGTAAAGTCCTATCATGAGTGTTTCATACTCAACCATGTTGTTTCTACAAGGAAAGATGATCCTAAAAGACTTAGGTATTATATCCCCTTGTGGATTAATTAACAAAAGGCCTACCACCAATCCATGTGTTATGAATTATGCATGAAAATATAGCTTCCAATGCTACTCCTTAAGAGGTGTTTTAATGATGGTTATAATGGACTCATTTGGAAATTGGAATGTTAGTGATTTTATATCTACAAGTGGTGCTTCAATAAGCTGATGTACAAGGACCTACCCCTTGATGGATTTTTGGTTGAAATATTATATCTCAAACTCACTAAGATGCATGATCCATTTGGCCGTATGGCCTTATAAATATATTTTAGATAGTACATACTTGAGTGGATCTACTTTGAAAATGATCATGGTCTTGTTATGTAACATGTAATGTTAAAGTTTCTGATTTACAAAGACACTTGCTAAATGGGCTTTTTTAATGGGTGTATAATTATGCTCATACATGACTAGTCTATAGTTTAAATAGTCCACAACATGATCTTTTCCATTATCATCATGTTGCACTATAAGTGCCCCCAAGGATTTGTTTCTGGTTGATAGGTATAGTAGGAATGACTTTCCTATCATATGAGGCAAAAAAATAGGTGGATTTGAAATATAGTTTTTTAAAATTTGAAAAGATTTTTGGCATTCAGCTTGCCAATGAATTGTGACAACCTTACTTAACAAGTGTGTAAAAGGATGGATTATTTTTAGTAAACTAAGAGATGAATAGTCTAACTAAGTGAATCTTTCCCTACAAAATATAGAGTTGCTTTAAATTAGAAGGTGGTGGCATCTCAATAATGGACTATATTTTGGATGGATCGACTTATATGCCTCTAAAAGACATAATGAATCCTAGAAATTTTCTTGAAGTAACCCAAAAAACACATGTCTTATGATTGAGTCAAACCTTGTATTCATGCAGTCTCTTAAATATCTCTCATAGTGTTACTAGATGATCGACCTTAGTCTTTGATTTACCTAATATGTTGTCAATGTAATCTTTAACAATGTCATGCATCATATCATGAAATATGATGGTCATTTCTATTTGGTAAATGGACCTAACATTTTTTGAGACTAAATGGCATAACCTAATAATAGTATTTTTCCCATAGAGTGTTGAATGCTATTTTATGTTGGTCTTCTATCACAATATAGATTTGGTTGTATCTTGAGAATCCATCCATCAGTGAAACCATTTCATAACCCATTATGGAGTCAATAAGCATGTCAATGATTGGTAGAGGAATTTCATCCTTGGGGTAGGACTTATTTATATCATAGAAATTATTACAAATTTTGATTCCTTTTAGATTTTTACTAACTGACACAGCATTTTTCACTAATATAATAATGTGAGGATGTATTTTATGTAATTTTTGTTTCATGTCCTTGGCATAATGATGTATAACAAGGTGGTTTACAGCCAAATTAAGGTGTTCACCTGACATGTTAGAATAGGCCCAAGCAAATATATCAACAAATTCCCTTACAAGGGCTATAAAGATGACATGTTGCTCCTTAATGAGGGATGTGCCTAATTTGATATATTTTATGTCATCTAGAGTCTTGATGTTAACTTCAATAATTTCCTCCACAAGAATCATTGAAACATCTTCTAGAATGGTTGGAAAATATTTAAATTAGCCTATAATGGCATATTCCTCCATTTGGACTAGCTCTTCAAGTTCACCAAGGTATGAGGAATTAGAATCTCCCAATGGTAGGGATGGCCATGTGATAAATACTATTGGAAACTTTTGAATGATTTGGTCAAAGGCATGCTATTCTTTAGAACTAAACTTAGACCCATATGTAAGATCATCATTGGTTGTCTCCTATGATTCATTAGGGGAAATGTGAACACCCCAATCTAATGGCACTTGAAACATGTTTTCACCACTAGACTAGGCTTTCTCTTTACTTTTACCCTAGTCCAAAAGAGCTTCAAAGAGGTTTTCACTTTGGGACCTCAATGATTTATTCAATTATTTTTGGCTAAAGGTGTTTACTAATTCCCTAAAATAGTTTTTAGGATCCAAATTTATTGAGAACCCTTGTTTATGGTCTCCTAACATAACATTGTCTCATAGGCTAGAAAATTGTAGAAGGCCTCATCATTTTCAAACTCATCTACAAGAACTATGGATTATTATTGGTCATAATCTATAAGTTGAGGATGATATAAAGGAAGTAAGCTATGGTGAATAACTAATCTAAGGGTACAAATGACATTGGTGTCCAAAAATTTGGTATTGGCCAAGTCATTAAAAGGGTTATGATTAGATTCTACTTCACTATTAGCATCTTCTTCACTAGTATTTGGTGTTGAAACATAAATAAGATATGTGGGGTCACCCCCAATAATTCTATATTTGAGACCATAGATTCCTTTATACCAAGTGTAATAAATTATCTCAAGTGTTCCTTGCTGATTGGGATCAAGGCTTCCTCATTATTAGGCATGCCTCTCCATGGTCCTATTAAGAATAGGATACTTGGCATTTTTATAACAATCATCCAATTTGTTTATATAACTAAGATTCTTCATTTATGAGAGGGTCTTGCTCTTGTCTAGTATCCCATGTGAAAATAATAGGTGATGGAATATATAGTTTAACATTTCCCTTTCATTTCCATTCCATGCAAGGTGGTTTAGATTTAGGTCTTCCATAGGACTTGGGGTTTTGTAGAAGCTTGGAAATGTGGAATGTATCATGGGTAAAATATTCTCCTAATCCATTAGCCGAGATGGTATATTGATCAAACATTTCCAAAGGCAACATATTGGAAAGTGAATCAAGGGTATATGAGTCAATGTAATTGCCTCTGGTGAATCAACAAGTATTTATTTCCCTTTGGCTTTCTTGGAATTCAGATTCAAACTAAAATGGTAGTTATAGATTTTTTACTCAACCTCTAAATGCTTACAATATTCATAAGGCTAAAAATCCTCGTAGATAGTGACCTCCATACTTGAATGGGATAAATTGATATAATAATACAATTTTTATGGATAAAACAAATTTCATATATGTAAGGTCTACCCAAGATCAAATTATATGATAAATTGAGGTCTAGCACATGGCATAATATATTGTGCCTCAAGGACCCAATGAAAATTATCAAGCTGATGGTGCCCTATGATTCTTATTCTTCATTGTCATAAGCCTTGATGGTGATTATTTATAGTTGGATATTGGTCATTTTTTGCTTTATAAGATTGATGAGCTTTAGAGACACAATATTTAGGTCTAATCTGTTGTCTATGAAGACACGTTTCATTTGTGCCACATTATGACAATTTTGATATATAATATATTATTATGAAAAGGGATAAAGGATAACATATCACTTTGGTCAAACATTAATTATTAGCCTAGGGTTATATGTCCAACTAAATCATTAAATTTATCTAGGATTATGTCATTTAAAACTTGGAATTGGCCAAGGAACTCTGTCAAGATGTTATATTGGATGATAGACATATGTAATAAATCTAGGATGGAAATTTGTGCAGACATCTTTTATAATTATTCCATAATATCAAATATATTGTCCTATATAGTAGTAAATGGATTTTTCTTAGCTATAATGTTAGGTTGAATAGGTGTAGCGGTATATGGTTATGGGGTTGGTATTGTAATATTTGACGATCGAGTTGTGATTACAAACTTAGGATTAGATACAAGACCATTATTACTAGTAAATGATGGTAGAGGGGGACCAAATAAGATAAGTCTTGATTACTAGTTCACTTATGTATGGTCATGGGTCAATGATGGTTTATAAGCATGAGATCCAAAATTATTAATCTCTACTTACTGGTATGCCTATATGCAGTCTTAAGTTAAAGAAGGATCATTAGCATAGGTTAGTTGGTTAGAATTGATTAGCAATAGTCATTTTTGGTTAATACTTGGTCTTGGATTGATGTAAATGGTGGAAATATGACCTCATGAAATATGTCCTACAAATTTATTTTATTCATGTGTAACTATATGGTAAGTTTGTTAGTTAGTGGTATTATTCTAGCCTTGGTTCCATCCATTTGGTTGACATTGGTTTTGCTACTACTGATTTTGTTGTTGTTTTTGTCTTGACTGTTGATACTATTATTTCTATTCTAGCCTTTGTTGTTGCTATTATTGGTTGTTATTATTATATTATGGAAAGGGGTTTTGATAAATGCCTAGGTTTTCATTGGATGTATAAGATCCACTATCTAATGTGATCTCCCCAATTTATAACATGTTTTGAATCAAATGTTTGATTTACACAAAATGACATAGATTATGTCCAGTAACTAGATGATACTCATAGAATTCATTTTATTAGTACCAATCTAGATAGGGAATGCCCTCAGGATAATGCTTCAAAATAGGCTAACTAATAAGATTAGAAATGACTATCTTTAAAAAAATGGTTTAAATTAGTTTTCCAAGGTCACTAAATAGTCAATGAGTAGGCATAGTTATCCATAGAGGAGGGGAGTTTTCAAAGGTAAAGGCTATTGTATTTATTGTGCTAATCTAGGTTACTATGAAGGTTATGCTTTCTAAAGAGGTTGTTGGTTAGGAGTAATTTGTATATGTGGTATAGGCTGAGAAGATGTTTTTTACATCATTTAGACATGTCATGACTCAATTAATCCATTTCTAATAACATTCTTATTATGATTAAATGTCTTGGACTTTTCATAATTGTTGGCTTGGGTTGGTTGCGACACTTGCATTTGGAATTGGTTCTAGTTTTGATTTTGGCCATTACTTTGGTTTTGATTTTGGTTCTAATTTTAATTGGTTATCTTAATGATCCCTTTATTATTAAGGTCTCCTTTGATAAAAAAACCTTTGCTAATTATTTATTTGAGGGTGTGTGCACACTACATCCCCAAATGGTAAGATATCTCACTATGTAATTTCTTGGTAAACACAATGGCTAATTACTTATCTATTAAACTATAGGTGAAATGGTTTTCAAGTTATCCTCATGAATATAGATAACTTGTAAATCATTCACTAGTATTTTGTTTGGATTTCATCAATTCTACCAACAAAATCTCATGCTTAAGATTGTAGGATAAGTGTTGAACAAACTTGTTTGAAAGGTCATAAAAATTAGATACTAAGTTCTTAGGTAATTTTAGGAACCATTTCAAGTCTTTTCCTATTAGAATTCAAGGAAACAATAGTAGGAGATATATTCCATTGTAATCCATTGGTTGGCAAGCAACAATGAGTTTAGTTAAATGGGCTTTGGGATCTCCTTTACCCTTATATTTGTCAAAATTTGGTTGTTTGTATCGTATATGAAATGGTATTTTTAAATAATACATGTTGAATGGGTAGGAATACACATCATCTAAATTAAAATTCTTGGTTTGTTTCCTAACATGGATGGTGGCAATTTCATCCTTCATTTGTTGTAGGTCTTGTACCAGGAAACTAGATGGAACATTGGCTTGAGGTGGAGTCTAGGTAGTCAAAAGTGGATTATTTTGAATAGGGTATAATGGAGGTATGGTTTTCTATGAAAATTTGGTTTGGTTATGGAATTGACTCAGAATATGCATGCATGGATTAGGATGCACTTGTTGAAATTGCACACATTATAGTACAATATTATGGTTATGATTTGGTATATAAGCCTAGTTTTAGGGAAATTATGGTTGGGATGGAAGGATATGGATCTAGGTGAAGTACTATACCTACTAAGGTTGATTAGGGACATGATACCAACTAGTCAAACCTTACTAAATAATGGGTACTTATGAAGCAAGACCCTATTGATGGATTTTTGTCATATTGGGAATAAAAGGTAATTAGTTGCTTGGTTGGCACTTGTGGAATAGTAAAACATATTGGTTACATGAACCCCTATTATGAAGTAAATGATTTTAGAGTGTTCAAAATTTATCACCAATAATATTCATACGTTATTGATTATACATCATTTGTGATTGTATGGCATATTTGTATGTGACTGAAGAGGGATGTTCATTACTACCTAGTGAGGTGGAACATTGGTTACCCCTTATTAAGGTGGCATAAAATTCTACCTTGGATACAATGTTATATTGGATAGTTTTTATTATTTTGTAATGTTAGTCATCATCTATTGTGGTGAAATAATATTCATCATGTTCTATTGAATCAAGGCACTAGTTGTTGCTTGACAACTTAACCCTTATGGTTGTATACTTAAAAAAGCAACTAGTTGAGGATTATAGGTAGTTTGTTATAGTTTGGAGGTATAAGTACCTTCCCCCTACATTTTTTAACCAATCATGGTATTAACTAAAGTTAATTTTATTTTAGACTAGCTTTTTATGCATTTAAACCACTTTGGTCTAGATTGGACAACACTTGCATGTTATCCATTATGTTTGGCTCATTATTATATGTAGAAGAAAAAGATACTTATTTTATAGATGGGGAATTAAACATGTCTCTAATTGAAGTGATTTACATGAATATTTCTATACCTAAATTGTCTTGGCTTATTAATTCAATTAAGACCCTTGTTGAAAGAGCTAACTCATTAAGAGGAGTATTTGACACAGTCATGCTAAAATTCTGTGCTAAGTTAAAATAGGTTTGATACACTATTTGTATCTATATGAAGTGGTCCTCCATTAGGCCTTTTCTTATGACAAGCATACATGGGTCTAGATATGGCATCAAAACTAGATCTTGAGGATTTTTAGAAGAGGCATGCTCAATGTTTTGATTGTATGACATGTTGTAAATTACTCTTACTAAACCAATTTTTTATGGGGGAAGTCTAATTAAAATGTATCCCCTACTTCCATGAATATGATTAAAACTTCATCCTTGTTTGAAAATAAGTGACAATAAAATAAATAGGGTTCATAATCTAATGGCATTGTGATGTAGTATGATTTTTGTTGAACTCGGTCTACAACCGATGGTACAGTAGCTAAGTATTGAATTATTTATTCTTGGTCCTACTCTAATTAATGAGGCATGTTGAATAAATAGTGAGTGAAAGGATCTTGCATTTTTCCCCCCAATTGAGTGTTGTAAGGTGGACAAGGATCTATATCATAAACTACATTATGATGATAGGAGTCTTGAACAAAGTCTTCTTGTGCAACCACATTACCATATCTTAGATTGTAAATAAATCCAATATGAGCATAGTAATACATGTTAAAATTGATGATAAATGTTTTTTAAAAGGGCTTAGAGTTATATAAACTTTTAGAAGTAATGTCTAAAAATATGAAAGGTTCAAACTTTTTCTAACTTGGTCAAAGGATGGAGTTATATCTCCAAAAAGGGTCAATGATAAAATTTGGAAAAAACAATCTAACTCCAAATGTATAACATCAAATGTCTCACATAAAAGGTTATGTGAATAAACTAAAACTAGAATGCCAAACTCTAGGTTCAAAGTATTCCAAACAAGTCCAATCTAAGAAACAAAAGTTGTTAGGTGTTTTGGCCAATTGTGGAATTATAATATAGGATCAAAGTGGGCATACACTAGTAATTTTTTTAAAACAATAAGAAAATATAGATGTTAAGAACAAGGTGAGATTTAATCTAAGAAATCTGAAACACTTTAGCATAAACTAGGCATTTGAATTTAGACATGAACTTGGTCAATTGGTATAATGCATGATACTAAAAGTATAAGTTAGGCTATTTATCCCAAATAAATGAAAAAACAATAGTTTTCAAATTGGGTAAAAAATTAACCCCATATATAAAACCCAAAAGAGATATATCGATGTCTAGTCCTAAATTACACAAGGCATAAACAAAAATCAATCAATTTTTAAATTTAAACTTGGCAAGGTTAATCAAAAACTCAATTTAGGAAACTAATATTATTTAATAAAATAATAATCCAAATTAAGATGAATAACATAACAACACTAGGTAAAATATCCTGAAGGCACACACGGATTGATGTCAAAACTAGAATTTGGACATAAGGAAAGCAAGTCTATGAAATGATTTATTTAGTGTAACAATGTTATCACACTCTAAAGATTTAGTAAATGGTTTTTTTCAAGAATATAATTAAAAAAAATTTAAATGGATTATGAATCATAACATTACCCCTTCTATTCATGTGACACACACACAAAGATTTGTCAAAAGTCTAAGGCAAAAGTATGGTGTTAAACATATGGTGTAATGCCTCCTAAAACAATAAAGTGATGTGAAAAAAAAACTCATTTTGATATGAGAAAACAAAAAAATAGGATAATTTAGACACAAAAACCTTTAAATAAAGGATAAAGTGATATAAAACACCTAAGTGTTATGTCTTAGATCCTAAATTCGACAAGGTTGCATGGTATTATTGAATTCTATCTATAAAAGTGATCTTGAGAGGATTTTAAGTGTTAATCCAAAATTAAAAGAACATGAATATGTAGGTTTTTTACACCCACTTATCTGAAGATATTATATAGTGACATGGAAGTTTAGGCTACTTGTCATGCATCAACATTATGTCCATGACAAGTGAGATTGTTCTAAGACTAAATTTTTGTGCATTTATAAATGGTCCCAAGTGTGGATAACATAAGGGATGCTCATGTCAATTAGATATACATTAGTTATCTTGTTATGACAAGGTATTATAATTTTTATAATCACTACATCTATCACTTTCTTAGTGTAGTGTGATGTCTGAGTTGCCCCTATGGTATGAGGAAATATCTTACTAATGGAGTTTACTTAACCGCTCAAGAAACCATCCTAGTAAGTCAATGTCAATTTGTATACCCCAATATGGAGTGGTATTTAAATGATACTAGGAGATGAATTCTTGGGTAAACACTTCCATAGAAGACTTGTGAGGAGGCCATAAACTCCCTCTCACAATCTAAATTTCATAAAAATAAATGACTAGTGAAAAGAATTTAAGGTCACATTTAGATCACCAAACCATATGAATTTGGGAAGAGACTTAATGATATTATTTTCATGCCTCTAGACTAGGCACAAATGCAAATATGGAGTGTTTTTGATTACCTAAGTTCCCTAAATGGGATACGGGTGGATCATACACACATCAATTATTTTGCAAAAATAAACAACTTTAAAAGAACAAGCATAAAACAAAACAAGATTAAGAGTATGAAATCTAAGTGTGAGTGTTTATTTTAATGAACCAAAGAAAAATATTTATGAAATTTGGCCCCTTGGACTTAGTTTAAAAATTTTAATTTTTTTAGAAATATCTACGCATAAAAATAACTAGATTCCTTTCAGGGACCAAACAAACTATTTCAAGACATAAACACTTCCAAATTTGTGCCGTTTTTTAGCCTAGGTCCTATAAATTTTAGATGGATTTTGCCTACTTTTAAGCACTTAAATTAATGAATAAAACCCTTTTTAAATTTTATTTCTGGTTTTCTCTATTTTTTTCATAGAGATGGGTGTCAATCCATACAGGGATTGATGTTGATTTATATAAATTGATGCTTCTCAATTAGGGATTTTTTTCAATTCCTTCCTACCTAAAAAAACAAAGGAAAATATAATATGTTTTCTCATAGAAAGATGGTTATAAAGATGAGCATAAAACCAAAAAATAAGATAATCTTGTAGGCAAATAGTCAGTCATATGATATTCAAGCCATTAGGAACAAAATAAAAACTAGAAAGATCGAGAATAACTTATCAAATGCATTTCTATCATGCCCTATTCTATACAGAGGGGTCAATGTCAGTCTTAGATGGAATGACATTTATTATATAAGGATTCATGTTGGTTCTATCATGGTCAACATTGATATCTATGTAAAACTGTGTTATTAAAGAAATATAATACATTAAAAACAAATGTAAAACTTGAATTTTGAAGATTCTTAAGCATTCTCTAGAAAAACTAAAAGATGCATATTAGTCTCCTTGCATGTATGGGATTCTCTATAAGGTCCCATCAGGCATATAATTTGTGATCATAGGAATTTAGGAATGGAGGTTAGTAATATATTAGTTCAAGTAAGAAAACTTAAATAAAAGCACACTAACACTTACACTCCAAGTCTAGAACTTAAGGAGAGATTAGTAATAAAAGAAAAATGAAAACACAACTAAAATTTAAAATAAAACAAATAATTTACCTTCTTTGAGAGCTCCAAATTCTTTATCAAGTGGCTTATTCAGCTTGTGCATCAAAGAGTCTTTGAAAAATGAATCTTGTTGGCTCCTCTCCTTGAAACCATTAGATTTGATGTGGCTTTGTTAATATTTTAGATTTATAATACTACTTGTAAGGAAAATTTGGAATTATAACATAATTAAATTTATTTTCTCTCTCCAAATCTACATTATTACTTTGGCTTATGAGAGAATAAAATTCATTTGGCATGGCATTTTATTTATAGAAAATGGATTTAACTTCACCCCTAGGAGAGTTAAGGTGGAATTAAGGCTTGAAATGGCTTCAAACCTAATTTAAGTGAGTCAAATATAACCCCGTTAGAGTTGATAGTTGTCAAGTAATAATAATTTTTAATGAATGGGCATGGCTTCCAAAATGAGATATTTTAGGATATTTCCTAAGAGCTTGATGACTCACAAAGGTCATGATGAAAGGCTAGGATATTTGCATTTTTGAATTTCCTTTTTATTATATTCATTAATTGCACATGGATAATTCAACTAGGAATTTAATTTGATTTAACTTTTTAACTAATTTTGATAAGCCATTTATCTTTTTCAAGATATGATATTTGTTAATGTGCCCCATTTAATAGGTCCATAGGCTAAGTTGACTATCATAATACCATAGGATTATTAGGGATGAATATGTGAGAGGTTTTTGTTACATATGATAGGATACCCAAATTAGGGATGCCTCAACAAGATTTTGATATTTGAAAAATTATGCACAAGCAAATTTGGGATATTTAATGTTTCCTAGGGTTAATTTTCAATGGTTGGTAGGAATCGATCTGAAGACTAGTTGAAGGCCAGTGGTGCCCAATTTTAGGTGTCTATAGAACTAGTATGAATATAATCAAAATTGAGTATAAATAATAAATCTATAATTGAATCTATGAAAAAATGTATTGTGCCTACTATACTTTTCTAGCCAATCTGGGTTTTTCTAAAACTGAGGCACTAGATAGTAGTGTTATGTCTTGTATTGTATAGAAATTTTTAAAAATAGGGTGTTAGAATCCAAATTTATGTGATAGTATCCTTATAGTTTAATTTATGTTCAACTATACTACTTTTTGGGTCACTATTTTTCCACTATGTTTACTTGAGTCCAATTTTCTCTAACTGAGCCTGTGTGATGAAAATGTATTGTGAGTGAAATATAGGATCTTGATCTATGTGACAAAACCCTATTAATTCCCCCTATTTTGAGGGGAGTTGTTGAAAATATGAAATAAATATCCTCAAAGGAAAAATATATACAAAATGTGTGTTAACTAGTGAAAATATGATATATATGTAATAATCCAATATAATGTGCATTCACAACATCGAAATGTAAGATAAAATGAGCATAAGAATGTAATTAAGATTTATGCCATATATGTAATTTACAAGGGTGTAAATATATATATAATAATGTATATGAATAAATTTTTTGAGTGAAACTAGGTAGCTACCTAGGGGGATGGGGCATGATGTCCATCATGACACCCAAGTAGGAAAGGTGAGATGTATGAGGTCCTTCATGGAATCAAAATTTGGTGTGTGTAACAAGAAAATAAAATTTTAATGGCCATGATGCATAAAATAAAATATACATACAAAAAACATGAGTCATGAAAAGTAGGCCAAGGGGTCATAATATAATGGACATGGGCACATGTCACTAAATCTGAGAAAACATGACATACAAAGACATGTTTGAATGTCCACATACATAATAAATAAGCAAATTGGCTAAGATAAACATATAATAACATGTTTAAATGTTCTTATACACAATTAGGAAGTCACACACGAGGACATGGGAACATATATAAATCATACGTACTATGAAAATAAGTGGCATAAATATAAAAAACAATGTTATATTAAAATGCCCTCGATTAGAAGAAACTTTGAGATAGAATCAAGTCTAACATAAGAAATATAGATATGAAATTTTTTATGAATATGGAATATAAATTTGTTTAAGAGATAGGATGTACATATACTAAGTCTAAAGTAGTTATAACTTGCAAAAAATCTGAGTAAGAGTAGCCTAATCAATATCAAGATATAACAATGCTAAAACTGGGATGTAAAGTATAGAAAGATATAACCTAGGAGTCAAAAATATGCATAGGGTAACCCCAAGTGGGAAAATGTGTGAAGTGAATACCATGTAATGGTGTATATGCCCCTAGTGGGTAGATAATAAGAAATATGTATCTATGTAATGGACTGGAGTCCTATAGATAATTTGCAAGAACTCAAGAAGAATAAGTGAATCATGTATGTATGATAAAAACTAACTATATTGAGATAGATAACATATGTAATGTTTGATAAATATAAGAAATTTAAAGATGACAATGCATACAATCTAAAATTTCATGTTTTATTAGTAAATATTTGAATCATTTTGTGTTTTTGACATGCTTTATTATTTTTGTATTTTTGGATATAAGATATGTACAAGAAACATGAAAATGAAACTATGTACAAGGATAAATATGGAAAGAAAGTATGTCCAACAAGGGAGGAACAATACTAAATGATGATTCTTATGGGATACTCAATGTCACTATGGCTTGTGTCAAAAATAGGAATGGTAGTATCTCATGTAGTGTGATTGCTATGTTGTAGTTGAATGGTATTGCAATAGGAATATGAGTATTGTTCATCATCAAAATCAAAATAACCTAGAATTATAGAGGGAATTTCCTCATACTGTGGAGTTGACATTTTTGAATTGTTCTTTTCAATATTAATTGTGAATTTTCCCTTTGAAACTATTCTTATTGTAGACATATGGTGTTGTCGAGGCTCTTTTTCTAGAATTTTTTTTAGAATGCTTGTTGGTCTAGAATGATTTTAACTTTACAACCTAAGTTATTTCCATTTATGTAACATTTCATATATATTTGGATATTATCAATTGTTAGAATATTAATAATGTCTTGGACCTTCTTGCCTTAACCTTCACCATGATAATCAAACTATTGTAGATGTTTATGACCAAACCCATATTAATTTTAAATTCGAAACTCATTTTGGAGAGGTATATTTGAATCTTTTACTTGCTTTACTTGTGCTTGTTGTACTATTTCTTGATTTGATTGTGCTCTATGAAGATTTTATTGTTTTAAGTTATGATTTGGTAACCATTAACCATTTTTAACATAGGCCAAAATGTGTCAACCCCTTATAGTCATAATATTGTGTAGGGAATTATTATAATGTCATAGGTTATGTTCTAATTCACTTGATGTCATTTCATATGCCTTCTAGATTTGTTCATATTCTAGCTTAGTCCTTATATCATTTGGTGTCTTAGGGGTCCTTTTAGAGTCATATATGCAAGTTGAAGTTTTTCATGGTTTTAAAATATTCAAGATAATGGAAAGATTTTTAAAGGCCTCAATAATTTCATTTGGTCTTTAAAATATCAAGCAATAGCTCAAGCACAAGCGTAAGTGAATTATGATATCACCAGGACATCATGTAGAAATGAAATAGATTAGTTAACTTGTGAATTTAATAAATGCACCTCAAAAAGCCTCACAAACCAAAATATTATAGAACTATGTATTTATTCATGGTAGGAACATGCTCTATAAATTTCAAGTTTATGTGATCTTCCAAACTCAAATTATGAGTGTTTAATGTTGGACCTACAACATAAGATGCTCATGATAACACTAGGGTTGAGCTCTGTAAAGTAATTGTTTGGATTCAAATTTCATTAAAAGGTTAAAATTTGATCAAGATATAATAGTCCATTTGATCTTGAATACTGACACATGACATCTAATGGTTTGCACTGGGGTCAAACATGTCAAAAGGTACCTGGGTTAAAACTCTTCAAAGAGCTATAAGTTGGACAAGATCCTATAGTGTGGCTTCATTGTGTAAATGATCCAACAATGTGAAATCACAAAAAAAATGTGGATCAAATATAGATCAATGATTAGGATTAAATCATACTAATGATCCAATGGATTGAGCTCAATTGATAGGGAAGTGGGCCTAATGAGATCTAAAACTAGCATTTGCCCATACATCTTGATCCAATGGTGCCAATGAAAGTCAACATGTCAAAGGATCTTTGTGTAAGGAAATAAATGGACCATGTTTATTCATACTAAGGATATCAATGGTGTGTAGGAGATCAAAAATTCAAGATATAATAGTGGGGATCTGTGAGGCCAATGGGAATAAAGAGAGGTTGGAGCATTTTGATTATCTTGAGTAATTTTTGATAGATAAAGTGGAACCAAAGGAGAAATTTTTGACCAAGTAAAATAAGGTCTTACAAGGGTCATCTCATCACCCTTGGAACTTGATTTAATTCTATTAAAGGGACAAATTGATGTAATTAGGTTAAAGGACATAAAAAGATTGTCGATAAAGCTTAATATGGACATCTGACTTGAAGGTTTATGTTAGGTAGGGTTCATTTTATAACTATGTTTTCCATTTTTAAAATAAAGATTAATGTACATGGTGAACTCTTGATTCTTTTAAAGATAAAATGGGTCTATTTTAGACCTAATATAATCAATAAAGGGGGATAAATAGTCTATAGATCTACATCGATAATATAACTATTGGAAAACTAATAGTCTGAGATTGGTTTTCTATCAATAGTGGACCTATGAACTTGGGGATGAGTTAAAGCATGATCTAATTTGACCAAGAGATATAATTTCAAATGATGACATGATGACATACACATAAACCCTAATAGTTTCATATCTAGGACCAACTACATGAAAATGACCCTTCTCTACACTTTTGCATGCTATAACAAACTAGTGAATAATAGTTAGCACATAGATAAATCTCAATCTTATTGATTTGATGGTTTTAACTTCATTGATGCTAGGACCCAACTCAGAACAAATTGATCCTACCATTGAAACCATCAATGAATCAATGAGGGAATAATGTAATTATGTAAGCACTCAAAGCAATTCATATTAATTAAGAAGCTTGAATGAGAATAAATGTAGAGGTGGTTGTAACTATACTTTAAATGGATATGATCTCATTAATTCCTCTTTTAGTGCCAAGATATCTCTCTAAAGGCCCTTTTTTCTATAACTATAGCCTTTGAGCTATTGTTAATCAACCATCAAGATGGTATGATGAGACTCTACTAGAAATTGTATTCTTCACCTCTTGGAGGAATGAATAGAGAATTTTTGTAGTTGTTTACTAATTTGTGCTTAGTGTTTTGTATTTGTTTGATATGTGAAAGTTATTGTCATCTTCCCTTTGTAGGTCCAAGTTTAACCTAAGTGCTAATATACTTTTATTATAGGTCATCTAGTATGTCTTAAGGTTGATGTCTCAGGTATAGAGTGGATAGTTTACTCTAAGTGATTCAAATCAAGCCTTACCCTCATTTCCCTCCAACCTAAGTCCATCTAGGTGAAGTATTATAACCTGGAAACCATTGTAGACACTGCATTAGTTTTATTCATGGTCTATTAGTATGTTAATGAGTTCAATCTTGAGAGAGGATATTTGGACATTTGGTGCATCAATTAATTTAAATTAGGTTCAACTCATGTAATATCTAACTCTTTTCCCTATAAGTGATCAATCAGCATAAATAAGAGCATTTCAAGATACATTCAAGGAGCTAGCCTTTAAATCTAGAAGTTCATTTCCAATATAGGTACACCCACATACCTAGAAATGTTACCATGTTGCTCAAATATAGATAAATCTTGAACAACTTCTAGGGTGCAATATTTTATGACAATAGTTATATCATGCACAGTGGGACCCATTGTATTCAAGAAAACTTATTGAGGTAAATGTTGGTCTTGATAACATCAGCTAAAAATTGGTGTATTACTTAGCATTTGGTGACTCCTTCAAGGTATATCTAGTTCAAGGCCACTTTTTAAATCAACTTTCTTTCATAATTCATAGTTCTCACTAGGTCATCGTTTGGAAGAACATTCAATCGCATTGATCCACTCATTCAACCTAAAATTACTCTCAAAGTTCAATATCCATATCCTAGTCTACCCTTTGAAGAACAAGTAGATATATATAGAGAGGAAGAGGTTGAAGAGGATAAAGAAATTGAAGATCTTTAAGAAGAAGACATAGCTAGACCTTATGATTTTACTACCTTCAATATTGAAAATCTAATTTAACTTTCAAGTATAAGATGCCATTCTTCCTAATGCCATGAAAGGTGAGCCCACATTCAATGGTGAGAGTCATTTCACACTTAGTGATCACATTAGATATGTTTCTAACTTTTGTAGTTTCCATAATATTGTTTGAGAGAACATTTCCATTAGACTCCTTGCCATGTCCTTTAATGGGAAGGATATTGATTGGTATAAGACACTAGAAGGTGGATGCATCACAACATGGGATGAGTTTGGAGTGTTTTTGACTTACATATTTGGAAATAAAAGTGACCATGCCTCTCTCATACACTATCTCAACGTGATAAAAAGGGGATCTAAAGAATTAATGCATGACTTTAATGAATTTTTTTAAAAGACTTGGCATATATTTCCTCCTCCCATGAGACCGCCTACTAGCTTTATGTTCCCTACTTACCTAAAAACCATTGGGACTAGAATTATTATCATGCTTCAATATATGGGAGATTCCACTCTTCCCAAAGCATATGATCTTGATATCAAAGATAATAATAGTCTCATCCAAGGTGGAATATTTCCTCCCAAGGTATCTATGCATCCTTTGTCTCATACTTTTGCTATCACTCTATACATGGCTAAAATTGCTAATGCCAACACCAAGTTTGGGTACTCTTAATAAGGTAGAATATGTCATAGATGCATATACAAAAAATCAAAAGGTAAAAGCTCAACTTAAATGAGCCAATATGCAACTAGATACTCATCAAAATATATATCCTTAATGGTAAAAATTTGGCCAAAAATATGGAAGAGGAAGAGGCAAATGGCATGTTAACCCTAAAATTATTTCCAATGTATAAGTCATAACTTTACCACTAATACAAGAGAGATGGTACCGGTTCATAGCAATTTGGTGTAGGGAGAAGATTGGTAGATAGACCAATTCATGGATGCCAATGAGAATGGAGATAAACCTCTAGTAGATGAAGGAGGAATTACCCCCTTCCTATCAAATGAGGATGAGGAGATGATGCAAGTTAATGAGCATTGGTAGCCTTAAAGAGATATCTTCACCAATTTTCTAGTTAAAGACACTTTTGTGCTAAATTAAGGAATCTCTATCATAGAAAATAAAATGGCCAAGAGAAAGGATCTATGAGGTAGAAGTAGCATACCCAAAAGCTCATCCAATCCTTATATAAGGTAGCAAAACATAGGTACAAGTGTGACACTTCCAAAAACTTCTACATCTCCATCAAGTCAAAATATGTTAAGGTTTGCTCCTATTCCTCATGTTCCAAGTAGGCCTCTACCTACAAGAACCCAATAAAATTTAGGTATGGATTATTTAAACATTTTATATTTTTTTAATAACACTAAAACATCCATTTCTCTTTAGGATGTTCTTCATATGCTTTGTCAAACAGAAATCCTACAAAAGTAGTTATCCATTATCCCTACTAGTGTCTCACCCTCAAATAAAAGTCATGTCCATTTTTCTATTGAAAATTCTCCTAGTACGATTGTTGATCCATCTACTAGGGCTGAGAAACATCAACCATTTTACCTCACCCTTATTTTAGGTGATAATTTGGTACATAATTCCATAGTTGATAGTGGAGCTTTTACTTATATCATGATCAAAGTTATAGTTGACAAGCTAGGCATAAAATATGAGCCACATAACAAAGGGGTCATTTAATTAGATGGTACACATACCAAGAAATTAGGATTGATAAAAGGCTTGAAGGTTTTATTTCATGATTGTCCTAGTTTTCTTATCTTTCAGGACATAATTATGGTTGATCTCTTAGCACACTTTGCAATCTACCTATCAATGGACTTCACAACCAAGTTAGGTGGCTATCTCTTAGTTGAATAGTATTTATTGTATTTTATAACAAGGTATAGGGAAAAAGTGATAATTAGGACACAAAACCTTGCATGGTTTCATATTAAGCCTTACATTGATACAAGTTCCAATCTAAATTGTGTGGCCCATGAAGAAAGGGACTCTATTATAGGTGATAGCATTTATTCCAAGATTGAGGGTATTTTAGATTTGTTTCTTGATTAATATGACCTAATACTTATGATCATGATCCTTACTATTTTGTGGAGGAAACTAATTTAGGAGTTTATTTTATACATGAAGGAATAACAACACTTCTACTTGGCAAGGAAGAGGGTGAAGATGATGAGATGTGGAAGATGTTTTTTGATGGTTCAAGAAGTAAAGTTGGTGTAGGAGCTAGTGTTATTTTGGTATCCCCATATAAATAATAGTATTATTCTTCATAAAAATTTCATTTTAGTTTTACTTTTAATGTGGCTGAGTATGAAGGTTTAATTCATGGTCTTCAATGGGCAAAGATAAAAGGAATCAAGAACTTGCAAGTATATGGAGATAATGAATTGGTTGTGAATTAGGTGAGGAATGTGGTTACTACCAATAATCCTTTGATTAAGTCATAAAATCATAGGTTATGGGATTTTATTGAAGACTTAAATGCATTCAATATTTAATTAGTTCCAAGGGAGCAGAATAATCATGTTGATAGACTAGCTACCATAGGAGCTCAATTTGATACTCCAACTACCATAAAAGATGAAGGAAAATATTATCATATTAATATAATTATCAGACCTTATATACCTAATAATAAAGTGTCTTGTAAATTTTTTGATAATGATAAACATATTACATGCTTATTGTAAAATGAGGCTAAGTTTTCTTTAAGGAATAAGGAGGCTCTAAGAATAATTGGGTAATAATATTGTGAGAATAAGAACTAGTAAGATACCTAAGGGTCTAGTGAAATTAGAAATTATCTTCAATGATAATGTCTAAAAAATAGGATAATTATGAAAGAGTCTTGATCTTTAAAGATAAATTCCTCAAACTAGGCAAGGTATGTTCTACATTAGAGAAACAAACATTCATTGAGTTGTGTAGAGGGTTTCATGATATCTTTGCTTGAGAATATAAATAGCTCAAAGGATTTTATCCTAGCTAAGAATAACATACCATTGAGTTGTAACTTATAGTTAAATATTCTATATAGAAGCAAAGACCCATCAACCTCAAGGTTGAACAACTCATGAGGTTAGAGCTTACCAAACTCCTTCAATATGAGATAATATTTCCTACCAAGCATTCAACATGGGTAGATAACATTTTTACTATTAGAAATAAGAATGGGGAGATAATACTTTGTGTAGACTTTAAATATCTTGATAGAGTGTCACTCAAAGATTACTATCATCTATCCTCAATGGAGTAGAATTTGTAAATGGTTTTAGGTTCCCAACATTTTTATCTTCTAGATGGATATTCAGGCTATAATCAGATTTTATTCAGTGATGGTGATCAGTTTTAGATAGCCTTCAATACTAAATGGGGGACTTTTGCTTACAATAATATGCCCTTTGTTCTATCTAATGCTGGTGCCACATTTAAAAGAGCAATGGGCATGGCATTCAAAGGTTTGATCAATGAGATGCTATTAGTTTAACTAGATGATATAAAAATGTTTTATAAAGATGCTAATGAACACATGCAACACTTGAGACAAGTGTTTGAAATATGTAGGCAATATAGAGTATCTCTTAATCTAAAGAAGTGCATAATTTTGGTTCATGAAGGTAAGATCTTAGGACATATAATTTCCAAGGATGGTTTGGCCATTGATACTAAAAGAGTAGAGGCTATTCTATGCTTATCATTTCCCTTGCATAAGAAAGGTATTAAAATTTTATTAGGCAAGGTAAATTTTGTAAGGAGGTTCATACCTAGTTTTGCATCTTTGGTGAAACCTATTATATATTTGCTTAGGAAGAACCAAGTCTTTTATTGGACTAAAGAGGGTAATATTAGTTTTGAATCCATAAAGAAAGCAATTTTAGAAGATCTTACTCTTTTAAATCTTAATTTTACTAAAGACTTCATATTGTATTCATTTTCTAACCTTGATACTATCTCATCCATGCTAATGCAAAAGAATAATGAGGGTGTGGAAAAACCAATCATATTATTTAGTCAATGTTTAGATGATTATGAAGTCAAGTACACATTTGTGGAGAAATAGTTCCTCGATATTGTAAGGGGACTAAATAATTTTAGACATATGGCTTCTAATAATAGGATTCATGTTATGGTTTCACATCTTAGTATTAAAGAGTTTATCTTCAACAAAGATCTTAGTGAAAAGAGGGTAGGGTGGATCACTAAAGTAACAGAATATGATGTTTATATCAAGGTGAAAAAATTGATAAGGGGTAAAGGCATTTATGAACATATAGCTTCAGATCTTGATGAGTCAAATAAAGAGGCTCTAGTCAATTATGATTTTTCCCAATCAGTTGGTTCATTTCCTCCACAGAGTTGGACTCAAGATGTGATCAAATTTCTTCAAAATGGTGAGTATCTTAATGGTATGAGTAGATCACAAAGGAGATATTTTAGGTTGAAATATATTCCCTTTTATCTTATGAATGGTGTGATCTTTAGAAGAGACATTAATGGTGTGATATTGAGATGTATTGATAATGATTAATTTTGAGTGTTACTTGAGAATCTAAATGATGGGATAGCAAGAGGTAATTTATCTCCAAGAAATACAAATACTTAGATCATGAGGGTAGGTTATTATTGGCTTGGTATTTTCAAGGATTATCATGATTGGGTGAGAAGGTGTGGACAATGTGCTTTTTTTGTAAGAAATCAGAAACTTGTAACCCTTCTTTTGAATCCTATCCAAGTAGACCAACATTTCCTGCAATGGGGTCTTGATTTTATTGGTATGATAAACCCTCCATAAATTTTTGGCCATAAATGGATATTCAAAATAATTGATTAATTTACAAGGTGGGTTGAGGCAGTAACATTGAATTAAGCCAATGAGAATGCTATCTTGGAGTTTTATGAGAGCATCATCACAAAGTTTGACATTATTTCTACTATTATTTCAAATGATTCTCTTGATTTTATGGGTGCCAAGATAGTTTATTGGGAAAATATTAATGGCATATTATTGAGCACTTCATCTAACTATTACCCTCAAGGTTATGGGTTGGTTGAATCTACTAACAAGAATCTAATCAAAATCATCAAGAGAACCTTGAAACATAACCAAAGATCTTGGCACACCAAATTGAAGGCAACCTTATGGGCTGATAGGATAAATCCCAAGAGGTCAATAGGAAATTCTCCTTTTGTGATTGTCTATGAAAAGGAAGCTAGGTTGTCTATCTCTCAAGAGTTGCCTACCTTAGAGTTAGCACATCAATTATATTTTCTTGAGAATACCCCAATAGAAGTGAGATTGATATAATTAATGGAGTTGTAAGAGACTAGAGATAAATATCATCAAGCTATGGAGAATCACCAATAACTAATGAAGAGGTCTTTTGATAAGAGGGAAATTCCAAGATCATTTCAAAAAGTTGACATAGTATGGAAATGGGATGAAGAAAGAGAAAAACCAAGGAAACATACCAAATTTGATAACCTATAAATATGACCATATGTCATCACCAAGAACAAGCAAATAAAATCTTTTGAACTAGAAAATATTAATGGATAAGAGTTACCTAACCTTGTGAATGGGATACATTTGAAACCCTACTATTAAGAACTATAGGTCATTTTTTAAAATATTAGATTAGGTGTGTTTTTCCTTTCTTATTGTATTATGTTCCATAAGTGCTCATGAAGCACATGCATGTTTCTTTATTGGTGTCTTTTTCTTGTTTTTTTCTATTTTTGGTGTGTTTTTAAGTTGTTTTAAATGTCAAAATTGCATACTTATGAATTTTTAACCTAATGGATAGGATTAGGCAACTGATCATGACATATCAAGCATACCACCCTTGAGAAATCATAAAGAATGTTGACCATTTCTACCTCAAGCCAAAATGGGTCAACCCCCTATAGTCAAAATATTTCATAGGGTATTTTTATAATGTCATAGGGTATGTTGTAGTTAATTTGATGTCATTTCATATGCCATTCTAGATTTGGTCATAGTCTAATTTAGTCTTTGTGTCATTTGGAGTCTTAGTGGTTATTTTAGAGTCATCTATGCAAGTGGTAGGTTTTCATGGTGTCCAAATAATTATGGAAAGAGTTTTTAAAATATTCAAAAAATTTATTTGAGCTTTCAAATATCAAGAAGTAGCTCAAACATGAGCTTAAGTGAATCAATCCATCACCAAGATGTCATATAAAAAAGAAATGAACTAGTTTACTTATGCATTTAATAAATGAAAATAAAAAATCCTCATAAGCAAAAATATTGTAGTGCCATGAAGTTATTCATGGTAGTAAAATGATCTAAAAATTTAAATTTTGTGGGAACTTCCTAGCTCAAGTTATGATCATTCAAATTTAGATTTGTAACATACGACATTCACACTAACATGAAGTTTGAGCTCCATAAAGTAACCATGTAGGTTTAAAATTCCTTAAAAGGTTTAAATTTGAACAAGATACAATGGTATTCATGAACTCACATACTGACACATGATATCTAAATGTTCATTCTGGGGTTAAACACACGAAAATGTCCCCAAGTCAAATCCCTTTAAAGAGCTACAAGCTGGATGAGATCTTACAGTGTGGGTTCATTGAGTAGATGATCCAATGTTGTGTGATCACTGATAGGAATGTGGGTTAAATATATATCAATGATCAATGCTCAATCATATAGATGATCCAACACCATGAGCTTGAATAATAGGAAAGTGGACCTAATGAGATTTATGGCTAGCATTAGCTCATACATCTTAATATAATGGTGTGAATTAAAGTCAACATGTCAAAGGATCTTTGTGGTAGGAAATAAATAGACCATGTTAATTCATACCATGGAGATAAATGGTACACAAGAGGTCAAAAAATTAAGATATGATAGCAGGGATCTATGAGACCAATTAGAATAAAGACAGGTTGGAGCATTTTGGTTGGCCTGAGCAATTTCTGACGAACAAAGTCAAACCAAAGGAGTAGTTTTTGACCAAGGTAAACAAGGTCTTTTAGGGGTTATACCATCATCATTAGAGCTTATTTTAATTATATTAAAGGGAAACATTGATGTATTCAGGTTAAAAGACATAAAAGGACCACCATTTAAGCTTAATATGGACCTTTGGCTTGAAGGTTTGTGTCATGCAAAGTTCTTTTTGTGATTGTGTTCACCATTTTAAAAATAAATATACATTCATATGGTGAAATTTTGATTCCAATAAGATATAATGGGTCTATTTTAAACCTAATGTAATAAAAAATGGGGATATATAGTCTATAGGTCTGCATCAACATATTGACTATAGGAAAACCAATAGTCTGAGATTGGTTTTCTATCTATAGTGAACCTATGAACATGGGGATGAGTTTGAGCATGATCAAATTTGAAAAATATATATCATTTTAAAGGATTACATGAAGGCATACTCGTAAACCCAAATGATTTCATCTCTAGGACAAATTGGATGAAAATGACCCTTCTCTCCACTTTTACATGTCATGATGAACTAATGAAGAACAATTAGAACCAAGACAAAGGTATTTTGATCCAATGGTTGTAACTAAATTGATTCCATGACCCAAATCATAAAAAAATTATCCCTCCTTTGTAACCATCAGGGAGCATCAATGAGGGAATAATATAATTTTGTAACCACTTGAAGTAACCTAGATTAGTCATGTAGCTTAAATGAGCATAAATGTAGAGGTAGTTGTAACTTTATTTTAAATGGAGTTGAGCTCATTGATTCCTATTTTAGTGCCAATATATATCTCTCTAAAGGCCCTTTATTATATAAATATAACCTTTGAGCTATTGTTAAGCATCCCTTAATATAGTACGGTGAGACTCTACCATAAATTATATTATGTACCTCTTGGAGTAATGAATAGAGTTTTTTTATAGTTATTTACTAATACATGCTTAGTGTTTTATATTTGTTTGATATGTAAAAGTGGTTGTAATCTTCCCTTTAGAGGTCCAAGTTAAACTTAAGTGCTAATTAACTTTTCTTATAGGTCATATAGTGTGTCTTAAAGTTGATGTCTTAGGTATAGAGTGGATAGTTGACTGTAAGTGATTCCAATCAAGCCTTACCATCATTTCCCTCTAGTATAAGTCCATAAAATTGACCTCTAGGTGAAGCATTGTTTCTTGGAAACCATTTTAGACACTGCATTAGTTCTATTCATGGTCTATTAGTATGCTAACAAGTTGAATCTTGAGAGAGGATCTTTGAACATTTAGTGCATCACCTCCTTTATAGTAGGTTCAATTCATGCAATATCTAACTATTTTCCCCATAAGTAATCATTTGGAATAGATAATATCATTTTAAGATACATTCAAGGAGCTAGTCCTTAAATATAGAGGCTCATTTCCAATATAGGTACATCCACATACCTAGAAATGTTCCCATGTTGCCCAAATCTAGAATAAACTTGAATAACTTCTTCTAGGGTGCAATATTTGGTGACAATAGTAACCAATTTTTTAATGTTTCTAAATTTAACCCTATTTTAGGTTGTCTATGTGCCATTTTATGTTGTTTGGATGATGTGTCACTAAGTGTGTCATTCATATCCATTATCTATTGTATTTTTATTTTTTAATTCTAAACATTAATCAACATAGTTCCCATGCATTCTATGACATGCTAATAATATTTGGATCCCATCATTGGGTTTAATGGGGGTGGGTTGATCAAATTATTTTTAATAATTTACCTTAGTACCTCATTTAAACTCTTATTTAATCTTTGAATGCTTTTTGAATCACTAGTTGTAGATGTACTTTGTTTTGATTTTTGATATAAAAGAGTTCTAGGCACAACTTTTCTGGGTGTAGATGAATATACATGGTTTACACTAGCATATTCTAAAGATTATGTACATGTAATGTGATTTTCCGATAATTTTATTTTTTCACTTAATAACTGATTTTGATTCTATAAATTTGATATTAGCTTTCTCATACTTAGAATTTGATCCCTTAGAGTCTCACGAGTGTAAACCCTAGTTGTTTATGATTGAACATGTAGGTACACACTATGTAGGGAAGAGGTATAAATAGGATAATTATGGGATTAGTGAAAATGGTTTTGGATACTTCATCTCATAGAGGAGTGATAGTATGAACTTAGGGGTAAAGTAGATATCACCCTCATGAAGATGAGGAAGAGAAGGAGATTTTGTCTTGTGTATAAGATATGACATTGAAACTTGAAACCTGGTTATTAGATTATTTAATAGTTCCTCTATGTATTTAAGGATTAGTTTCTTAACTTAATTCCACATAAGAGATCAATGACAAGCTAGAGATCTAATGAAATATGGCATACATTTCAATTGATATAAATCATCATCTATACATGTGTTTATGTCTTTTCTAAATTAATTTTGAATTAAAGGAAATAAACATGTAAATGAAAAGTATTAAACTTTTCAACTAAAAGTGATACACTTATTTTTTCATTATTATCATGATTATATCAAATAAAATTAGAAATATTAGGATATGAAATCTGAATGCTAGAGATATAAATCCTAGGGTTAGTTAGGGTTAGGGTTTATGCAATATTTGAAGTAAGTTGGGTTCACCAAATGTTTTAACCTGTTAAGAATTAATGTAAATATTATGTTTGTTAAGTAGCTGATCTGATTAATTAAGGTAAATAATATGTAATAAATAGAATCACTAATTTTTTTATAGAGTTGACTATCTTTTACTTTCTTAAAATAGAGATAAATAGTGCAAGTAATAAATTAACTAGAAAAAATTGAGATGGATGATATGGGTGATGGAAACTAAGGTAGAATCTAGTATAAGTGTCATAAACTAGATCTTGGTGTCAAAAACCCTCCTATATAGTAACTACATAATTATATAATAACATGATTATTGGAAAATTGGTAGTAGTGTCCTAATATTGGTGGTAGTACCTCTATACATGATTGTCCTAAACTTCTAGGTGTATCTATGTCTAGATCTTTGAGGTCTATTATTAGATTCATGAGTTATGAAACCATATATTTTTATTATAATGACTAATTTAATGAGCAAAAACTAATCCTCCATGTAGCTATGGCATGATTTTATGATCGACATTCACCTATTCTCAGAATGGGGACCCTCCTTTCTTCATTTTCAAAAGTACCCAAGATGCCTAGCATGATTAAATCATTTGACTTCATATGGATTTGATCTAATTTACCATTACTTGTGATTTTGCAATTTCTAGTTAATTATTAATTTTTTCAATAAGGATGAGTACTTAGAGGTATTCAGATTATTGCAAAGTCATCTTCAAGTTTTATTCAATAATGAATTATTAATAATGGATAGTTCAATGATGTGTAGATAGGATTTCACTAAAGTAAGCATGACTGGGCTCTCTAATAGACATGAATGCAACATGCTCTAATTGGAATTATTGAACTAACATTATATGTCAAATTCATTTTATTATGAAATCTTTGATTTAAACTTGTTAAATTTGATTAAAATAGGTTATGAAATCTTCAAAAAACTTAGTCTCTTGATAAACCTCACAGGATGTCAAATTAAATTTGTGAATTATGATGCCTCATGGGATGTCAAATTTTGGACTATGGCTTAAAAGGGATAGGTGTACACCTAATTGGGATTCATAACACCTTAAATATTCATATAATCTAATGTAAGACACTTAGAGCAAATATACCTAGTCTTTGAGCTACGTGCCATCATCTAGAGAGATGATAAAGAGGTTAGTTGTTGGAATTCAAATCCTAGGCTACATGTCATGATCTTAGACACCAAAATCTAGCACGTTAAATCTAAAATACGATGCATCCACCATGTATCCTAACATAGTGAATAAGCATATGAGATATAACTATGTCTAAAAAGAAACCAACTAGACTTGATCAACCCTATGAATTGATGTGTGTCCTCTTAAGATTCATCCAAGATAAATGCATGTCCACACCACATTACATCCATTCAAATCTCGTGATAGTTTGCAAGGTAGGCATCTAGATTGCCTTGACCTATCTAATCAATCCTTGATGATATACAACTATCTAAGGCTCCTTTCAAGAATGACACTTGGTATAAGAATAAATAATGGCCTAAAAAAGTGATGTGTGTCCCTTTTAGACCCATGCAATGATGCCACATGTCATTCCTACACTATTTATGTCTAAGATGCATGAGATCACATCTGAAAGGGATGTATGTCCCAACTGGAGCCATAAAATTAGTGCCAAGTGGCTGATATTTGTCCAAAATCCTTTCAAGGGGGACACCTAGTAAAACAAAGTTGTGATTGCCTTATAATAGAACCACTTGGAAAATAAAATCTCTAATTGCTAGTGAGAGTGATTCATGACACTCCCATGACCAACAAAAACTAAAAGGCACCACCCAAGAGCTTGCTACAAGTTAAAAGATACCACATGGAAGGATACAAAAGAGTCACCAAGCAAATCTAAATTCTAAGAATCTGTAAGATGATCAAAAGGTGCCACATGTCCAGACTTTGAGTTGACTAAGTAGCTTAGTTAGATTTAGGACCCACAAGTACCTAGTTGGATCTGAGGTGGTACTCACATGTCAAAAGGTGGAAATATTTATCTTTAAAGCTATATTTATATAAAATCATAGGAGAATTAAATCTAAATTATAATTTTGGTGTGATTACCTACTAAAATTAATAGTTCTAAGATTATTTCAAGTATATGTAAATTTGACAAATTTGCCATGAATATAACACGAACTAGAATCGCCATCAACATTACATTAATTAGGGTGATCTTTAAAAAGGATACTAAAATAGGCTATTGTTATCTATATTTTTTAGACATACACATTTTATTTCTCTACTATCTACATTCTCATAATTCAGAAAAGCTAAAGATGTTTACAAACTACACTCCCAACTACCATTATCAAATCTCAAAAGTTGTAGAAGGATATAAAGAGGCATTGATTGATACCTAAAAAATTATAAAAGATGGAATATGAAGGTAAATCTACTCCTAATAAGCAAATTTCCTTTGGAAATGATGAATTTTTATTCTAGTATGGTACTTACATCATCTTCAAGGATACTGATTTCATTCCCAAAGCCATAGCATTAAGACATAAGCACTATATCAGCATATATTTTAATGTAGAAACAACTAGGGATGTTGATGAGGATGAGACCATACCTAATTTATCCAATTGGATTTAAATATTTTTACCATCAACATAATATGTCTCCATAAGGCCATAGATAAGCTAGAGGTCATACCATGCACTAACTTTTTTATGGTATCTTTTTGAGGTTGAGATGTGAAGATAGACTTCTCAAATCAATAACCCAAGGGATACCCATTTATTTCATAGTAGATCCAAGATTTGAGAAGTATTATGACATTTCATCACCCTATATTGAATAGAACTAGGTAATCATTGATAAATGGTACAAGATGCACTCCCTGTAGAAGGTCTTAGCTTCATGGGTGACTAAACCAATAGGAACCATTCTCATGGATGACCAAGGAAACTTACCCATCCATAAATTTAGACAAAGGAGTTAAGAATGGCTTGGCCATCTTAAACATAGAATTTGTCAATCTACACTTTGCCTATGTAGACATAAGGACTATCCAACTATTCTAGATCATCCTAGAGGACCAATAGATTTCCCCACCTAAGGAAATTATAAATAATAATATAGTATATGAAATTTAGGAGATTTGAAAGAATGGTACCCCATTATTCATGATGAGATACTTATTGGATTCCATTTATGCAACTAATCAATTGAGATATAATTCATGGTCTCCTGAGAGCCAATAAGTTATGCCTCAACTCTTCTCTACAATGCACATTCATTAGTTCAGGTGCAATATCAGAGTGATTGTATAAAAATTCTACCTAGTAGTATACAAGTCAATCACTGAATGTGAAATGTATAGGGTTCCCATATATTTTAGCCAAACTTTGAGAGATATGGGAAGCTAATGGATACTCAGATTTCATATTCATTTGAATAGAGGGAATGATGGTATCCCCTCTTAGATTACTGAAGTATGTGCTACTAAAATTGGTAGAAGAAGAGATGGCCTATAAAATTCTACATGGAGTTGTAGTCTTCAAAAACAAGAATAAGATATCCCCCCAAAAGGTTACATAAAAATTGGTAAGGACCAAAATTATAAAATGGCATAATGTTACTATAGATTATAGGCATAACGATTCTTACATATTGCCTAAGGATGAATTTAGACCTTGGTATGCTAACAATGTCATTTCTAACCATCTATTCAAATTAAGTAAGGATATGGTAATGGAGTAAAAACATCAAGAATAAGTTCATGAATGAATATACATAGATGATATGAATGATGAGGCAATTCTCAAGAATGTAGCAAGGAAGAACATAGATCTAGAGATAAGACTATATAGAGAGAAGAAGAAGGAAGATATTATAATGTCTCAACCACCACCAACCCATGGGACCATGTTTGATGATAATTATTAAGAAGGACAAGATGAGGAAGAAGAAGACAATGTTCTTCTTATTAGGAATAGGCCGTGCATACCTTCACTTGACATTTTAAGTGGTCAGAGCCTACCTCCAAACTCAAAGTAAGGAAGATCTAGTAGCCAAATTGACACCTCCCAAAGGTCCACATTAATCTTTACATCTATAATCAAAGCTACTCTCCAAATCCTGGATTAGCTTGACTCTACTAACATTTCCCTCAAGTAGTTACAATAATGAATCTATCTCTCTATGGAATAATTATAGGCACTAGTTGGGAGGAACATTAAGAAGGTTTAAAAGAGGAAGAAGGAACCCAAAACCACCATGAGAGGAGACATAATGCCTCCATCAACTCTTCAAATGACTACTAATACAACTAACATACCTTAGGTCACCAATGTAAGTACCTTCACACTACCTTCTTTTCTAATAGCATCTACATCTGCATCTACTTCTACTTCTACATTTTTTCCTCTAACCATTGTTTCCCCATTACCTCCCCCATCAATAAACACAAATACAAATACCACTATCCAACCTTCAAATGATACTATCATAAGCCAAGATAGTATTTCTTTGGGATTTACCATTCCCCACTTAAATTCCCTTGCCACTTCTAATATATCATCTTCATCATGCTCCCAATGAACTGGTGCTAGTTAGGCTATAGGTTTCACTCCTTCTCAATCATCCATAACTAGTGCATCCCTTACCATTGGTTTCTCTACATCATCATGGCCATTAAGGCACATTTAAAAATTATTCATCTTCTTAAAGACACCTTTACTTGCATCTGCATTCAATATTACTATAGTTATAAAGGTGAGTGTGCCTCCAAAACTACCTTAATTTTTATTAAACATGGGCCCTAAAATATCTCTATTTGATACACTTGGGTGAATAAACCCAAGGAACTTGCCTCACATCCTTTTTATATCCATAGCCTCTACCTCTACCCAAATACCTTCATTATTTCCACCTCCAAAAATCTAAAACCTACTACTACCCCAAATTGGGTTAGAGACATTATATAAGAAAGAAGACAAGAGAGGCCTCAGGTGTTCCTCTCTACACCAAAAATTGGTATGATATTTTATGATGCTACAAGCATAATGAAAATAATATTCTCTAAGCAAGTTGAGTAGCCATATCAAGTGAAGTTAGTATTATAATGGCCTTTAGTTCCTTGAGTGTGCTTAAAACTATAAGTTTGGGTAATCTAAAGCTAGGGTTGATGTAGATGGTAGTATGCAGAAATAGGGTAGAATAGGGATTGAAAACCTTTATTGTGCACAACTTATTCTAAGTTTGAATGTGTATTTTGCATTTAATTTCCATGTAGTCGTTATATGGATAAAAATCATGTATTTATAATATTTTTATGCTTGTGTAGGTGTTAAAATAGGTCTAGGTCAACCTTAGGATGTTCTAGTTTTGAAAATATATCTATTTGGGAAAAAGACATTAATGCCATTCTGGGGACACTAGTGTCATGTAGCACTAGTGTCCTCATAATGGTGCTAGTGTCTATCTAGAATAACACTAAGCATGAAAGTCTAGGATGAAAAAATGAAGGTCTAGGGTTTCTTTAAGGTTGACTAGGGATGATGTGGCCCACATGAAGACTGTATAAGTGTGATAATAGGCTTAAGGATAGGTCTTGGGATAATATAGGGATAATTAGTCTCAATTAATATTCTTAGCACTAAAATATCACCATTGGATGATTACATAATGTAACCATCTTACCTTTTGGCAATTTAATTTGAAAGGATGCCTCGTTATGAATCATTGAATTTGAGATTAGGAAAAATATGAACCTAAAAGTGCACATACATACATATAGATTGGATAACATATTACCCTAACCTTGATATAAAGTCTAGTTTTAACATCATGATTTATATTATTTAATCTCAATCATGTAACCCAAATAAGTGCATAATCTATTGAATGTGAGGGATTTAATTAACTCACAATATATGTACAGTGAGGGTCGATTATTTTATCAAATCCAACATATAAATCTAGTAGATTTAGATAATTTAATCAAATTTAATTTATAATTTTGCTAATTTTGAACTAATTAATAACTATAGTATATTTTCTCAATAATTATCTATAACAATCCATCCTGGGTATGATAAAAATCCATAATATTATTTAAAAGCTAGAAATTTATTTGATTTTATAATTTTGAGTGCCATTTTGATGTAGGGGCATCCTATATAGACCCAAAAATAGATTCAATTTTGGATTTCAGTAGTATTTTAGGGGTTTTATAGGTGTTTTAGGTCCTAATTTTGTCTTAGGTGTGATCTAGGCTAGAAAAAGTTACATAAAATTTGAATTATAGAGTTTCCCTCCAAAATGGCACTATTTGAAAATTTGAAATTGTAAACCTTATTGAAGGATTTTCATGCATTATATAAAGGTGTAAGAGTTTATAAAGATGTCTAAGTTGTCTCAGGACAATGAAAATGCTCCTTACTATATTCTTTAGTCTTTAGACATGGTCATTCAATGGATATATTGGTAGAACATAGAAAATGCAATGTAATTCAATCACTTCTACATGGGAAACATCCAAGATTAAGTTATGATTATTGGATTAGTTTTAGGAGAGTCATTTGATATGTTATAATAGTGTATTCTGTTCTAATTAGGAAGAAAATGGACATGAAATAATGAAATCTTGATGGATGAAGAAGAACAATGACGTTGAAATTTTGCGTCATTGATGTTACATGGTTGAAACAGAGTGTTTGTATGTTGGAATCACCAATGTCGTAAGTGAATGGTTTTTGTTTTTAATCATAAAAAAAAATTATCCTCTTGTATTAAAAATATGGAACCCAAAGTGAAATTAGGAATAGTCATATTTTTGGTGATAGTCAACCCTGATAACAGGGAACATACAATTATAGTATTATGTAAACAAATTGGTTTGTCATTTGATCATTTTGATACTTGAATCATATGGATATTGGAAAGGGGATACATGTATGAATATAATTATTTATCTTTTTTCAATCTATATAGTGATTGATATTGATCTTTGTATAACTAGGTTACAAAACTTGTTCATTGAAACCTACAGTACATTCATTACCATGTCTTTATTTTGTATTTATATTTGCATTGAATCTTATTTGATTAAAAATGAATTTTTAAATGTTTTAAGGTATTCATATAATGTGGTGAGATACTTAGTAAATATTAAAGAGTTTTTAGGTGTTGAAAAGATAATGAAACTCAAAATACCCTATTTAGTGACTAGAGCATAGTCAAAGAGAGACTGAGATTTTCTCATTATGAATGAATTAAGGGTTTTGAAGACTTGATTAAAGAATTAAATTTTTTTATAGAAAATATATAGAAGTTTTCCAACCATTATCTTGGTTTGAAGCCATTTTTAGACCAAGATATTGAATTTAAACCACTCTCGACCTGCTTAGTGTCCATAAACCCTAGCAACTAGGGTTTTGTAGTTTATGAGAAAAGTAAAAATCCAAAAATCCAAAAATTAATAAATATTTTTATTTGGAAAAATATAACTTAATAAAAAAATTTAATACCGTATAGTACCTTTAGTATAGACTTATAGCAAGTGGTATTGGGAAAGGGCTAAAGAAGGCCTAATTAAGAAGGCTACAAGGGAGAAAGTGGACCTAGATAGTGAGATAGGTCTTAAAATTTTACTAATACGTGTGTTTAAATAAGATAAAGGATATTATAATATTTTAAATTCATAATTATTGGTACTTTTCTGTACTAACATATTTGTAGGCAGAAAAGGGCTATAAGGAAGGCTAGTTTGGAAGGCAAGGTTGCATAAGTGGAAAGTAGGTGTTTGAGAGAGTTTCAAAAGAGATATAAAGTGTTATTAGAGAATATTTTGAATAAAATTAGAGACCTTTTAATCTTATATCAGTCTTGTAAACTTTTACTTGCATGGTGAGTTACTTGTGCAAGCTCTACATCATTTTGGTATCAGAGCATAAGGATGGTTTGAGGATAATATAATAAGGATAAAATGGTATCAAGAAAAATGAAAACTATAAAAGCTTAAAGAATGTGATAGAATGTGGAAAATTTGGTCATTGAAATAAGGAATATGCAAGCAAGAATGATAGCCATGGAGATATCTCAAAGAAGAAGGATCATAGCTAAGGATGATAATGGTAAATAAGAGGAAGATATTAGAGTATAATAGTAGGAATAAATAGAATATAGAGTGGAGGAAAGATTGAATAAAGCCATGCTAATTATGGTTTCAAAACCAAAGCTAGATGTGCCAATGTACAAAAATAATCTTTATGTAGATGAGTTGGTGGATTGGATAGCAACCATGGACAAGTATTTAAAGTATTAAAAGGTGGATGAAACTAAGAAGGTTAGATTTTTAGTCACTAGATTGAGAGTACATGCATATTTGTGGTGGGATGGAATCTAGGAAGAGAGAAGGAGAAGAGGTAAGACAAAAATTTAGTCATAAGATAGGATGGTAATGAATATGAAGGCAAAGTTCATGACCAAGGAATACCATACACATTTTCTTAGGAGGTTGTAGAATCTTAGATAAAAGCATCATTTACTAAAGGAATATATAGAAGCATTTCATATATTACCAATCAAAACATGAAATTTGGAAGAGGATGATCAGAAGGTAGCAAAGTACCTAAATGGTCTGAAGTTTTCCATACAAGATGAGATCAGTATATTGAATTTAAAAATAGTTGAGGAAGCATACCAAGTAGCCTTGAAATATGAAGAGAAGTTGGCAAGAAAGTATACACAAGTAAGAGGAAGAGGTAAACAAGTGAGAGGAATATGATAGTGTGACAAAAGTAATGCATATGAGGAAGGTGAAATTAGTGGATAAAGGAATGAAACACAACCAAGATGTGGTTATAAAGTTAGAAGGCCATATTACAGAGGTTGAGATGCTAGAGGAATAGGGACTAGTGGATTCATAGGAAAATGTTTCAAATTTAACAAGTATGTAGGTCATAAGTATTAAAAGTGTTTAGAGGAGAAACAAGAAAGGAATTATAGAAATAAGATTATAAATCAAATGGTCTATCATACAAAGGAAGAGAGTGTTAGCTCAATTTCACATATAAAAACACCTAAATAAGGAGAGTCACTCTTGATGAGTAGGATACTATTGAATCCACCAAAGGAGAAAGAACCTACACAATGGAGAACACTCTTTAAGACAACATTTAAGTCCCATGGTAAATGTTTCAAGATGATAATAGACTTAGAAAGTATAGACAAGTTGGTTTCAAATTAGATGGTAAGTAAACTAGGCCTCAATAGATTACATCATCCTACACCTTACAAAGTTTCTTAGCTTCAGAAAGGATATAGTGTGTTTCTTAATGACCAATGATTAGTATATTTTTATATTGGAACATATAGGGATAATTTAATGTGTGATATAATCCAAATGAATATATGTCATGTCTTACTAGGAAGGCCTTGGCAGTTTGATAGGTCAACTAGTCATGATGGGGTGAAGAACACTTATTATTTGGAGCATAAGGGATTCAAATATACATTATTTACTTTGAATAATGATGACAAAGTTAATGGTGTCTTTTTGAAGGTATTGGTTTTAGGTTATAAGGAGTTGATGTAGCAATAATATGAAGATGTGAAGATGGAAGAACAACCCAAGGAGATTGAGGCATCCCAAGATGAAGAAAGTGAACCTATGCCAAGTAAACAATTTTCAAGTAAGTTTGTGAATGAGTTATTTTCATGTTTTTCTCAACATTTGGTAGATATTTATAGGTGTGATTTATTTTAAGGAGTAATAGGAAAGCTCCAATGCATGGGAGAAAGTTTTAAAAAGGTAAGAGAAGGAAAAGAGATGAGTAGTGTACAGCAGGTCCAAGAAGGATAGCCAAATGAAAGCAATAGTATGGAAGTGTTAAGTCAATATTATGAGAATGTGAAAGAGAACATGTATTCCTTGTGTATAGAGGAGGTAGAAGGTAGTTATGAAGATGATATGTATCATAAAACCAAGAATTTATGTAAGTAGATATCATGCAAAGACTCAAGAGTTGATATACATGAGGTGAAGTGTACCAAATAAGGAGAATGGGTGAAGGATAGAGAAGACACACTTACAAAAATAGAGTTCTATGGAATTAAGATTGTATTGGATCAATTAAATAATTGGAAGAATGGTATGCACATCCAAAGCAAGTAGTAGAAGACAATAGCTATGATTTCTTTAACAAGTTTATTATATGTGCAAGTACACGAATGAAGATGAAGATCTAGATAAGGCCTAATTATGGGGCCTAATAACATGTTAAACTTTATGAAAGGAGAGTATCAGTAATAAACTTCAATTAGGAGGTACAAAGTAACTAAATAGGAGCATACACCAAGTTGATTCCTATGGAAAAATTTATTTAGCTTGGTAGTATGATGTAGGAGCATCCTACATGGACACAAAAATCAATTAATTTTTGGATTTCAGTATTATTTTGGGTTTTTTATAGGTTATTTAGGTCCTAATTTTATCTTAGGTGTGATCTAGGTTAGCAAAAGTTACATAAATTTTGAATTATGGATTTTCCCTCCAAAATGGCACTATTTGAAAATTTGAAATTTTAGGCCTTGTTGAAAGATTTTCATGCATTGTATAAAGGTGTATAAGTATATATACATGTATAAGAGGTATTAGGATATTTAAAAGGGTCCTTAATATGCTCCTTAGTCTTTAGACATCATCATTTATTGGATATATTGGTAAAAGATATAAAATGCAATTTAATTCAATCACTTCTATGTGGGAAACATCCAATATTAAGTTATGATTCTTGGAGTAGTTCTAGGAGAGTTAGTTTTGATGTTGTCATAGTGTATTCCATTTTAATGAGGAATATAATGGACATGAAATAATTAAATCTTGATGAATGAAGAAGAATAATGATGTTGAAATTTTGTGTTCTTGGATGTTGCATGGCTGAAACAGAGTGTCTGTATGTTGGAATCACCAATGTGGTAAGTGAATGGTTATTGGTTTATTGATATATATTAAAAAAAATTGTATTATCTTGTATGAAAAATAGGGAACCCAAACTGAAATTAGGAATAGTCATATTTGTGGTGATAGTCAATCATGATAATAGGGAGCATACAGTTATAGTCTTATGTAAAAAAATTGGTTTGTCATTTGATCCTTTTGATACTTGAATCATGTGGAGAATGGAAAGGAAATAAAAGTATGAATATAATTATTTATCTTTTTTCAATCTATATATTTATCAAGATTGATATTGTTATAACCAGGTTATAAAACTTATTCATTGAAACCTATAGTACACTCATAACCAGGTTTATATTCTATATCTTTATTTACACTAGATATTTTTTTATTTAAAAGGAATTTGAAAAGGGTTTAATATATTCATATAATGTGGTGAGAGACTTGTAAAATAATAAATATTTGTTGGGTGTTGAAAAGATAGAGAAACTCATAATACCATGTTTAGCGAGCAGAGCATAGTCAAAGAGAGACTGATATTTCCTCATTGTCAATGAAGTAAGGGTTTTAAGGACTTGATTAAAAAATGAAAACTTTTATGGAACCTATAAAAAAAAATTATAACCATTATCTTAATTTTAAACCATTTTTAGACCAATATATTAAATTTAGACCACTCTCAGCCTGCTTAGTGTCCACAAACCCTGACAACTAGGGTTTTGAAGTTTCTAAGAAAAGTAACAATTGAAAAATCCAAAATTTTTGTAATTTTGATTATTTTTACAATACCTAACTGAATCAGTAAATTTTAAGACTGTACAGTACTTGTAGTATGAACTTATAGCAAGTGGTATTAGAAAAGGGCTAAAAAGGCCCAATTAAGAAGGCTATAAGGGAGAAAGTGGACTTAGAGATTGAGATAGGTCTTGAAATTTGACCCATAGGTGTGTTTCAACAAGAAATAGGATATTATAATATTATAAATTCATAATTATTGTAATTTTATACATTAACCTATTTGTAAGTAGAAAATGGCTACAAGGAAGGCTAGTTTTGAAGACAGAGTTGCATAAGTGGAAAGTAGGTGTTTGAGACAGTTTCAAAAGGGGTATAAAGGGTTATTAGAGAATATTTTAAATAAAATTAGAGACCTTGTAATATTATATAATTATTATAAACTTTTAATTTCATGGTGAACGGAATCTTGATCTTGAGACTAGAAAAGTATTCCATTATTCAAGGACTAGTGTGAGTTACTTATGCAAGATTTGCATCACCTTTGTATGGTATATGCACCTCATATATGTATCATGATAAAGTATGGGTAGAATAATGGTACCAATGTATATAATTATAATATATATATATATATATATATATATATATATATATATATAATATAACTATAAAATAAGGTAAATTAGAAATTTGTGTAAGTGTGGAAAACATGTTGCTATGACATGCCCCCATTGAATTTTAAAAATCAAAGAATTTTGGCAAACGTGGAAGACATGTTTTCCATAACATGCCCCCACTATAATCTTGATATGTTAAATACTGAATAAGTGTGGAGGTCATGCCTTTTTGACATGCCCCCACTATAATTTGGAAATGTGAAAATGTGGAAGTCATGCCTATATGACATTACTTCATCAATATGACCCATTTTTTGAGGTGAGTGGAAATAGTATCTAGTAATTACCTTACCTAAAAAAGGATAACATAACTATATAATATGTTTATGGATCATGTGGAATATAGGAGAAACATGTTTGGGTAGATATAACATTGAAGCACATAGTATGTGATCACATCAAGTACTAAGATGCATGATGTGAATCATGGAAAGATCTAGAGAGTAATAGTACAAGCTTAGAAAAAAATCACACACATAGATAAGAACACGTAAAAGTAAATAAATAGGATATGGTCCAATGATATATCATATAAGGGGAATGTTTAAATGCTACACAATCAAAGGAACAATACTTAGTCAAATTCCAATAAAACATATAAATAACATATTATAATATCCATATATAACATAGAGTGACATATAAAAATGTATAAATAGGCAAGCAAAGACATAGAGGCCATATTCAATGGATATTTTTAAAATGCTCAAGTATGAACAAAAATTCATGATAATAGAAAACAAGGAACATACTCAAGGATATGCATAAATCAAAGTATAGAATATAGGAAACCAACAAGATCATAGATTACTAGTTCCTAAACATATATTTTTGAAAAATATTAATTACATAAAATATCAAGTATAATGTGAAAAGTATAAACATGGGTATAGTCATGTGTAAGTATATAAACTCAAACATGATAATGAAAAGTGATCATAAAATAATATAACTTGGGTGTATCTTGATCAAAGTAGAAAATCCACCCAATGTACTTATTATGTGAGTATAGGAAAGGCCCAACATCTATATGTGTATATATCATATCTCTTGATGTACTTGTATCATAATCAAATAAATTCTTGAGTTTGAGAGGATTTTTGGATACTAGGCCCATAGAATTCACTGGGATAAGTTTTATTGTTAAACCAAACAAAATAATAAGTAGTGAAACCAAAGATAGAAAGAGCCACTAAACTATAAGATAAGTAAACTTCTCTAGAACACACAAATGCATGATGAGCCCATGCAAAAGGTTTTGTTAAGATGTGCTAGATACCATCAAAAATAAAAATGGAACCTAACCACACATGTCCTCTAATTATATCTTTTAGATTTTCCATGATAATAATCCATCCCTCTCCCCCAAAAGGGGATTTGTGAAACATATGTGTATATAAGAAAGGAATGATATGTTATCTACTAACATGGAGAAAAAAATAAGTATAAGAAATAGTAAAACTAAGAACATGATAAAAAATGTGTGTATTTTTAGTTTATTTAATTTTTTTTTTAAAAAGAAAATATTTGGAAATGTTTATGATCCAAAATGAGATGTATCAATTTTAGATCACCACTATCGACTATACAATGTATGTATTGACCAAATTTCACCCTAAGTAAAATTATGTCAACCCCCTACATTTTCAAACTTTTTATCGAGTCCTTATTTGTTTTAAATGTTCACCAAGGTCCTAAGTGAAGTCAAATTATATCTTAAAGGTCACATAATAGGTTTTTAACCTTTGCCACATTTGTCTAGTTTGACTTATGTCATTTTATGCACTTTTGGTCATTTTAATGAATTGTATGATTTCCCACAAAAATAAAAATGTGTAAAAAATTAGGATACTATACCACATGTCAGGGAATGTTATAGGAAAGTTTTTAAACTAAAACATTGGAAGCTCAATGTACAAGTAAGAATATCACCTATAAAAAAAGATAGTTTTAGATGTTGTATGGATATATGTGAATATTTTGGCACATGTGAATGATTTAAGGTGTATTGAGATCCCTATAGTTACTTTACATGCTCATATGGCTTTAGTGGATCAAAAAAATTCAAAAACTAGTTTCTCTCTCCTATCATTTTTTTGGACAGGTTAAGAAGTGTCAACAGTTTTCACTTGGTATGGATAGGGTAAGAAGAGTTTGGGTGAGTGAACTTGGGGGATGTTATGGTTACATGTGTAATTCAATTTCATTGTAATGGTTTTAATATTTATGGTATGTTTTTTATGAATAATCACTAAGATTGTTAACACCTTTAAACTGTCTATGCAACTCCAACATCTCAATTTGTTTCATATGATTGAATTGGTCTACATGAACCAAGTAATGTAGATAGAATTATAGAAAATATAAAATTATGTCATATTGATTCAAACCTGGTATGGAAAGTGTGGACATGAAAGGACAATAATAATCATCCTTGTGATAAAAGTGAATACCATTGAGGTCTACAAAATAGTGTTTTAATAGTTGTAGGTGAAGGTGTGAAGTGGAATTTTGAAAATCAACTTGAAATGAACATCCTCAGTGAAATGTGTTTTTTAAGTCTTATTTGGTCATGTAGGTATTTCTTTTGAGGTCATAATGGACCTATATCCTCATTGTCATATGTAGGCAGAATGCATATTGAGTATGTATGTCATAGAGGTTGAGCATCAATGATTTGTAAAAGAGCTAAGTTGTATGTTCAAAGCCCTATATTAGATCTTTATTACCTTTATATATCATAACATATTCTACCAATTCAAGAAAGAGGGATAATGTATTCAAAATAATGAGGTAACTACATACATCCAAACCTAGATGGAGTAGTATAATAAGGTGAATACCATAGAGGCCTAAGACATTGAGAAAGTTAAAATAAATTTAAGGAATGTGTTTTTTGGGCTTGATTACAAGGTAGATCTCATATCTAATTATTGAGATGGTGAGACATCTTCAAACCTTAGCCTAGGATCAAACCCATGAGATCAATGTTCATAGATAGGGAGAGAGGTGAAACACTGAAAAATGGGTGTTTACCTTAACTTATCTAAAAAGAGACTTTGCTCCATATAATGTCATCTTGTGGTTGAGGTCTATGAGGTCTAAGTAAGCTTAATAGTCTCATTCTTGAAGCCTAGATGGAGAAGTTACCTCTTGTTTTCAAGAGTATATTTCTTTGGTTAAGAGATAATGATGGTTGAATGGTTTTATACTCAGTCAAGTTTCCAATGAAAACACTCAAATAACTATAGTGATATTAGGCTAAATGAACCTAGAACTTGCAAGCAACCTATAGTGTATTGATGATAGTAAGAGGATGCATGGTATTAAGATATAAATGAGATCATACATGTGTGAGATGGTACTACTGACCTATATATGGAACTAAAAGAGTGAAACACAATAATCAGACACATATAATAACCTATAGGAATCTCATGATTCCCCTAATGAACACCTACAATTTTACTCATACTCAGAATAACTTAATCAAATGGAGAATGTAGGTTTGGAAGTTTTACTGAGGTGTAAGATTAAATGGAAATGTTTAATCCACTATTAGAGTGATTATATCACACTCCATGTGATTATCAAAGATAAATAAGAATAGATAAGGTTGAGCAAACTGGTTTAAAACCTCATACTCAGTCTATAATCACATTCCTAGAAGCTAGTTTTAAGAATTTAAGATGTTGGGGGATCTAAAAGTGTGGTATGGATATGAAATATATATATATATATATATATATATATATATATATATATAATAATAATAATAATAATATTTGATAAATACCTCCATGGTCTTATTTGGATTAGACTAATAGGGGAAGTTTCCATTTCTTTGTCTCAGACCAGAGGCACTCCACAGTCAAGACAATCTACAAACCTAGTACATGAAGGGTAAAAGGATGAAAGGGAGAGATAAGAATGATTTTTAAATAATTTTTATGGTTTAATTGAATGTGAATAAAGGTTTATAATATCTTTCATTCACTATGATCACTCACAAGTGGTCATATACTCAAAAACATAGTCTAATCCTACTAGGCCTAAGAACTAGGCATGAACCATTAGGTGCCTAATGTAATTCATATGACCATATGATATTCCCAAGTAATTTGAGATAATTCATGGGACATTGGAGGATTTATAATACCCATAAATTTTCATAAGACAACTTAAATTGGTAAATTTTGCCCTCAACTTATCTCAAGGGTGTCTAGAATGCATAGTAAGAGCTTGAGATCCAATTTTTTTCATTCATATCTGCACATAAAATGTTCATGGTGTCTCAATAAATTATTTATAATTTATGGGTGTCATTTAATTGAACTCAGTGGAATTGGTTTGAAGGTTAAGGGATTAATATTTATGAATCATTAATAAGAACTGAAACAACCTAAAACCCTCCTTAAACCCTCATAAGAGTTTGATGAGAAAGATATGAAGAGTAATGAAACCAAAATGGATAAATTAACCTTTAAAATTTTTTTTACCTACTTTTAACTCTCATAGGCTCCTTATCACTCAGTTTTTCCATACCATCACTTGTATAAATGAGTCAAATTCTATATTTTTTTGCATGTTTTGAGGTCATTTGAAGGTGTATAAGGGAATAGGTAGGTGAAAACCATTTTTGAGGGTGTATCGATATTCATTTCAAAATATTATAACCCATTCTCACCTTAGTGATGCATGGAAATGACTCTGCTAAGACGGTTGTTGTAACCAGTCTTGAACAGAACAATGAGAAGCAAGGTAACTACCTAAGTTAAAGATGACAAGTGTTGTTTTAAATATTTTTAAGGAATATATGATAGATTAAAATATAAAAAGGTTTTTATTATGTGTCTCACATATCTTCAATTAACTTTCATGAACATGTACAATTCATCTTAGTGACAAGTGGGAGAATTAAGGCCTAGAAGGCTAATGAGTGACTACAAGAAAGTGGTTGACAAGTGGAAAGAGGAAGGTTATCTATTGAGGGGAATCTAATGACCTTCACAAATATTGTTTCTACCTTCTCAAGTTAATGATATGTGTTAATTACTTATAAAGTAGTTCTGGACTGTCAAGTAGATAACTCATCATAAAGATAGTTTCAAGAATGACAATGGAGTGTCCCTTCACAAACTTTAAGGAGAGCCATATTTGTGATTTAAACTTGTTGAAGAGGATATTCATGACCTATTTAAAAAATCTTTCTCTTTTAATGTAACTAGTTTTCAAGGTTTGACACTTGGAATTGTGAATGTTTAATGTCACTCTTTCTCTCTCCTCTCCTATGATCTATATATTAAAGCCATTTTGACATTGTAATCTATCCACAATGTTGGAAATATTTTCATTTATGTCAAATGTCTAGCATTTTTGGTGAAAAATTCCCCATAGCATTTATTGTATAAAGGTGTTTTTAATGTTCATATTTTGAATAAATGTGTTGATATTTATTTAATATTAACGAATATATTTTTGGTTGCGTAAAATTAAAAAGAGGGTCCATGAGGAAGTCAAAGAGTCACAAATAAAAAACAAAAGAGGAAAAGAAAACATTTCACTGTAAAGGGTCACCTTGAGGAATTCAAAGGGTCACCAAGTGAAGATAAAATAGGAAGGGCACATTTTTCCATGGAGAGTCACCTTAAGGAATTTGAAAGGTCACCAAGATAAAGACAAAAGAGGGTAAGGATGAATTTTCCAATGAAGGGTCACCTTGAGGAATTAGAAGAGTCAATAGATAAAGATAAAAGAGGGAAATTATGCATTTTCCCATGAAGGTTCACCTTGAGGAATTTGAAGGGTCATACAAGACAAGTTTGGCAGCATTTTCTATGTGAATTGAAAGGTCTCAAAGGGTGAATTACAAAGGTCTATAAAAGGAGGTTTGGGAAGCCATTTGTTATATGAAAGAGAGTTCATGGTTTATAATTGTTTTATATAAGAAAATAGGAGAGAATAAAAAGAGATATTGTAAATTTCTATCATTTTTTGAGAAAAAACATTGAGAGATAGTTGTGTTTTATACACAAGAGGGGTTGGTTCTCCTGTGGGTTGGTGATCACAAATATTTGGAAGGGGTTGGTGCTATTAAAATTTGGTGATTGAGAAATTTGTAATTTGAGTTTGTTCTCATTCATACACTTGAGATTGTTCTTCATGGTTTTTCCCACTCTGTGTTTCCATGTAAAAATTTGCTCTTTCTCTCTCTCTCTATATATATATATATATGTGTGTGTGTGTGTGTGTGTGTGTGTGTGTGTGTGTGTGTGTGTGTGTGTGTGTGTGTGTGTGTGTGTGTGTGTGTGTGTGTGTGTGTGTGTGTGTGTGTGTGTGTGTGTGTGTGTGTGTGTGTGTGTTTGGTGTATGTTATTGTTTCAATTTTATTGCATATCATGAATGGATGGTTAATTGGAGTTTGATTAAGTAAAATATTTATAAGATATATGGTATACTGATTCACCACCCCTCTCACTATATTTCATGCTTAACACACAATTGGTATGATGAAGCCATGATGGTTTTGACATCTTATTTTACCTTTTAATAAAGTTTTCTCAAACTAGTTTAGTCTCAACAATTATTTCCTAAGTATGTCAAGTAGCCAATTTTGATGAAAAGTGATGAGTGTTTTATCCTTGCTTATATTTTACTCCTGTATGCATTGTGTGAGTAATACTTCTTCTAACAGGTCTCATGAAGTGTAACTATTTTTTATGTGTCTTTTAAGTATGAAGAGAGATTAGTATTGTATAAGATTAGACCTCATAGTCACCCACCTTTGTATATGCATAGCAATCTACATCCATGTATAAACACTTATGCTAGAATTACCTTGAGTTGGGATCAATTTTAGAAGCCTGCATTCTTAGTGAAAATAAAAGTATTTTTGTGGAAATATCCATACTGTATCACCTCCATTAGTGTAGGTTACTTTTATGTTTCCTTGTTCCATTTTCACCCCCAATAGTGATTAGTTTAGTGTAGTGTGTTAGCCTAAACAATTATATCAAGGGAGCTAGCCTATAATATAGAGATCTATCTCTATAAGCAACCTATCTATACTAAGAGAATGTTCTATGTTATCCCAAATTTGATAAGGTCCCCTTTAATTCTCTAGGATGCTAATTTGGGATATAGTAGTATCCTCTTCTTTAAATCCAAATAATTTTTTTTGTGATGCCTTACATTCTATGATATTGGAAATAATATTTTTTCTTCTGAGAGGTCATAAAGGAGTTAATGTGATCAAATTGTGTCTAAAAAGTACCCTTAAAATATCACTTTGACTTATATTATCTTTTTTCATTTTATGAAAATTAGTTATCATAAATGTCTTTTCTTTGAGATTTTTTTATTTTGAAATGACCCCTTGTTAGGAATAACATTTGTAGGAGATACAAAGTTATGTGCATTATTATTACCTATGCTTGAAACAATAGGATGAGCCACCTTAGCCCTTGGAAAAGTGATAACATGGAACTAGTTAGAGGGATAATAGGCATCCCCATCATTAGAATTAGGAGTAGGAAGAGGTTCCACTTTGTCCTTTTGAAATGTTATGAATAAGAGAGGCACATAAACTCAAGGGATCAATTTATATTAATATAATATTTTAATTTTGAAAAAAATCTTACTTTTGATTTTTTTGTTAAAGATTAGGAGTCAAAATCATAATCATAAGACTGTGGTGTAGAACTAATTATTGGTTTTATCATTACACATTGTTTGAAGGGATCAATATACATGGGACATATATAAATAAAACCTTGGTGGATGAATTTTAAGCATGTAAGTAAAGTGGATGTAATTTTATAAATTTTATGTATCCAATAACATCCCAAAAGTATGTTGTAATTTAAATCATCTGGCATAACGTAGAATGAAGTAGGTAATGTATGGGGTCTCACAGTGATATTTAGTGTTATCCACCCTAATACATGTCATGACATATTATCAAATCCCCTAATAATCATGTTGGATGGTTCTAAATATATAGCACCAATGCTGAGTAGGGATAGAAATGATATGTTAAAAATGTTGAGTTGTGAGCCATTATCCACAAGAACTAATTTTACTATTTATTAGAAATAAATACTTGGATATATAATGATAAAACAACAATTTATAACATCTTTAGGTGATAGATCTTCTCTTTTAAAAGATATATTATGACTGGTCCATTTAATTGAATTTAACATGAAGGCCACACATGGGGGCTCCACATTGCTTAGTTTTTACATCCATTTTTCTCTATGGATATTTGAAATGTTAATTATTATATTGTTTGTTAATCATTGGTAGACATGATGTTTATTTTGAGATAGGTTTGTATATTTTATTTGGTTAACATAGATATTACTTTTGATAGCTATAGCATTATTAATATGATCATGATTTTTATATTATTCTTACATTTAAAATTTGATATGGTCATATGCTAATTGTCATCATGATATAGACTAACTACCATTTTGTTTAATGAATTGGATGTAGTATATTTCTACCCTCACTGACAGTAAAAAAGGAGAGTATCATCAAATATGGGGGAGTAGATATCTACATTCAACATAGAAAGAGAAAATTGAAATGGATATATGCATGCACCACTATTATCTATTTGGAATGAAAACTTTGATACTTTCATTTAATGTTTTAAATCTTGGTTGTTTAGATTTCACAACTACATACATGTGTTGATTATTGTTGTTCCTAACTTATTTATGATTATTAAGATGCAAAATATGTCAATCAAGTTTATTTATTTTTTCTATTTTTTATTTATCATATCATGCTTATAAATATATCTAGTTAGTTGTATTGAACTTAGAAATTGATAACTCTACTTTGAATAAATTTGGTTGATTGTATTTTGTTAAACATTTAAAATAATATGATTTTATTGAGGGAAAAATATTAGGAGCCATTTTGGGGGAAAAAAACCCTCTCCAAGTAAATATTCTATTTGTTACTTTAAAGATTTAGGCAAAATTAACTTATGTCTACTATGGAGGATAAGAATTAAGGATTGTTTGGAACCTTTAGGACCCTCTTATCATTGTAGTCCTTTTAAAAAATAGTAAAAAGGAAAAATGTAAAGGGATTAGGTTTTTGGGTAATCTTTATGTTTTAGGGTTGATTTTTCATAGAGATTGAAAATAGATCAATCACCAAGCTCACATGTAAAATGAGGAATTGTGAGTAAATAAGAGTGGAGGAGTGATGATTTAGTGAGGAAGGTTACATATTGTTCAGTTGGAAAATTAATAGGGGTTTTTGGTAGAAGTCATGTAGAACATGAATTAATGAGGGATAAGGATAAGTAGAGGATGAATAAAATAAAAAGGGTATCTTATTCATAATATAAGCACAACAAAAGAATGAAGAAAGGAGAGGAAGTGGAATTAGATAAAGTAAAGGTCACTACAAACTTTATTAAAATATTAGGTTGATGGATCTTCTTAGCTTTTTTTGTAATGAGAATATGGAGTTTTTGATTTAGGGTTTTTATTTATATAAAATATTCTAGCTAAGCTCATATTTTAAAACCCTAGCCTATCAGGTTTATAGACTCAAGGATGGGATTTTGAATCCCATTTTGAAGAATTTAAAGTTGAGGTTGCCAAACTAGGTTGTAAGAGGTCAAAATATGTTTAGATACCCAATTTTATTAGTATTAACCTATGTATGTGTAGAGTTGAATTATTTAAAATTATTAATATTTTCTAGATTTGGGTTATTACTATGGGTGTTAAAAACTCTAGCTTGCCTATAAAGAGATGGCATACCTAAAATGGAATCAATATTTATGTTATACATTTAATTTTTGTTTAAATTTTGAATAAGAAGATGTGTGTAAGAACAATAACAAATTCAAAGTTTATAATAAGCTTGGATGATAAGTTCTACTGTCATCTTGAGTGACATGGTTAGTATGAATGATATTAAGTTAAAGAAAATAAATCTTATTGAAATAAAATTATCAATAGAAGTTTTTATAAATATGAGTTAAAATATAAGTTTTAATAAGGACTCCCTTATAAAAATTAAGTTTTGGGTTTGAATAATTAAGAGTATTAATATGGTTTTGATATTTAATATTGCTAATATAATTCAGATAGAAGAATAGATTCCATGTTTTATTTGATTGTTGCATGTAATAGTGTTAGTACACACATGGGTTTTGGTTATTTTTTTATATCTGCACTATTCTTATCTACCCCTCCATGAATGGTAGGGCCACTCCTAGAAGGGAAGTGTGTGGGAGATAATTGGTCTATGGTTAGAGGTAAATAAATTAGATGATGTTATCCCTCTATTAGCTAATTTGAATAAATAGAATTATGCTCAGGATATGTGATAGATCATGGAGTTGCTTTATATAGCTCATTCTATACATTTATATTTATTGATATGTATTTGACATTAAACATTATTATACTTTATTCTGGATATATATTCAATTGTGGATGTGTGTTTTCCTAATATTTAAAAAATGTAAATAGAAATGGTTGTAAATATAATTAATCCTAATTTATGGATTATATCAATATTACAAAACTCATTTCATTATTATTGTACATGATGGATAGTTTTTGATCTCATATACTGGTTTACTTATTGATTACTAAATGAGATGTTTTGCTACTGGGATAATGTGACTTTAGCATCTAATTCTTGGGACACATTTAGTTTCAATTTATAAATGGTTCACTATAATTAATCTTAACTGAAATTTTATAAAAAAATTTATAGTGTATTTGTTAGTTAGCCTAGCGGGGTGTAACATTATGGTATCAAACCTTAAGGTTTATATTTTAGACCTAATGAGTCCAATAAAGTAAATTTTACTCTCCTAATTTCTAAAAAGGAGAATGATGCATGGTAGATCAACTAGTGAGGGGACTTATAAATGTGAACCCTGAGGTTAATCCCAATTAGTTAGCAACAGAGTGAGCTATAAAAATTTATTATATTCTTACTATTATGAATTAGAAACATATAAAATAATAGCTCTTGAATAAGAGTTTCATGGCATGGAAGAGCATAATGAATAAGATGTACATGAAGAAAAACTTACTAAACAAAAAGTTCCTTTGGAGAAAAGGCATGATGAAGTAAACCAGGATGCTAGAGCTCAATTAGATTCATAATTAATAGCGGACATGAAGAAGGTAAATCCACCTAAATTTGATGGCATGTTTTTTTAGGACGAAGCTGAATCTTGGCTCATAGAGGTGTAAAATTAATTAGATATTCAAAATTATTTTGAGGTAACTAAGGCTATGTAGGGAGCTTCCCAATTAGTTGGTAAAGTAACAACTTGGTGGGCTAACAAAAAGATCTAAATGAATCTATATTTTACTACCACTACATGGGATAAATTTTTGGTTCTTTTTAGAAATTGATTGTTACCTTATCTTTATTGTGACCAAAAGTTGATATATTTTCAAAACTTTAGGAAAGGAGACTTGTTAGTGAATGAGTACTGGGCATAGTTTACTAAGTTATTGAAATATGTTCCAAATTACCAAGGATGAGTGTTTCCATATTAATAATTTATTATGATCTTGAAACCCCAAATTAGATGTGAAGTGGATGTGCATGGACCATAAACTATGGATCAAGTGTTTGAAAAGGTTGTAAAGTAGGAACAAAAGCTGAAATCACTAGTAGAGGTTAGATAGAAGTATAATAAAAATTTTGGTAGTTCCAAGAAACCTTTCAAGAAGAATTGGAAACATAAATTAGATTCTAAGAAACATTTCAATAGGAAAAATATGAGGTTTGGTAATACTTTTAAGAATAGGAAACTAAGATGGAATGTTAGATAAGGATTTAAGGGTGTAAATCAGACTAAGAGGGGGGGATCTCTAGGAAGATACTTTACTTGTGGAGGAGATAATTAATCCAAATATTTTACTTGATGGAATATAGATGGGAAGAACAAAAACATAACATCTTATTCACAACATGGAACCTTATAATAGCATATCCACATAGTGGTGGATGATTGGTACGATGAACTCCAAGCCTCTCTAATTAAAATATTAGGTACTCTTTTTGGTCATCTAATTAATATTTTGATTGATATTTGGGATAATGAATTCTTTATCTCTCTTATAATATCGAGTAAATTATCTAGGAAAGTTGGTTTTATGGAAAATGAATAATCAATATAATATTGGGATGAGTCTAAAGTCAAGGTTGACATATGTCTCATAGAGGCTAAAATTAAGTTGTAAAAATACACCATGATTATGGATATTTATGCATCACCATTAGGGTGATATGATGTGATCCTATGATTGAACTGGATTTTTGGGCATAAAGCCAAAGTTGATTACTTCCATAAAAATGTTGAATGTCTTGATGATTTGGGAAACCAAACCCAAATCCAAAGAAGTTAGAGTGAATAGAAGATAAAGAAAATTTATACCATTCAATTAAAGAGGGATCAATATAAGGGATAACAAGAATTTCTTGCCAAAATAGATAAATTTATTAAATTCAAGGAACTAACCTTGAAAGAGTATCCCTTTCTATAAGAATTTTAGGATGTTTTTCTAGAAGAGCTACTAGGGCTGCCTCCAAAAAGGGAATTATATTTCACTATTGATATCATTTAAGGGTTAGAAATAAAATTTAAATAACCCTATAATATGAAAACAACAAATATAATTGAGATAAAGGCAAAAATTTAGGATATGATGTCCAATGGTTTGATCCAACCAAGTGTTTCACCATGGTATGCACATATAGTTTTCTTCAAGAAGAATAATATAACCCTTCACTTGTGTATTGACTACCACATGAATAATAAAATAATGATAAATAGTAGGTATCTATTGCTTCACATTTATTACATTTTAGATTAAATGCACAGTGATACAATCTTTTTTAAGATTTATTTGTAAGTAGGATACCATTAGTCGAGGATTCAAGATGAGGATATTCTAAAAATAGATTTTAAAACTCATGATGGGCATTATGAGTTCAAGGTGATACCTTTTTTAAGGTTTATATCAATCCATTTATATTAATCTTTTTGAATGACATCATCATTTATTCCAAGAATGAGGAATAACATGTTGAGAATTCATAGTTAGTTTTGAAATGTTTGCAAAAACACAAGCTCTATGTGAATTTTTCCAAGTGTGATTTATTTCAAAAGAGATCATAATACTTGGGACACATCATCTTTGTAGTGGGAATTTTAGTGGATCTAACTAATATTAAGGGCATCATGGATTGGTAACACCTAAAATAGTGCATAAGGTACATAGTTTGATGGGATTAATAGGGTAATACAAGAAGTTTGTACCAGATTTTTCCAAGATAGGTAACCTAATCACCTCTCTTCAATGGAAAGAGAAACATTTTATTTGGTTAGATAAGTGGGAAGAAGACTTTTAGGTCTTAAAATAGAGGCTTACTTATGGACCAATATTATAGATTCCAGATCTAAAAGGATATTTCTCAATGATAATTGATGCTTCAAGAGATGGTTTAGGAGTGTTCATGCAAGATGGATCAGTTGTGGCATATGAATGTAAGAAAATGAAGCCTTATGAGGAAATTTATGCTTCTCATGATATATAACTGGTTGCTATAGTTCATGGCTTACAAGTTTGGAGGCATTACTTTTTGGGAAAATTCTTTGAGCTTAAGACTTATAATTTAGGTCTTAAATATACTTTCACCCAACCCACCCTTAATGCTTACTAGAGATGCTGGTTAAAGTTTCTATCATATTATTATTTTAATATCATCTACATTAATGGCATGGAAAATAGAGTAATATATACCCTTATTCATAGAATATACATTACAACTTTGATTACAATTCAAAGCACCTTCTAAGATCAGGTAGTAAAATTCTCACTTAGTGATGATTTATACAAGCAAGTTAAGAAATCTTTAGATGAAAACTCATAAGATCATAGATATCAACACTTTTTAGGTTGATAATGATGGGAAATTAAGGCATAATGATAGAATTTATGTGCCTAATAAGGAGAGTTTGAGGAATATTGTGCTAAAGGAATTTCATAATGCTCTATATTCAGGGCATCTTAGAGCAACTAAGTTGGTAGAAAAGTTAAAACCCTTTTATTTTTCTAAAGTTATTAAAAAAGATGCAACATATTTCATCTCTATTTTTAGAGTGTCAGTGAGTTAAGGATAAGCACGTGCATCCAAATGGTTGTTATACCCACATTTGATACCTAAATGGAAATGGTAAGTAATTAGTATGGATCTTGTCCAAAGTTTGCCTATGTCCAGGAATCATCATGATATGATCTTGGTGGTTGTGGATAAACTAGAAAAGGTAACTCATTTTATTTTTGGTAATATAACTAATAATTCATCTATGATTGCTAATAGGTTTGTGAATGAAATTTATAGATTGTATGGGTTTATTGATAATATTATTTTAGATAGGGACCCTAAGATGACTTATATAATTTGGTAGATTTTAAATTAATCATTAAGAACTTAGCTAAATTTTATTACAACTTACTATCAAAACATAGATGGATAAATAGAAAGGATTAATTAAATATTAGAGGATTTTCTAAGAATGTACTCTATAGACCAAAAATATAAGTGGAAATAATACCTACCTTTGGTTGAGTTTACTTAAAATAACTCATTATAATTAGTTATTAAAGTGGCTCCTTTTGAGGCATTATATGGTAGGAAATGTAGAACACCAATTAGTTTCGACAAGTTGGAAGATAGAGTAGTTTTTGGACCTAATATGCTTTTTAAAATGGAAGATAAAGTGAAATTAATAAGGCATGGGTTGGTTAAAGACAATGATAAATAGAAAATCTATATTTATCTAAAAAGAATAGGGTAGTTTTCAATTGGGAACAAAGGTTTTGTATAGTTTAAACCCCAAAAGCTTGTAATAATGTAAACCAGCAAAGCTATCACCTAGATATGTGAGGACATTTTAGGTCATAGAAGTAATCAATCATATAACATATAGGTTTACATTACCACTATATCTAGCATAAATGCATAATGTTTTTCATATTTCATAGCTTAAAAATTATATTATTGATCCTACACATGTTTTATATTATAATGCATTATAAATTTGGGATCTAGGGGTGATCACAGTAGAACCAATCAAAATAATTGATACTTGTAAGCTTGGCTTGTATAATAGATAATTGTCATAGTGCAAGGTCCAGTGAGACCAATATTATGAGAATAGTGATACATAAGAGGACAATGAGATTTTTTTTTGTATATTTCCTCATTTATTTACTTAATATTCTATTAAACATCATTTGTTTTTCCACTAAAACCTATTTACATTATACTGAACTTTGTTATATTTTAGAACTATTATTTAAAATAAGTGTCATTAGGAAGATGACCAGTTTTAGGGGGAAGAATGTTAAATCCAATTTTTCCCTATGGATATTTGAAGCATTAATTAGTGATTGTGTGTTGATCATTGGTAGATCTGATGTTTATTTTGAGATGGATTTATATATGATATTTGGTTAATATGTTAATTTTGATAGGTTTTGAATTATGCATATGATCATGATTGTTATAGACTCATTAAATTTAACAATTAAAATGGTTATATGCTGATTATCATCATGATATAGACTAACTACTAGTTTATTTGATGAGTTGGATATAGTATATTTTCTCCCTCACTGACAATGTGGAGGGAGAGTATAATTGAAGATGAGGGAGTAGATATATACATTGTGGATAGAGAGAGAAAAATGAAATGGACCACTAAAAAAACACTATTATTTGTTTGGAATGAAATATTTGATGCTTTAATAAAATGTTTTAAACCTTGGTTGCTTAAATTTCATTACTGTATACATGTGCTGATTGTTTTTGTTCCTAATTACTTTATTATTATTGGGAAGCATAATATGTCAATAAGGTTCATTATTTTTATTATTGATGATTTATCATATCATGATTATAAATATATCTAGTTGGTTGTATTAAAATTATAAATTGATTACTATGCTTTGAATAAACATAAGGTTGAAAAGTAATTATCTTAATAGATTTGGTTGATTGTGTTTAGTTAAAAATTTTAAAATATATACTTTTATTGAGGCAAAAATATTAAGAGTCAATTTGGGAAAAAATACCCTCCAAAGTAATTAATCTAGTTTAAAGCTTTTGCCTAATATGGAGGATAAGAATTAAGGGATTGTTTAGAACCTTAGGGACCCTCTCATCATTGTAATCCATTTAAAAAATAACAAAAATGAAAAAATTGAAGGGATTAGGTTTTTGAGTTATAATTATGTTTTAGGGTTTATTTGTCATGGATATTGAAGATTGATTGAGCACTAAGCTCACATTAAGAAAGAGGAAATGTGAGTAAACAATAGTGGAGGAGTGATCCTTTAATGAGAAAGGTTGCATGTTGTTTAGTTAGTGAATTTACAAGGATTTTTGGTGGAAGTCATGAAAAACATGAGAGAATGGGGGAGAAGGATAAGTACGAGGATGAATAAAATAAAAAGATTATATTCTTCATCTTCTAGGCATAGTAAGAGAAGGAATAAATGAGAGGAAGTGGGACACTAGAGAAATTAAAGGTCACTGTAGGATTTATTAACATATCAAGCCAATAGCTTTTCTCAGTTTTGTTTTAATGATATTATGGGGGTTTTGAGTTTTTTTTATATAAAATAATCTAGATAAGCTCATATTTTAAAACCCTATCCTATCAAGTTTATAGACCTGAGGATGGGATTTCAAATCCCATTATTAGGCCTATAAAGATGAAGGTTCCAAATTAAGTTATAAGAGACTAGTCTATGTTTTCTTACTTGATTTCATTGGTTCAACCTATGTATGTGTATAGTTTCAATCTTGATAATTATTATTATTTTTTAGATCTGGGTTGTGACTGTTGGTTTTAAAAACTCTAGCTTACCTATAGAGAGTTAGCAGACCTAGAATGGAATCAATATTTATATTTATACATCTAAGTTTTATTTAAATTTAAAATGAGAATATATATGTAAGAACAATAATAAATTCAATTTTTATAAGAATCTTGAAAGATAAGTTTGACTATCATCTTAAATGATCTGATGAGTATGAATTATCTAGAGGATTTTTCATCCTTCATATCCCTTGAGATCTTCTAAAACTAGTATAGAAATAAAGTAAATTCTAAGAGATTTATAATGCCTATTGGAATGTGTAAAATAGACATTACATGCTCCAAATATCATTGGTTAAATTTTGGATTAAAAAATGGTCAATCATCAAATAGTGACATGGGTGCATGTATGGTTTCCAAGTGGACCAATTAGCATGTGACACATGGTTGTATAATGGTAACAAGGTATTTATTTCCACTTCTAGTCTTATACACTCATGTTCAGATAAATGGGCCCCACTATTTACTAGTTGAGGACCCTTAGCTAGGTTGACACACTCTTTGTATGGAGGGGTGCCTTTGCATTTGAATATTCATATTACCATTGATATGTTTTTGTTTATATATACCTTAGTGGTGTTTATACATTGCATGTGAGACTAATAATCCCACTATTGTAAACCAAACACCATATGATATTATTACATCTCATAGGATGAGGAACATTTGAAGAGGTCCATGTGGTGGGTCCTCAAGCCACCACATGGCTTGCCACCAAGTTATTGCTAAGATCAAGATCTAGCCCAAGTGTCATCTCAAAAACCAACTTGTAGTTGGTTCTACAACAATCCAAACTGAGTTCATATCCATGTAATATTTTATAAACTAAGCTCATAGTCAGCTCGAATTTTCAAAACTTAGCACCAAAACCAAATCAAACAAAAGGTGAGATATATGTGGCCAAATCCATGAGTTACTTAGTAGTTTAAAGGCTACTTAAAACCTTTCTTACACTCTAGTGAATGTGGGATTTTATCCCTTAAAGGATATCCATGTTGAGATTGAAGGTCAAACCCATGACCTCATTTTGGTAAAAGGTAAGGCCTGTCCATTAGGCCAAGTTATTTGAATTTTATAATATGAATACATGACTTTGTATTTTTTACAGAGGAAGAACCTAGTTTGGAGGTGAATGCATCTATATTGTAAGGCCTTTTGGCCATAGATGCATGGTTTAACTACTAAGATGTAGACCTAAGATGGGATTTGGGTACACAGAGACCCAAGATCTTCTATTTTGAATGGCCAATGGCCATGGAAGATGCATGACTATATAGATGATTATGTGAGGGATTTTGAAGCCATGGGTGAAGAGGTATTTACTTTCAAGAAAAATATGCCTATTTTTGAAGCCGTTGGGCCATGGGCATATGATGTATAATTTGGAGATCACACCTATTTTGAAATGCCTTTGGGCCATGGCTAGATAATAATTTTTTTATTATATGTTGTAAGATCTTGACATGGAAGATGTATATTTGTAAACACAGAGCCTGAATGTAAGAAGGTGATTCATCTATTTTTATGAGGCATTTGGGTCAGGGAAAATGCTATAATTTTACCCTGTAGGGTAATTAAAAACACACAGACATGAACATGTGGATAACACCTTAATTTTTTAAAGGCCTTTGGCCATGAGGTGTGATGGTATTTTACTTTTCAATACATAGAGATGATAGATAGTAGGTAGAATTGGAGCTACCAGTAGTAGGAAGTACTTCGTGATAGGTTTATCATGCTTAATATTTATTCCTATATTTTTAGTTTTCAAGCTCTAATGAAAAACAATTCTCTAAGATGAATTTGATATTTTGTTTGAGGGAGTTATAGGTTTGTAAAAGATAGAGACACTCCTTAAATGTCAATATGCCTGTCTTAAGAGTTTTTCATATATTCTTAATGGAGACACTTGATAAAATATTTAGAGATGATGCACCGATACTATAGACATTGGGAAGACATTTTTTTTGAACATATCAGAGTCTTCATATAGTCACATTTAGTATTATTTTGTAGATTCTAAAATGTATAGTGAGGTGTAAGTTTGTAATTTTTGATATTTACATCTTATTTTAATGGATTGGTTCATGATTATGAACCTAGAGATGTAACCCCTAAAAGGGTGAACTCCATTATTATATTGGTGTCTATTTTCCATTTTAGTCTATTTTGTGTTTCATTTTAAATTCAGTTTGTAAAGGAGCTAATGAAACACTAAATAATTTATGGAAAGTTATGAAATGACAAAAATTAGGATTTTTTATTTGGGAAATGATTTTATAGATATTTTTGATCACTTTAGATTCATTCATAGAATTTTGAATCCAATTTACATTTCACTTAAGGAATTGAGATTTTTTAGTATTCAATTTTTAAAAACTATTTGATTTATCTAAGTGGGTAAAGCATGTTTTCAGATCAATGAATGATATTAAGTTAAAGAGAAGATTTTTTTTGGAATAAAATTAGCAACAAAAGTCTTTAAAAATATTGGTTGTAGTATTATTTTTAATAAGGAATCCCTTGTAAAAAATGAGGTCTAATTTTGAATAACTAAAAGCTTAATGGTTTAAACCTATAGGATTATAATTTTAAGTAAGATTCCAAAAATAAATATGTCAAAAATAGATACTTGAGGGTGTTATTTTAAAGGCAAGATGAGTAAAGTATACAAGGGTATAACAAAGTATACAAGGGTATATTTATATGAACAAGGTAAAAGTTCTAAATCATAAATTGAATGCATAAATAAGTTTCAAGTTAATTATATTTTTAGGTTAATATTATCGAATATCTGTTAGAGGTGTAAGAACCTCAATTTTTAAAAAGAGAAATATTTACAAATAGATATAGACTCCATGTCACGAGTATTATTTGACCAATTAGGAATTTATTTGTGATATTGTATATATCTTTTATCAAAAGGGTAAAAAAAGAAGAAGATAAATTTAAGTGTGGGACTATATATATATGATAGACCTCTAAAATAGATGATCATTTTAAGACTTTTATAATGAAAAGAGGATTGTTTCAATATGAAAATAGAATGGATTTTGTATAAGGAATGGAATGTGAATATAATTTAGAACTATTAGAGTTTCAATATATTCCTTAGTATGATGTTTTAAGGAATGGAAATGATAGAAAGGGTAGACATAGTGATTTAATTGATGTTATTCACTCATGTTTTCATAGAATCATTAGTTGATTGTATATTGACTTAGTGTATATAGGGTGTTTAAAAGATATGATAGGGCTAGATTATTATTTAAATCAATGAATATGTCTGGTAAGAAATATAGTGAATAGACAATTCTAGGAGTATCATTATTAAATGTCAAATGATATTATTTCATGGTTATTTCATAGTGATTTAAAGAAGATGAAATGGGTAGTTAACTGTACACTATTTTTGATTATCTATACTTGTATGACTAAGACTTATGATTCTTACATGTATCTATTGTGAAATCAAATGTTTGATGTATGCTTAATCTGCCATATGGAAGTTAGTGCATTTTGGTATAAATGAGAATTGTAATAGAGTCATATGTTGAGATTTAAGAATATAATGAATTGATTCTTGTCCTACCTTAATAGACATATTTGTTATGGAGTTAATTTGATTCTTAATTATGATTGCTTAGATATTTCACTGTGCATAATATTTTATTACTCCACTTTTGAATATTTATTTATAGATTATGTTATGATAAAATAAGGTGAATATATGCACCCCCTATTATAATTTTGTCATGATTCAATAGTAGAGAGTATTGTGTGAGCGAATATGACTAAGATTATTAAATCTAAATTATATAATGAAAATTTTGACCAAAATAATGTTATAGTTAGGACAATTTCATTTTATTGTAAATATAGTTTACATGTATTGTTGATATCATTTAGATATAGAAATGGATTCCTTGTTCTATTAGATTTCTACATGTAATAGCATTAGTACACACATGTTATGATTATTTATTGATATTTTCATTATTCTTATCAACCCATCTATGAAGGGTAGGGACACTCCCAAAAGGTAGGTGTACGAGAGACCATTGGTTTATGGTTGGAGGTAAAGAACTTGGATGATGCTCTCTCTCTCTCTCTCTCTCTCTCTCTCTCTCTCTCTCTCTCTCTCTCTCTCTCTCTCTCTCTCTCTCTCTCTCTCTCTCTCTCTCTCTCTCTCTCAGCTAATTTGACCAGATGTTATACATTTAGGCTATGTGATGAATCATGGAACTACTTTATATAGTTCATTCTATACTTTTATAGTTATTGATATGTATATTTACTTTCTTCTAGATGTATATTTAACATAACAATGGTTGTGTATTTGTATAATTTTTTTGAAAATTTAAAAAATAGTGGCTATAAACATAATTAATATTGATTTATGTATTATATCAGTAGTATAGTACTTGTTTCATTATTATTGTATATGATGGATAATTTTATAGTTGATATACTAGTTTATTACATGAGTACTAATGGCTTATTTTTTTAGTGGGATAATGTGATTGTAGCATTTAATGCTTAGAAAACATTTAGTTTCAAGTTGTAAATGGTTGGTTGTAATTAATCTTTAGTTAAATATTATAATTATTTTTATAGTATATTTTTTATTTAGCCTAATGGGGTGTAACTTTGGTAATATGGTAATATGTAAGGCATCTAAAAGAACTATTTTGTAATGGGAAGATTTATTCAATAAATCCAAAAGTGAAGTTTTATCAATGAAATCCTTTGATGAATTTGTAACATTGGAAGTAGAATGGTTTTTTTCATGTGTTTTATATAAATCTTAGTGGTAATATATAGAAGTTCATTATAGATAGTATTACAATGAGAAACATGCAAGAATACATTTGCTTCATTACCATTAGATTTTTACCCATTTTCTTTAAAAAATTAATTGAGTTATCCATGCATGCACAATAACACACAAAAATTATAATGAGATATTAGAAAATGAAATAAATGATATATGTATCCATGATTAATTCCTTTTAAATAAATGGAATTCTAATTTTAAAATATTTTTAGTTTAGAAATAAAAAATTAGATAAAAAATAAGAAACCTTAGGTCAATATAGGTTTTTGTGATTAAAGGTTGAGTTTACCAAATGTGTAGTCCTAAAGTTGGATAAGGGGATATCTAGGGTTAATGGGGTATTATATTATATTTTACACAAGGATGGTGAACTAACCTAATGAGAAGGCCAATTTATAGAAAACTTTAAAAAAAAATATTCTAAATTTATACAAATGAGATTTCTAAAAATAGTAAAGTACATATATTGATAGATATTACAATGAATTGGAAATAAATGATACATAGTTGTTTTACTATATACGTATAATTTTGATTTGGATTAGGCTAAAAGTGGACTAGAAGATGATCCTGGAATAGTCATTAGTTTTTAGGAATCTTCTTTCTTTTGCCTTAGATAGTTGCTCAGATATAGATAGTTATGTTGATACATGTGTTTAAACCTACCATATGTCTCCTATAAAAATAATTAACTATATATATATGTAACCAATTGTAACCTTATGGGTATTCTATCATCTTTATTTTGATGTCTTTAGATTAGATGCAAAGGATGTAACTCTTTGTCAAATGATCAAACCCTAACATCTTCATCCTTAGAGTAACTATGGGGAAATGGGTTAGTGAGATAATCATGTTGAGATTACCTAAGGACCCCTATGTTAATGGGCACTACCTATATTTATAATAATCTATATAGTAACCTAGACTTATGCATTTCTCCTCTACTTGTTGACTTGTGTGTCTATAAGGATGAAATGTGTGATAATCAAAGACATGCAATAACTTAACTTGTAACTTTGAAAACATGCATTATGTAATTCTATTAAAATACTTTAGAACTATGTAAAAAAAATCCCTATGAGTGATATAGAAACATGGATGAATAGGGAAAGTTTTTTCACTTAAATGTTTGATTGAGTGTTTCTTAGTATATAGATTTGTGAGTTCAAGGTGTTTTCTAGGTGAAGAATTAATGAGGGTATATATATATATATATATATATATATATATATATATATATATGTATGTATGTATGTATATGTATATATATATATATATATATATATATATATATATATATGTATGTATGTATATATATATATATATATACATACATACATATATATATATATATGTATATATATATATACATATGTATGTATGTATGTATGTATATATATATGTATATCTATATGTATATGTATATATATATATGTATATGTATATGTATATATATGTATATGTATATATATATATATATGTATATATATACACACACACACAGATATATATATATATATATATACATATGTCTATATGTATATATGTATATGTGTGTGTGTGTGTGTGTGTGTGTGTGTGTGTGTGTGTGTGTGTGTGTGTGTGTGTGTGTATGTATGTATATATATATATATATATATATATATATATATATATATATATATATATATATATATATATATATATATATATATATATATATACATTTTATTTTAAAACTAGATGAATTTTGGGAATTGGACACTTTGGAGGAAAAGTGAACACTTGCATTGACATATGTGTCTTCTTGGGACGTAAGTTTTCAAGAATATATAAAATAGGTATAAGTCTAAAACTAGTAGGGAAGGCTAATAATTAGGTTTATATCCTTTTATCAATGTATAATACCTAGTCATTAGAATAAAAATTGTTGAATTAGGACATAAATAATTTAAGCATAAAGAGATAGTGACTGAAATCCTTTTGGTAGTGGGTAGGTCTAGAACTAAAAGGTACAACCATGATAGGGATTATTTAAGTTTATAAGACTGAGGTACTTACATAAATCAAATTTTAATATCTACATCCTTACAAATCGGTCACCTGTGCATGAATATATGTTAATTATCTCATCATATCTAAGTGGGAAACTTTCTCCTCAACTAGTGTCTACCATGCTCACAACTACCCTTGAGTAAATCTTAGTATGAATACCACCTAATATGCATATAATAATATCTATATATATTGAGATACCTCACCAAAAAACCAAAACTAAATAGCATATATAAGAGATAAATTCACCATTAGATCAACCATCCATGTAGTATCATGTTGTGGTAGCACACCATATAATATATCATGATGGCATATCTCTACCATCATATCCCATCAAGTATCCTGCAATAAAACACATAAAAAATAAAAACCAAAATTAAATTAGATTTAACATATATATTTACAAAATCATAAATCTATCTAAACATGTATATTTGTCTACATAATAAAAAAAAATCACACTTAACCATATCTTACTTACCAATAGTCTCTCCATCTACTCAGACATCAAACACCTATTTAGAATCATAGATATATAGTGGTGAAAAAAATATATGTTTGAATAAAAATGAATGAGAGTGGGGGGGGGGGGGTTAAAAACTTCCTTATCAATTTCACTTAAGCAATCAAAAACCATTCAAACAAGCATATAGATATAACAAACATAAACACCTATACACATAAGCATGAAACAAAAGAGCACATCACATATGTAAGAAAACCTAAAGGGGATGAAAATTAAATTATATTTAAAAATTTACTACAATAATATAAAACAAACATAAAATTTAGTGAATCACCCACTTCACATGGAGAACCGATCCCAAATAGCTAAGCACTAACTCATCTAGGCTTAAGCAAACACCAATGTGCAAGGAGGAACTAATGCCCTAGATGAATCAACACCAAATAATCCACATAATTTAAATTATCACATTTATGACACCCTATTTCTCAACTATTTGATTATGATCACTTCTTTATCTCTTCACACTCAGCCCTCTCAAAACAACATTTAGGTCTCTTTGCTTAATTAGGTCTCTTCAAGACTAATTAGGTAATATGAATTTGATAATAATATATATAACCTATATAAAATATTCATAAATGATACTATACACTCTTAATATTTTATAAAATGCATTATTCTACTGGCCAATGTACTATTTTATTTACTTGTCCTTTACTCCCTCAAATAAGCCTAAAACAGCCTTGTATTTATACAAGTCTTTTGTTCACATCCTTCATGGTCAGCCAAACACCCTTACCCTCTTAGGTAAAACATGTAATATATATTAGGAAATATAATAAACATTAATCAAATGTTATTTTAATCCCTTTAGTTTTACATACCTTAATTAGGCCTTATTCATCTTTAGGTCTCATGGAGACCTAATCTCATTAGATCTACTTTAGGACACGTTACACTTTGGCTTCCTTAGAACACATTAAAAAACATAAAATGGTAGTAAAATATCATATTACACTAAAATATACCCATTATAATCTCATATAGGTTCCATAACACCTTTTAGCTCCAACCACTAATTGAAACATGTCATTAGTATTGTTCACAATTAGGCATGTGCATACCCAGAAAGTCTATCTTGAAATACTAAAGATAAAACACAAATTATATAAAAAAATATGGAAAAAATAACATAATTATAAAAATAATGACATAAATTTCATCACAAAATTAATTATATAATTCAATTCATGGTATACATGCTCAAAATCTTCTCTGTAAAATGCTCACAATGAACTGCCAACTAGTCTCAAAACATAGTCATGGAAACTTGAAATAATGACACCTAAAATAACACAATAAAGGAATTTAAATGATATTGAAACATAATTATAACAAAATACAATAAAAATATCTTAATATCCAATGGAAATTATTTATTTTGTAAACCAATTTGTTAACCTTCTCTCATAGACCTCACTTAGCCAGTCAAGCCATTTTGGCCTTAACATTTTTACTACTTTAACTAAGTAAAAAAATTATAAAAATAATGGATATGACATAAAATTAATAAATATAATCACCATGTAAATTGTATTCTTAAACTCAATTTATAGAGTCTCAAACTCATCACTACAACTTACTTACCCAGAACTGCTAGTTTACCTTAAAACATAGTCATGGTGAAAATGACATTCAACACATATATAACCATTTTTAGATAATTTAAATGAATTTTTATGATATTATGAGATCATTATAAAATTATTAGATACAAATATAACATGTTCAAATGGAAATATTTTTCTTGTAGACCAATCTCATAAGCTTACACCTTCAAAACTTATGACCAACATTTTAATCATATTAACTAACCTCCAAAACTTCCATCCAACATGAAAATTTATTAAAATTATTTAGAAATGTATTCATGTAATTTTATTGATCTCTATTCCATGATAACACATCCCTAATCATATTTTCACTTATACCTATATTTCTCATTGTTTCCACCATTAGGACTGTTAGTGACTGGTCAATTTAGATGACAAATTTAGCACACCTTAGGAATAGAAACTGATAATAAACTAGAATGGACATCAAATAAAAGTCTCAACATTATCTATCTAATTATTTTATTACATTTACTTGTTCAACTTTAATTGCTACAATAATTTTTTATAAAATAAGGCCTTTCTAAGAGGGTCCACTCACTCACCTAAAGACTCAATCAAACATGTAAGTTATTGAGAGAGTTTAATAAAACCTCAAATCACTTAAATATCCATTAAAATCCATTATAATAACTTTATAACAACTTATTTCATATTAGGTGACTATTGGGGTTATTTGAGGGTTTAAACCATCTTCTACTATTAACAATCATTTGTAAAGTTTAGCCCCTCACTCCATAAACTAATGCCTATAAATTTAAGCTAGGAACCTTAAAAATATTCCATGAATATATTGGGTTCCCATTCATAGGACACACGTTCCAATGAACACCTAAAAGTCCTTCTCAAGTTGAGAACCCTTCAATTTGTGCACTTGAGAGACCTCAAAACCAATTTTTATGAATTTTCTTGAAAATCATGACTTAAAACTTTGTGAACATGATTTAAAAAACATATAATAACTATGAAAACAATTAATTTTCCATAATATCCTTGGAAATAGAAACTCATATCCCATTCAACTTATAATCTCGCACTTTGCTATCCAGATCTTGACCTGTAAACCATATTAGGCCTAAACAATGATATTAAAGATTATTTCCATGAAATAGCCACGTAATTATAAATATTAATAAACATATCTCATTATAAAACACTAATTTACATACTTCATAGGCCTTGACAACACCTCATTAGGTCAGACAAGGTCTAGAACTAGTCTAATTATAGACTTAGACTTAAGGTCTTACCCTTACAAGATCATTTTGAAAATATATTGAGTGATTTAATTCCTCATATTCATGGTAAATAAAACTTATATATAATATTATGCCTCTTATCATCCATCTCACTATGGCACCATGCTCAAACCTTCTCACTAGGACTTTATAAGCTATGACTAATGCTGTGACTAGGCTTCTCAAGCACTTAAAACTTGACAACTGATCTTGAAACACTCTTTGGGATTATACACCTTGATAACATGCATTACATTATCCTAAAACAATTTCATACTTATATATCTACCTATTCATGTTCACCATGCACATGCTCATGATATGACTAGGCTTCTCAAGACACTTTGTACTGAAAGATTAGTACTCAAAAATGATTAAATTAATGCTTATATCAAACAAAAACATTCATTAGACAAAATTATTACACCACTAAAACAAACTTGACAATATCCAATATAAGAATTATTAGGTTGCCTTCAAATTATCTCTCAATAGAAAGACATTATGTTGCCTTCTTATCATATGGATTTTTTGTCACATCAAGCATATAAGCTCATGTCTCACAGACCATTTACCATGCATATTCACCAAATTAACCTTGACATCAATGACATAAACATTGACATAAAATTACATCAACCTTAACATCAATGATAACACTTCTCAACAAACTCTCCATTTGTCATTGATGGAAAAACATTCTTTAATTTGATCACTCTCATTTCCCCTAATTTGGTCAATATCCATTCTTAAACTTTCTCCCCCTTTGAAATTAATGACAAAGGGTCATACATACTTCAACTTATGTAATCACACCTTAATGAAACATAGGTTATGAAGCATTAAAAGAACATGATAGCCCTTACTCCATGCATACCTTTCAAATGAACTCAGAACATAAATCAAGCTCAGTCAACAACCTAAATAGATCCTCCTTAAACCAAGCATCCACCATTATTATTATAACTAAAGAGTGTCTCCATAAATCTTAATGGATTTAATTATTTCTATAAATCACTAAAGAAACATAATTTTAGAATATTCCTAGAACTTCATGCTCTCACAAGACTAAATATCCTTCAGTATCCTTTTAGGCTTGATTGACACTATAGGATTGACCTCTTCATTAACCATTTGATCATCAATATGAGTTGACAATATACATTTCTAAATTTATTTCTCATTTGAAATATGATATACTATAGCAAACATTCAATTTGATATTATAGACTGATCATTACTAAAATTTATTATATTTGGTTTCCACACATTCATTTGCATTCTCTCTTACACTCTAGGGGCTTCAAACCTATTGTTTTGACTTGATGACCTTATAATTATATTAGGTAATAATCTTGAAATGTGTCCCACATTATGAAAACTATAACAAATAACCTCATACATACCTCTTGACTGATGTGAACTATGACTCCTTCCATAGTCTCATGAGTACTCATTCTTGGAGGGTCTTATACACTCTCTTACTATATGACCAAACTAATTGCATGTATATCAATAACCTTTTAATGAATTAGCATACCTCATAGAATTATGTTGTCTAATTGGTATTTTCGTGTTGAACTTATTGTCATTAGTTTTCTCCTTGACTTGAGTTGCCAGCTTTTGGTCTTCTTTGAAACTAAGACCCAGCTTATCACTTGCATATTTTTGACTACTCAAAATGTCATCTAGAGCCTTAGTGATATTTTAAAACTTCACAAGGATATTAACCTTTATATATTATTAAACTAATTTATCTTTCAAGGATTCCAATTTAGTTTCATACCTGATGCATTCTTCTTCTTTAACATTTAATCTAGTAGTGACTATCTCCATCTATGCTTCAATCTGATTTATGATCTCATCATACTCCTTCGATGTGATACTCAATATATCCTCAAATAAACAAATCTAATATTCATAGTCCTTAAATAATTATATTAATTTATGATTCTTTCTTCTTTGGAATTTAAACTCTTCTAGGGAACTTACCAATTCTACCTCAAGAATCACTTCAATTTCTTCTTCATTTAATTATATTTCAACCTTAAGGCCTTTCCCATTTGAGAAACCCTCACTTTATGATTTTATGGCCATAAATAAGGTTTCATTATTTTCATTTTCATATTCATTAGTTCCATCATCATGATCAGATGTGCTTGTGTCACTTACGTTAGATTAGTTAACTTCTTTGGTATATAAACTTCTCTTGTTCTTGAATGATCCTTTCCTATCTTCATACTTCCTAAACTCTTTCTTATTTTAAGAAATCTTATAATTTTTTTTATTATCTCCATGATGTTCATCATGTTTTAATAATGCTCATCCTTATTATTTTTAGAAAACTTAGATGTAAATTGACCAATATCACCACATTTGAAGCATTTTAAAAGCAACTTTCCCTTGCACTTACCAGATACAAACCTTGATTTCCTAGTAAACATAGCTATGAGTTCATCATCATCAAAATTTGAACATACCTCATCCTTAACCTTATTTTATTTTGACTTATTTTCAACTTTTAAAGTTTATTCCTTACTGGGGGGTCTTCATTCATTTATTCTCATCTCATAGGTAGTCAAGATGCCATAAAGCCCATCCATCTCAAACTTGTCCAAATCTTGCATCTCGTCTATTGAAAATATCTTAAGAATAAAACTTAGGAGTTAGTGATATTAATAATTTTTTAATAAATATATACTCTTCCACTTCTTATCCTAATCCTCTAATTACATTAACAACTTCATCAACCTTAAATAGGTAAGATGCAATGGTTTCATTTACATTCATCTTTAGAATTTCAAATTGTCTCCTATGGGTCTACAACTCGGCCATATTCATCTTTTTGTCACATTAAAAATATTATTAAATTTTTAACATATATATTTATTTGATACAAAATTAAAAACCTTCAGAAGCTCTACCTCTAATAGGCCAAAAGAATGACATTCATTGCCTTAGAGTTATTTTCACTAGCATTCTTACATACTGCATCAATTGGTGGAATAAGAGGAGCACTATAGCCTTAAGAAAATTATCATGAACTTTATACATCAAATATATATTCACATTTTTTTTCTAAAATGCATAATTAGATCCATTGAATAATGGAGCCTTACTTGTAGAGAAACCACATTGAACTTGCTAACTAGCCATCCTTGCTTCTAGGATCTCCTTTAGGAGTTTAGACCTGATTCAAAGGACTAATATCTGATACCAAATTTTAGAAGAAAAATTAGTGATAATAATTTTAATCATACTCTAAAAACATTCTTATCAATTTCACTTAAATAACTATGAACCATTTAAACAAGTATACAGATCTAGTAAGCATAAACACCTATCCACATAATCATTAAAGATAAGAACACATCACATATGTGGGAAACACTCAATTTGAATAAAAACCACTGATATCTACAAATTTAATATATTCCTATAATACAAACACCAAATTTAGTGAATCACCCACTTCAAGTGGTACACTAACCATAACTAGCTAAGTACCAACTTGTAAGGAAGCACTAACCCCCTAGATGACTCAACAACAAATTAGACACATGAATAATTTGATAACCTTAAAAAAAAATTATTTCTCAACCAATTTATGATTACCACTTATTCATTTCTTCACTCTTAACCCTCTTAAATTGCTTTCTAGGCCTCTTCGCTCAGTTAGGTCTCTTCAAGACTAATTAGGTCATATGAACTTAATCATCATACACATAACCATTTTAAAATATTAATCTCTAATAATATACACTAATATGATGGTATAAAATACCTTATTCTACTTACCAATTTACTATTTTATTTTCTTGTTCTCTACTCCCTCAAATAGGCCTGAAACTACCTTGTATTTATACAAGTCTTTTGTTCACATGCTTCTTGGTCAGCCAAACACCCTTACCCTCTTAGGTAGGATATGTAATAGATAATAAGAGATATCATAGACATGAATAAATTTTTTTTTGAGGTTTTTTAGGTTTGACATGCATTAATTAGGCCTTATTTCATCTTTAGGTCTCATGGAGACCTAATCCAATTAGATCTACTTTAGGACACATTACACTTTGACTTATTTAGAATAAACTAAACAAACTAAAATGGAAGGAAAATATCATAATACACTAAAATTTACCCCTAATAATATCATCTAGGGTCCATAACACTTTTTATCTCCAACCACCAATTAAAGCATGCCATTAGTACTATTCACAATTAGGCCTATGCATACCCAAAACTTCTATCTTGAACTATTGAAGATAAAACACCAATTAGATAAATAAAAATGAAAAAAAATCACATATATAAAAATAATAATTACCTTAGGTTCATCAAAAAATTCATTAGATACTTCATTTTAGGGTATACATGCTCAAACTCTTCTTTGTAAAAGGCTCACTCTAAACTGCTAACTAGTCTCAAAACATAGTCATGAAAACTTGAACTTATCATACCTAAAAGAACACAATAAAGGAATTATAATGAATGAAAATTATAATAAAACTTTTTCATAAAAAAATCCAATAAAAATGTCATAATCTCTAATTAAAATTATTGGTTTTTCTGACCAATTTGTTGACCTTCTCTCTCACAGACCTCACTTAACCAATCAAGCCATTTTGGATTCAACATTTTCACTAATTTCACTATGTACAAAACATTATACAAAGAATGTATAGGAAATAAAATTCATAAATATAAACACTATGTATTTTATATTATTTAACTTAAGTTATAGAGTCTCAAACTCATTTCTCTAACTTGATTACCTATAATTGCCAATTTGCCTTAAAGCATAGTCATGGTGAAAATGACCTTTAAAACCTATATGAAAAATTTAAAAGACTTTAAATGTATTTGGATGATATTATGAGATAATTATACAATAATAGGATGTAAATATAACATTTTTAAATGGCAATATTAGTCTTCTAGACCAATCTCATAACCTTACACCTTCATTGTCTCATCTGTAGTAGATAGGTCAACTTATGATCAACATTTTCATCATATTCACTAACATCCAAAACTTATATCCAATATAAAAATTATTTAAAATTATTTAAAAATATATTCATTCACTTTGATTCATCCCTATTACATGATAACATATCTCTAATCATCTTCTCACTTATGCTTGGATTTTTCACTATGTTCACCATTAGGCCTGTTAGTGATTGGTCAACTTGGATGACCAATTTATCAAAAATAAGGAATATAAAATTTTCATAAACCACCATGAAAAAAAATAAAATTCTCAACATTCTTCATCTAATTATTTGCATACTTTAACTTGCTCAACTCTGACTACTAGAACAATTTTTTGAGAAATAAGGCCTTTCTTGTAGGGTCCACTCACTAAAATGAATACTCTCTTGTAGTTGGAGGAGAATGAGAGAGTTTAATATAACCTAGAATCACTTAAATATCCATACCAATCCATTTTGAGTAATATATAACAATTAATTCATATTGGGTCACTATTAGGGTTATTTGAGGGTTTAAACCATCTTCCATTATTAACAATCATTCATAGATATTAGCCCCTCACTCCAAAAATTAATTAATATAAATTTAAGTTATGAATATTCCAAATATACCATGAATATATTAGGTTACCATGAATATGTTACATCTTCCAATGAACACTTGAAAGTCCTTCTCAGGTTGAGAACCCTTTATTTTGTGTACTTGAGAGACCTCAAAACCACTGTTCATGCCTTTTATTGTAAACAATGACTTAAAACTTTGTGAAAATTCCTAAGAAAATATCATACCTATAAAAACACTCACCTATCCATAATATCCTTCGAAACATAACCTCATACCCCATTAGGCTTACAATCTCTCTCTTTGCTCTCTAGACCTTGACCTACAAACCATATTAGGCCTAAAATCTTACCTTCAATCTTATTTCCATGCACTATCCACCAAATTATCAAGATTAATAAACCTATAAAATTATAAAACACTACTTATCATCCTCATAGTCATTGACAACACTTAATGACACCTCATTAACTCAGGTAGGGTTCAGAACTAGTATAGTTACACACTTGGACTTAAAGTATTACCCCTATATGTTCACCTTAAAACACTATTTAATGATATAATGCTTCATATATATGCTCAATAAACCTTATTTATTCTCTTATGAGTTTATGCATCCATATCACTATGCCACCATGCTCAAACCTTTTCACTAGGATTTTACAATCCATGACCAGTGCCATGACTAAACTTCTCAAGCACTTGAATCTTGAAAACTGATCTTGAAACACTATTTGATGATTCTAAACCTTGATCACATGACTTAAATTATCATAAAATAATGTCATACCTTTGTGCATACCTCTTCATGCTCACCATGCACATGTTCATGATATGACTATGCATGTTATGATTAAGCTTCTTAAGAAACCTTGTACTCAAAGACTAGTAATAAAAAATTATTACCTTAATGATGCTATCAAAAAAAAATTATTAGAAAAAATTATTACACCACTAAAATAACCTTTAAAATAGACAACATAAGAATCATTAGGGCTCCTTCAAATTCTCTCACAATATAATGACATTAGGTTGTCTACTTGTCACATGGCTTCCTTATCACATCAAGCACACATGCTCATGTATCATAGACCATTCAATATGCATCTTCAGTAGATACACCTTAACATAAATGATATCAAAATTGACATCAAATTATATCAACTTAGACATCAATGACAACACTTAACACTCTATACTAACTAGGCTTAATCACATGATCATGTCATGCTCCACTATAAATCCAACACACAATAGAAAAAATCAACATAACCAGAGCTACTAGATCTCTATATGACTGTGCATCTGGGTGCACTATAGCTTGTCTCTATCTCTACAGTTATTGTGGTGGCGATTATTACTCACACAACATGCTCCATTTTTAGATGAAGATGGGGACCCTCTTTTATTTTATGATCTTTATCCCTTAGGCTTTTTTAGTGGTTTGTTTGTTTGAGATATTTATTTAATTTACCTAAGTCTAAAGATATTGACCTTTAAAATCAAATTTTAAAAATTTCTTGAAAAATTCCCTTTTGGGGAAATTTGATTTAGACTTATTTAAATTATCTAGTTTTTCTTAGATTCTTATTTAGTCTTTCCCTTAGAAATTGAGCTCATTTCTACTTTGGTTCAGTGAGAACTAACAAAGTGCTTATGATTGTTTAAATTTCAACTTGTTCATTTTTGGTAAATGGGATTTAATGTGCCAAGCTTATACTAAAAATGGGCTACTTTATTCTCTTAAATTAACCCTCTTTTTAATACATTTATAATTTAGTATTTTCTAAATTGGCTAAATGTTTAATTATGTTCAACTTTTACCTTAGTAAATTTTATATAAAGGGTCAAAATGTAATTTGAAAATGGATTGGAATGTTTTAAAATGGATTTCTCTTCATTAATTTAATCTTCCTTATTACCTTTATTTTTAAAAATTAGTCATTTTATTTTTAATTACTTAACTTTTGGATTTTAAAATTGAAAATGTCGATTATGTTCCTTTGCTTTATTTGTTACAAGGGCCCACTTTATTTCTTATAGCCACAGGATGATCATTCATAGGTCCCAATAGGCTAACCCATTAATAAAATATTCTTTGAGACTTAGTTGATTCTTCAAAATAGTACCTGAATCCACGTGACATATTTTCAAAACTTTATAGGACTTGAATAGTTAAAATTCACTGAAGAGCCACCAACTCTCTGAATCACAAAAATATTTCAACATGGAATGATCCCAATGAACCACTACCCTAGGAAACTCTATACACACAAAAATCATCTAGATTGATGGATAAGTGGGATGATACCATGTGTCATGATCCTAGTGACCCACTACCTTGGGTTACTCCATCTACAACAAAATCTTTCAGGAGAGTAGATAAGTAGGATGTTACCAAGTGGCATGATCCTAGTGACCTGCTACCCTGGGTAGTTTATGTATTCTCAAAACACATTAGAGCTTTAGGTGAAAAAGATGAAACCACATGGTGAAATCTTGCTTCACCATAACCAAAATAAAATTAGTTCATATCAATCACTAGTTGAGTAGTGAAAGAGTATGGAGTACCCACATGGCATGACCTTACCAATAGAAGTCACACTAGCAATGATGATGTCAGTAAAATAATATATTAAATTTTATGGATTGTATATCCATAAAAATTTTTAAAGGCCTAAAATATATAAATTTTAGGATATAAGAGGGGGAAACTGATTTAAGAGACCCTAAAGTCAAACTAGGGATAACTCATTTATTTAATTAGCCTCTAAATTGAATGCATAAGTCTATGTAAGACATGTTGGAATAGAAGTCTGAAGAAAATAAAAATGATAATCTACCACCAATGTTTCAATTTGATTACAATTATGCCACATAATTAAATGTAAAGCAGTAAGTTTGGTGTGAGTCATCACATGGTGTATGCATGGTAAAGAGCTGAGAAGGGACAATGAATATAAAAGAAAAATTTTAACCTTTAAATAGGTTTGGTCTCTAACTAAAAGGCCTAGGCATGCCTTCATATCTATAATATAATCAAGGCCCTTAACTAAATTTCCTTAAGCAATAATGAATACTTGTAACTACCCCATTAATGGTAAATGGAAAATTTAAGAATGAGCTGCATGAACTTAGAGGCCTATATAAGATTAATGACAGTGTTATAATAGGGTCTAGCTGATTTTAGTATATTGAGGCTATGCCCATTTACTTTCTAAATTTTATTGTGTTGTAGATTATTTTTCTAAGTCTTATTTTATTACAAGTAAAATCTATGAATGAATTATTATGGTGAATCCCATTGTGATTAATAAACTAGTATATCTTGATGATTTGGGTTCTGTGGAGCCTAGTGATCATTTCTTGTGCATCTTATGGTGGTTATATTTTATCCTTCTCCCAGTCAATGTTTCCCTTAGAATATCTCACCTTCCTTTATCTATAGTTATGCTAGGTTTAGCTCAGCTAAGGACTAGTTTTAGTGGATGTGCTTGATGAGACTATTTAGTTTTATCTTCATTACAACAAGATATTTCTTATTTTTATCTCTACCCATCTCTATTTTATTATTTGTTTTATGTCCTTGTTAGATTATGTATTTTAAGGTCTAGGTATAAATGAATTCAATCTATTATTCATTCTTATCTTGATTTCTCAATCTATGTCTGTTGCTGCATATGTATTGTTGAATCCACTCCTATGTGTAATGGACATGCTTTGAGTCAGTTGTATGTCATGGTAAAATTATTACATGTTGATTTCCTAGGTAAGCGCATTTGTAATGCAATGATTTGTTTAAAATGTTATAAAGAGGCCCTTTATATAGAATGGTAAAAATAATCCAACTAAGCTACCCTCTATACCAAAACTTGGTAAATAAGTCCTTAGGGAAGGCATTTTATTTTAATAATTCCCTCTTTTTAGGAGAGGTAGGGATTAACAACCCCTACTTATTTTTTCCATATCAAATCACCTCTCAACATGGTTGGTGCTATAAGGAGGGCATGAAAGACTATTATAGACTTTTATTTATTTTTATATATTTTCCTAGTAGTCTATTAGCCTTAGCTTAGATAACATAATTAACTATGAATATTATCATACCTTACCATGAATTGCCCAAGAACCCCCATAAATTCTATGCAAAGCATATCTATGATGGGGTCAAGACTATTGAGTAACATGTCCAAAATTTTAAAGAAGCCATTATCAAACGGTATATTCAACATGAGGATGTGGCTTGTTACCTATTCCCCCATTCATTGGATCAAACAACATATTATTGGTACCTTAGTATACTATAAGGATGCACCACTACTTGGGTCATATTTGGAAATTTTTTTCTCAACCATTTTAGTGTGCCCATGGACCCCTTTTTATTATTTTATTAGTTTTCCATGACATTTAAAGAACCTAATTATCCAATGGGTATGTTCAACCATAAGTTCCATTAGTTTTATAGGTATTTTAAGGATATCTTCTTTAAAAATTGAGTATGCAACCATAGAAGTTTACCTAGATGCTCTAGACCCTTTGACTACTATGTCATTAGAAGAAACCCAACTACCCTCCCATCTTTGTATTTGACCTAAAAAATTTATCTCATAATAAAACAACAATAAATTCCCTATGGCTATGGTGTTCATCCTTCTTATACATTGAGATAATCAAGGGTCTATCTCTAAATTAATTTAAGTTTCATGCATTCATATCAACCCATGAGTCATCAAGTGTTATACCATATAACACCTCAAGATGGTAGTCAATAAAATTTACCCAATGACTAGTTTGTACACTAAAATCAAGTATTGTATCAAACTTTTGGGAAAGTTAATATCTCAATGATAAATTCTAACTTGGCCAATTTTAATGCATATAATCATTTTAATTCTTGTTATAATAAAAATTAATTTTTTCTTCTTGTTAGTGATTTATCCTCTTTTGATGATGTTGCTAATTACATGACATTTATTAGTATAAATATCACTAGGAAGTACATAATCAAAGCTATGATAGGTTCATATTTTCATAGTTTGAACCATGTCAAGATGGAACTTGAAACTAAGCTAAAATAATCATGTTCACTAAGGGTGGCCCATTTTTAAAGCCTGGCCCATTATTCAAAGAAGGTATCATTTTTTATGATAATTATGATGAAGAATAAGTGGTGGTTGTAATAAATGACCTAGTGGATGAGGGTAAAATGGGTAAGGATATTCCTATCCAATAAGTCTCTTACACTCATCTAGAAGAAAAACTTGAGGAGCTGGACTAGTTGGATAAGAAGTCACACACTATGCATTTAAATCACTCTATTTCTATGACCCTACTCATGCATTTGAGGAGTTGGCCCAGGATGAAAAAAACTCTATGACAATGAATTTACATTGCACTTATCATTATAATAAGTCAAAATTGAAAAAATCCTAGACGAGCCAAATTGCATAGGCCAATAAGAAGAAAACCAAGAAGAAAGGGGTTGTCCCTTTAAGTAAAATGAGTTAGATGAGCTTAAAGTAGAATATATATCTCCTTAACTTATCCTTAATTTAAAATTTGAATTGAAATCATGTGTGTGTTATTCCAAATAGTAGAGATAGTCAAAGTAGGAATGAAAGATCAAGAACATTCAAACCCAAATGGAGAATTCTTATCTACACCTAAGTTAAAGGAAAACAAGGAACTCATGAGTTCCTTTGATGACACCATAACCATATGTGATTGGTTAATTCTAATATATTCCACATCCAAGGTAATATTTATGGTTAAGTTATACATATAAGATCATAAGCACAATGATCTAAATAAAGAAGTGAAGTCAATGGAGATACAAGATAAGAATAATTTAATTCATCCTAGCTCTCCACATACTTCAGCCACTGATGACAAATTTATAAGTTATCTAACATGGGAATAACCACTCCCATACCTCATTAGTAATACAAATTAATAATAATTTATGGTCAAATCATTTATTTTATTCCATGAGTAGCCAACAATCGATGTATCAATTTCTTGCAATCAAATAAATGCCTTTGTCAGGTTGAATACACACATCATTTTGGTATGTGTGGATATTCAATATTATTCCTTATCTAAATTCCAAGTGTAGGTATAGGTATTTCTCTTCAATTATCCCGCATTCTTTATTCAAGTTATATGTAAGCATAATGTTGAATGTTATGTTTTGATTTTGCTTAAATTGCATGAGTTAAACATTGACAAATCCTTATGGGATAGTGTATTATATTATAGAGGATGACATAGAAGAAAGTAACATTGTCCTTTTTCCTTAAAAAAATTGAAGAAATCAAGTGTCTAACTGATCCATGTGTTTAATTTAAAATCCTTGTAAATACCTTCTTATTTCTTTTTGCTTTGTTGTTTGATTTTTTTTGTTCTTTGTTTTAGTTTAGGTGTGATTTTATTGATTTCTACTTATTTTATTTGATTTTCAATGCTTGGTCTAGCTTCATGGTGTTTATTTTTTAGTTTAACCTACTAAATTAACCTAAGTGTTCCACTTCTTTTTCAATATTTGATAAATGAGCAGCTTGTATCTAAACAACACCAATGGCATTCCTATGCATTAATGTGGTAATACTTGTTTGAGTACTTACATAAAATACTATGTTTTCCTTATATTTTTATAAAGTAGAAGGGTAATGATTTTAAAAAAATAATATGAATGCAACAAGGCTTATTTTCCTATTTTAAAGATCATCAAATGCACATAGTACAAAATATGAAGCATAATACGAATCTTATTTTTTTAGGCTTTGATTTAGTTGACTATATAATTACCGATTATCCATCAAACCATGGCTTGGTCATCAAACCTATATAAATTAAAAAAAATACAAATATACTTTTAAAAATAATATGTAAAATATTAAATCTAAAAATTCTCCTTGAAAGGGTGTGCATAAAAACCTCCACCATAGGATTTATGTCTTGGTTGGCTGTGGAACAAGGCCTTAGAAAGGGATCAAATGTATCTCTATTATGGATATAAATTCCTAACTCACATTATAATAGTGCCCACACCATTTCCTCCCTCAACAAAATTGTAAAATACTTTGTCCTTTCAGTAATGGCCATAATTTAGACAAATATGATTTATTGTTGGTTCTTACAAATAACTAAATTAATCACATAAACTCACACACTGATGGTATTTAGGTAGAATTTTAGTTTAGTATGCTAGGTGTTGAAATAAAAACTCACACCTTTATGTTTTGATTTTTATTTTGAAGATGGATTGGATCTAATGTTTGTGTTTGAATAAGAACCAAAGATTATGTATTCTTGATATACTCAAGAGTATCTCGTAGGAAAGTCACCATTTATTGTTGCTTACACAACTGACCCCATTTTGAAATAAAGATGGGTGCCTTATTTTATTGTCTAATCTTTATCCCTTGGGATTTATTAGTTTTTTTCCTATTTGATCCCTTTATTGAATTTGTCCAAGTCTAAATATCTTGAGCTTTTTAAAATAACATTTAAAAAATTCTTGAAAAATCCAATTTTGGGGAAACTTTGACTTAGTTTATGTAAATTATCTAAATTTTTTAGATTCTTCTACAATCTTTACCTTAGAAACCTATCCCTTTTATTTTTTGGTTTAATGAGAATTCGATAAGTGCTTATAATTGTTTCAATTTCAATTTAGTTATTGTTGATAAATGGGCTTAATCTACCAAGGTTATTCTAAAAAGGGGATACTTTAATCCACTAAATTAACCCTATTTTTGATCCATTTTTTTTCAATATTCTCTAAATTGGATAAATGTTTGCTTATGTTACACTTTTTCCTTAGTCAATTTTATAGCAATGGTCAAACTCTACACTAAAATTGGATTTGAATTCATTTAAAATGGCTTTCTCTTCACTAAGTTTATCTGCCTTATTGATTTTATTTTGAAAACTTAGTCATTTTGATTTTAATTACTTATAAATTGGATTTTAAAATTGAAAATGTTGACTACGTTCCTTTTCCTTGCTTCTTGTATGTGCCCACTTTGTTTCCCAGAGCCACATAGTGATCTTTCATAGCTTGTGGCCACCACAACTCATTTGCAAAAGCTTCAATGGGACTTAAAAAATTATTCAAAAGGGATCCTAGATCCATGTGATATCATTTTTACATTATATGAGACTTGAGTAGTTAAAATTTTCCTGGGAACCTCTATCTCTCTAGATCTATGGGATCCTATCACGTGGCATGATCTTGATGATCTGCTACCCCAAGTGACTCCATACATAGCCAAACCCTCTAAGTGAATGGATAAGTGGGATGTTTCCATGTGGAATGATCCCAATGACCCATTACCCTAATTGACTTTTTACATAAAAAAATATTCTATATGAGTAGATAAGTATGATACTATCAAGTGGCATGATCCTAGAGGCTTACTTCCTCAGATAGTCCATGTAGTCTCATAACACATCATAAAATTAGGTGAATGGGATGACACCACATGGAAAATTCTTACTTAACCATGGAAACAAGATAATTAGTCCATATCAATCCCTATACAATTAGTGGAAGATCATATAACAACCACATGGCATGACCCTATTAATAGAAGACACACTAGCAACGACATCAACAAAACACTTGGTTAAATTTGAGGGATTATCTAATCATAAAAATTATTAAATATCAATAAGTGACATATTTTAAGATATTACAGGGAAAAAATAATTTAGGAAATCCTAAATTCAAGTTACATATGACTCATTAATTTAATCATCCTCTAAATTGAATGTAGAAGTCTATGTAGGACATGGTGGAATGGTAGTCCTAATAAAATACCAATGACAATCTACCACCAATATCTAAATCTTATTAAAACTAGCCAACAAGATTGAATGTAAATCAGTAAATATGACACGAGTCATCACATGGAATGTGCATGGTAAATAACCAAGAAGGGACAATGAATGTAAAAGACAAATTTGAGCATTTAAAGAGGCATGGCCTCTAATTATAAATCATGGGCACACATTCATATCTGATATATATTCATGACCCTCAACTACATCTCCTCAATAAAATTATTACTTGTAACTACCCCATCTGTGTGAAATGGAAAATTTGATGATGAACTCCATGAACTTAGAGGTCTATGTAAGATCAATGACTATGTTATAATAAGGGATGGTTGATTTTAGTATAGTGAGGCCATGTCCATCTAATTTAAGTAGTTTACTACTTTGTAGATTAGTTTTCTAAGTATTTTTGTATTTTAATTAAATTCTATGAATGAATGACTATGGTGAATCCAATTTTGATTAATCAATTAGTGTATCTTGATACTTTGAGTACTATGGATCTTGGTGATTATTTCCTACACATGTCTTATGGTGGTTATGTTTTATCTTTCTCCCAATCAAAATTTACCTTAGACACTTGCACCTTCATTTGGTTGTAGTTATGATATGTCTGACTCAACTAAGGAGTGGTTTCAATGGATGTGCTCAATTGGAGTATTTAGTGTTATCTTCATCATAATAAGCTCTTTCTTCTCTTTCTATGCCCTTCTCTCTTTTATTGTTTCTTTTGTCTTTGTTAGACTAGGTAGTTTAGAGATTAGGTATCAATGAATATAATATGTTTTTAATGATTATATTGATTTATCAGTCTATGTATATTACTATATATGCATTGTTTAATCCTCTTTTGTGTGTAATAGACATGTTTTGAATTAGCTGTGTGTCATGGTCAAATTATTATATGTTGATTTCCTAGGTAAACACATTCATAATGAAATTATTTGTATAAAATGTTCAAAATAGACACCTTGTATGGAATTATCATAATGAGCTAGCTGAGTTACCCTACATACTAAGACCTAGTAACCAAGACCTTGGGGAAGGCATTTTATTGAAATAAATTCCCCCTTTCAGGTGAGGTGGTGATCAACAACCCATGGTTATTTTTGGATGTGTCAAAATACCTCTTAACAATGGATATGGAATTTGATACTATGATACAACATATAGAACTTATAAATTCCTATTTTCATTGGTGTCATCATCTAAAACCTCTCACTCAACAAGTTCATATAGAAAAAAATTCTACTAGTATCCATATAATTTAATCTTTTAGGGGTTTACAATGTGTAAATCATAAGCTATATTAAAGGGTTGAGATGTCTAAATTATTTAAATAATATGAAATAATTAACCACTAATTTGTTATGGATCTTGACTTATTTATATTTTTAAATAATAATAATAAATATACATAATAGAGACTTATCTAGAAAGTGACTATTGTAGAAGATCTAGGTATTCAAAACTGGGTTCTAGACATTTTTGAGTGTCATCAACAGGGTCCTTGGGTCTAATTTAATAGTGGATAATAGTGATACACCTAGAAATTAGTGTCATACTATTTCAGTGTCCTAAAAATTATGTTAATGTCCTCTTTGTAGGATTGTTCCTATTTTTTAGGAGTACTTGCACCTGTGTTTCTCGGTTCTATTCCTATGTACACAAAATCTAGAACTCTATATTGTTCCTAAAATTTTTGATTTATGTGCAAACCTTAATCCTCCTTGTAAGTATGTCATGAGCTAAAAATGTGTGTTTGTTTGTAATATATGTTAGACATCCTCAACACCTCACTATGAAGAAAGTTTCCTACATACCAATACTCTAAGGAGGGATCAATCCCAATGTAGTTCTCCCACCTAGTGATTGGTGTAAGTTTAAGTGAATGATAGAATGGGAGTGGTCTTGAATGTCTTGAGTGTGTTTGAGATTGATAATATTTAAAACCTAGGATTAATGTAGATATATAATTAGGTAAGAATATGTATTAAGCAACTTAAATTTGGTCAATTAGTTTCTTATTTGGATAGGATTTTTCATTTATTTTCCATTAAGTGAATAGAATTCAGATAGTATTATATTTATAGAGATACCTAGCTTGTGTGGATGATAAAATTTGCTTAGGTTAACCTTAAGAGGGGAAAATATTTTAAATGTATCCATTTTTGAGAGATAGGGCAAGGAACACTAACACCAATTTGGGGACAATATCACTATGTTACTTTAGTGTCCTTAATGTGGCACTAATGTCTAGATGGAAAACTATTGGGCACACTATGTTGGGATCTAGGAATACTATCTTGGGATTGTGTTTAGGCTAACAAAAAATGTCTGTGGTCTACACAATGGCTAGAAAATTATGGTAAAGGATCCAGGATAGGTCTAGGGATAAAATAGGAATAGGGTAACTCAAGTGAAACTCTTATAATCTAATTACAACTTTTAGGTGATTACATTAAACCTCCCCCCATCATCGCTTTATGCTAGTAATGTAGAAAACTGAAATGACTAGTATAAAACAAAAAAGAAATGCACCTAAACTTACCTTGAAGTGAACCTCATGTAGATGAGTTTGAGTATGTGAATCTGGGTCTATGTATGTGAAACATGATCCAAATTAATGTCCTAAAATAAAACATACAAAAATTAGTTCTTACTTAAGAGATGATCAAAATCAAAAGACTATGCCGAAATAATGTAATTGAGTAAAGTTGATTAAAGAGAGAGTAAATAAATGAATATACCTCATTAGGTATGCAACCAACTGCATGAACTTATATATACTATATGTGTGTGAGTGTAAATAATGATCATATCATTGAATAGTTTAGATTAAGTTTATAGATTTCTCAATTCTCATATGGCTATCTCAAAAACTCAATCTAGATTTGACTCCATCATTTCCCACCCTTTCTTGGTGGATCTTAATTTATGAATAGCTTCAATAAGACTGTAAGTGTGTCTAACCCTCTCATTTAGGTGGATAAAAAATTGAATTAGGCTATGACTCCATCATTTACCACCTATGTGAAGTACATGCATCTATGATTGAAGTACACAAAGTGTTGAATGTATTTAACTGAGCAAATCTAATTGTGTATGTCATCTGTTTGACCAATTGGGTATATTAGGTGACTCTAGGCCACTCAAGCAAGCTAACCATTTTAGATGGAGTAGGGCATACATTTTTTGACAAATTAGAATGTGATAGCAAGTGTTTATAGTGTAGAGAATGACATGGATAGAGGTCTAATAGTCTTGTATTTATAGTAATATGTAGCTTTTGTAGATAATAAAATATGCTTAGGCTAACCTAACGAGGGGCATATGTTCAAAATTATATCCATTTGAAAGAGTTAGGTCAAGGGACACTAGTTACAAGTTGGGGACACTAGCACCATGTGTCTCTAGTGTCCTTAATGTGGTGCTAATGTCTAATTGGTAGGTTGTTGGGCATAATGGGTTAGGATCTGGGAATGTAGTTTTGGGACTATGTTTGAGTTGACTAGAGATGTTTTTGGTCATGCACAATAGATGGAAAAGTGTGATAAAATATTTAGGATAGGTCTATATCTAATCTAGGAATATGTTGTCTCAAACAACACTCTTAGCATCTAAATACCACTTGTAAATGATTACATTTTCCTCCTTTATGTTATAAATGTAGTAAAGTGAATGAATTGTATAAATAAAAAGAAGTGTACTTAGACTTACCTAGGAGTGAAAATCATGTAGTTGAGTCTAAGTATGTAAATATGGGTCTTTGTATGTGAAACATGATCTAAATCAATGACCTATGATGAAACATGCAAAAATCAATCCTTACTTAAGAGATTATCAAAAGCAAAAGACTATGTTGAATAAAGTAATTGAGTAAAGATAAGTAAAGAGAGAGGAAATTAATGAATACACCTCATCAGATACATGAACCAATACATGAACCTTGTGATAACCTATGTGTCTGAGTGTACATAGTGATTAGATCATTGAATAACATCGATTGAGCTGATAACTTACTCAATTCTCATATGGGTAGCTCAATAAATCAAACTAGTTTTGACTACATCATTGCCCACCCCTTCTTGATGGATCATTAATGATGAATATCTTAGATAAGATTATAAGTGTGCCTAACCCTCTCATGTTGATGGCTTAAGACTCAAGTAGGTCATAACTCCATCAGTTCCCACTCATGTTAATTTGATGCATCTAAAGCTAAACTATGCAAAGTGATGAAATTATCTAACTAGGTATATCTAATTGTTTATGTTAGATCCATGACCATTGGGGTACATTAGGTAGCTCTAGGCCAATCAAAAATTCTAACCACTATAGATGGAGTAAGTCATGAAATTGGTGACGACCTAGAATATGATAATAAGTGTATATAATGTAGATAATGACATGAAGATTTCCATTCCACCTGATCAACATGTGTGTAACTAAGTATATGGAAACTATGTGTTCCACACATGCCCCCAATGTGATATTTGAGTTTATTGATTCTAAATTTAGTATGTAATAACTAAATCTATCTATCTAAACTGAATGTGGGATTGATCATGTTGTGCATGATGCCCCCAAAATTAATCAAGTGGTATTAATTTGAGTTGAAATGAGTGTATTTGAGCAAAATTTAAACATAATAATCAAACTTTTTTACTATACCTATGTAACTTTGGATTATACCTAGTGTACTGGTCTACCTAATCTAGACTACCCTAAATTTGGGGATAATATAAAGTAGTTTCATGTAGTGGAATATAGTTCCTTATGGCATTAGGTTCCCATTATGGGCACTGATTTCTATCTAGTCTAAAATATAAGTGACTAAACTACTTTCTAAGCCACTATTTTTTCTTATTTCTAACCCATGTCTGATTTCTAAAACTAGGCTTGTGTGTTAAAAATAATCTATGAAAAGCAATGTAAGAGCTTGATCTTTGTGAAAAAACCTTGTGAATGTCCCCTCTATTGAGGGTAGTTTTGGAACATGTGTAATAATTATTCTCAAAATAAGTATCTCTACAAAATGTGTTAGTTGAATCATATATATGATAACTTCATGATATTCTAATATAATGTGCAAACATAACATTGGACTGTAAAATTATTTGAGCATAAGTAGGTAATTTAAGATTTATGTTGTAATCTAGAATTACAAAAGGGTATCAAGTTATATTTAATCACCTAAAAGTGGTAATTGAATGCTAAGAGTGTCACTTGAGTTACCCTATTCCTAACTTAGCCTTAGACCTATCTGAAATCCTTAGACACACTTTTCTAATCATTCAACACACCACACTCACTTATTATCAGTCAAAATACAGCCCTAGAACTATCTTCTTAGATCCCAACTTGACTTTCTTAGTAGTTTAACAAGTGGAAATTAGCACCACATTTGGGACACTAAAACAACATGGTTCTAATGTCCCCAAATAGGTGCTACTATCCTTATCCTTAAATCTTCCCAATGGATAATTTTTCAAATGTGTACCCCTCTTAATGTTGGCTTAATGACATTTTATTATCCACATAACTTACATAACCCTATACTGGACTGATGATAAGGTTACCTTGCATGGAATTACGGTGAATCTCACTGAGGAATTCATAGTGGAGGTGAGGGGGCTTCCAATGGAGGGAATTAAATTTTCAAAGCAGACAAGCATTTCCAATGAGGCTTTTTGCAAATTCCCTAAAACAGATGCTGAGGAGCAGTAGCTGGAAAAAAGTGGAGATTTTTTTGAACTGGAGCAGATTAAGGGCATTTGGAGGGACGTCTTATGCTGTATCCACGAGTACTTCATACTTGATGGAAGAAGGAAAAGAGTCCACAAATTTCACTTTGTATTTCTCAATCACTTCAGACACAAAGTAAGAATCTCCTTTCCTTTTTATCTGCATTTTTCCTTACTCCAAAGTCTGTTCGCTCATAAGAAAAAGGATTCTCATCCCATCCTGCATGAGGGGTTAATTCTTATAATTTAAGGGCATTGCAAGAATAAGGCCATTGTAAAGAATCCTTATTCGGGAAAATATAAGGACTTATGGAGTAATAAGAAATAAATAGTAAAAGGGAATGAAAAAGCTAAATTCAAACTCCCAAGCTTCAATAACCAGACTGCTGATGAGGAAACAGAGTGGGAAAGTTCTGAAAACACTGGGGAGGAGAGTCTGGAGGAAGAAGGAGGAACAAAAAGTGGGCATTCAAATTCCAGTGAGGAAGAAGAAGTGCAAGATAAGAATGAGAAAGGAGTCACTATAGAGGAAAAGTCTGAAAACAACAACCATGAGTCTGAGGAAAACCAGCAAGTGTTTGAGGAAATTGATAAAGATCTAGATGATCCTGCTGTGGACCCTGATCTAATTAATGAAAAGGAAAATCTAGTTAAGGTTGCTAACCAAATATTGGAAATGGGAGCTCAAGTAAAGGAAGTAACAAAAAAGTTAGCCCTGCTGAAACAAAGGAACAAAAATGAAGGGAAACGGAGGACTATATTGAAGAAGTTGGAAGCAGTCCTAAAAAGAACACAAATGATTGGAGTGACAAAAGGCAGAATAATGAACCTACTAGACTAGACAAGTGCAAAGCTGATGCTACTCTACAATTCGATCTATGGACGTATAAGGAGATAATGGAAATCAATAAGAAAATGGTAACAATGGATGGGAAACAAGAGGTAGTTTGGAACAAAATCAATAACATGGAAAAGTAGTTGAGGGATATTCCCATAAAAATCAAAGATTATGAGAACAACCTAAGGGAACTCATAAAGGAAAGTAGATTAAAGATGGAGGAGGTAACCTCTATCATTTGTGCTGCTACTGTTAACATTGGAAAAAGAGCAAATGAGGAAATCAAAACTTTGGAGGGGCCTAGCAAGAGAACTAGACAAAGCTCAAGAAAGAAAGCAATGCAAGAGGGACCTACAAAGGTGACTGCTGCCATCCAGGACACATTTTCGAAAGGTAAGGAAGCAGTGAAGATGATATTGGAACTAGAAGAATAGTTCATGGTTCTTTTAGTTGGTTCTGCTAGTTGGTTGTGTTTTCTGGTCTTGGTACCTAGTTTTTTGAACTTTTACTATGGAGTTCCCAGGTCTCTGTAAAACCTGGGGTCTATCTTTGGTTGTTTGTTTGTTAGTTTTAGGTCTTTTTTTCTTGGTTTTGTTACTTTGGTGAAGAACGCTTAAGGCTTGCTTATGGATGTTAATGTTTTATCTTTCTCCTTTTGTTCAGGGTTTTGGGGTCCCTTTCAGAATTTGTTTTTACCATAATCTAAAACTTACATAACCCTATAAATACAAGTTTTATTGACCTCTATTGACTAGATGGAAAACAGATGCAAAATCACATTCAAACCAAAGATAAGTTGAGAAAAATTAAGGTATCTTATGCATACTACCATATGCAATAGCCCTAATCCTATTTTTCATACATTTTAAATATTAATCACATTCAAGGCATCTAATTACACTCTCATTCTATTATTCACTTTCACTTACATCAAGCACTAGGTGGGAGAATGACATCATGCTTGATCCCTCTTTGGAGTATTGGTATGTAGGCAAATCTCTTCACAATAGGGTGTTCAAGATGTCTATCATATCCTAAAAATGAAAACATAATTATTTCTCATGACATACTTTCAAGGAATATTATGGTTTAAACATTAAATTAAGTTTTATAGGAATAACACGGAGCTTTAGGTTTCATGTATGTAGGAATAAGACCTAAAAACATAGGCGCAAGTGCTCCCAAAAACATATGAACAATATCACAAAGGGGACACTACCACGACTAGGAAGACACTACAAAAAAATGGTGTTATTGTCCATATTAGGCACTACTATCTAGTGAGTAGACAAACACCAAAATTTTATTGATGACATGTATAATTGTCCAAAACCTAGTTTTTAGAATCCATATCAGCTATAACAATCCCTTTTTAGATAAGTGTATACATATGGCTATTTATTACTATTTTAAAAAATTAAAAAATTAAAAATACTATAACAAATCAATACTTAATTATTGCAATTTATTTAATTGATATATATATCTCATCCCTTTAATCTGAACATAGGTTTTACATAGTTGAAACCCTAAAAATTTAAATCATTTGGTGAACCTGACCTACTTTGAATATTGATTCAAAACCTAGTTTGCATTAATTACAATTTTTGTACAATAATTTAGGGCTGCATACTTCTAATTTTTTGATTTTTTTAGACAACTTAGCTTATTAAATTAATTTCATATTAGTGTTTCAATTTATTTGAATATAATTTAATTTGTTGCAAAGAAATACTAGATTCAAATAACCCTAACCCTAAACACACATAGGTTTTGGATCCTTTTCTATATATAATCAGATTTAATATTCATAAATCTCATAATTTAGATAATCATGATCATAATCATATAATAAATTGATTATTTTTTATTTCAAAGTTTAATACTTTCCTTTGCATGCCTATTCCCTTTAATTCAAAATGAATTCAACAAAAAAAACATGTGTAGATGATGATTTATATCAATTGAAATATATTCCATATCTCATAACATGTTATCTTTATTCTATGTGTAATTACATTAACAAATAAACCTATATACACATAGAATATTTAACACATAATCTAAATACTATGTTTCAACCTTTAATGCCATATCTTATGCATAGGAAAGAATTTCCTTCTCTTCCTCATCTCCATAAGGGTGATAGATAATTTACATTAATTAGGTCAATGCCACCATTCCTCCATGAGAATAAGTATCCTATAACACTATAATTAATCCCCCTACTCAACTTATTCACACCTTTTCCCTACAGGGTGTGTGCTTACATGTTCAAACAAAAATAACTAGGGTTTCCACATGTGAAACTCTATGTGATAAAATTATCAATATGAAAAAGATAATTACATGTTTACAAATCAAAATCAACTACTATATGAAAATATTAAAACATTGGAAAATCAATTTAAAGGACAAAGTCCTCTAGGTAACAACAATGTAAATCATGTTTGTACATCTTCAACTAGTCAATTTATGGAAAACAATGTTATATTTCATAAAAAAATTCAAAAAAAAGTACATCTACAACTATTTTTTAAAAAAAAAATCAAAGGTCAAATAAGAGTTCAAGTGAGACACTAAGATAAATGATTAAAGCTAAGTTGATCAACCTACCTCCTCTACACCCAGTGAGGTGATCTAAATATTTTTTTGCATATCATATAATGTATGGACTCCACACCAATTCATGTTTAACATTGAAAAGGAAAATACAATAGATCATGAATACAGATGACTCACATAGTAACACTTATCTAAACAACACACATTGGCACATTTACCAATTCAAAAAGGGTCAAATTTAGAAATAGTACAAAAATGGTTATTAAGGCATAACTCAAAATAAAAAAGGTCATAAAATCAAATCATAGAAAGAAATGATATAATAAGCATAGATAAATCAAGAAAATCTACCTCTCTATAATGAGGCTAAACATTCAAGATGGGATGGGTTTGGTGAAAATTATCTACAACAGTATGATTATCTTGGTCAAGGTTAGGGTAAATAGGCCTAAGGCATCACTTATCCTATTCTATTAGTTAATAGCATTGGTCAACTGGGTTTAGGATTCATTGAACAGCCTGAGGCACATTAGTCACCTATATTGTTTATCAAGGCAAAACATCTAGATACATAGGTCCTATGGGGAGTACATAATCAAAATACCCCCACCCCTCCAAAGGGATTCGCATGGAAACCTCATTCCCCAAACATCCCATGTTAAATAATAGTTAAACATATTTATCATGAGCCTCTTACACATAAAATTGATGATATAGATATAAGAGCTATCATAATTGCCATTAGTTACAATCAGTTAATTGGTCCTACCTTATATTTAAATACATTTGTCAATATTTATATAAATTGGGATAAGTTTAAAAAAATTGGTTGCTTCCAATCTCTTAGTAAAAACCCTCTCTAGAGATGATTTAGATTTTTATAATCAACTCAAGTATCATTATATCCCTAGTTTAGAATATCTCATTAAGAATCTAGTACAAGAGTTTGAAACCAGTGACCTCCCTAAGAATACCTTGGATCATTTTATCAATTTCTAGAAACTTGATGAGCATTACATATATCTCACTATATCTCATATAATCTATCCCAAAGTGTTTCTTCTTGGTTATATATTTCATTAAATTTAATAGTTAATGTCTCATCTAAGTAGGAAACAAGTGAAATTGTCTTTTATTTATATGTGATAAATTGTTGATTCTCTATCTTGTTATTTGTGTCTAACTTAGATAAAATGAGCATAATTTTGCATAAAAAATACATCCCTATGTAATTATCTATTATGACATGGAATTTCAACCTTATGGGGGAGTTATTTAGGATCCTTCACTCCCATTAACAATATGGGAACACGCTCAAGATGTGGGTTTCCTTTAGTGAAGTTAAACCTTTAGAGAAGGGTGGTTTTTTCTTGATTGATCACCTATACTAATGATTACACTAAGAAAAGGGATAGAAAGGGGGAAATGGATCCTAATAAATTTAACTATGTGATTTACCTAATAAAAAAGGGATACTTCCATAAGCTTTAATCCACACTAGATCACCACTAGATAATGCTAGCTCACACAACCTCAAAGTCAAACTAACTACATAAGTATTTCATAGATTAGGTTCAGAAAGCAATGAATGTAAACATAGAGGAGTTCTAAGACTTACTCGGGGATTATATTAATGGTATAAAGGACATTGATCCAAACCTATAGACATCTTGAAAACACCCTAAAATAGGTAAAAAAGGAGGACAATGGATAAGGAAGATTCTCCTTCACACAATGTTATTATGCACAACTTACTCAACATAGATCCAATAAAAGAGATAGGTAAAAAAAAGTATTTATTAATTTAAGAGGTATTTATTACAAATTATTGACAAGGTTTAGCCTCGTCAAAATGAGCATATGCTGAAATATCTCAAAGAGTCCCTTGATACTCCCAAAAATGAACATCCTTACGAATGGGAAAGAATGGGTGATATATAGAAAAGGGGAAGAGAGAAGAGAGGGAGAATATTAACAAATAAAAATCAATGAGATGCCACCACCTTTTAATTAATGTTACACCATATTTTGATCAAATTAGGGTTAACCTTCATCAACAAGCTAACTTGTATTTTTCCTAATAGCCTTTAAGCCTTTTCTCATTGAATGAGAGATCTAGTAGAATACAAGGGTATATTTTTTAGATTATGGGTCATGACCCTTTCAAGGAAGAAATATCCTTAAGATATAAATAACATTGAATGCTCTAACTACATTTTTAACCACCATATTTCTTTACTTTAATATTCCATGCCACCTTCCACTTGGCTTTCTTGTGAAGACAAAATCTTCATATATTGAATCTAATAGATCCATGCCATGTCTTATTTGAGTGATAATAAGTACCTATTTTTTCAAAGCTATATCTTTGTCTAAAGATGAGACACTTCAAATTTTCCCCTACTCTAACCTAAACATAGGTATTTACTAATATTGAAAACCAATATAATTTATTGGTTTTCATATAGCTATAATATCAGTTAAAAATCTACAAGCTATATATTCTTATCTCAACAACTACCTAATCCATATTTAATCTCTATATTAGGCCTTAAAATACTTATTTTTACATCTAAGCATTTATGTCAACCAAGAACTCATTATTTACATAGATCTTTAAATATCAATGATTATGGTCATGAAACAATAATACAACCATATAAAATAGGCCTCATAAGTTATAGATCTTTGAACCAGATGTTAAGACTGTGATTTAATGGAGATGGAGCTTTATCGTTCACCATTCTAATTATATTACTATGTCTCCTTCTTAATAGTGACTGATTGATATTTAATGGTTACATATTCCATTTAAAATATTTCTTTGGTTTGACCTATAGTCATATTAGTTCTCCATTGAAGTCCCTTAGATTTTGAATTTTAATTTAGTCATCAATCTTGATCTGGGCCTTCTCAGATTTTGCTAATTTTTAGCTTCACATTTGTTCTTCAGGATCCTACTAACTCTTTGATTTCTCACTTGCCATCAATATCCATTTGTATGAATGAACACAAGCCATAGATCTTATACTAGTCTAATATGGTTGTGACACTTGTTAGCATCTCATTTATCTTTGAGATTCACTAAATTATTGACCCATTGCTCATAATTGATCTAATTTATATGATGGATCACACACCATCAATCATCTTAAGCATGCTAGCCTTATCAGTTAATGTGCACCATTATATCTTTAATTAGGTACCTAAGAGATTACCACTTGTTAGTTGTGTGTTCATGCTAACCTTTTGATTTTATGCTCACTATTGATTTTTGATGCATGATCAAACATGCACCATTAGATCTTCAGGACCCATTGACATCTATTAGATCATCACTTAATGTTAGATTTGATCTTAGCTCTTGATATCTAGACACTCATCATTTGTGAATTCATCCTTAGAACTTTTGAATTTAAATGTCTATTTGTCATAGCTTTAACTTGACATCCCTATGCATGTTCCATTCTATATGTCTAAATTTGAATATTTATATCTTGAGATAGACAACTCATCAAGATATGAAATTTGTAGAGGATGATCCAGGCATGAGGAACTTCATGTCCATGTAATGATCTAAAAGGCATTCTAAGAATACTTATAAAATGTATAAGCAATCCGACCACTCTATTTCTTCATGATGTGATGATGATGGTCTGGCTCTTCTATGATTATACAATAACTTTCAAGGCTCAAAATGAGTTTTTAAGACTTATGAAACTTTATTTATGTTCATGAAGATCATGATCACTATGATAACCTATTATATCTTCTTCCCTTGAGGCTTTAGACCTATTTCAGGACTTATTTCTCAAAGATCAACAAATTACACTTTAAGCTTGCTTAAAGTTTTTCAAAAGCTTTATAAGTAATATGAGATATTTGGACCACTCATTCCATCCAAAACTATGATCAGCTCACCAACCTAGGTAGAACCTTTGTATGTGAGCCAAAATTGGCCAACATATTTGGTGACTCTTAGGGAAGCATGCCTACTATGATTTAGAACCCAAAATTATTTCCTTGTTTGATCCATTATGCATGGATTCATAAGTCTCTACTTTTAGCTAACATGAAATGATATAAGGATACCCCTATAGATAAATTATCTTGAAACAACAAGGAAAAAATAAACAAAATAAACAAAGTTCCCAAGGCACTTACTAAAGGGAAACAATAGGAATGGAAGAAAATATGCACAAGAAACTTAGAGGAAAGAATAGAATCTACCTATCCTAAACTAACCAATCAGAATGGAACCTATACAAAACATTGATTGGTTGTATAAAATATTTGCCTTTTATTACTAATCTAATATGTTTTACATTCTTGAGGGCATCTGACCAAAGATGGATAAGGAGTGGATATTTAACATATTGGTGATATACTTCTCCAAGAATAAAAACAAAGAAAAACTTACCTACCCAATCTAATTTATTGTACATATGAGCATCTTAGAGTGGATAGGCAAGCTGATTTGGCTCTTTTTTATTCTCAACTTTGTGCTCTAAAATAAGCACAACAAGTGATGGTTCCTCCTTGTCATCATCCAACCAAGCTAGGTATCTAATATGACCCTATTGTCAATATAAACATTTAGTAATAAGGTTTTACCTCACTCCTATACTTTTTTACTCCATCATTATGCTCCTTAGGCATAATTAGATCATAATCTATTTGGAGAGAAACATATCCTACTCCCAACATCTAAAAAAATTCCTCCAAATTAATTTCACTTTATGGTGTATGAAAGTTGATCTTGAGTTGATTATGATCTTCTCCTTGAATCACATCTTCATATTGAAAAACAATTTCACCCTCAAGGTCCTCCTCCATCACATAAAGTGGTAGCTTATCAGAATGCATCACTTGAGAACTCAAGATGTCTTCTTCATCAACCTAACATAATATTTCATCTTGTTCTTAAATAAAAAATGAGGGTTGATTTGACCATCCAAGGTCTAAAAAGACATATTTTTCTTTCTCAAGGTCTGATTCATGATCCTCTTTTTCATCTATGTAGAATAGATATTTAATAGTCCATTCATGGTCTACTTTATCTTCAACTTGAGGATTTTCTTCATCAAGATCTTGTTCATTAATGTCAAAGCCATGCTAAGAAAGATGATCCAAACCTAATTCCTCCCCTTATAAATGAAGCGGGATACCTATCATGATCTCATCATAGACACTTGCATTGTCCTCTTTAGGTTCACCTATGACTGGAAGATCATCCTCTATCCTTTGTACAATAGGTTGTTTCTCTAAAAAGGAAGATGGTGGGAGGGTGAATAATTTAACCTTGATTGTAGCTTATGAGAGTGTCATTCTAGCTATGGAATTTGAATGGTCTCTTAGGTGGATCTTTAACTAGTGTTTGGGATTCTTTAACTATCACCTCTTACTTTTATGAACCTTTCTGAATTGAATTTCATGAGGGGAATGTGTAGGAAATAACTACCTCTTAATTTTTAGTCTCTTCCTCTTTCCTTATTTTTATCTCTAACTCTTTGATTTTCTTGTCTATATTATTTTGGAATAACTTCTCTTACAGGTGGTTCAGGGATTCATGAAGATAAGGATCATAAGAGGGTTGGTATGAAGTATAAGAGGACTCTTGATGAAGATAAGTGGGATCTTGGATCTCAATAATAGGTTTATCTATAATATTTTCCTTATTTATTTGAAATCTCTCTTGGATTTAATCCTATTAATGGAGGGTTTAAGGAACACATGAAAGACTTGGGATATTTTGAATGGACTCTTGGGGAAGAATGGGTGGCCTATATGAGGGGTGATGTGCTACATGTGAAGACACATAAGGTTGATGGAGTTGAACCTAATATTATTCAAGGATTTTTAGATTATCTTTATGTATTTTAATGTAATCACTTACATTAATCATCTCACTTGAAAGGTTTTTCCAATTTGATCTCTCAATAGGTGCCCATTCTTCCTTCATTAACTGTAATGCATCTCTTATGACATTAATAATATTATTAGGTATATATTGACCATATCTCCTCTATTTATTAAGGTCTATTATGTACTTTTCATATCCTAAGAGTATTTTCCTCTAACATGAAATATATTGGTCTGAGGAGTAACTAGGGAAATTTTGAGTCTGAGAATGTTGATGCACTAAATCTTGAGAACCACTTGGGGTGAATCCATACACATTAATATTATGATATAAAGTATGATAACATAGAGAGTAAGCTTATTGATCAAAAGAGTGATGATACATACTATATTATGGTGATTAGGCACTTGGGTTACTTAAACTAGCTGATAGATGTTTGGAGTCACCATTGATGTTTGAACACTTACCTCCAAAGGTTGATTGCACTAAAATGCAACACCAAAAACCTTTTAGTGAGATGCATAATGTAGTAAGTCCCATTGGGTATGCCAAAAATTTTTGTGACATGGAATTGAACCTTTGTGGGGTTGTTATTTAAGCTCCTCCACTCCCAGTCACAATAAGGGAACAACCTCAGGATGTGGGTTTCCTATGGTGAAGCTGAACCTCTAGAGAAGGCTGACTTCCTCTTGGTGGATCACCTATACTAATGCTTTCACTAAGAAAATGGGTAGAAAGGGGGAAAAGGATCCTAATAAATTTAATTAGGTGATTCAAAAAATAAAAATGGGAAGCTCACATAATATTGAACCCATAATAGATCAACACCAGATAATGATAGCTCACATAACCTCAAAATTAAGACAAATGCATAAGTATTTCATAGACTAGGTTCAGTAAGAAATGAATGTCATCAAATAAAATTTCTAAGACTCACTTATGGCTTACATTAATGGTAGAAAGAACACTGATCTAAACCTAAAAACAACTTTAAAATAACCTAAAGGAGTTCAAAAAGGAGGACAATGGATGAAGAAGATTCTCCTTCACACAACTCCATCATTCACAACTTACTCAACAAAGATACAAGGAGAGAGATAGGTAAATAAAGTCTTTATTTCTTTAATAGGTAGTTATTACAAATTACTGATAGCTTTTAGCCTTATCAAAATGAATATATATTTCAATATCTCAAAAAGTCTCTTGATACTCCAAAAAATGAAAATCCTTACAAATGGAAAAGAATGGGTGATATATAGAAAAGGGTAAGAGAGAAGAGAGGGAACACATTAACCAAGAATAATCAATGAGCTTCCACCACCTTTCAATTAATTTCCCACCATATTTTGATTGAATTAGGGTTAACTCTTCATCAATAATCTAACCTACATTTGTCTTAATAGCCTTCGAGCTTTATCTCATTGGCTGAGATATCCAATAGAATATAAGGGTCTATTTTGTAGATGATGAGTCATGATCCTTTCAAAGAAGAAAGATCCTTAATATTTGAATAACATTTAATGCTCTAACTACTTCTATAACCACCAAATATTTTTAATTTAATCTTCCACACCACCTTCCACTTGGGCTTATTATGAAGAAAAAATATTCATATCTTGAATTTGATAGAGCCACGCCATGTTTTCTTTGAGCAGTGGTAAGTAATTTTTTTATTGAAGATATAGCTTTGTCTAAAGATGAGGCACTTCAAACCAACCCCTAATCTAACCTAAACATAGGTACTTAATAAGATTGAAAACCAATATAATTTATTTGTTTTCATATAGATATAATATTGATGAAAAACCTATAGGTTGTATAGTCATATCTCAACAACTAGCTATTCCATATTTAATCTCTATATTAGACCCTAAAAGACCTATTTTTATCTCTAAGCATTTATGGCAATGGAGAACTCATTGTTTACATATATATTATTTAAAAATAAATGATCATGGTCAAAAAATAATTATACAACCCTAGAAAATGGACCCTATAAGTTATAGATGTTTGAATTAGAGGTCAAGACAATGCTTTAATGGTGATGGAGATTCATCATTAACCATCCTAACTGTATGACTATGTCTCATGCTTAGTGAAACTTGATTGAGATTTAATGGTGATAAATTCCATATAAAACATTAATCTAGTTCAACCTATGGTTTCATTTGTTTTCTATTTATGTCCCTTACCTTTTAAATTTTAATTTCAGCCATCGATCTCGATCTAGGCCTTCTCAGATTGTGCCAATTATCAGCTTCACATTTATTCTACAAGATCCTACTAAATCTTTGACCTCTTGTTCATCATCAATATCAATTTTTAAGAATGAGCATGAGACATAGATCTTATACTAGTATAATGTGTTTGAGACACTTGGAAGCTTCTCATTTGTCTTTGAGATTAATTAACTTGTTGACTTATTGCTCATCGTTGAACTACTTTGTATAAAGTATCATGCATCATCGATCAACTTGGTCTCACTAGAATTGAAAGTCAATGTGCACTATTAGATATTTTCTTAGGTACCTAATATCTTTCCACTTGTTAGTTACATGTTTATTTAGACTTTTTGACTTGATGCTCATCATTGATTTCCAATGCATGATTAAATGTACACCATTGGATCTTCAAGAACCACTAACATCTATCAGATTAATTCTCACCATTAGATTTAATCTTAGCTCCTAAGATTTGGACACTTTTCACTTATTCATTCATCTTTACAACTTTTGAATTTTAATGGATATTTTACATAGCTTTAACTTGGCATCCCCACACACGTTCCACTATGCAAGTCTAACTTTGAAGCTCTATATCTTGAGATTGACAAATCATCAATATATGAAATTTATAGAGGATGATTTAGGCATGATTAAATTCATATAAATGAAATATTTTGGCTTTGATAAGCCTTTAAAGCATACTTATAAAATGCATAACAAAATTGACTAGTCTATTTCTTCATGATGTGTTGATAATGGTCTAGCTCTTCTATGATTGTGCAAGAACTTTCAAGGCTAAAAATTATTTTTGAAGACCTATGAAACCTAATTTATGTCCATGAATATCATGATCACTATGAAAACCTATTTTATATTCTTCCCTTATAACACTAGACCTATTTCAAGACTTATTTCTCAAAGATCAACACATTGCACTTTAAGCTTGTTTAAAGCATTTCAAAATCTTTCCAAGAAATATATGATATATTTGGACCACTAATTCCATATATAACTCTACTCAAATAACTAATCTAGGTAGAATCTTTGTATGTGGGCTAAAATTGGCCAACATCTTTGGTGACTCATAGAGAAGCATGCCTATTATGATTGAGAACCCATACTAGTTGCCTTATCTAATTCATTGGGCATGGAGTCATAAGTCTCTACTCTCAGCTGATATGAAATGATACAATGTTGCCCCTCTAGATAAATCCTCTTGAAACAAAAATGAAAAAAATAAACAAAGTGCCCAAGGTACTTATTGAAGGGAAAAATTAGAATTGAAATAAAATATACACAAGGAATTTATAAGAAAGCATAAAATCTACATACCCTAAACTAACCAATTAGAATGGAACCTATACAAAACCATTGACTAGTTGTATAAAATTACTTCCCTTTCTTACTAATCTAATATGCTTTACATGCTTAAGGTTAGCCAACCAAACATGGAGGAGTGTATATTTAACATATTGGTGATATACTTCTCTAAGAATAAGAACAAAGACAAACTTACCTACCTAATCTAATTGATTGGACATAAAACATCTTGGAGTGGATAGGCAAGACGATCTACCTCTTTTTGATGCTCAATTTTGTGGTCTAGATTAAGAACAAAAAGTGATGTATCTTCTTTGTCATCTTCCAACTTAGCTAGGTACCTAATAAGACATCTTCTTGTTAATATAAATATAGAGAAATCAGGTTTTACCTCACTCCAAGAATTTGTTGTTCCATCATTATGCTCTTCAGGCATAATTAGATCATACTCTCTTTAGAGAGGAACATAGCCTATTCCCAAAATCTCAAACAAGTACTCCAACTCCTTCTCACTTGCTGGTATATGCAAGATGATCTTGAGATGATTAATATATTTTTCTTGAAGAACATTCTCATAATAAAATCTGCATTCACCCTCAAGTTCCTCCTCCATCACACAAAGTGGTAGCTTATCAAACCACATCACATGATAACTTGAGATCTCTTCTTCATCAACCTCACTCAATATTTCATCTTGATATTCAATAGAAAATGAGGGTTTATTTGACCATCAAAGGTCCAAAAATACACATTTATCTTACTCAAGGTTTGATTCATGATCATCTTCTTCCTCTATGTACTTTAAGTACTTCAAGGTTTGATTGAATGGACCTTACGTAGTCCATTCAAGGTCTATGTTATCTTCAAATTGAGGATTATCCTCTTCAAGATCCAGTTCATTAGTGTCAAATCTATGCCAAGAAGGATAGTCCAAACTTTATTCTTCTCCTTGTAAATGAAGTGGGATAGCTATCATAATCTCCCCATCATAAACACTTGCATTGTCCTCTTCAGGTTCACCTATGACTACAAGCTCCTCCTCTATCCTTTGTAGAACATGTTTTTTCTCCAAGAGGGAGATGGTGGGAGGGTGAATAAGTTCACATTGATTATAACTTATGAGAGTGTCCTTCTATATAGGGACTTTGAATGGTCTCTTAGTTGGCTCTTGAACTAGGTCTTGGGTTGCTTTAACTAGCACCTCATACTTATGGAAACCTTTTTGAATTGACTTCTATGAGGGGAATGTGTAGGAAATAGTTTCCTCTTCTTGATTTTTACTCTCTTTCTCTTTCTTTATCTTTATCTCTAGCTCTTTGATTTACCTATATATATTCTCTTGAAATATCTTTTCTTGAAGGTAGTTAGTGGATTCATGAAGATAAGGAACACAAGAAGACTGATATGAAATATAAGAAGATCCTTGAAGAAGATAATTTGGATCTTGGATCTCAACAATAGGCTAATCCAAAATAGTCTCCTTTTTTCTTTGAAGTCTCTCTTGTATTTAATTCCAATAAGGGAGTGTTTTAAGAACACATGAAGGACTTGGGGTACTTGGAATGTCCTATTGGGGAAGAATGGGTGGTATATATGAGGGTTGAGGTAGTGTATGAGAAGACACATAAGGTTGATGGAGTTGAACCTACTATTATTTAAGGATTTTTATCTTATCTTCAATGTTTTGAATACCACTTACATTCATCATCTCATTTAAAAGGGTTTTCTAGTTTTCTCTCTCAATAGGTGCCCATTCTTCCTTCATTAATTGTGATGCATATCTTATGCCATGAAAAATGTGATTAGGGATATCTTGAACATATCCCATTTTTGTATTAAGGTATATTATGTACTTTTAATATCTTGAGATCATTTTATTTCAACTTGAAATAGATCAATTTGAGGAGTAAATAGGGACATTTTGATTTTGAGAAGGCTGATGCACTAAATCTTGAGAACCACTTGGGGTGAAGCCATAAACATTACTAATATAATATTAAGGATGTTGAGGTAGATAATTATCATATTTATCAAAAGAGTGATGATACATACCAAATGATGGTGATTAGGTACCTAGGCTACTTAAACTAGTTGATAGATTCTTAGAGTCACCATTAATGTTTAAAGACTTGCCTTCAAAGGTTTATTGCATTGAAAGGAAACACCAATAACCTTTTATTGATTTGAATAATGTATTAAGTCCCATTGGGCATGCCAAAAACTATTGTGACATAGAATTTCACCCTTATGGGGGAGTTCATTAGGCTCCTCCACTCTTAGTCACAATATGGGAATAACATCAAGATGTGGGTTTCCTATGGTGAATTCAAACCTCTAGAAAAGGACAACTTCCTCTTGATGGATCACCTATACTAATTCTTATACTGATAAAAGGGGTAGAAAGGGGGAAAGGTTTCCTAAAAAAGTTAACCAGGTGATGTACCAAATAAAAATGGGAAACTCGCGTAAGCTTGATCCCACACTAGATCAACACTAGATAATGCTAGTTCACATAACCTAAAAATCAAGATAATTACATAATTATTTCATAGAATAAGTTTAGGAAGCAATGAATGTAACAAAGAAGAGTTCTAGGACTCACTGAGGGCTTACATTAATGGTAGAAAGAATACTGATCTAGACTTGTAGGCAACTTGAAAATACCCTAAAAGAGGTCAAAAAGGAGGAAAACAGATGAGGAAGATTCTCCTTCACACAACCCCATCATACAAAACTCACTCAACATATATCCAAGGTAAGAGATAGGTAAACATAGTCTTTATTGATTTAAGAGGTAGTTCTTACAAATTCTTGACAATGTTTAGCCTTATCACTAACATATGACTATGTCACTAATAATCAAAAGTTAAAGTTATTCCCATTTACACTTAAGGATGCATTCATGAGATGGTTTATGGGACTTGAGGGTAATTTTATAAGTACTTAGGAACAAATGGAAATTTCATTTATTGATAAATATCAATATTATTATAGTGTCAGAGAATGAAATAATTTTTTTTGTAAAATCAAACAAAATGAACATGAAACCTTAGAAAATTACCTTAATAGGTTTATATTTACCCATAAATGGAGTGGTTTCCAACTCACAGAGGAGGTAATAAATAAATTATTTATAAAATTCCTAGATGATGATGCACGTGATGCTTTGAACCTAGTAGGAAAGGATGACATTAACAAGTTAACCTTTCATCAAATTTTAACATTATGTACTAACTATTCTAAGACAAGACCTCATATAAGGAAATTATAGTTAGGAAAATCACCTAAAGTTGGCTAATTAATGGAATAATTTTATAATAAAAATATATATATTATAGTACAATTGACATATACATTAGATGGACTAAAATAAAAATCTATTGCCACAAACATTATATAGTTGTCAATATATTGTCCTAGATGTAGACTCAAACATGTGGTAAAAGATTACCCTTTAAATAAAATAGAGGTATGTGGTATCTATGACTTATACCATGACACCAATATTTAAATCATATTCCTACCATGAGAAACTAGGTAGAACAAGTAGTACATGAAGTTGAAGAAGTGAAATTTATCCAAAGACAATGAAACTAGTACCCTCGACCTCAAACTCAATTTGGTCCAAGATTTATTCCTAACCCATAGATGACACCATGGGTTGGAAAAGTCACACCATCAATGTGGAGAACATCACCACAAAAAAACCATGGGGTACCCAAGAATGGATACCATAGATGTGGGGGATGCCTCAAAATCCTTCAAAACCTTGGGTACAACAATAAAACCAACAATCGAATTGGATACAACAGTCACCACCTTAATGGATAAATAAATAATATCAAATGTAGAGAATATTTCCTCCACAACAAGGTTTGATGCCTTCATAACCTCAACCAACACCAATTGAACAAAAATTTAACCAACCATAGTTATCTACCCAACCAGTGGTAAATCCTAAGAATAGGAAAAATACTCTTATTTATGGAGATCATCAGGAAAGTAGTGTTTTAAGTGGTTTATCTAAGTGTAATAATGTTAAACTAAGGTCAAGAAAGGTATTATTAGATTCACCCATTATCATAAATAAAATTCCCAATAACTAAAATGCTCTTGAGTCACCTATAGTCCAAGAACTAAATGAAGACAAGGTAAAATCCACCACAAATCCAATCACACCAACCATAATTCAATACTTCCTTGATATTACATTTTTTGAGAGACTTAAGGAAGAAAAACCTAGGGAGGATTTTGAATTGATGCATGGATTAAGAGAGATGAAGATAAAAATTCCACTATTAAGAGTCATTAAGGATATTATTGAGTTAAATCAAATCATTAAACTATTTTTCACCAAAGCACTAGGTAGAAAGAAATAATATCCTAAAATAATTAAATTAAATGGTAAAATTTCTATTTTATTAGCAAGAAAAATAATTTTTCCTAAATAGAAAGACCCTTTTAGTCTTGTGATGACTGTGACAATTGGGAATAATGCTAACAAATGTGGTTTTATATATAGGTGTTAACATTAACATAATGACTTTAAAAATAGTAGAGTCTTTATCCCTCATAGGGTTTTAACATACCATTATAATATTTTAAATAGTAGATCAATCCATTATTGTGCCTGAAGGAACCATAAAAAATGTTCTAGTCACCATAGAATCTTAGGAATACCTTTTATATTTCATGATACTTCAACCTAAACCCAAGATTTTAGGATATCAAATCATTCTTGTAAGACCTTGTTTAGTTATAGTTGTAGCACAAATTGATATTATATCTAGTAATATGACCATTTATAATGGAATTCATGCCAAACAAATCTCCTTTTATCCTCCTATTAGACCTTCAATGTATATTTTTTAATAGATATGGGTGGATCAACTTAAAAAAATAAGACTATTGTGTCTTCCTTATCCATGGTTACCATAAAAAAACATGTCCAAGAGTTTGAGGAAGAAATAATAGAAGATTTGGACTAAGACAACCAAGCTCTGAATTTTGATATCCTAGATTCAAAGACTAATAGCTTAGATCTGAAGATGAAAAATCATGAATGGACATAATTTAATTTCACTAATGAGAACTAATATAATGTCATAATTTCCCCAAATATGTTATCTGATCCACTAGATATCCATCAATCCATAGTTAACTAGGCTCAAAAGGGGCATAATTCATTTTTAAATGATTTTCATTGTCCATTGACCAATATGATCTTCATAAGTGAAACCCTTTAGAATTATGTGGTTAAATTTTCGCATAATAATATCACATATATGTCCATTTAATGATTTTATTAGTGAATACAAGTAGGTAAGTTCCAATCATTCTATGAACTAAACAAATTACAATCCAATCAGGTAAACTATTGATTATCAACAACTAGTTATCTAACCAATAAGAAATAAAAGTGTTTGATGTATTGGTACAACATAAAAAATCATTTTATTTTTATTATAGTGATATGAAAGGAATACATCCCAGTGTCTTTACCCATCAAATATACACTGAAGATGTTAGATCAGTCAAACAAACATAATGGAGAATTAACCCATCCTTGAAATGAATTGTAAAGAAAGAGATATAAAAATTATTAAAAGTTGGTTTCATTTATAACATATTTGATATTCAATGGTTTTCACCTTTACTAATTATACCTAATAAGAATGGAAAATGGTGATTCTACATAGATTATAGATAACTAAATAAAGCCACTATGAGAGATTACTTTCCTTTGCCTTTTATTGATCAAATCTTGGATAACTTGGCAAGAAAGCAATACTTTTATTTCTTATATGGGTTCAAAAAATACAATAAAATCAGAATATCCCCTAAAGATCAAGATAAAACTATATTTACCTACTCCTAGGTAACATTTGGTTATACAGTCCTTCCTTTTGGATTGTGCAATGTACCTACTACCTTTCAAAGAGCAATGTTAGCTATATTTTATGATCTTACAAATGATTATGTGTAAGTATACATGGATGATTTCACAATCCATGGAAACACATTTTGATGAAGCCTTGATAAATTTGGATAAATTTCTCATCAGATGTGAAGACCATTAAGTGTCTTTAAGTCATGAGAAGTATAGAATAATGGCTAATGAAGGGATATTAGTGGGACATCATATCTGTTGTCAAAGAATAAAAGTGGATCCCAAGAAGATTAAGTTAATTTATAGTATCCCCATTCCTTAAAAATAAATATATGTCATGATTTTTATAAGTCATGTAGGATATTATAAAAGATTTATTGGAGACTTTAGAAAAATAATTGCACCTATATTTTCCTTTCTAAAAAAAGACAATGAATTTGTATAGAATGATAAGTGTCAAGAAGATTTTTAAACATCAAAAAATAAACTTATGAATGATCCAATTTTTAAATAACCTAACTGGAAACAACCTTTCCATTTTTATACGGTTGCTTCCAATAATACACTAGGGGCAGTTCTAGTACAAAGAGATGATGAAGGAAAAATGTAAGTCATTTATTATATCAGCAAGAATATTACTCCCACAAACAAAAACTACACTACCATAGAAAAGTAATTTATTATTCTTTTTCATGTTATAAATAAGTTTAGGAATTACATTACTAGTTATCAAGTATTTATCTATATAGATTATTCAACTATTAAAGACTTAATGAATAAACTAGTAGTATGTGAGAGAATTATTAGATGGCTCCTACTATTGCAAGAATTTTACATTAATATTATAGATAAACCTAGGAAATATAATGTTTTTTCTAAATTTATATATATATTGACCACTATAGGTGAAGATGAACTTGAGGAGGATTATTTTCTAGATGAATAGTTGTTTTCTATATCTACATACTTCCCATTGTTTGCAAGCATGGAAAATTACTTAGAAACAGGGAAGTTTATTAATTCATTTACTTATAAATAAATGACACATTTTATTAGAGATAATTATAATTTGAAATGGTTTAAAGTAATGTTATTTAAAACTACACCTAATCATGTATTTCATAGGTGTGTTAGAGAAGATGAAGTATTTGACATCATAATAAAATGTCATAGTGAACTAGGAGGAGGACATTATTCAACAAAATAGACCATTCATAGGATTTTTGGTGTAGGTTATTATTTTCATCTCTTTACAATACTATAAAAAAAATTTCATGGCAATGTGATCCTTTTCAATGTATGGGTAAGCGTACTCTATCCTCAAAAATGCGTCTCCATCCTCAAATAAGTTTAGAACCATTTGAGAAATGGGATTTAGATTTTTTTTGACCAATAAATACACCATATCAAGAAAAAAGAGTAATTATTAGTATGTAATTATTATTTTATTAAGTGGGTTGAAGTGCAAGAACTCACCTTTGCTAGGGAGGAAATGGTTGCTAATTTCTTATATCATAAAATCATGTTGAGATTTTGAGCTCCTGGATTTATTATTTTTTATGAAGGACCCCAATTCATGTCTAACATGAGAAAGGATTTTATATAATATTACAAAATAAATCATTAAAAATACTCACAATATCACCCTCAAGATAATGGGCAATTAGAGGTCACCAACTGAGAGCTTAAAAACATTTTGACTAAACTAGTGAATAGGAGCATGAAAGATTGGGCAGATAGAGTACTTAAAGTAGTTTTGGAATATAATAAAACATGTAAGACTACCATATTATTATCTCCATATGAACTTGTGTTTGGAAATAAACCTTTGTTTCTAATAGAGTTTGAATTATAGACATTAAAGACTACAGTTGCTATGGGAATTGATCTTGATGAAACATAAAAGGAAAGAATCATGCAATTGAATGGGCTAGATGAAATAGGAATGGATACACTCACTCAAACCAACATGATAAATAAGCATTAAAAAAAATGGCATGATAATCATATCAGATAAAAACAATTTCAAGAAGGTGATTGGGCACTTCTATTTGATTCTAAATTCTAGCATTTCAATGATAAATTTAGGACAAGATGGTTGGGGCCATACCTAATCAAAACTATTCATAATAATGGCTCTATCTTAAAATAATTTATGGTGATGAAAATAATTATTTTTTCAATTATCATATATTTAAAGTGTATATAATACCTTTCAATAGGGAAGAATTCATTAAATAGAATCAAGACCAATTTGACCTTGTGGAAGAACCTGGTTCTTCCTCAAAGGTTGAATGAACTTTGTAGCAGACATCTAGTAATGAGGAGTGTTGAAAACCAAAAAATGGTGGTTATAATCCCTTAAAAAATTCAAAATCAAAAAACTATAAAAAAAAATTAATGAAAAGTGAAAACAAGAAGTGACACTTTTTAGATGAAACTTCTGCAATAAACATGAGCTGTTATTTTATCAGCTAACTTATCTTATCAAAATTGTTTATCCTTGCATGACATAAATAAAAATTAGGAGATATGCATGGATACTTAAAATAGAGGTATATTTTTCCTTCCATCCCAATAGGTTAGACATTTTTTATTTTATGTTTTGCATGTATGACCAATAGGTAGACAACACTTATAAATATGGATAAGTTATTTTTATGCCACGTGAATGTGATTGAGGTTGGTAACATATTCTAATTTCAAGATTTGATGTGGAGTTATTCTAAAAGACATAATCAAAAAAATATGACCTAATGGAAAAATCATTACAAAATCATTTTAAGTGTTGCAAAATATGATCTCTCATGCCACATCATTGATATTGACCTCAAAAAGTGCTCCCTCATTAAAAATTTGCACATTCTAAAGTTATTGGCCATAATTTTCACTATAATTTCATCATAACCCTTTATTTTCTATTCATTACTACATCACATCCTAATTTTATTACCCTTGTCTATACTCTATAGAAATTTGAGCCTAATTTCTCATTATGCAAGCAAGTTTTTGATAATACTATGAACAACTACAAAGATGGGAGGCAATAAGAAAAGTGAGATAGAATTGATATAACCTTTTTTATAAGATGAATATTCTAGGGTTATTTTTGAAATGATGAGATGGCTCCATTTCTTGAATACATTTCAAGGTTTTTAGGAGAACATCATTCATGAATTTTTTAAAAAATTTGATGAGGATGATTCTATTATCCAAGGTGAGCATATTCTTATTGATTCCTATATTATCAATGAACTTTTAGGGATCCCTAAAAAAGGCATGGTTTTTATTTAAAAATTAATTTTTGTCGATCTCATTAAAATGTTCATTAATGATAATGAACCCCATATTAATCTATCAAAAATCCACAAGGTATGTCCAAAGGAATCATTCAATATATTCCTCCACTTCCATGGCATAATTTCACCTATTGGGTCATGAAATACCTCATATGTGATAGATAGTTCACTTTAGTTGGTGGTCACATTATGGCTCTTTTTATTCATTTGAAGAAAAGAGCCACAAGATCTGAATTTTAGGTAAACCTACCATCTTTTCTTCACCATGCTATAATTAATGTGGCTCAAAAATTAAAAAGGGTCACTCGGTAATTTAAACATCATGGTTTAATTCATATCATTTATTGGCACCATTTCCTAAGGAATCTTAAGGTTTAAAAAGCTTGTGATTCATTTCTACAAAAATTACCCCAAATTCTTGGTAAGAAATCAAAATGTCCTATTTGTCCTCCTCTTGTGATAACAAGAATAAAAAAAGGCCCATCTTCAACACCTACAAATCCAAAGATGTTTCACCAAAGGCTATATAGAAAAATTAGGGTTTCATCAGAAAACCCCACTCCATTAGTCAAACCCCAGTGAATTTTTTAGCTAATTCCCTAGTATTAATAAGAAAGTGATGTGAAAGCATCTAATTTTTTTGAAAGTTTAATATCTCCCATAGAAGTTATGGATGTTGAACAGATAGTTGAATAAACCCCTACACAAGAGATTGCAGTTGAAGAAGAAAAAAGACCTTATCTTCCATAGTTGACAAGGGTAAAGGTGCACTTATAGAATAAGACTCACCTTCTTGTGATCTTATTTATGAAGATAAAGAGTTGAAGCATGCTATGACCCTATCATGTCATGAAGAAACCATTTGGAAACAACAAGTAGATTTATATTTTATTCTATTGACACTGTAAGGTAAGGACAAAACCATTTATATTTTGGAAAGAAAATATTAATATTTTTTTGTTTAGGTTTGAGAACAAGAAGTGATCATGATAATATTTAGTACTAAACAAACCAAAATTCATAATCAACTATTTTCACAATCTCATGAACATAACACCTTACAAAATTTCCTTACAAATAAGGATGATCAAATTGATAATATAAAAAATTATATTACTAGTAAGGATGCTCATATTAATAATTTAAAACACTTTATTATTAGTAAAAATACATTTTTTGGTCAACAAAATACTCACATACAAGAGCTAACAACTTAGAATGTTGAGTTACAAGCTTCCATACAAGCTATTAAGAGGGAAACAAAGGAAACAATTGTACAAACTAAAGGACCTACAAAGGATATTCCTTATTTCATCTTTCCCTTCATAAAATGATTTAAATTTGGAGTAAAGCACAAAATAATATTTAGAAGCTGGAAGAAGACAATGCTAGAATCAAAGTAGAGTCTCAATAATGGTTGCTAAATTCTCAGACTTATATTCAAACTATTTGTAAAATTAATAGAAAAAAATTTATCTGTAATAAAACCTTCTTCTTTCTATGTTATATTTATTCATGAACAATTTTATAAGTGGAAAATGTAATTGATTTATCTTGGGTTTCCCCATGTTCTTAAATATGAACATATGTTCATTGATGTCATTTTTAAAAGTACTATAGAAAGATAAGATCAAATTTATGAATTTTATTTTTGTGACATATTATTGGGCCACAAATCTAGATTTTTGGTTAACTTATTTATGGGGGAAACACAATTACATGATTTCATTTCCACTATGAGAAATCAAACTACTTGGGAAAAACAACATAATCAATTACTTGAACTGTGTAATACTACAGGTCTATGTATGAGATCTCAATTTCTATAAGCTCGTAAACTTGTTGTAGCCTTCCAGCCTATGTATAATATGTACATGAAAAATAAGTAACATGAGTTACTAATAGAAAATGTTTCACCTTTTTGATATTTTGTCAATCAACATTCCTCCAGCTTCATCAACGCAGGTATGGCTAGATGGGAGACTTTGCCTATTGCTTTGAAACATAGGGAAGTTACGAGTCCCACCACCATGAATTTGAGTCTATAGAGATATAGGGAACTTGATTAGATTAAAACTTAGCCCCTAGATGGAGGGTTAGATGTTTTCATTATCATGAGATTTAGGCCACCCATTCATCTTTGTCCTATTTCTCCTTGGAAAAATTAGCACAAACAGGCAAAAATAGAATTTCAAACATGGTTACATATAATGCTAAGAAATTTGGTATTTTTCATAGAAATCATTATGATTGGGGAAATTAGTTTCAAATATATGATCTTAGCCAGTGGTTGAAATCCAAACTCTTGGATTGAAGAACAGTTCTCCCACTAGTTTGCAAGAGGACTTGCAAAAGGTAAAGTATGAGGGAAAAATGATGAGCATTCTATATATCTAATTATATCTCATATAAACCATTTATAAGTGTTGCCTCTTGGTTATATATTACATTATATTAAATATTTAAGGTCTCATCTAAGTATTATTTGAGTTAAATTTTCTTTTGTTTGAATGTGATACATTATTGATTCTCTATCTTGTTATTTATGTCTAGCTTGGATGAAATGAACATAGTTTTACATACATAAATGCATCCCTATGGAAGGATCATTTTGAGAAGTCATCAATAGTTTTGGAAACACATTTTTTGCAATAGTTTTGAAGACTCAGTTTAGAACACATTGAGATCTAAATATCCTTAGTCGATCTCTAAAATCTATAGCTCCAGATATGCTTTGAAGACCTATCCAGCCATGCTCTGAAGATGACTAGTTATTGTCTAAACATGCCCAAATATACTTTGTAGATTAATATAAAAAATATAATGATATAAATTATACATAATATATTTTCCTTCTTTAGATATCTTCTTTTAGACATTACTATTCATAATAATGATCTAAAATAATCTGGATATAAATGTATTCCTATTTTGTAAAACCAAATATAATCTCTTTAGATTTATGTTAGTTATATTTCATTTATTGTTAGTTGAATTAGTTACAATGCCTCCCTATAATCATGGGATCTGATTTTTAGATCTTCTATTTTGAGTTACTGAATATGGCTATTTAGATCACCATATTTTATATTTTGAGAATAGTCATTGAGATGTGCTTTAAATACATGTCACCTTTTCATTCTAGGATAATCAAACAGTAGAAAATGGAGAACATAAAAGAGAGAAGAAACATTTCATAGAATTTATAGCATCTGTATATGTTCCTTTTAATGAATTATTAATAAAGTTCAACATTCCATTTCATTATTGAGTAAAAGCTGATCATGTTCTGAGGAAGGAATAAGGGCCCACTTCTCTTCGAAGATCATGATAATTCGTATTTCTAGTTTATAGTTTAAAAGATAATTTCTTATGATACATGTATATTTTATTTTACTAGAAGTATGATTTCCCTTTTAACATAAGTGTGTTTTATTTTATTTCAAAGTGTTTTCATTAAATGCAAAGTTTGTTTCAGTTCAACATAAGAGATAAAGTTTGTTAACTCATATCCATATTCAGAATTTATTAGAAAATAGTCTAGGTGACAATAGGCAAATAAAATTATTACATTATGAAATAGAACACTATCTTATCTAGTTGGGTAAGCTGAGTGAGGACACTGTAGTGTCTTATTACATATGTTTAAGTTCTAGATGTTGATGTTATAAACTAAAAAATCCTTTTAAAAAGGAATGTCATAGGAGATATTCAGTTAGAAAAGCTTTCTAGAATTAATTTTATGCAACATAGAATTAGAATATTATTTGTTGTCCTTAAGATTTAGACATCAAAATCATAATAAATACCCCCCAAACAACAAATGTTAACTCAAATATCCAACATATCATTTCATATATCCTTAGACACTAGCCTTGGTTGAAAATGACACCAATCCATTTATTGGATAAATGAGAGGTATAACAATAGCCTATCACAACTTGAAACCAAAACCACCCAATCTTTCATAAAATGGTGATAGACCTCGTATAATAAATATGAGCATAACATGGTAGATGATAACCTCTATCATTTTTTCACTAATGCTCTTTATCCCAAGTTTTAATATCAGGTTAAGACTCCCTCCATAAATTTTAAAAGATGCCCTTGACCAATCCAAGCACCAATATTTTCTCATGCATCAGTTTGAGCCATCCCAACCTCTTATGGGAACTTGCATGATCATTAAAAATAAAAATAATCATACTACCAATGATGGTGTCATTGATACCTATGATACCATTCATAACATTCAAGCTATTGCTCCTAATTCTTCCTTGGAATAAGATTCCCTTTTAAACCACACCCCTAATCCTCAATTTTATCAAATAAAAATCATCAATGTTCATAATCCATTACCCTTTAGCAGAACTCCAAAAGTGCATACCAAGACCTCTTCCATGATAACTTGACCCCACTCACCCTATGAAATCATGGTATGATCCAAATAAATTCTATTGGTTTCGTGCTAATTTGGGTCACTCTCCTGAGACTTGTAGGCAACTACGTAACTTAGCTATAGATTTATTCCTTGTCCCAATTTTGATAATGATTCCCTTATTTGTAAAAGTTAAAAATCCTATGACATTGCCTTCAAATCTCACAAAACACAAAATAAAAATCAAGCTTTGAACTAGGATAATGATCATATATTCATTTACAAAGACCCCATTCCTAATCATCAGGATAATAATTACAAGCCTAATCCTACCAATAATGTTGAAAGTCTTATAGACCAATCTCCTAAAGAGAATATGGTAAATATACATAATATAGGAAGGGTAGTTGCTTTCATTGATTCTCATCCTATACACACACACACAAACACACTAATCATCTCAAACTTTTTATGTTATCCAAGATTCTTCCCCAACTCCCCTAATTTATTTGAGGTAAGAGGACCTTATCTCTTTCAAAGAACCAATTCTAATACCTCTATTGGATAACACATCTCATAATATTTCTATAATTTCCTGAACCTATCTACCCATTGACAACTTTATTCAACCTTATAATGTAACTTATTCAAATCTATCATAAGATAAACCTAAATCAACTACACCATCCTATCAAAACAATCAACCTATTTGTCTGAAAACTAAACCAACCATGTCTTATAAACACAAGTTTACATGCACTTTTAATCTTCCTTCCTAGAAGCTTATCCAACATTACACACCTCTATCTCATAGTCCATGCATGGGTTATGATGAATGGGATCCTATCATGGATCTTATTAATCTCCCATCTCAAATTCATTTTCTTGAACTCATGCAGATTTATCCACATCATCTCAAATACCTTATGAAACTCTTATTTGAAATTAACACCCCCTTCCTCCCCTAATAATATGTGAAGATACCTTATTTGGGTCAGAAGATAATATGTTTCAACAATGTGGATATATGTTTATAAATGTTGATGAAGTAATGGGCACTTCTCTTTATCCAAAAAAAATTATTGTTTTTATGATCCCTAATGATATTATGCTTCATCTAGATGATCCTCCACTCTTTATAATCATCTAAATTAGTGATACCCAGTTCAAATGTGCTTTAATTGATGAGGGTTCAGGTACTTATGTTACCTCCCTCAACTCATTAAAACCCTTGGATATTCTAGGTGTAATCTTAAATCCATACACAACACATGTCAAGGTTATGATCTAAGGTAAATTCCTCCTTTAGGTTGTGTGTGGCTCCCTATTACCATCCCATTTATCACCATTTGAGTGAAGGTAAGGATATTTAATTTTTCCTTTTCATGTAATATCTTACTTGGCAAGCCTTAGACTCATTACATGTGGGTTGTCACCTCTTCTACTTTCCAATGTGTCATGTTTCCCCAAAATGGTGATATATATAAGATTTTGAGAGCCACAAAACCTTATAATTTTTAACATTTCCAAGATATTTGAATATTAAAAATTCCAACCATTTAACCCTTGTCAAGTTTTCCATTATGAGAATTTCAATGTTTCAATTTTCCTGTTAACTCTACATGAGGTTATCATGATCACCTTGAACTCATTAGTAACATACCACCTAACCTCTTAGACTCTAATGATGATGAGACAGATGAGATAAAACTTAAAATTAAAAAAATAGATTTTCTTTCCTCATCTCATTGCCTAGCTTCAACCATCCTTGAATCCATATTCTCACCAAAAACCTATCAATGATATACTCATTGTCTTAATTAAAACTCAATATTCTATTTATCACACAACTTCCAATGATAAGGTCATACCTACCTATACCATCAACCTTCATACACCCAATCATGATGATGGTTATACTTTAGATGATCTATTCCTAGGAAGTCTTGTCTAGGTTATAGATGCTGAGATATTTTGTTATGATTTTTATTGATTTCAGTCCTTGTATTCATCTTATCATATTCTATCTTATATAGTTCCTAATTTTATCATTATTAATCTTGTTCCTAGGGTAGAGATGATACATGCACATGACACACCTCTAATTTCCAAATAACCTCTTAGGATCATGATTATAGATCATGTTATGACTATTCCTTATCATTTATCTATATATCAAGATCCCTATAACCTACTTACTCCTAAGATGCTTGATACTATCCTTAAGCCCTTTGCACTTCCTGCTTCTCCCTTAGATGATCCTAGTCTATATCCTATTCCCATTATACTTTTAGTTGATCCCCTTCCTATATTTGATTATGTTTTTACTTCATATGAACCTTGCCCAGTCTCTCCACCAGACCCACCTCCCTTTGGTGATGGCCTACTTCCTTTACCATAACTTGATACCTTACCCACCCAATGTGTCGATTAACCTTACTATGACATTTATAGAGTTTATAATCATTAGACTAGAGAATACTAACTATACCAACCATCCTTGACTTCTACTTTTACTCCTTATATTAGTAAACCCATAAATTCTACTAATAAATATTAATTTCATGGCATATATAACCATTCTTACACCCAATGTCAAAAGATCAAATAATATATAAACACATTGCATCCTACTCTTACTCATCCTTCAAATAAGGCTATACCTTCTCCCAAGTTATTATCTAAGTATATTCACAAATATGGAGAGGTATATTATCTTTGGTACCAATCCAGTTCCCATCACATCAATCATTGCCACATCCATAATAGTATATTCAAGATCAACTTATAACCATTCTTGTGCCTATTATTCCTCCTCCCATAGGTTTCACACATAAGAATGATCCTCCTTCCTCCCCCATGGTCCCTCCACTTATGGTCCCTTCTTCCCCCATGGTTCTTATGTATACACATAATATTTTTGAACTTTTATCAAATATTGACACTTTGTATCTTGCAAAAACCCATCAAGTCTCAATCTATCTAAGTGTATGCCTTAAGGGGTACACCAAACAATGGGTGGGTAGACATATGTGCTTATTAGGATTGTTATCCCTTTTGCCACTTGTTATCTACACACTTATCTTTTGAAACCATTATCCCTAAGTTTTTTCTTCTTTATTGTACCCTTTCTAGGCATTTTCTACATTTTATCCTCCTTTTCCTTAGCTAAATCCCTTTTTGTCAGTCATCTATGCTAGGTAGATTGGGTCAACCCTATACAATTTTGGCATATTTTGACTTAGGAATTAGGTTAGCCTTTGGATGACCTAGTTCAAGACCTATTGAATTATTCTCTAAAATTATGCCAGGTTGACTGGGTCAACCCTATCAGCCAAGATTTTAAAAAGGATCAAGGGTCAAATAAACCTATATATACAAGTTAATTCCTATCATTTATCAAGGAGAAGGGAAATAAGAAGTAAGAGATAATGAACATATACTTATTGACCATTATACTTGAGAAGTAAATCTTAGGGTTCCTTACATTCTTTAGAGATACGGATCTTGTCTTATGGAAAGGTATTTTTGATGAATTGATAGGTTGTGTATCCTAGAGCTAATTTATACTTATCACCCTTACATAAAAAAAACAACCTTTTGCAAAGCACCTTATCCAAGGGAGAGATTAGGCTCGATGGGTTCATCTTCAAAGGTAAGTATTCCTAACTTTATTTTTCCTTTGTAATAGTAGATAAATATAAATTTGCGCTTCTCTCCCATGCATTAGGATTATGTATACATTGACATGAGTATGTGTCTTCTATGTATGTTTAGTTTTATTATTTATAACCCCCACTTTATGCCATAATATTTGGTGAGAACTAGATTAGATTTATTTTACTTCTTATTAGTATAGGTGAAATATCAAAATTTAGGACCCCCTTAGGGTTATTACATGACTATATTAGATAGGAGGATTTGAAACCCTCCTAAGCATGGTGTATTGTGGTAATAAATACCTTAATCAGATCTATTAGATCCCCCTATTGGTCATTATCCCACTTAACAAATGTATCCCCAACCATAAGTGTGTGGTATGATCTATCTTCTTTGAGATAATATTGATTTATAGATATGATGCATTTCTGATTACATACATTTTGGTGAATCTGACATGAATCTAACCCTTACAGGATTTGCTTCACTTATTCATTATTTTATAATTTTTATTATCATATATTTGAAATTTTGGGTTGATTATATTGACACAATAGTAACTTCTATGTGTAGGTTTGACACACAGTCATATCAAAATGACTATTCTATTTGTACAAGTTTTCTAGAATTCTAGTCCAAACTACTAGGTCAACCTAGTCTACCCTATACACTTTCAAGCATCATATTTAGACTACTAGGTAGACCCAATCAACCCTATACATTTTAGGCACCAGTAGTAGGTTTTTACAAAGCTTGACCGACCCAATAAATATAGTTAGCAAGATTTGTAAACATTTATCAAGGTTCTTCAACAACAATATCACTTTTCTACATCCTCCAATACACCAATGTTCCTTTATATATTTCTCTCTCTTTCCTTATATTTATATTTTTCATAGTTTGTAGTCTTTAAAACTTCCCTTGTATAGTCAACTAGATCGACCTTGTTGACATAGTTTTCTATTCTGTGTACTCTAGAAATCTAGGTTGACTCTATTGACATAGTTCATTTTTAGACTTTTTGAGTCTATAGTATAAAGGTGACCATGCCAACCCTATTATATATTCTCTACATACATTATCAACTAAATCGACAATATATTATGTTTTAAAGTTAGAATTAACCCTTATATGCTAGTAATTAGCTCACACTTTAATTTTTATTACTTTAATACTTAGAATAGATCACATAATCTAATTAGGTGGTTTTGAATATACCATTTAGTTTTACTATTTTTTCTTTTATGCATGCATGAACAAATCACAAAATCTTAAAACACATTTTAACAATTGTCTATCCAAGGCCAACCTACTTGAATTTCATCACCAAGGGGGAAGCCAATTTGGTTTTCTAGATTATTATAAACATGTGGTTAATGGTATATTTTGGCTAAGCATTTGATACCCTTATCAGTATTGTGTGTGAAGTGAGGGGGTGAGCCCCAATACCAAGCATGTACCATTGCCAATACAGATCCCTTTTAGCCCAAACATCTTGAAACTATCCTTATATTGCTTTTTAGTTCCTTTCTTAAAGCCAACTTCGTATCACATCAAAACTTATATTTTAATAATATAACAACATTCAGGTTGACCTCTCAGTTAGATTTTACTTTCCAAGTTGATTGCTTGGTCTTTGCTCAATTGTGTGTTGTATTGAAAAACCTTACATTATCCAACATTGGTACAAGGTTTTGTGATATGTGACTCAATTGGATCAATCTCACTAATCCAATTGATTATGTGTTTCTCTTTAATTCTTACTTTTCAAAATACTTACAAATTTATTATTTTAGTACACAGTCATTTCTATTAACACGGTGTCTTACAAACTATCTATTTTTTCCTATCTACTATGTTAGGTCAACCCAATTGACCTTGTACACTTTTATATCCTCTATCTATTATGATATGTCAATCCAATTGACCTTATATAGTCTGTAGGCCCTATTAACTATGCTAGATTACCGCAGTTGACTCTATATAGTTTTTGTCACTTCTTATTTCCTTGATTTCTCATCTATTGTACTTAGTTTACTATTTATCCTTCATCATGAATTTTATATCTAAATATATACTAAGTTGAATTTAATATACATGATGAGTTTTACCAACCCTCATAGTGTCTCCCATAAGCATAGTATGAATCATCTCTTCAATGAGAGTAATGTTCATATATCCACTCAAACAATAAACTATGGGACCCTTCCTCATACCTCTTTGCAATGTAATCCTCTCATCTCCCTAGAAGATCAACTTGAATTATAGTATACCCCTGAAATGTTCTTATTTATCTCCTAATTTCCTCAACATCAAGGAAAAGATCCCTCTACCATTTACCATCTCATGATTAGTGGTCAATATGAAGGGCCTCATTCACCTTCTCCCATATTATCAAATGGATTTGAGGCTACCACTTTATTTTATTCTTAGCCTTTTCACTCAATTATGACCCCTTCTCATACCATGAACTCTTTTTATTTAACTTCTTCTACCTCCATGCCTATTATCTCCACTAATATGTCAGGTTCTACATCTGTGTGCCTCTCATAAGATTCACTATTGCTAATCATTCTACTAGTACATCATTTGTTACCCAAGGTAATCATGTTACTAGTGCTTTCTCTTCTCATCCTTTCACTAGTCCATATTTTACCATAGAAATAAATTTACCACTAGTGACTCACATTCTCATAGTTCTTTTTAAGATCCTACCAACACCAATAGTGGTACCCAAACCACTAATACTAAATTTAATTCTTTAATTAATAATAAAATAACAATCAAACTAGTCAAATATTATTAAAAACACTTAATCAAATTAATACCTTTCAATATCATAATACAAATCAAATTATGATAATTCAAAATCATATTCTCCATCTTCAAACTCATTTTTAACCAACACTTTGGGGCACGCATAATCAAAATGTTTCCCCTCCTCCTCTTCAAGATTCTTATGTAAATATCATCCCTCAACATCCTTTGGTCAACAAAACCATTAAGCATATTCAAAATGAGCCTCTTACCACTCAAAATACTAATATTTATATAGGAGGTATCACCCCTACCATTTCTTAGAATGGATCAACTGATCCTACTCTTCATTCAAAAACATTTGGAAATCTCTATAAAGATTGGGTCCAATTGAATACCTTTGCTACTACCAAGTCTTAGCCAAATATATTATAGGTGATGCCTTATACTTTTACAAATAACTTAAAACTCATTATATTACTAGTTTGGAAGATTTAGTGAATGCTTTAGTTCAATAATTTCAAACTAGTGATCTTCCCAAAAATAGTTTATTTTAATTAATCAATTGTAAACAACTTGAAAATGAGACTACCCAAGCTTTTGTTAAAAGGTGGAAAACATTGTCCAATAAATGTGAACATAACATGGCTGATGATAAACTTTTCCATCTCTTTACTTATGATATTTTTCCAAAGCTATATTATTGGGTCTGCACTCTCTCTGTCCATGTACTTTGAAGGAGGCTATAGACCTAAATGTCAATATTTACTTATGTGTCAATTCAATCCACCCCAACCTCCTGTGGGTCCTCACATCTTACTCAAGAACAAAAAATCCATTAATTTCATGGCATAGATAACCATTTTTACACCCATTATCAAAATCTTTGATAATATATAAACATATTACATTCTACTCTTCCTCAGCCTAAAAACAATACTATACATCTTCCCAAGTTATTACGTAAGTATATTTATAAATATGGAGAGGTGTATTATCTATGGTACTAGTGTAATACCCATCACACCAATAATTACCACATCCTCCAATGACATCTTTAAGATCACCTTATACCCATTTGTGTGCCTATTATTCCTCCTCCCATATGTTTCCCACATAAGAAGGATCCTCCTTCCTCCCTCATGTTCCCTCAACCTATGGTCCCTTCTTCCCCCATTATTCCTCCACCTATGGTTACTCTACATGTAGACTCTTATCCACTTGTGATTCTATCTCCACTTATGGATCTTTCTTCACCTATGGTCTCTTCTCCTCCAGTGGATCCTTCCTGTCACATATATCCCATATCCATTCCTTCTCTTCAGTATTCTATGCATGATGGTATTCATGAGCATGATCATTTAGATATAACTACATTTTATATAGTGGATATGTGATGAGAGGTCTTTTCATAACTTTCATTAAATATCAATGAGACCCTCACTATAGTTAGGATCTATATTCATAAAGATCTATTAGATGTTTTGGATAATGTTTGTGGACAAATTTATCAGTATTTATGAACATAACACGGTATTATTCCACTTCCTTATTCACTATGGTTTTGGATTGGATGTTAATCCACTTTTATATTTATTTCCTTTATATTATTTGACTCTATGTCAAAATTTTGTTTCATTTATCCATCTCACATAGATCTATACATTTTCTCATTATGTGTTGTAAAGGGTTTCCTTTCTTTCATTTTATCTTATGTCTTCTTTTACATGCTTATATTTAGGATATAATTTATTTCTATGGATGTCTCTTTATTTTATCATGATTATTTGCTACCTTATATCTATAACATGGATAATTATTGTTGTGACTTGGTTCTACAAACCTTGCTCTCCTTAGTGAATCCTTGTTTACCATGTGATTAATTAGCAAAAAAGTCCTCTCATTGTGATCCTATTTTATCAATCCTATTTGGATCTCCCTTTATCCCCATTATTTCCTTTCACACATTAAGCATACATAGGGTTGAAACTTGAGATAACATACTCTTTCATAGGTAAGCCTAACTACTTAGTCAATCATGTCTTTGGATACTTAACTTATTTTAACCAAAGTCTAAGGATAGTTCATGTGTATAAATTTTCCCCACATGTTGGTTATTTCAATTCCATGTGGAGGAGGAATCTTAAAATTCATAAAAATTTAAAAGATAAATCATCTAACAAAAGGGAATGATACAAAAGGCAACAATCAAATTCCAAAAGTCAAATCACACTAAAAGACATGATTCAAAGTACATATACTTATTGTAATTAAATCTCAAACCCCAAGGTTGTAATCATGATAGAGTAAAGGTCAATTGGGGTGGGGTAGGCTAGTATATGGGATAAGAAAAACAAAAAAAACTTTTAGTACTACCTACTTTCTCACACAAGTACCTAATCTTAATAGTAAATCAACAACTTTGAAAGAGGTCCTAAGGAATGGGGAACACATTATGGGAGGGTAAGTCCATTTTAATCATCATGTTTATCCAACTAATATGAGTTGATGTTATTATCTAGCTTATTTTCATATATTTATATTTGTGATTATTAAGAATGGGTATCCTTTGTATACAGATGTTCACTATCCCCTTAGTATCTTTTGTGTCTTGAGTGTACCTCATGTTTCCCATAGGTTTTATCATAAATGACTACATTGTGATTTTTACATTCCCTCTTTCATTTATAACATTCCTAATATTTCCCATTGAGAAATATTATTTTTGTAATTGATCATTCCCCATAGGGGATTTTATTTGCGAGTTTCATTGTAATACCATGGGTAGGACTAGGACTTTCTCACAAATTACCACATTACAAAAATTATTTTTAAAATAGTTACAACCATTATTTCCACCTCATTGGGATTCTATTTGTTGGTTGAAGTATAAGATGATGGATAGGACCATACCTTCCTCAAAAAAAATTCCAATATCCAAGTCAATGAAATTACATGTGTCAAATTGGAGATAAGTAGTGATTTATTGTGAGTTACATGCCATTGACATGTTTCCCATATTGATATTGTATGTTTTATGATTACTTCATTGATATTTAACTTCTATCTTCTTATTTTATAATTGAATGTATGATTCCAACCATTTTCTTAAATTTTTCATACTTCTGAGCTTGAATTAGTGTGATCAATTTAAATTCATTTTTCCAAATTTTTATCTCTTTTACACTTCCCAACGTGATTTAGTATGATTGATTGAATTGATTAGTTTGTTTTATACCATTTTTTTTCTTGTCCCTTTAATTTTATTAAATTATTTTCATACTTCCCAATGTGATATAGTATGATTTTACTTATTTTAACTTGGTACAAATATTGTACATGGTTTAGAAATACTTTTTGCCCTATTTACCATATTTGCTTTATTATATTTAGTCATATTTTGTTATTACACATTTATGATCATGATATAATGTGAAATGAATTTTTTTAATTACTTATAATCTTCCAAGTCATTTTTACCTTTTTATTTCTAACCATGCATGTGTATCCCATAATGATAGAAAAGAAAACAATCAACATATATTTCTCATAGCATATACAACAAAAAATATATACATGTGCTAGAAAGAAATACATCCATGCATCAACATCCATAACCAAATACAACTCATGAGATCAAATCTAACTATCAAAATAAGTACATACATACATACATACATACATACATATATCATGTCTTTTATACAATACAAAGAAAACAATACAAAATCACTCTAGATATAAGGTTAGGCCCTATCATGCCTATCCTGTGGCCTAGTCGTGATACCCATATATTCTTGGGACTAGCCCCTCTACATGGTATATTGTAATGAATTAGTCTAGGATATAAAACCTACTACCTACCCCTATAGATTTGTCACTTGGGCCTACACCTATATAAGTTAGATAATGGTATCCATGTACACTACTCTCTCCTGATCCAAGCCCTGTCAGGCTTATGTCTCTCCCTCTTCCACCTTTGATGATGGATGTAATCCATCTTCACATGATTGAAAATACCTCATGACCTACCCCACTTGTCTAAACTAACCTTCCTAGGCTAGGGTAGATATTACTACATGATCGTCCAACATAGTAGGGTTGTATGGAACTAACACCCCATCCAAAATGTTACGGTACAAAATAATAACTAGATATCCCCATCTGATCTCCTCTATCATAAGATATTCAAAAAAAAACTAGATAGAAATTAGATCACACATAGATATATAAAAACAATATATCTATCTATTATAATCACATGAAACTATTGTCTTATATCATAGCTTAAATTAAACTTACATCATTTCTCACTAGTGTTAGTGTCACCAACCATCATCTCCCCATATGCTCATCTATTAAGCGTAGTCTCTCCATCAACTCATCTACCAAGAATCTCCTTATCATCTACCAAGAACCTCCTTATCAACTCTAATATGATTGTGTGTGTGTGTGTGTGTGTGTATTTTAAGTCATTTATATTTAATTGTGTTTATTTTAGTTTAGGTATAATATAAAATATGATTGGGCTGAAACATAGTTGGGTTTTGAAGCTCAGTTTTTGAATCTTATTAACACAATAGATATATAGTATCTTGGTGAATTTATTTGGTGATAATCAGGTATGAGTAGAGAAATAATTCAACCATAGGATACCCTTGATTTTATAATAGTGTAAAGTTTAGCGAACTAGAAATGTTTTACGGTTGGGTTAAATTTTGAAGATTATAAATATATTTATTAGGGTTGTTTAGTCAACTATGTATTTACATAATGTGTAAATGTATAAAGATTGAGTATGCAAGCCAATGTGGGTTAATTTAAATAATGATTAATTTATATGGAAATTGTGATAGGATAGTATTAATTGGCCAAATTAGTTGAATTATAGTCAACACATGTGATGAGATTCGACTAGTGTCTCTATTAATGTATTTGATTGGGTGTTATTTTGTTTTTGCTGGCTATTATATTGATTTAACTAGGTGTCATATTGATTAAATTAAGTGTTATATTCATAAAAATGGGTGTTAGTTGATTTTTTTTAATTATCTAATTATTTTTATATGCTTTGGTTGAAACCCAAATAGGGTAAGAATAAGTTATGTTCAGTTATATTGATTTTATGATAAAATAAAGCATGAAAGAATATTTTATTTGAATATGTTGAAAGATAAATAAGGATTTAAATTACACAATTTTTTTGGTAATTATCTATTATGAAAAATGGAGTTTTATAGTTAAATAATAGGTTATTGGGCCTTGTTTAAAATTAACTATATACTTAGAATATAAAATACCCACACTAAGGCAAAAGATGGTAGATGTCACCTTAGTAGTGTACCATATAAACAAAGTATGTATAAAAATAATGGATGTTTGATTATATTGGTGTTTTAAAAGCATTCATGTATTTATGAGATTAAATATAGAACATAATTATATGAAAAGACTAGATTTTGTTATATGTAGAACATGAACAATTTATTAGCCAGAGATATAATATTATTTCATGGAGAAATAATATTATAGGTTGCTTAGTGGATAAAATAATTAGTAGTCTAAATATTTATTTTTTAGATGGTGTGTTATATTGAGGAAAGCTATTGAAATATATTTATTATTTATTAATAATGATATATGCATGGATTTCATTCACTTCATTTTATGGATTAAATGAATGTTTATGATAGTTATTTAATTAACATATTTTGATAGTTATAAGAAATATTTGGAATGAATCTTTTGTGTTTTAGTATTTTATTAATATTGAATCTCATACTCATGACCCTAATTAAGTAGTGGATGGATTCCATTATCTTAATTATTTCCATCAATACAAGATAATTGGTAATCCAATCAAGTGGTGTGTATGGATTTGATTGATCCTAGAGATCATTTATTTATTGAAAAGTTTGGCCAAAGTAATGTTTGATAAACATTTTCATTTCATATGTTGATATAGTTTTCATATTTGTGTGATATTATATTAGAAAATATTTCTTTATGGTACATATTATGTATTAGATATATTCAATACACTAGTTCTAGTTTATTACTGTAGATTCCCCCACCATCATTATCTACCCATGCATGGAGGGCCATCCCCTTGTTTGGGAGATAGTGTGGGGAATAAATTCTCTATGGTTGGTGTGGAAAATCACTTAGATGATGCTCTCCATCATAGTTGGAGTACTATACTTGATATTACATGTTAATACTTGAGTCTTGGAGACTTCACTCAGAGGGAAGTTGTATCATATTTTATCAATGAGATATTCTATATATTATTGAAACTATAATATTTGTGTATTATACTTCATACAGTAGAGGCTATAATAATGTATCAATGGTGGTTAAACTTGTATTATATCATTTATTTTGAAATGCAATAATTATGGTTTCTCAGTTTGTTAATGATTTATATATCTATACATGGTAATCTTTAGCTAAGTGGATTAGATATAACTTTATATGGTTAAATAAATTAATATATATTTTTAAATATCAATAGATAGAATTTATTGTGGTGAAATATCTATGTTGAATATTTTATTTAATTTAAAATAAATTATTGTAGTATTTAGGTAGAACCTAGTGGGATTGTTACATTGTGGTATTAGACCTGAGGCTCAAACACTAGGTCTTAATGTGTCTTATAATACAAAACATATTATCCTAATATAGGAAGAATAATGGTGCATGAGATAATAGGGTGTGAAGGTACATCTCATATCTAACCCCCAATGGATCAAAATTAGTTTGTAGTTGAGCAAGCTGCAAAGTTAGACCAAATCCTTATTATCATGCAAGAGACTAGGGATAGAATCGTCACCCTAGAATAAAAAGTTCATAGGCATGAAGAGGAGAATGCTTAGGAATAACCAAAATATAATCATAATGATCAAGAAAATATTCAAGATCTGAGGCATGAGGAGGTGCCATATGATGTGAGATCTCGAGTAGCTTTAGAGTTAGAACAAGACATGAAAAAGGTGAATCCACCCAAGTTAAATGGAAATATATTAGGAGATGGAGATGTAGCATGGATTAAATAAATGTAGTATTATTTCAAGATTCAAAATTATTCTAAAGTCATGAAAGCAGTCTAGGGAACTTATCATCTTACTAGTGAAGCAATGACATGGTGGGAAAATAAGAAGCTTGATGAACCTTGAATCAACCACCATCACTTGGGGATAATTTGTGATACTATTTAGGTCATTATGGATTCCAAATATGTAATTTACCCAAAATATTATGGATTTTTATAATCTTAAGTAAGGGGATTTATTAGTGAATGAATACTAAGAGCAATCCACCAAGTTTCTTAAGTATCTACCTTAGTATTAGGTAGATGAAATGTTCAGAATTAAGAAATTCATCATGGAATTGAAAACCCAAATAGGTGGTAAAGTAAATGTACATGGTCTATCTATCATGGATCAATTTTTTAAGAAGGTGGTCAAGAAATAACATAAACTAAAATTTCCTGTCCAAGTTAGAGATAAGTTTAAAAAGAAATTTGGAAGTTCTAAACCAAATTTCAAGAAGAAATAGAAGATGAGGAATGGAGGTTATAATGTTTAGTTTAGGAATAAAAATGATAAGTTCAATAGTGGTTTAGGGAATAAGAATCTTGGTAGGGGTTTCAATGGAAACCAATAGAATGAAAAGAAAGGATCATTTCGAGGTTATTTCATTTGTGGAGGTGACCATTTTGATCATGAATGTCCTCAAGAAAAATCAAATAATAATGGTTAAGATTATTAGTAAGGTATTTTTTAATAGTGAATTGATGTATCTATAAACAATTGATAGGATGAGTATCAAGCTTTGACCATAAAACTATTAGATATTTTGTTCAATTATTTAGTTTCTATTCTACCTTATATAGGAGCTACTAAATGTTTCATTCCTCTTAAAGTGCTTAGTAAATTATCTAAAAGGGATGGGATAATGGAAAATGCATAGTCAATAAAATATGGTAATGATTCAAAGGTTTGATTCAAACAAGTGAGTTGTCATGGGGTACTCTAGTTATCTTTATCTAGAAGAAGGACAAGACTCTTTGCTCTTGCATAGACTAAAATATGTTGAATAAAGTAATGATAAAAAATAGATATATATTGACATGTATTGATGGTCTCTTTGAACAAATGAGAGGACCCATAGTATTTTCTAAGATTGATCTTAGGGAAAGTTATCACTAGTTAAGGATTTAAGAAGAGGATATTTCAAAAATAGCTTTTAGGAATAGATATGGTCACTATGAGATTATAGTTTTACCATTTAAATTGACTAATTCTCCAACAACATTCATGAATCTTATGAACAATGTGTTTAGAGATTACCTAGATAACTTTGTGATGGTCTTTCTTGATGACATCCTCATTTATTCCAAGGATGAGGAAGAACACTTATAGCATCTGCAATTAGTTTTGTAACATTTATGGAAGCATAAATTGTATGTCAAGTTGTTTAAATATACATTTTTACAAAATAAAGTATAGTGTATAGGACATATTATCTCTACAGATGGTATTTAAGTGGATCTAAAAAATATAAGAGCTATCATGGAGTGGCTAGCACCAAAGAATGTGCATGAGTTAAGAAGTTTCATGGGATTAGTAGGTTATTATAGAAAACTTATTTTAAATTTTTCTAAGTTAGCTAATCTGATTACCTCTTTTTAGTGAAAGCATTATAATTTCATCTAGTTAAATAAGTGTGAGGTAGCCTTTTAGGAATTGAAAAGGAGGCTTACTTCAGCACTTGATAAGAGTTCTTGATCCTAATCATAAATTCTTAGTGATCACAGATGCATATAGGGATGGATTTGGAGGATTTATTATGGAGGATGGTTTAGTAGTAGCCTATAAATCTAGGAAATTAAATCCTTATGAGGTGAATTATGCCCCTCGTGACCTAGAACTTGTGGTACTTGTAATTATGCCCCTTATGACTTCAAGTAAAATTTCACCTAAACAAATATTAATGTTCATCAAAAGTGATGGTTATAATTCTTATCTGATTATGATTTTGATATTAATTATATAAAAGTCAAGGAGATTAGAGTAGTTAATTCCCTAAACCATAGAAGGTACATAACAACCATGGATACTATTAGGAGTACTTTTAGGATAAAGTGATTAAACTCTCTCTAAGAGATGAATTTTATGATCAGGTCATGAAAGCATTAATTGAGAATGCTAAGAATCCTAATTATAAAGGATGTAAAATAGATAATGATGTTCTTTTACAATATAATGGTAGGATGTATATACCTAATAGAGAGAATCTATGTAGCACAGTTCTAAAAAATAGTAAAATGCCCCATATTTAGGACATCTAAGAGTAACCAAGATTATGGTTGAGTTTAGACCACTCTATTTCTAGAAAGGAATGAAGAAGGAAGCAAGATATTTTATGTCTCATTATTTTAAATGATAACATGTGAAAGATGAACATGTGCCTTTGGAAATATTATTATATCCACATGACAAACTAGAATGGAAGTGGTAGGTGATCAATATGGATTTTATCCAAGGGTTACCATTATCATGGAACAAGCTTGATATGATATTGGTAGTAGTTGACAAACTAACCAAGGTAATTCACTTTATAATGAGTAGTTTTACTGATGATGTACCTACTCTTATGAGGAGGTTCATAAAATAGGTGTATCAGTTGTATGGATTAAAAAATAAGATCATTTTATATCATTATCTGGAGATGAATTCTATATATTGGTTGACTATAAATTTAACTCTAAGTTCTTAGTTGAATTTTAGCATTGCATATCACCCACAATTGATGGAAAAATAGAGTGAGTAAATTAGATTTTAGAGGATATACATCATATTTATTTCATGGATCAAAAATACAAGTGGGAAGAGTATATTCAATTAGTTAAGTTTCCTTACAACAACTCATACCAATAAAAATTGAAGATGGCACCATTTGTGGCATTGTACATAGATGGGTGTAGAACATAATTTTGTTGGCACAATTTGGAACACAAGGTAGTATTTGGACCTAAAATGCTTTTATAAATGGAAGAGAAAGTTAGGATAATTAGGTAGATATTGGCCAAGGCCAATGATAGATAGAAAAATTATGATGATCTGAAGATAACATCTAAGAAATTTTATGTTGGTGATAAAGTGTTTTTGTGGGTTAAGCCCCATAAAAACTTGATTAAATTTAAGAAGTCAGAAAAAATTTCACCAAGATATTTGGGACCATTCAAGGTTGTTGAAGTGGTTAAACCTAAAACATATAGGGTTGAATTGCCACTAGATCTAACTCTTTTACATAATGTCTTCCATGTGTATTATCTTAAAAAGTATATAGTTGATTATTCACATGTGTTATATTGGAATACTTTGTAGGTTTTGGATCCTAGGATAGTCATAGTAAAACCAATCGGAGTAATTACCCTCAAAAAATTAATTTTCATAATAGAGAAGTGTCATAGTGGAAGGTCCTATGGGACCAATATTTTAAGTATAGTGTCACTTGGGACGACTATAATGAGTTATATAGGCTGTTTCCACAATTATTTTCTTAATTTATTACTACTTATTATATTATTTTTTACTAAATAATGTTTTAAATTAATAACTTATGTTTGAATAAAATTCACTGGGATGATGACCAACTTTAAGGGGGAAAGATGTAACATCTCAATTTTTTTCTAAGATAAACAACTTGTTAAATTTATGGATTATTATAGTTGATTTTTTAATTAACTAATATTTGTTTAAACTTAGTAATATATGTTGATTATCCTGTAATTTGTGTTACTTATTTTACATGATTAGATACTATTAGTTAGTAGCACTTTATATTATGTACTTTGAGATCATTTTAGACTATTACACATCTTTATTTTATGGATATAATGATGTTATGTGATAACTAACTTCATTGTCATGAGGTAGATACAGGACATATTATTCCCTTGGATCACGATGGAAGGAGAGTATCATCAAAGAGGGTGGTTAGATGGAGATGTTGGGGGTTGAAAAAGAAGTAAATATATAAACCCGTGTACACACGACTTAGCATATCATGTTTCATAATTGTTTGATATGGATAGCATAAAATGTTTTGTAGTTGATTTTTAGTATGCATTCTTGTATAATATTAATTGATGTTGATGATCATTAGATTAATTGAGTGATTTCACTATGTTCTATGATTTTACATAATTATCTTGGTTGGCTTAGCAAATAAATTTGATTGTGTGTACTTATATCATTGTCTTATTGCATTTTCATGAATAGTAAAACATTGTGATGTCTTGTCAAATTCCATAATTATTATTAAGGCTATAAGATATATATAATAATAATTAAATATTATTATTATAATAACAACATTATTTTTAAATAGTATTTGATTAACCTTATTATATATATATATATATTCATATACATATAAATGGAAATATAAATGTTAATTAAAAATTGATTATAGAAATCATAGTAACATATGTTAGCGCATAAAATTTAATGTAAAAACCTAAGATCTAAGTCTTATATTACATAATTTCACTATATAAAGTTATGCTTTCCTTATATTAGTCATTCCATGGAAAATATAAAGGATAAATGACTAGTTATAAAGTATTGCATGAGTTATAATCATAAAGTGATGACTTGATTAAGGTGGTCGAGGATAGTTTGATTAAATCATATCATGAAGATTTGTTAAGGGATTATGTTATGATTAATTAGGTATTATTTAAAGAAACCTCGAGAATGATTAGTTGTTAATCATTTATTGACCTGATTTAAGCATGGATTTGTAAGGAAATCATGGGGTTTTGTTGTGTATATATGGAGGTAAACTATGTATATGTAATCAAGTATACAATCAATTTATTTAAATTATATATAATGATACACACACACATGTGCACATGCATGTGCATGCACACACACACTCTCTCTCTCTCTCACACACACACACACACACACACACACACACACACACACTCACACATATATTAGAATCCAAAATACACATGCTTGGGAAATTGTTAAAATTAATTATGATTGTATTTATATATACGAGCATATATATTCACAATTGACTATCAAATTTTAATACGATAGTGTGTGTGTCTATATATATATATATATATATATATATATATGTATGTATGTATGTATTAATTTTTTAATATTTAAATATGTATTTTAGTTTAGGTATAATATAGATTATGACTAGGCCAAAACATAGTTGGGTTTTCAAGCTTCGGTTTTGAATCCTTCTACCACAATAGATATATAGGATATTTTGTACATTTATTTGGTGATACCCAGGTACAATTATAGGAATAATTTGACTATAGGATACTCTTGATTTTATAAAAGTGTAAATGTTAGTGAACTGGAAATGTTTTATGGCTTGGTTGAGTTTTGAACATTATAAATATATTTATTAGGACTATTTAGTGAGATACATATTTACATAATGTGTAAATTTATAAAGACTGAGTATGCAAGCTCCTATGGGTTATTTTGAATCACAATTTTTTTATATGTAAATTGTGATAGGTTAGTCTTAATTGACCAAATTAGTTTTATTATAGTCATTACATATGATGGCATTTGACTGGGTGTCTCTATTAATGTATTTGATTGGTTGTTGTATTGATTTGATTAGGTGTTATATTAATTTTATTAGGTGTCATATTGATTTTATTGAGTGTTATATTCATACAACTAGGTGTTAATTGATGTTTTTAATTATCTGAGTGTTTGAATATACTTTGATTAAAACCCAAATAGGGTGAAAAGAGACTATGTCTAGTTATATTGTTATGATAAAATAAAGCATGAAAGAAAATTTGATTTGAGCATGTTGAAAGATAAATAAGGAGTTAAATTATATAAAATTCTATGTAATTGTTTATTATGAAAAAGGATTTTTACTGTTAAATAAGGGTTTATGGGGCCTTGATGTAAATTAACTGTATACTTCACGTATATAGTACCCACACTAAGCCAAAAGATGGTGGATGTCACCTTAGTAGTGTACTGTATAAATGAAGTATGTATAAAAATTATGGATGTTAAATTATATTAGTGTTTCAAAAGCATTCATGTATTTATTATATTAAATATGAAACATAATTGTATATGTGGAATATGAATAATTTATTAGCTAGAGATATAATATTATTTCATGGAGAAATAATATTATAGGTTGTTTAGCTGATAAATCAATTGGTAGTATAAATATTAATGACCTAGATGGTGTGTTACATTGAGGACTATTATTTAAATGTATTTATTATTTATTAATAGAACTAGATGCATGGATTTCATTACTTCATTTGACAGATTAAATGAATATTTGTGATATTTATTTAATTAGCATATTTTGATAGCTATAGGAAATATTTGGAAGGAATATTTTAGGGTTTAATATTTTATTAATACCAAATATCATATTCATGACCCTAATTAAGTAGTGGTTGAATTTCACTAGCTTAATTAACACCATAAATACAAGATAAGGGGTAATCCAATAAAGTGGTGTGTATGAATTCGATTGATCCTAGAGATCATTTATTTATTGAAAAATTTGGCCAAAGTAATGTTTTATAAATATTATAATTTAATATGTTGATATAGTTTTCATATTTATGTGATATCATCTTAGAACAGATTTATTTATGGTACACATTATGTATTAGATATCTTCAACACATGGGTTTTGGTTTATTACTCTAGATTTTTACACCATAATTATCTACCCATCTATGAAGGGATGGCCATCCCTTTTTTTGGGAGAGATTTTGGGGGATATATGGTACTTTTTTGGTGTGGAAATGTGATTATATGATGCTCTCCCTCCTAGTTGGAGTATTATACTTGAGACTGCACTTGAGATTACATCTTAATACTTGAGTCATGGAGACTCTTGAGTTATGGAGATTGCACTCAAAAGAACTTTGTATCATATTTTATCATTGAGATATTTTATATATTTTTGAAACTATAATATTTATTAATTGTACTTAATAAAGTAGAGGATGTAATAATGTATCAATGGTAGCTGAACTTGTACTATATCATTTATGTTAAAATGTAGTAATTATGGTTTCTCAAATTTTTGATGATATATATATATATATATATATATATATATATATATATATGTATGTGTGTGTGTGTGTGTGTGTGTGTGTGTGTACACACACACACACACACACACATGGTAATCCTTAGCTAAGTGGATTAGCTATAAATTTAAATGGTTAACTAAATTGATATAACTAGTTAAATATCACTAGATAAGATTTATTGTGGTGAAATATTTATGTTGAATATTATATTTAATTTTAAAAAATATTATAGTATTTGGGTAAAACCTAGTGGGGTTACACTTAATATAACTAGTGATAGTTGGCAAAAAACTTGAGTAGAAATGATTAATATCAAGATATATCAATGTGTAAACTAGAATGTATAGTATGTAATGATAGAAATTGATAGTATTAAATATGTATGAGATGCCGCTAAGTCAGTAGCTATATAAAATGAATAAACATGGATTGGTTTATATGTCCCCAGTGGGTAGATGATGATAAGTCTGGATCAGTGTAGTGGATAGGAATCCTATATGTAATTTTCAAGAACTTGATAAGAATAAGTGAACCATTTTTGTATGATAAAACTAACTATACTAAGATAGTTATCATATGTAATATATGGAAAGTAGTAGAACTGTAAACATAACAGTGCATACAATCTATAAATTTTATATTTTTAAAATATTTGAATGTTTTAGAATTTTATCATGTTATATTATTTTTTTATTTTTTGAGTATAAGCTATGTATAAGAAAATGAAAATAAACTATTTAAAAAAAGTGAGAGAGAGAAGGAAGTGTGTATAAGTAAATATTATAAAAAGTAAATGAAATAGTATACAAGAAAAGTGTAATGTCTCTATAAACCCAAGAGCACATCCATAGGATGTGGATAACCAAATGATGAATCTGGTAAAAGATCATCTAGTGTCAAATATTTAACTTATCCAAAATCAAATAAGTCATCATCATCACAATCATTATACCAATATATAATTAGAGTGGAGCCTTATCCTTGGCATGAATTTCAATTTTGTACATCTGAATGGAGTGTTACTCAACTTTGTAAGATGCTTATTACATGATCCCAGGGTAAACACATTAGACCATAAATTATCTATGTGGAACATATGGTTCTCATCTGTGTCATCATGTAAGATGAAAATCATGTGTCCATAATGATTCTATTTCAAGAATCCATTTGACTGATCAACTATGGCATCTATTTTCTATAGCCATGTACTACTAAGTGTAACTTGTATATGAGTGTCTCTACTCAAAATGAATAATAATTTATTGGTCACATTGGGGCCACATTCAAATATTAGTTTAATATGTTCAATATAATATTGATACTTTATAACATGATGTAGCTCACTCTCCTGATAACCAATGTGGTGTAAAAATGCCAATGTGAAAATATTAGGATCAAAATCCTCATCTATAGCCACATGTAGAAGATATTTATCTGCTAAAAGGATCTATATAGTCAATGCATCATGTCATGAATATTTGTTTTATCAATGACTCTATCATGGTGATAATATCTATGAAGTAGCTCATATCATTAGTTGTGGTGGTGCCTATAGAGGTGGAGGATGTATGATATAGATATTTCCCTTCACTTTAAATTTATTTAGTTTATGTTGAAGTATTGAGCATGTGTCTATAACATGTCTTGCAATTCTATGAAAGTGGGAAAATGGTTGCCCTTCCTATGGTGATAATATGCTAACTGGTCTATGCCAGATTTTGGGTAATATCATCAATCATAGATTAGGTAATATCTATAAGATATGTTGTCATCTATCTTATGATATCCCTATTTGAATATGTGTGAGTGAACCAATATCCATGGGTATGACTATATGTACTGAATGGATCAAGGGATATGCTAGTGACTATAACTAATTATGAGATCCTATAGATATAGTGTCTTTAAAAAGTAATTCTACTAGATTAAGATGATGTATAAGTGAATTTGAGTTATCTCTATACTCTCTTGGTACCACTAGTGTAAAAAATAATCCACATAAATAATCATCAATATATATAGGTGGTTGATCATCTTTTGTAGTGGCCTATTAATCTGTGTTAGAATTATGAATGTAATCCTCTTATAAATTAACAAGTAATCATAATTGGGTTGTAAGGATATCAAAATATATCCTAGGTGTGGATGTTTGTATTATGAGAAACTATTCATCTACCATCGGTGAAGGTAACTATGTTATGAGAGGCATTTCCTCTATAGTTGGCGAGGGTACCTATATTGTATAAAACTCTAAAGGTGGTGTATGAACAGTCTTATAAGAATCCCCCACCTCATATGTATGCATCTACTTAATGGGAATCCTATGAGGTAGGGATTTGATGAGAACATGAGGTATCCCATATGATAATTTACTCATTTTAAGATGTTTAATGAGTCTAAAATGTCTAAATGGATGATTATATACCAGACATGTGTATAGGTATCCATCATGCAAAAATTTGACACATCTATGAAGAGTGGAAGGTACATCCTCCATGAGAAGTATCTAAGGTCTCTTGAGTACAAAGTTATAATTTAAATGGTTTATCATCACTTGAAAGTGTGTAGATAATGTTTTTGGTCCTAATGTAATATCCAATGTGATTGAACCCAATGTTTTTCTAGGAATATCATCAATTCCTTGAATATTCTTATATGTATTTTTAATAGATGCTATATCAACCCCCATTATTTGTATAAATGTGAGGTTACATATATTTATTCATAATCCACTATTAATGATAAATTATTTGATGGTTGTGTTATTGATTTGAGCTTGAATGAAAAGTGGCAAATTATGATCATTTGCCAATTATGAAAGTGATTCCTCATTGGAAAAATATATCACTTCATCGACATTCTTGATAGTATTCATGATAGATGAAAAATAAGATGGATTGGTATCATGAGGCAAAAATGTGTGATTAAGTGTCTGAAATTGAATATATTTGAATATTTTTACTTTTTGAAGTAATTACAAGATAGATATTTCAGTTGGTGTATTTATCAACTGATCCATTATATCAAATTATCTTTGCTAATCTTTGGGTCCTATTTTAGTATGTTAGGGATGAGGATGGATGGTAGGGTTACACTTATCCTATACATGCTTATGAGGCACATTGTTCTACCTAATGATATCTCAAACCATATAATCTATTATTTTCCAAGGGTGAGTAGTAGAGCTAGATGAGAGTGTAGATAATCAATTGGTATAGGTAGAGTTAGAACAAAAGGAATCATCTGATCCCTCTATCATCTAATACTAACTAGAGGTAACTCAAATTAATCCATATAGAAATGATTCTAATAAAAATGGGACTCACATGATGGAGGACTAATATGTAAAACAAGCTTAGCTCAAGTTGTATCCATGATTAGATTAACATCCATGGGTAATTTTATACAAATAATTGGTAATAATCATGCTAATAAAAGTATAAGGATTTATACCATGAAATTAAATATGGCTTCCATCATGATAATAATGATAATAAGTTGTGAATTGAGATCAAGTAACTACTAGAAAGGTGAACTCTAGGATGATCTAGGGCTAGGGATTTTTGAATCTGGTGTTTCTTTGCACCAATTTAAATTATATGTAAAAAATTAAAACCCTAATATTAAATTGATTTATTTAGCTAGGTTGTCTAAAAAAATAATAAAATAAGAAGTTTATGGCCTTGATTTATTATTCAAAAATTTGGATTAATGTAAACTGGGGTTTGAAGTAATATTAGAAGTAAGTCAGGTTCACCAAATGATTTAACCTTTTAGGGTTTTATAATGTGTAAATCATAATCTATATTAAAGGGATGAGATGTCTAAATTAGTTAAATAATATGAAATAATTAACTAATGATTTGTTATGTATTTTGACTTCTTTTGTTTTTATAAAATTAGTAATAAATATGCATTAATAGAAACTTATATAGAAAGTGAATGTCACAAAAAGATACAGATTTTGAAAATAGGGTTCCAAACAAGTTCAAGTACTATCAATAGTGTTCCTAAATTTGATTACTCATTAGATAGTAGATCCCCACTTGGATATTTGTGCCATACTATTGTAGTCTCTTCAAAATGGTGTTAGTGTCCTCTTCGTAGGATTGTTCCTATTTTATAAGATGACTTGTGCTTATGTTTTTGGTTTTGGTTCCTAAACACACAAAATTTAAAACTCTATATTATTCCTAAAAAAATATTATTTAGTGTGTTAACCCTAATCCTCCTTGAAATTATGGCATGAGATAAAAATGTGAGCTCATTAGTATAATAGGATGGACATCTTCAACACCCTATTATAAAGAGAGGTGCCTATGTACCAATACTTTGAGGAATTATCAATATGGATGTAGTTACCCCACCTAGTGCCTGGTGCAAGTATGAGTGAATCCTAGAATGAGAGTGGCCTTAAATGCCTTGAGTGTGTTTGAGATTGACAATATTTGAAATCTAGGCATAGGGAAGCTATAGATAGTAGTATGTAAAATTAGGGTAGAATAGGGATCAAATACCTTAAGTTTTCTCAACTTATTTATTATTTGGATAGGATTTTTCATCTATTTTCCATCTAGTGAATAGAGGTCAAATACTCTTTTATTTGTAGAGATGTGTAGCTTGTGTGGATGATAAAATGTACTTATGTCAACATTATGAGGGGCACATGTCTCAAAATTTATCCATTTAGGAGAGTTAGGGAAAGGGACACTAGCTCCAAGTTAGGGACACTGGATCCATGTGGCTTTAGTGTCTTTAATATGGTGCTTGTGTCTAAATGGAAAACTACTAGGCACACTGGGTTGGGATTTGGGAATACTATCTTGTGACTATGTTTGGGTTGATAGAAGATGTTTGTGGTCTTCACAATAGGTAAAAAATTGTGGTAAAGGCTCTAAGAAGGTCTATGGATAAGATAGAAATAGGTTATCTCAATCAACCATATTATCATCCAAATACCAATTTTAGGTGATCACACCCTGTACCTCCGACACCATGTTGTTCCCTCACATTCTGCACCCAAAATTCATAAACCACTATAATATCTACCAAATGTGGTAACCAAAACTACCCTAGTATAAAATGTAATATATGTGGCTCCACTCATGAAGGATAATGTCATATAATCCTTAGTAGATCCCACACCTAAAAATTTATTAGAATTGACCACCAAATATCCATTATGCCTTTATATGGGTATCAAACAATCTCACCCCATGTCATAATTTCTAATGTCGAGACATGTGGTACAAAATGCATCACATGGTCCTATGTCCACCTCCACACATGCAAGAGGGTATGATCCACAAAATGAGTTAATTCTACTAGCCTATACATAGGAAACCTCTCATAAATCCAAAAAACAAAAATAAAAATATGCCCCATAGTCTCTTAGCCATTAGAAAAAATGCTATAAATTTTTTTCATTAACTACACATAAATCATATAACCTAATTCATATAATGTGCCCTACTATAACATCAAGCAACATAAGTAAATAATATACACCATGATATTCCCCTCTAATTTTTGATAGATCAATTGAGCTATCATAAGTCCAATAATCACCTTCCAAATATCCAAAATGATTGAAACATACACATAAAAAATAAGTGCTAATAACCCAGGTTAGATATATCTCTCTCAACCTATATCCCACAATGTTATGGCTCATATATCTACTATGAATATAGTGTATTTCACACCACTACTATGCTAGTAATTGGTAAAGTTAATAAGGCATGAACATACTCTAGAGTAACACCCACATTAATGATGTCACCATCCACCACACATAAAAATATATTAGTTATCCTCTCCCATGTTTCTACTAACATGGTGACCAACTCAAAACTCAATGGGATATGTAGTATCTCAATGATCCCACCTAATCTATGTGATTAAGTTGACCCCGATCTATGACTACAAATCTATTTAGTAGATCTGGTAACCAAATCACATCCACTAGTCTCCAAATTCTTTGTCAACTATATAAAATTCCATTCAATAGATCATTTATAAGATATCTATCACAAACTTTACATAACAAAGACTTAAAAATTGAAAAAAGATTTTTTTTTTAAAACGTCATCAACCATGTAAAACACTACATTATCCCCTTTATTATCTTTATAACTATATTGGCCATGTACATAACTACATCGGTCATCTATTTTACTCAACACTATTAACCATGTAACTAGACTACATTAACATTGTTAAAACTCATACTATATTAGCCATTTCAACATAATACATCAGCCAATGTATATGATGTCAACTAAATTTATATGATATTGTTAATAAAATATGTTCTTGTAAATTTATACACACTACATTGGCCATCATATATGTTTTCATCCATATTTCTTTGCTATCAACCATAAACTATGTTCTCAACCATTTCTACACACTACATTTGCCAGTGTATACAATGTCGACCATATTTCTACCCTATGGCCAAAAATTATGTTCTCAATAACCCTGCATATAATTATATCAACCATAATAAACACTAACAAAAAACCTCCATTTATAACTACAATTGCCTTACCGATACCATATTATTATTGTGGTAAATTTTCACTAAATCAGCATACCTAACCTTGACCTATTTTAGGACATTTTATTTCCTACCCATTTTTAGTTATAATTACTACTCTATTCCTACACTTTCTATAGAAAATTATAATACATGGATTTGTCACAATATCTAATTTTACTAATTTAGTACTTTTGAATTCTAAAAGGTTCTAAATTAGTAATAAACACACCCCATACCTAGACTACACAAGTTGTTATTACAATTCACCTTGCAACTCATCTATTATCTCAAGCTTAAGGCATTGTATCTCTCTTTTCCAAATTAGGATATAGATAAATATGATGTCCAATAATAGTAAATGTGCAAATAAATAGTAATTTATTCATTTTATAGTAAAATTTTGAAATTTCAAACTTTCAATTATTTACCAAAAAATTCATGCTTTTCTCATAACTATGTTTTATACATTATTTTCAAAAACCAAAATAAAATTTAAAATCTTGACAAAGTAGATATTTTTTTAGTTTTAATACCAAATTTTTGATTTTTTTTTTTAATTTTATCTTAATTTTTAGGTTTGTCTCTTATTTTGCACACCAGACACCTTCAAGGGCTTCACACATAACTTCTTTTCCAAATTAATAAAGATAAGGGAAGGTATGCATTTACAAAATTATTTAATTTCATTTATTTTATAATTTTTACTATAATTTTGTGGCTCACTTAATGTGTTTATATGTTCTTTATTGAAGTACCATCCCATGTTACACTTTAGTGACATGTTATGAGCTTTAAATGGGACATATGTATAGATACAATATTTTTTAACTTTATAATTTACTAACACTTTCTGTCTTCTAACAACCTATCTAGTTTCAATATAATTGATTTCATACCTTAAAGGGTGAACTATGAAATTGTTGGGTAGACCATTATAACTTCACAAGATTCTTGTTTAAATCTACAATGTTTATATCCACTATAAAATCCCACGTACTTGATCCCCTAAGAAATATTCCTCCTAAATATACCTTAACTAAGACAACACCCATATTTTCTAACTATATCATCCTAATTTGATGTAGTATATTATATTTCCCACCAAAATTAAAACTAGGTTGTCCAAGGTTGATGTAGTCTAGAAATCATGACACATGCTTTAGAACTAGGTTAGCCCAACTTGACCTAGTTGAGGTTAAAAAATAACTATTAAAACTATGTTGAGATTGGTCAATATTATCATCTAAATTTATGTAAAGTTTTAGTATCATATATCACTATAAATACAAGTCCCATTTCAATCTAATAGAGAAAGTAACATTATTTTTCACACTATTATTACTTGCAATCCTACTTTATTATACATTTGGGAGAAGCCATTACTTAGATATTATTTTTAGAGGGAAATATCATATCTTGTGGATTTTTGGACAATAATTTATGAGGTATTTTATCTTATATCTAATTTCAACCATTTTGATCTATACAACCATAACAACCTCTTGTAAAGACCATTGGCCAAAGGAGAGATTGAAGCTTGATCGATTTTGTTCAAGGCAAGTATTTATAACCCTATCTCTTTAATTTTATATGTAGATATTATATAATTAATATATTTAACTAATTAATAACTTATTATTTAAATATCTTATACACTTAAAATTATTATGGCTATAAGGTTACTCAAAGTTTACATTTTCCACACTAGGTAACTTTTGTCAATTAGGAGTGATACCCTTGTGAGAATGTGTGTTATTTCCCATTCCTACTAAAAAAATGGAACCTCTCCAAAGTGTGGGTGACTCTGATATGGAGATGATATCTAGATAGAGGGATGTTTCCCTTGATTCACTCACCAAAATCTATATCTAATCCTACTAACTACTGATTTCTTGACTAAGGGTAAGAGTGAAGGGATAATACTTGCACTGGAATTGAAATGAAAACATGAAATAAAAGTGATGCACTAATGTTTATGGAAACTTTTTCTCTCAATTGAAACTCTCAGGAAGGAATGGAGTCTACACACATCCTCTTCACTTTAGGTACATGACTTATACAACAGTGTTTCATATAAAGGACTTGACAAAACTCACTCTATGCATGGAAGGAATGAAATTTTATAATTCACATCCAAAATTGGATTGATATTGAGCCTATAAACTTAGTATGAACTATATAAACTCAAATATGTTGTAATAAGGTACAAAAACTAGACATTAATATAGGAAAGCTACTAATTCACAATGTCATATCAATGAAAATCACCATACACTTCACATAATAACCTAAAAATGGAGGAAAAAACTTTTTATTTCTTTAGGAGGTGTAGTAAAAAAAAATGATATCCTTTTAACATAGCCAAAGAAAGAAAGTGATATCATAATGATGGAAAAAGAGATAAAAATAAAAAATAGTAAGAGAGGGAAGACAAAGTAACCCTAAAATAGGGATGACTAACTTTATCTTTAAACCCTCCAAATAACTATGTAGTGTCTCCTAGATTCTCTCTTCTCACTCCTTTCAAAAATTTGAATAGGGTTAGAGTATCAGTTGTTGGATAAACATGAATAAGTATTAATCATTTATTGGTCAATCTTGACCACTTGAAAAAGTCTAAATCCTTGCTTCCATACCCTATATACTAGTTTGCATGTCTTCCTTGATGAATAAGTTACATCCTTGAAAATAGGTATTAAATTACTCATTAGTCACTCAATTTAAACCTTATCCTAATCCATTTATGATGTCTCTCCACATTACCTAGAATTTTAGAAGGCTCCTTGAAGCATCTGACCTTTTCAACTTGCTAGGCATAAGAGGGAAAGGTCTTGTTAGGACTACTAGAGACTCTTTCGACCCTTTGAATTTTATTTTCAACTTAATTTGACTTTTTATTTTCCTTAAAATTTCATGTAAGAGATAATAAACCTTGAAAAACCCTTGAATAATTCATATGCCTTGACTTGGTTGATTGTTCACTTGAACTCCCCCTTTAATAATATGGCATAAGAGAGAAAATTTGACTTTGATTTGAATAAGGTAATATTCCTCTATATATATATTCTAAACATAATTTTATACCTATAAAAATACATTTGGAACCATAAAATAGTTCAAAATATGTGATTTTACACCAAAACTTTGCCTTTTAACCTATTCCTTATAGCCCTCAAAATGGGTAAACCTACTTGTGAAACATAATGTAAAAAGTGTAATGGATAATTTTTCAAATTTTTTAGGACCCAATATCACCTTACAACTATGTGATAAGTTATAGGATCTAACTCTGAGTGGAAGTGTTCTTTTTAGCTCACTTTCTCTCTCTAATTAGGCCTAATTAAGCCTCTTAGGCCTAGAAACAAATATTTGGACCTAATGGCATCCCACACATGTGAAACATAAAAAAATCATTTTATTAACTTTACCTATCCTAATAACATGTTCCAAGTCAAATTTCAAGTTATGAGGCCTTGTGTAGGTGGGTAAACCAAGAAATGGATATTGGTAAGCCTAGGTGCTTGAGCATGCTTAGGAGGTAGTTTGAGTATGTTTTCATTAGAATTTTAGGTTATAATACTTGTAAATGAATTTTTGAAACATATAAAACCTATAAAAAATCATTACTTATGAGTGAGGTCTCTTATTTCACTCATAGGTCTTCATCTAGGCTTCTTGGCTTGCAAAACTAGGTTTTCCTCACTTTTTAACCAAGTAGATAACTTGAAGAGATGGTATAACCTTTTTATAGACTTGTAGAAGAGATTGGATGATTTTATAACCTATTTAAATTCCTCACAATACTCTACACATGGTTTAGAGATCATTCCATAATTTATACCTTCACAAACAAGCCTTCAATTATATATTCAACCTTATTATGTATGGTATTGTACCTACACATGTGAACTAGTACCTTGAAATGGAGATAAAGAGAATTATTAATTTCATTAATTTAATTTTTAGGTAATAAAATTTAATTTTAAGTTATTGATAATTACATTTCCTCCATCGGGTTAGTTATAGTGTTTAAGAAGGGTTTAGAGAGGTATGAGGTCTTAGTAATAATTCATAAAGGATATGGGTCTATCTCGAGAACCAATTCTAGTAAATTAGATATATGGGACATATATAACACCTAAAATGTCCATATATCAACATGAAACTTCTCCAAAAGTTTTGAGCAAAAAATTGACCTACTCGAGCTCTTAATAAGGTGGAAAAGGGATTTTTTAAGTACTCAGTCTTCTTAGCAATAATTCATATAGGTGTGGGACTTAAGGACTGAAACAATGCTATATGTTTAAATTATGAGTAACTTACCACCACATATATTAAAAAATTACCACCATTCAACTCCTTGGTGAAGTTATGATCTCTACAAATTAGCTTCTTAGGCAAGATGGATTGTGTGAGAAGGTGGAGAAAAGTCCTTTTGGATCTTAGGACCTCAAAATACATTCCAATGGAAAAAATTTATTTAAAATAGTCTTAAATGATTCATTAAATGGTTCAAAAATATCATACATAATCACTTACCTCCAAAAAATTCTAAAACCTTGACTCTTCAACACTTAAGGGTTTCTAGGTAAGATAAGTTTGTTTGCCCTAAAGGTAGATTCATTTAACCTTTCTCTGTTTACATTGGATTAAAAATTGATGGGAATATTTTTAAAAGTCATATAGATCATTTTTTACCATTATACATCCAATTATAGTGATAAATTTTTTTATCACCTCTCTTTTTTCGTGAGTAAACTGGTAGGTCTTCAATAGACTGCATTTCTTGACTGAGTCAATTTGGGCCTGAGGATATTTTCATTGAGTCTAAATATATTAGTGTTTCCAATGGGAATAAATACCTAAAACCTTCTTATTAGAGACACTTCAACTCTCCATCACTTATTACCATAAAAATGTGATGTTTCTCCACATTATTTGACACTTTATAGGTGGATGTGCTTGTTTTAGGCCTCTTAACAAGAGCTTGCTTACAGACCTTAACAACTATAATTGAATTTAGGTGACTCTGACTAGTGTTAAAAAGTAATTTATATCTCTTATGGTCTTGATTTATCCATTTTATCTATTCTATTATCACTACAAGTACATCCTTTTTTTAAATTATCCAAGATAGGGCTTAGATGATAGCTTGTGTTTATGCATGGTGAGTTATTAGAATAGGGTATTATGAGTTAGTCATAACCCCCATAGTGTATTAATAAGGATTACACCTAATTCCTACCCTATCTAACTTAATAAGACCTCTATCTAATAGTAATACCTTAGTTTCTATTATTTGGACTTGAGACATGCCTATAGCTCTTCATTAGGCTTTGGATGCCTCTTTAACTAGAAGAACCTAATTGCTATTACTCTCAACATCATGTAAAAGTCATGCCAAATATTGGAATGATATTTAGAGACTATTTTCCCTTAGTTTCTATTATTAATCTATCATCATCATCATCTTATCAAACATTTATGTGTCATCAATCCTTACTTGGATATAGGAATAAATAGTTGAATACTCTCACCTGTCTTGATCCTAATGATGTTTGTAAGGTTTTAAATGTTACTCATATCTTATTTAACCTCTGTCACATTTTCAATAAAATTGAATATATATTCCTTGACCTGTCTATAGGGGATTTGTAGTTTTTAAAGTGATGATTGACTATATGCTTACCATTAGGTCCTAGAAACACATTTCCTCGCAGTATTGAATTATTCAAGTGTGAAGAGATTGTAGTGACATTGCACTACCCTCATGATTTATCCTTGAATCAAAATACATCTTCCCTTACGATCCTTTTCCTCACACTAAATAATCATCTCTAAACAAGGAAGAAACCTCAATTAACATGATTAGATAGAGTTCCATGGATGAGTGACTATAGGTGCTAGTATTTAAGATTAACATTCTATAAATATTAACTTTTATCTTTTTTATGTCTATATGAGAGTGTCTTAATGACATCATACACTTTTTATAACTCCATATCACCCCATAATGTTCCTCATTTGATCCTCATGCTTAACTATATCATCATGGTTCACAGTATGACTGTCGGTTGTTATTTGGTCTCTTTGGCATTTATATAGATAGAGGAAGGAATAATAAAGTTGAATCACATGACTAATGTATATCAAGACTCTCATTGACTAAATTTCACCTTGCATGCTTAGATAAGTATCAACTTAATACCCAAATACTTGATTAGTATGGAAATAAAAAATGTTCTTTACCTTAAAAGCTAATAAATAACCTTAATTTCTACTAAGATTTGTCTCAAAGTCTTATTTTATGATTTTTATTTGTTCATTGGCAATATCTTGAACCATGAGTTCAAGTGTGTTGAAACATCATCATGTTATTATCTCTCTAAGGCCTAGATCACCTTTAACATCTATTTTACATGTTCATGGTTCATCTTACTATTTTAGGTGATCATTTGAAGTCTCTTTCAACTTTTAATACACATATTTCACTGTGTCATGTGTATACACATAATATTTTCACACTTTATCAATTATTTATACTTTATATCTTACAAGAACCCATCAAGTCTCAACATCTCTAAGTGCATGCCATAATGGGTGGATTAAGAAAGGGTTGGGATGACCATTGTTACTTTGCAAGATTATTGTCCCTTATTGCTACTTATTACCAATCCAACTAGCTCCTAAAAACATTCCCCTAAGCTTTGACTCCTCTTTTGCACAATCCTCTAATCATTTATCACCTTAAATACCCCTTCTGCTAACCTAGAACCCATTTTAATTGTATATGAATAGGTTAATTGGATCGACCGTGTACTCTTATTATTGAAACTCATTTAGGGTCTAGGTCAGCTCCTGGCTAACCTAGCCCATGACCTAGTGAGTTTTTATTAATAATGATACTAGGTTGATTGGGTTGACCCTATCGGCCAAAACATTCAAAAGAGTTTAGGGTTAGATCCACCTATATAAACACATCCATTTCATCATTATTAGAGAGAAATCATGATTTATTATTCATTTGTGATTATTTACAATATGCTCTTCCACCATTCTATTTTAGGAGTCTTAACTTAAGGTTTTTACTTGGAGAAGAATCTAGTCTTGTGGAGAAGTCTTAGATGATTTTTCTTTTCTTAGTGATCCTTAAAAACCAAAAAAACCTCTTGTGAAGCACCTTTGGCTAAGGGAGAGATTGAGTTTTGATGGGTTCATCTTTCAGGTAAGTATCTCAAACTTTGTTTCACTATTTAGTAGATAGAAATAGAATAAGTAATGGATTTTGAATAATATTACTATTCTTCTCTATGCATTAGGGTCTTACCTATACATATCATAATTAGGATTCTATTATACATGTTTTCTTTCATTTTTTTACTAACTCCCCACTTTGTGACATAAGCTTTGGTGAGCACTAGATTACATTTATTTATTTTACAAGTTATCAAGTATAGTGAATATGAAAACATATGACTTAGTTAGGGTTATTGCATGATTTTTATTGAATGGAGGATTTGTAACTCTCCCTAGTGATATTATTATGATAAGATATCCTATAATTCAGTCTAGTGGATCCATAATTGGTCATGTTCCTAATTATCTTATGTATCCCCAATTGAAAGTGTATATAGGATCTATCTTCTATGAGCTAGGATTGATTTGTGGATCTGATGCATTTATGATTGCATAAATTTTGGTGAACCTAATGTGAATCTAAACCTTATAGGTTTTCTTTCATGATTTTCATTTCTATCACTTTATTATTTCTCTATATTTATGATACTAGGTTGATAAGGATGGTATAGTTTCTAAATTATATGCATAGATTCAAGACATTGTTTCATCAAAATGACTCTATTAATTTTTTGTAGGTATTCATCATATATATGTTATTGGATCACATAGGTCAACATAATACTCTTATTAATTTTTAGACAGTACACTATGAGGTCAATTTAGTCTCTTATTCAATTCTAGAATAACAAAATAAGCTATTTGGGTTGATTTAGTATTCCAAATAGCTTATAGATAACAAATCAGATTGACCAAGCTAGTATAGGCATCTTAAATAGGCTTCAACAAATTGAGAATCATAGAACTAGGTCAACCTAGTTTACACAGTTGGCAAAACTTGAAAGAAATATTCAAGGTACTTTAACAAAAATTACATAGTTCTTAGCATCTTCCAACCCATCAAGGTTATTTTATCTCTCTCTCTCTCTCTCTCTCTCTCTCTCTCTCTCTCTCTCTCTCTCTCTCTCTCTCTCTCTCTCTCTCTCTCTCTCTCTCTCTCTCTCTCTCTCTCTCTCTCTCTCTCAATTCAATTCTTCCTTACATATCTATTTTTCAAAGTTTGTAATCTTCAAAACTATAATCATACATCAAACTAGGTCAACCTAGTCAACCTAGTTCTATATTTTGTCTTTCGTCTAAAATATTAGGTTAACGTGGTTGACTTATTTATTAAGGACTTTTAATTTTGTAGTAAATCATTGACCTTGTTGACTCTATTCTTTAATGTTTTCATACACTGTCATCTAAAATGACTCTATATTGTGCTAAAATTAGGAATTAACAATTATATGTTAGTAATTAATTTACACTTTCACTTTCAATTCTTTGCATTCTTAGAATAACTCACATAGTATAATTAGGTGGTTTTGAATATACCATTTAGTTTCACTTATTTTATTAAAATATTGTTGGATAAACTAAATCCATCTAGACACTATATGTAATATTCATTTCTCCCTCTCTTTTCCTCCCAAAAGAACCCTCACTCTTGGATCACCTCTTCCCCTCCATCTATGGATTGTAGAATGGTTCAAATCATACCTCAAGATGAAGAAGGTGGATATGATCCTTTTTATACCTATCAAGATAATTATCATCTTTAAAATCTTCAACATAATGTGAGAGCAATTCTTATGAGTCTATCTAATAATACCTCTAATAATCCACCTTCCAATAACCCTCCCCCTAATACCAATTTGGGGATTTATCCTACGAACACCAACCCATGAATTGATATGAATCAACTTCTTACACAAGTCATACAACAAATTAACATACTGAAAACTCATAAGACCTATCAAATTATGTAATTACAACATCATTTGATCAATATGGCTAATCAACCTCTTGATCTCAACCCTCAAGCCAATCTAAATTTTATTCCTCCAGCTCTTAGAGATGGCTCAAGAAGTGTTACTCCTCAACCTATTATGAATAACAAAATTATTCAAAATATCCAAAATGTGCCTTTAGATCATTTCATCTTGTTTATTGATATTGGTAACATATCTCCAACTATAAATTATGATGGGACTGAAGATCCTACATCTTTTCTCAAATCCTTTGGCAATCTTTATAAAGAGTGGATCCAAACTAATAATTTTACCACAACTAAACTTATGGTTAAACCCTTCATTGGAAATGTATTCGAATGGTACAATAAAATTCCCCAACACTTCATTTGACAACTTGAGGATTAAGTCAATATTTTAGTTAGAGAGTTTCAACATAATGATCTTCCCAAAAATTATCTTAGTCATTTCATCAATGTTAACAATCTCCCACCAAATAACCTCATTATTTTATCAAATAATGGAAATATTTGGCACATAAATCTGACCATAACATGACTTATGACAAATTGTTTAAACTCTTTATAATATATTTAACTCATTATATTTAATATAAGGTTTAAAATATTTCTCCCCAAACACTCAACAAAGCTCTTGACCAATTTAAACATTAAGACTTCCTTATGAATCAATTTGAACCTGATAGCAAATTCCTTAAATGAACGTTCCAAACTTCTACCAATGATATCACTTACAATACTCCTCAAACCAAACCAAGGGTTTATAAATCTGACACTACCCCATATTATCACATACTATTCACTATGTAGTAAATGAAACAATTTTTACCACCCTCTAAACCCTTTACTTATCATAATATTCCTCCTAAGTGGTATGAGCTCAATCAATTTTGTTGGTTTCACCCTGACATTGGTCATTCCCATGAAACCTATAGATGGCTTACTATAATTTTTTGTCTCCTAAATTATTGTTGATTCCTTCAATCATGAAGCCATGATCAACCTTCATCATCAAGTGTACAACACCACTTCTCAAAAATGAAAAACTTCCAAAGCTTATTCTTCTAATAACTAAAAATGTTTTTCCATAGCTAATAATCAACAAACTACCAAGGATTTTTGTGTTATTGATGTAGACTATGACCAATATTACAATAATTCTCAATATGCTAACATATCTAAGGTTAATTATTATTGTAAACTAGCTCACAAAGATCTTGTCATAAGACCTAATAAACCATATTTAGAAGAAAAACTTCTCAAAGATACTACCACCACTAATTTACATTTGAAAGCCCATGAGGAACCAAATCATTCTTCTAAACCCCCAATAACTTCTATTCCTTCAAAATCTACCTTAGCTTACAAACCTCATATTGGTTCTTCTTCTAAATCTCATTGGAAAGTTCTATAAGAACATAACTCCATGCCTTTCAAGATTCCACTTATGGAGTTAGTTTGTACTTTCCCTTATCATTACAAGTTTGTTATGCAACAATTACAAGAAATTGAATAACCATCTTCTATAGATGAAAAACCACCCTATATTGAACCTCAATCTACCAATGTGCATACCATTACAAATATTTGTCCTTATCATAAACCATATATTGAATTTATTGAATAATAAATGATTAATGATGATATATTTTTTCATGCTGATAATCCACCACTCTTCATTAAAAAATCCATTTACCCTTATCTATAAAGTTTTAGTTGATGAAGGCTCTAGTATTAATGTGACATATTTATGGCTCATCTAAAAACTTGGTTATAATAAATATTTACTCAATAAAACATTACTTTCCTATCATGGATTTGATAAAAATAATCAAAATCCACTTGGTTGTGTTTGGCTCCCATAACAATTGGACCTAGGACTTTTCAAATTAAACTTATAGTCCTTGAGTTTTCCTTATCTTATAACATACTCCTTTATCACCCTTAGACTCATATAATGAGGTTCATTACTTCTTAAATTAGCCAATGCATCAAATTATTACATAATTGTAAATGTTATAAGTATGAGGCTGATCCTAACCCTTGGAGTATTCAACTTCCTCATAAAAAATCTCAATATCATATTCCTACCATTCTTACCATCAATAGTGTTGCCTTACTTGAGTTCATCAACATCAATCTAGACCTATAGGTCACTCTTGCCTATTTGGATGATGGTGACCCTAATGAATTGTAACATAATTACAAAAATACTAAGCTACCTCCCTACATATCGAAGTGCCTTCTTCCTTCTTTATTACCTCATGACTATACTATTCCTCTCATTCATGAGATCACTGATTTCCCCCTCCATAAAATTCTTAGGAACCTTCTTTACTAGAATATGCCTTCACATGCAATGACTATGGAGTGGCAAAATTATTTCAAAACCCTATAATCATGTCTCCACATAAATTTACTAACATTAGGATTTCACCTACTGAAACTCCCCCTGAATCTCAAGCATGTAACATTTCTCTAACCTATGATGATAACTACATCATATCCCAAGCTCAATATCATGACTTAGATGTTCAAAATTATCAAATAAACTTAACTCAAATACATGATTTTAACCAGGATGTTCACACCATTTTCCTAAATCATGAATTAGATCTTGAAATTCATGTACCTCTTATTAATTCTCCACTTCTTGATACTTCTTGGGTGGTAAAACAAATCATACCTCCCAAATGGAGGTTCTTGAATCTTATCTACCACCTATATATCCCATCACTACATCCAATTCTTCACCCATTAATAAATTAATGATATACCAATCCCATCTAATAAATATACTCCTATTTTTGAGATTACACTAGATGTCAAGGCCACAGATTTTTGTCAGATACATTCTAAATATCATCACTATGGTAATCAAATTCTTGATCTTAAAGTAGATGTTGAGTATTATGGTCCTTTTCCTACTCTAAATAGTGATGAATATATTCTTGAATTACTTCATGCCTGAGAACCTCAACTTCCTCAACATGATCATAAACTTGGTAATTTCAAAAATAGAGCCCCTTATTTCAATAACTTCATTACTAAAATCAATATTAAAGCTAATATAATTTCCTCTTTACCAGATGCACCACACTGTAGACATCTAAAATTTTCCACCAATTTATTTATACCTAACTTTAGACTAATTATTATCAATCATGGAACATCTATCCTAATACTTTCTAAACGTCTTGAATTTGGCTTCATCACTTGAAATTATATCAATTTGTCCCATAAATAAATTAAAATGAGCAAGTGCCTAAATCATTTAAATATAAAATTGCAAAAATATTCAAAATCCTAAAATATATTAATTAACATTAAAATCCTAATCAAATACTAATTGAATTCATCCATGGTTAATTAAAGTAATTATCAAAATGGGAAATTCAAAAATCAATAAATATCCTAGGTTTTCATCATTAAGATTTTGTGAGTTGCCATTTTTGGAAAATATCCCACCCATGATTATTCCATAATAATAATGACAATTTTACACATTTAAACCCTAATATGGCTAAGTAATCCAACCAAGGTTAGGATTTAACTCATTCCAAGTCATTTCAAAGCCTATAAAAGCAAGCCTATAGCCCTTTATTTGGAGAGCTTGGATAGAGTAATGTTATAATGTAGGATTTGATTCATGAAACAAATTAATAGTGTTATAATGAAAAAATTGAGTGAAGTCAAGCCAAGACAAAACCATGATCATTATGCCAAGAGGAGATGGAGATAGCCAAGCCCCATTAATTAAGACTTTTCAAGCACAATATGAAGAAGCCAAATTAAGAAGCCTCTTGGACATTCAAGGATTTGGTAAGGAATTTGTGAGTAAGTTATTTCCATTTTTAGTTATACTTTATTCATTTTTGTTTCTTCATCATGGTCCTCCCTTTGATCTAGTCAAGGTAGGGTTATGCAAAAACTATAATTTGTTTCATAATTTGTAATTTTCCATACTTTATATCCCACAAGGTGTGCCATTTGTGATCAAGAAGCCAAATTAAGAAGCCTCTTGGACATTCAAGGATTTGGAAAGGAATTTGTGAGTAAGTTATTTCCATTTTTAGTTGTACTTTGTTCATTTGTGTTTCTTCATCATGGTCCTCCCTTTGATCTAGTCAAGGTAGTGTTATGCATGTTAGTGTGTTATTACTTTCAGTTTTGAGTTGATTTCATTGTGAAGCTAACAAATGGTCTAACCACCCTCCTTTGATTCCTTGATCACAAATGGCACACCTTGTGGGATATTAATCATCCCACTAACCAAGAAGATCAAAATGTAACTTTTAAATTTAAATATGAATTCTTAAATTCCTTAAAAATTATAGTTTTTGCTTTAATTTTCCATACTTTATTTTTTTAATTACACTCATTTTTGAAAGTGAATCGACACCTATTCATTGATTGATATAAAATAACTATCATGGATTGAGATAAATTATTTATATGTAGAAATAGGACGTGGTGGGAATTAGTATTTTTGAATTTCTTTTCAATTTGCTAGAGTTGTTTTATTTCTAAGGGCCTAGATGTTGTTATGTTGACCATTTTAATGTAAAATTTGGTGTTGTTTCTTGGATTTATGATCATATTGATAACCATTTCCCTTGTGAATAAAAACATTTTTTATATTTTATGTGTTTTTTAGACATTACAAAATTGACACCAATTTAAATAGATCGATGCCAATCCCTACATGAATCAATGCTAATTTACTATGTTAAAACATAAACCAAACTTGAGACCAAATTTTTCAAAAATCTTTTTCTCAAAACCAAAATTTATTCAAAGTAGAACATTATTATCTAAAAATTATAGGTCATGGACATGATTTGAACACACATTTGCTAAATTTTTGGCTATTTAACATTTCATTTTGAACTTTTCTTATGCGAATTTTTTTCTATTTTATGTGTTTATGTAGATAGGATAGAATCAATGCCAATTAAAATAGATCAACATTGATCCCTTCATGAATTGATGATGATTTACTATGTAGAAAATAAAATTAACTCAAGACCAACTTTTTCAAAAATCATTTGTTCAAAACCAAAAGTGCTTCAAAGCAAAACAATATTATCTTACAATTTCAGGTCATGGATGTGATTTGAACACACATTTGCTAAAGTTTTTATGATATAACTTTAATTTTTAACTTTTCTCGTGGGAAGAATTTTATATTTTATGTGTTTTTATAGATAGGATAGAATTGATGCTAATTCCTTCATGAATCAATGTTGATTCACTATGTAAAAAAATAGAACAAACCTGAGACCAAATTTTTCAAAAATTGTTTGCTCAAAACAAAAATTTCTTCAACAAAGTACAATATTTTCTAACAATTGTAAGTTCAAAGATTTATTGGAACACCATTTTAATTTTTTGACTAAAGAACATTTCATTTTAGGCTTCTAAAAAGAATTAGTTGAATCATGCACATTTCAATTTAGGCATTAAAATAAACATGATAACTTTCTCACATTTGGATATTTGTGTTTAAATGAACTAGGATCACTAATGTTTAGAAACACTTCATTTTTTAGTGCTTAAAGAAAATTTTTAAATCTCAAACATTTCAAATTGGTGTTTAAACATGAACCTAGGCTAAGTCTTGAAGCTTTCAATTTTTGGCTTAAAATTAACCTATATGATTTTGATTCATTTGGTTTTGTGCATTTTTTTTAATATTTTTTTCTCTTAAGCTAAGGTGCCTAGTAATGAACATCATCAAATTCATTTTGGTGCTTAAAAATAAAAATTCACATGGAATTATTTATAATTAATTTTTTATTTGTTTGTTTTGTAAAAAGTATAACATGTGTATGCTCTCTCCCCATACCCTATAGGGAAATTAAGTGATCAAAAGTGATTTTACATTGCATTTGGTGCCTAGTCCAAGGTGTAGAAAGAAAGTTTCATAGGATCTCACCAAAATTACATAGTATTAGGTGATATAAAATCAACCTAATATCTTTATACTCATCTTTTATTTTAATGCATTTTAGCTTGGGAAGGGGGTGTCATTTCTTCTCATAAGTTATTTGGGGAAGCATTGACCTAGGGCTTCATCTCCAAATAGTGATTTAACCCCTCTCCATGGAGGATGTATATAAATTGGGATCTCCCCATTGAGATGGTGGTTTGAGTGGTTAAAACATCTATGTTAATGGCAAGCTAGCCTAGAACATATGATCAATAAAGATATGGAACTACACTAAGCAATTGATGGATGTAGTGGCTATGAAAAGGACAAGACATTTTTGCAACAAGCCTATTGACATGGATCCAATTTACATGATGTTTTTCTTGTGTGAAAACAAGAAATTTTAATACACATGGGATAAATCTAGATGGTTGTAACTTGTAAGTCTTAGTTAACCCTACTTTACCACACCTTGATAGGATTTAAAATGATATACTTAGTTGTATTTATGTCATTTATTCTTCATTACTTATTGGGTTAGATATATAACTTGTTTTGTTTAAAGCATGTCATGAATGAGTCTTATGTTGAACATTACTCCATTATTTAAGGAGGCATTATGACATCCATTTGACACCATTGATTTTAACTTAGAAAAATTTTGTGTCAAAATATTATGCGTATCACTTAATTGAAATGGGTAACATTATACTACCCAAACCAATTCAAGTTTCATACCATAACAAGTCTTGAAAAAACAAACCATTGTCACATATTTTGGACATGATAACATCGTTACATTGCCCAAATTGTTTCACAATACTTATCTTATTTCCAAATTATCATTGTTTGAGCCAAATCATTTGTGCCTTATTGGATCTTTGTTTAAGCATAGTCACATGTTCAAATTTGCCTATCTTGTTGTCATCAAACCCTAGTTTACCTTAGTTGAGTCTTTGATTAACTTTTATAAGTTTAGATCCAAACATTGATTGATTTTTGTTTAGACCTCAACACATAGAGGCTGATACACATATCTTTCTCTTTTGGGTTATGTAACTTAATTTAATTGATTACTCAAATTTGGAAATTTTATTGTTTATGCCTTTGTTTGATAGAAATAATCCATCTTAAAAGTGTCTTTTGTTTTTTGTTTTATACCAACCAGATCATATTTATGTCTAGAATAAAGTGCGCACTCTTTTCTAAAATATTACAAGTTTGTTAGATTAATCATCATCATCATCCTTTATTTCAAGCCTACCTTTGGATGCTACATTTGACCAAAAGTTCTACCACAACCTATTTGATCATTGATTTTGACTCCATGTTTGGAAAAAGACCTAGAAACATTTCCCCTTTCCTAGTTTACACCTATTCGGAACACATTTTGACATTAGAGTTTGGTATCTCATTTTTAGGTCATTTTAATTGACCTTGTTTATGTGAAAAATTTAACATTAGATACTTGACATTATATTTTTTTTTACCAAGTCATTGCATTGAATTTTTGGAAATTTAGCTCCACCCTTGACCAAGTTAGATAGAATTTCAAACCTTTATCTTTTTAGAAATAGTTTTTTAGAGTTTACAAAAATCTAATCCTCTATTGTTGTGAAACATTTGTCATATATTTGATCATGGATTACTATACACATAATAGAACTATGTAAAATATAGGATATGCAAATATTAGTACACAAGATGACATTGTTCAAGACCCTTATGGAGATGATGTTGTTTGGGAGATGGATTCATATCCACCATTAAACACTCAAATAGGGGAATAGAGCCAATATCCTTTGGATAATTATTTGGTTAGCATACCTCCATACATGGAACAAGATTAAGAATAGATGGCCCAATATTTGGCTATCATACCTATGGTTTCAAAAAAAATCTAGAAACAACCTTATTATTTTATAATACCATCAAAATACATGGTAGGGAATAATAATTTGACAAATCTATTCAGAGGGCCTTATAACATGTCTTATTAGAATAATGATTAAGCCTCTTCAAGCAATCCTAATGTCACAGTACCAATACCATATCAATATCCATGCATGCTTGTCATACAAAGGAGCCTCATGGAGGACCATTTCATTCAAATATATACATCATACCATATATATAAAGATATAACACATAAATTTAATAATTTGTCCATGTCGAATACATCTTTAATTCAGTCACTTCCTTTAATATGAGTCTTATTTGAGTTGATAACTAAATAAAATTACGGTTTAGACACACTTACATAAAACACTTTAGCAAAAAGCATGTCTAATACCCCAACCATTGAGGAAGTTTCTTCTTTTTCTACAGATAATAATGAATAAAACATAGTGGATAATGCACAAGCAATGTCTAATTTAGACTAAAGTGGTGTTAACACACAAAAAAATAGTTAATAACATGATGTGCCTTTGACTAACACTAGTAGTGGTGAACAAACTCAAGGAGTAGGATTTTATATGTCCCATCCTCAACCAACTACTTCTAATACTCAACTAGTTGCTTCTTTTAGTACCCAACAATAAGGAGTAAGTAGTCATCCAACTACAAGTGAGATGCCTAATAGAATGTGATCAATATTACTCTAGCCCAATAGGTAATGAGAAATATTTCACAATAATAGGCATAGTATAATGTATCCATAAATCAAAGGAAAAACATATTGCTACCATAATAGGGGGAAATAAATGTTCCTCCTCACTAGATAGCAAAAAAACATACCTCTTCAGTTGTAGACTAACATGCCAATCCAAAACCAAATAATGTCAAACCAATAATGTACTAGTATTGGTTAGTGACATATGTTGAATCTACAATATTCATCCACTTCACAATACTTATTCATGTAATAAAGATATTCTAATGTTCCTTAAATAACTATTTTATAGTAATTTCATTTCATGTAAACTGTACCAAAAGTCTAGAGATATGGACTTGGTTCACAAGTCCCTCTCAATCATCCAAGTCTAACTAGTTAGAAACATGTCCCTATTGAGCCTCAATAAACACAATACAACCATATTCCTCCATCCCAACCTCAATATTCATAAAATTTGGCCTACATACCCAATCTTAACCTAAATATCACACAATTACAAGTGTAATTTCAAAAATTTCACCATAATCCATGCATGCGTATTCCTAGTCCATTTCCTATCCAATCCAATATTCCCCAATAAATACCTCCATCATACCTAGGTCAAAGTACTCTAATTTTGACTGCTTAGCCTTCACCTCAACAAGCTAATGATCCCACTAGTTTCCTCACATAAGAATTGTAACAAATGAAGGATGCAATTGCCCTCATCCATCTAGAAAATAGACTAAAAATTTAAAGTTGGATGATGTGTGTTCTTACCCTTTCAACATGGAGTACTTGTAGATACTATTTATTCCATGGTATGAACCACCAAAAATCAACAAATATAAGGGGAAAAGTGATGTCAAGGCACATTTGATAGAATTATTTATTACATTCTAAATAGTGACTTATAGAGACATATACCTATTATTATTATTATTATTATTATTATTGTTATTATTATTTTTAATAAGTCTAGTTAGACAAGCCTTGGAATATTTATTAAAAATACCAAAGAATTCCATTTTTGATTTCAATGATCTTTCAGACAAGTTCATGCAGCACTTCTCCTACAATCTCGAGCATGATATTTAATTAGTACACTTGACACAAGAAAAAAAATATTATATATCTTCATAAGCTATTTGTAGTAATGGAGAACCCTTGCAATCCAATTTACCCATAGTCTACCAGACAAACAATAAGACACTATGTTTACCAAAAACCTACATAGTGAGATATCTTACTATTTAGAGTTATAGTGTGTACGTATGTTTAAATAAGTCATTGACAAAGGTTTAGTGATTGAAATAGCCCTTATTAACAAAGGGATCATTAAAATAACCTCATAAAATCATAACAATGACTAGAACCAAAATGAGAATAATGGCCAAAATCAACATCTAGTCTAAATGCAAGCATCTCAACTGGCATAGGTTAATAATAATGATAGACCCAAGAAATTCAATCAAAACAAGAATGTTTTAGGAAATAGATTAATAGATTCATAATATGTCTAAATAGTGTATACACCATTTACTCAACCTTTATCACCTTTTGAACCTAATCCTAACCAATAACCTCCTCAATAGACATAACACATGTAACAAGCACAACAACCATGACCAATACAATAAATGTAAAAAATAAAAGAATATATGCCTTTTCAAAACCCTCCTCCTCTAAGGAAAAACATACCTACTCATCATGTTTTAACTGACCTTGGAGAGCCCATTGGATCAATATTTTTCAAGCTCATAGAAACTAACTTAATTAGATATCTCATTTTGAAAGAGAAAGTTTGTGAGGTTGTTGACATGCTAGATTGGTATATGACAAAATAATTTTGTGATTTTAATTTAGTTAATGGCCATAATTTACAATGTTGTATGCAAATTAGATATGTAATTTAAAATATGTTAGAAAATGGAGAGATCATATTGGATCATAGAGATTCCACCTATAATAAAATCCTTAGAATTTATCAGAATACTTTTTTACAACACAACAACCAACATAATAACCAATAAAAACAAAAACCATAATGGCCAGTGAAACATCAACAAAAATAGTATCAATAACCAAGGATGAACCAATATAACCAACAAAACCCATAACATGACCAATAATGTAAAAATAATGGATAAAAACAAAGTTAGAATAGTGTAAACAACCAATAGACTTACCATATAGTTGCACATGACTACAATGTAGTTATAGGCCATAATGTAAGAGGTCATGTTAGAACCATTTACATTAATCCTAGACTAAGTACTAATAAGACAAGACCATTGCTAACCATTCCCAACCAACCAACCTATATCGACAATACTTCTTTGACCTAAGACCTCACAAAGGTGAACCAACAATCATAGATTCTCATGTTTGGACCTTGTATAGATAACTTGTCATTAGTCCATGACAATGAACAAGTGAATTAACAACCAAGACTTATCCTACCTGGTTCCCCTCCACCATGGTTTGATAGAAACAATGGTCTTGTAACTAATCCTAATTATCCAATCATAACTTAGTGGTCGAGGATTACCATACCAAGCCCACAACCATCTACCACTTCACCCATCATCCAACCAATTGTTATACCTTAGAAAAATCCATTTACCAATGCTATAGAAAATATGTTTGACATTATGGAATAATTGTAAAAGATGCCATCACAAATCTCCATTTTAAATTTATTGTGTAGGTCAAGAATCCACAATAACATCTTGACACAATTCCTTAGCCAATCATAAGTTTAAAATGACATATCTCTTTGAAAATTTCAATATTTGGTTTTACACCTATCTCCAACCCAACAAGCAACCTTCAACCAATGTGATATGTCATTCCTTGTCCCACTGCATAATAATCCATTATACATCAAAGTTTACATAAAGTAGTAGAAATTGAAATGTGGCCTCATAAATAGTGAACCAGGTTTGAATATTGTGTCTCTTAAGCTCATAAATATTCTTAAGTACATAATAATATATCTCCAAGTATAAATAATCACCATCAAATCTTATGTCAATAAAGAACAAGAATCACAAGGCACCATTATCTTACTAGTTATCATTGGGCCATTAACTCATGATACACTTTACCATGTGTTTGATCTGATTTTTCATATAATGTGCTTTAGGTTATACCTTAGTTAAATGATATTCATGTGATCCAATCAACAATACACTAGTGTATCAAGCTCTCCCATTCAGGAATAGAGGTTACTATTTCAAGAGACTTGCATCCATATGAGCATTGTAAACATTTAGAGGCCATATTAAAATCTATAACTAAAAATTAGGCATGAATCCAATTTTTAAATATGATAAAGGGAAATAATTACTAATTGATCTACCAAGGGACAACTGCATTGACCCTAAAACCCTTGATTCACTTTCCCACATGTCACCTCTTGAAATGTCCAATCATTATACTATCTCAGATAATGGCACAAGAGAGTATTTAACCCATGACACCTTTCACATTTTAAAACTTATATAGAACCCAAAGTCCTTTAGAAGACCAAAAGATAAAACACTCATGTAATGGAAAATAAAGGTAAAATACCATCAACATAGTCCAACACCTTTCAATTTCATACCAACCTTTGTCCAAGAAAAATACCCTCTTAAAGTCAATGAATCATGGTTGTATAGTGACAAATTGGCTAATTATTATAAGAGTTCCAAGTATCTCATTCCTAATCAAATTATATAGAATCAAAACTATGAAGGAGGAGGCCTCATGTCAAATCAGTAGGGAACACTTGAGCCAATTTCTATGATTAAGTATACAGGAACCTATGGACTTGGATTTAAATCACCTAGGAGTGACCCCATGTATCTTATTCAAACTCTATCACCATCTAATATCGATGATGATGTTGATAATGAAGTAAAGTTTGATTATAGATAATTTGATGACCTAACCCATACCAATTTTCTTGATAATAATGTCATTTTTACACTTCAACTAGTCATTCATCACAATCTATTACCATTGTATTATCCCCAATTGATAGATAGGCCAACAAGAATCTAACATACCAGTTAATGATTTTTAGAATAACGAGGCCTTATATAATTTTCTAAGCCTTAAGGACAATATTTCCTTGGGAGATCACAAGAAATGGTTCTCAATCATGTTGGATATTGAAGCCTATTTTAGAGAGAGGGTGAACACCCTTAGCCAAAATCAATTAAATAAAACATTGAGGTCCCAAAGTGAAAACCTGTTTGAGGTGATTTTAAACAAGGGAAAAAGTAAAGATAAAGGCTATTCTAGTGGTGAAAACCTATTTCAAGAACCATTAAATAAGGGTGGTCAACCTTCTTCAAACATAGACCAAGAGGCCACCAATGATGAACATATTTATGGGTCTATGTTTAGTCTTGAGTAAGAATCAACTTTTAATAAAATCATTCAAGAAACCAATGCTGATGAGCTTATCTATGGATCTGAATTCAATCTTAAAGAGTAATAGGAATTTGATCACATCATTCAAGAGTTTCCAAAAACATTTATTACATGGACATCCCTCCCCTTGGGGGATTCTGATTCATCATGACTAAGAGAAATTGAAGAATAAGTACTAATGGAGGACGTTGACATAGCCAAATAGTTCACATATTTGCCCACTATTCTTTAAGATGGTTTGACCTATTGATGCTTCCAATTACTCCACATAGTTTTCCTTAGTGTTAATGAACACTTGTCATTTTAGGATTACAAGAATCCAAGGCATGAGTTACATTTTTTTACAAGTAGTGTGTCTATGGTGGAATAGTCAGCAAAGTATGAGAGCTACCCACAAAATTTGTTTGATGTGGTGGTTGGTAGCCAACAGGCTCTAAGTTATTCTAGTCTTGTAGTCTTCCTAGTCAAGATTTATAAATCAAAGCTAATCTAAGTGAATATTTATAGTGATATTTAAACTAAAGTGAGCATTGATAAAAAATAAACAAAAGGTAGGGTAAGGTAGAGGAGAAACGTGATTGCAATCATTAGCCTAAAACATAATGACAAAGTTATATTCAATTTGAGAACACCTTTAACCAATCAGTGATGTAACATAGCATAAGCCCAAGCTTCACCAAAAATTATGAAAGATTCAAAGGAAAATATAAAGATCATGAGTAAAATTCAAGATTACTTAAATATTTTTCTATGTTAATATGAATTTCATAAGAACATTCAAATGCAAATCAAATAAAATGAAGTAAACTTAGAATCCTTCAACTAGTCTAGCACATCACAAACTAGAAACCTCATGAACATGAAATATAGCTCATCTATCCAAGAACCATTTAAATCTATGACATCCACCTATAATTGAGAGAAATAAAAAAAAATATAACATAACACTAGACAATCTTTATAGAATTTCAAGTGTATTAATTGTTCTAGTATAAAATTGCTCAAAATCCCTCCCTTTACAAATGGTAACACTTGCCTATTTATAAAAGACATAGGCAGTGTACCGATCATCTTTATTTCAAACTTTTACAAGAGCTAAGGACAACTATCCTTTTCCAAATAAATCTATAGTAAATATGTCCATTAGGTACCTATTAGATCAAAAATATTAATATATGCTAATAAACTAGCATATATAGTTTACAAAAGAATAGTATTGACTTTTCTCTTGGGATGGTGGGCCCCCTTGATCACTTATGCTAAAGGAATTATTTCACCCTGGTTTATTATTCTTTGATTAACTTGAAATCCACTACAGGATTAATTAGACTCTCTTCTTCTTGTTCAACCAATGTATAATATTCTTTGTCACTTCTGATGGTGAGCTCTTGTAAACACCTTGCTTCTGCTATCTACTCTCCTATGGAAAATATGGCATTAAGAACCTTTGAATTAACCTTATTGGATTGGCCTTGTTTTTCATCCTTGATTTCTTGGATGAAAGTTTTGACTCCCTACTAGAATTCCATGTCATGCATTAGTTCAGTGGTAGTAGGTTTAGAAGGGGTCTTATTAATAACTTCTCAATTCTATTCACCGAAACCTTATCTTCCTCCATGAATTCATTGGCCTTATTGTACCATGAAATTAATTCTTTTATTTGATCCACTAGAAGCCCTTAAATGGCAGTTAATTACATTTCTTCAATGATCTTGAAATCTATGGGCTACTTGGTGACATGTAATTTGATCAACTCTATCACTTGGTCTTTGTTTTTTTGCCACTATTATATCAATGTGTGTGCCTTATTAGCTTGATTTTATAAGGTATTAATCTTAAATTTGATAGATTTTAACCATTCAAAGGCATTTAAGAGGTACTCATCTAAGTTCTTCTAGAATTGATAGTGAGACTTGGGCCTCGAATTCTTTCTTCTCTTTCTCTAAGTTCAAGATTCTTTGATAGCCATTACTAAATGTGCTTGCACTAGACTTGAAATATCTTCTTAATGAGTGGGGTGCTCCCCTACTACCTAGTCTTGGATTGGATTGAGTCCTATAAATGGTTTCACTCTTTGGAGAGTGACTTCTTTAGTTCCAATGGTTTCTTTATTTGTAGTAACCTTCTCAAGTGTAGCTTTATAAGGGTTAAATTGTACCTTGGGCTTTGATTTTGAAAGATTTGAAGCTTTTAGTGTTTCAAGCATATCCCCTATTGATTACCTTGATTATTATATTTTCTTTATGCTCTCCTTATCAGCCTTAATCATTCTCCTCTCCTCTTGCTCCTTCATGAGATCTAAGATCCAGGGCTAGACTTCATCATTGACCTCAACATCAGTAGTGTTAATCAAATCTCATGAATGTGTCTAAGAGGTTATCTTTTATAACTTCCCATAAATGAACCAATCAGGGATGATAGGTCCATATATGGGAAATTTGGCACTAAACAAGTTCACCTCACTTATTAGGTGAATCCACTTGGGTTTCTTAGATGATCTAGGCACCAAAGCCATATCTATCTCCCTCTTTCTTTTGGTCACAAGGACCAAATCTAAGGTAACTACTTTTCCTTTATTTGTCTCTTTAGCTTGAGGACCTTCAATTTCGCCACCTCATTTGTGGCTCCTTCATCTTCATCTCCTTCCTTATTCAACCCATATGTATTTTCAATCTCCTTAAAGAACTAATCCACTATTTTATAAGGTTCTAAGGCAACCATATCAAGTTATTCCATAGGGGAAGTGGGTCTTTGTGGTGGATTTGAGGTAGATGGTCCCTTGCCTAGCCTATGTTGCATATTTTCTTCACTAGGTCTTTTAATTTAGGGAACTTGCTGCAAAGGTAGTTTTTATTGCTAAGGTGGATCTTGAGGCACTTGTGATGCAAATAAAGTAGAAGGTGCACTCAAATCTAAAGGTATGAAATGATATTTCAAGGGATTCATTTTCCATCATTCTCTTGATGGTTTTTCTTCCATTTATAATATATGTTGTAATTTGAATCCATACAACTTAAACCTAGCCAACACTTCCTTAGAGTTGGATGCCTTTGTATATAAGTGGTCATATGAACCCAATTGATGTTCATAAGTTACCTTGTGTAGTTTTTTGGATTGTAGATGGGAGAGCACATTACCCTTTAGATCCCATGTCTTGAGGTCATCTAATTGGAAGTATAATGTCTCTCTATTCCTTGCTAAGATATCTAATTGCTTCCATCCATGAATCATTATTTTCCCAATCAGATATGGGAATAGATGTAGGATGCATTTCTTATTCTCTTTGTATACATGGTCTATACCATGAAGGATTTGATGAGCTATCTCACTCTCAACCAACTTTATTAAGATATGAACTTGAAATCAAAAGGGCTAGGTTTAAATTCCTTTAATTATAATGATTGTGCAATCAGGGTGTAACCAAATATCTCTATTGGGCTCCATAAATTTCCTAATGAGTGGGTGAACCCTACGATTTGGACTTCTAGTAATTATCCTAATTATAGTGGGATATATGTAATCACAAATTAACTGCATGTGGTCTTTATACTATAATATGTGCAATTTGGAGTAATGCTGAGAAATGGTAATATTGTTGTGAGGGGACCAATTCTTAATGACAAAGAAGAAGGTTGAGAAATTAAGGCATCCAAAAAGTAAGACATTGTTATGAATAGCTAACTTGTCTCCCTTTTAATTCCATTGAATTGTCTCCCTAGATGGATACTTATCATTTTTCTAATAGGTGGAGTTAACTTCTCTTCTATCATGAAATAAACATAGGAGACCCACCTAGGGTCAACATATGATGTGATTTATACTCTAGAAGCCTTGTTTAACAAATTTATGATGATTCTAATCCCTTCCTGGAATTATACAATTGGGATTTTACAAACATGATTTATCGTTACATGAGTTCCTCTATCTAGCCATAGTCTTTGGATATTATCTAAGTCATTATTAGTGGTCCATTCCTTGATTTTAGGGAGGTCTATGTGAGTCTTGAGAATATTATATTATCCTTCAAAACCTACTAGAGCTATATAAGCAACCTTCTTTGATGTATCCTCCTTTATTATCCAATCTTCATCTATTCTATAATTAATGAATATAAGAGCTAGGATATCAACACAATGGAGTAAATTTGGTTTGGTAGCTACAAGGTGAATCCCAAACATCTAAATTTCTACAAAATATTCATGTTTCCTCTCAACTATTTTAATTCATTACTCTTTGGGAGCCAATGGTTGTATAAGGTCAATTTCAAATAATATTTTTGACCAGTTCATATCATTATTTAAGGTTCCCACATCTAATTCTATATCCTTGAAACATCTTCCTTTAGTATATATTATCAAGTAAACCTATACCTCATCTCATTGTTGTTGTTTTTTAGCAACCATGTTTCTCCAACTAGTTAATTTCCCTTAGACTATGTGATCTCGCTGAGTGTTTTTAGCTCTTCTCAAGGTGATTTTTAACTCTTTTAAATGTAATTATGGCTCAATTGAATAAGTAATAGGGTTTTAAATTGGTGATCTAGGGTTTCTCTTAGATTTAATGGTATAGGTGGTGAATTCATAAATTTACTAATGTTACTCTTGTAAAAATCCTTTTAGAGGCTAGTCATTAGCCTTTAAACATGCCTTACATTTCACACCATTGGATTAGATCCATGAGCAATCATGCTCCGGTGATCTCAATCCATGAAGTATTTTCTTATTGGTTTCCTTCATTATGCTTTATCCTCATTAAAAATTATTTGGCCATCTCACATCATCAGATCAAATCCTAGGATGAAGTGTGGGCCATTGGATCTATGGAGATATCCACAAAATAAGTCTTGAGCTTTGATAAAAACTTAGGTTATAATCCATTATACTAATTTTTCATGTTAAAAAATCAAATAGGCCTTTTAAAGGGTTGTGAGATACATCCCTTTTATAGGTCTAAAAGTTTAGACTATGTTAAATTTGATGACCTCGTGAATGTCAAAAACATTCTCACAGACATTGAATGATGGGTGTAAGGCTGTCAAATTTAAGCTCCTATAATGTACTTAGACTATCTTAAATTTGATGCCTTCATAAATTTTTAATGATAGGCATGAATATTTAAAATTTAAACTCATTTAATGTACTTATAAGGCTTAATATTACGCCTTGTAGTCATGTTGTGTTGAAAAACACATTGTTATTTAAGCTGAAAGCATGCTCCTTGGGCAATATGACCAAGTCTTTGGGTTTAGAGACCACTTAATTACTTTATTTATTGTCTACTTAAATTAAAACTAGGTTATAAGCCTTCATCCATTTTGTACCATCAAATCAAATCCTATGATGAAGAGCAGACTGTTAGATCTATGAAGATGCACACAACTTAATGATCTCTGAGTTTTGATGTCTTAGGTTAGAAGTCTTTTACTAGGTTTATTTCTATTTAAAAGCACATGGGTTTTATCTAAGGGTTGAGAAATACATCACTTTGCTAAGCCTCAAGGTTATACTACATTGAAAAGTCTTCAGTGATTTTGCAATATTAGATTGGCTATACGAGTAAGTGTAAGCCATTCATTATGATGTATGTACAGAATAATAATTGGTCCCTATAAAGATCAAATATTAGGGTTAGGTATAAAACATAGAACCTAGAAAGACTTCACATTTTTACTTTTAAACATTTTATGAAGGGTCACTTTCTAGGGAAAGTGTCTTAACCAATTCTTTCGAAGGGTAGGTTTTAAAAAATCTAAAGAGTTTATTTGTTTTGTAAAAACTGATTGTAAGAAATAGTGCTCAAAACAATTTCCCTAAATATTAATTTTTCATTAAGCTTTCTCAAAAACTTTTGAATTAAAATGTTAGGGTTTTTTGTAAGGGAAATTTATCCTTCTTTGTGTAACCTAAAATTCAATCTTCAAACACAAACCATTATTAAAGTTAGTCTAAAAACATAACCATTATAATTAAGCATGTATAAAGCATATCCCTTTCAAGTGGATGATCTTCAAATTCTAAAAAAAAAAACATTTTCAAGCAAGCTTTCAAGGTTCCCTATATTTTCAAACATTCATAAAGGTCCTCCATCTGTAGAAGCAAGAAAGTTGGGGGGGTCTATTGATCCAATAAATGGTGACTCACATGGAAACATAAAAATATGTTAGAACCTAAGGCTCTGGTTTAGACCAATACATAATTCTTTCATCCATTAGGTCCATAACATTTTATAAATCAAACCTTGATTAGGATAAACCTCACAAGTGTAAAATTCAAACTCAAAATGTTAAAACATAGACACGTAGTGTGTGCTTTGATTCTACTTACTATTTGTCATGGAACTTTGGAAGACAACATCTAGGTCATACCTTTGGTCATAAAACTTGACTTGCATCATTTTACATATTCATTGACAATAGTTTCTCTTAGTTCAAGGAAGGCTTGGGCATTGCTCTACTATCATCCAAGCATCCATAACCCTGATAGATATACCTTTTGTCCCACTCAAGGCCTTGCTCTACTACCATCTAGGCATCTATAGCCTTGATGGAGGTTACCAAAATTACCTTTGCTTCTTGTCCATAGATTTTGCAATAAGTTTCTTATTTTTTAATTTTCTAGGTCTTTTTTTCAAAGTTTGGGAACCAATATAACTAGGTTTTATGGATTTGGTCAAGTTTTTAATTATTGGGGTAATCACTCTTAGTTGTAACCTCTATTCCTAATAAGGACGTGTTTTAAGTGTTGGCATGAAATGTGTCTCAATAACTTAAGTTTTATTTTAACACATATGATTCTTATTTAAATCAAACCTTAATTTAATATTGTGCTTAAGACTTTTAATGATAATTAATTTCTATATAAATATACACCATTGCCTTTGAGTTACATCATTGTGCTTTATGACAACCTATGTTCACCATTTCAAGATTCATATCCCCACTTCAAAGCACTATAATTTTAAGTAATCTCATGAAAAATTGAGAAATTACTACCTATAGGACTCATTGTAAATAAAATAGAAAAATAATACACACAATAGTAATTAAAAATCAAGAAGCAAACAAATATATACAAGTAAAGAAAGAAGGGAAAGCAAGAAAAGAAATTAGTTAGCCTACCTACTCTAATCTAGCAAGTCTTACAAATTTTATTCCATGAATACCATTGGTGGAGTAACTTAAAATTAATGTTTTAAATACTACCCATTGGTGGGCAAGATGAACTCTACTCATTGGAGGTGTTTCATCTTAAAGGTGTTGTTTCCCAATGTCTCTATAATTTGATATGGCCCAATCCACAAAAGTGTGCATTTACCATGCTTCTCTTTTGGTTATGAATCTTTGTCTCAAAGGAGGACTAAGTATCCTTACCTAAACACTTTGATTTTGGATCCTTTATCAAACTACCTTTTCATTGTTGTTTGATTCATGCTAAAGTCAATAAATGCTTTATCTTTGGCATCTTCCATCTGAATAATGTCTAGTAACCTTAAGCTAGCAAGGTCTGGGATTTATTTCATATACTCTTGTATAAAGGTAAATGTGGGAAAATTGAGGGTGATAGGGAAGATAGGTTATTGGAAATACAAAAATAATAATGGTGAATCCTTGAGATCCTACTTGATTCTGATTCTATCTACCCATAATGCAAACTTGAGGAGCTTATGCCACATTTTAGGTTTGTCTTCCACAAACTTCCTGATAGCTTTCATCAAATTATTATTTATAGATTTAGAAACTAATTTTCCTTGGGGATAATTATTATATGAAAATTTTATAGTGATGCCATTATCATATGCCCATTTAGTCATCTCAATATAAGTGAAGGTAGATCCATTATCACAAACCAAAGAGACTGGGGTTCTAAATTTTGTGAAAATGTTTTCTTTTATAAAGATAATTACCTCTTTTATCCTATAATATTTGGTGGAAACATATTAAATCCACCTTATACAATATTCAGTAGTAGTAAGGGCAAACTTATGACCTTCAGAAGAATTAGGGTTGATCACCCCTAAAAATTCTAACCCCCTTGTCAACTATCACGGGTTACAAAGGCATAGCTACCTTTGGATCTTTTGTTTTGAATATTTGGCATGCACAACACTCCCTCACATGCTTGTGAGAATAATTGAAGAGGGTAGGCCAATAATACCTAGCTCTAAGTATTTTTAAAGCTATGTTTCTTCTTAAAGGGTGTCCACTTCTTAGCTTCACATGGAAGGTAGTCATGATCTGAGCTACTTATTTGGATACACATCTCAAATAAATTCCCTCAAAGTTCCTTTTATACAAGAATAAATTCTTGATGAGGTAATGAGTTGATTTGAGCCTCAAATCTCTCCTTTTCTCTCTTTTAGGTCCTAGGGGATGAACACCATTGTTACGTAAGTGGATGATAGAGTCATACCACTCATTAGGTTGGATGTTTTACTGGTCAACTTGCATGACATGGAGCTTGGGGTTGACATTGGAAATCATTTGAACTAAACCTTGACACCTTACCAACTTGTAAATATTCATTTTAATATCATACTCTTGTAGAACTGACATCCACTTGCCTCTGCTTTCTCCAAGCTCATTTTGACTCATCATGAGTTTTATAGCTAGGTTTGGTAAGATAGAATGTAACTTATTCCTAAGGATATAATTCCTAAATTGCTTAACTACTTTCACCAATGCATAAGCTTGATTTTTAATCATATAATAGTTCACTTTAGCATTATTGAAATTAGTGCTCATTAAATCTATGGGAATGATAATTCCCATCTAATTTTTGAGTTAGTACTATAGCCATAGTATGGTTAGAAGCAAATGAATATAGATAGAAATCCTTGGAGAAGTCAAGACTTATGAGGACTAGAGATTTAGTGATTACCTTCTTAATGTTAGTAAAGGCTTTCTTAGATCTATTATTCTAAGAGATCTTGGCATCCGTCTTTAGCATGTCATTCAAAGGCTTGATAATTTTAGTAAAGCCTAAGATGAATTTCTGTACAAAGTTAATTTTAACAAAGAATGACTTAATATCTTTTATATTATTAAGCAACTCAATTTTGGAGATGGCCTCCACAAAATTAGGATCTATGGAGATCCCTTTCTTGGTGATAACATGTCCTAATAGTTTCCCCTCTATGACACACAATATACTCTTCTTTGGGTTGAGGTATATGCTAGATCTTTTGTACCTTTCAAACAATTATTTCAAGTGCATGAAGTGATCCTCTATATTTTTGGAAGAAAATGTCAAATAATCCATATAGATGATGATACATTTTCCTACTAGACCTTATAAAGCATGGTCCATGGCCCTTTAAAATGTTACTCCTACATTGATAAGCCTAAAGGGCATCCTCTTGTAGGCATAGGTTATCCACTTAGTCATGAAATTTATCTTCATCCTATCTTCTTTTTCAACTAGCACTTGGGTATGCTCTAAGGATCCATCCAAGAAGGACATCATAGCTGACCTTGAAATAGCTTGTATGACTTGGTCTAAAGAAGTTAAAGGATAATTATCCTTTTCAAAAGCTTTCTTCGAGTTCCCAAAGTTAATGTATAATCTAATATCCCCATTATTCTTTCTTATTGGGACCAAGTTTACAACCCAATTGAAGTGTCTGATAGGAAAAACAATCCTGACATCCAATATTTTCTTGACCTCTTTATACATCATAGGCTCTAAGATAAGATTGAGTAGCCTTTGTTTTTACTTGAATTGTTTGTAGTTTTCTTTGAGAGGTAGTGTATGAGTTATGACCCTTGGGTCAAATATCTTCAAGTCTTTATAGGACCAAGCAATGAAAGATTTGTAATTTTTAAACAATTCTCTTGATTTCTTATTCTCCATTTTAGTACATGATTTCCCTATGTTATCGAGTTGAGGTTGGTCTTGTGGACTAAGATCTACTAATTGGTAGTCTTTTCCACTCATTTTATGTACCATAGGTACCTTTTTAAGCTTATCATGATCAAATAGCATCTCAAAAGATATCATCCCTTTAGGTATCTCGTTATCACTAAGATAGATGATCTTATCATTAGGTTTCTTTTCAGGAGAGCTTTCATCTGCTTCATCAATGATATGGGCCTTGAAGGCCCTAGAGTTGGTCAAGAAATTAATGATCTACTAATCATCATTAAAAACTTAAAAGTGATTGATGTTATCAGGGATTGATGGGTAAGCAACCAACTCAATTCTAAAGTAAGGGGAGTCTCAATTTGGCATGAGGTTGGCTATAATAGAAGCATGCTCATTAGCAGCCTTGTTTTCTTCCATTGGAACAACTAAGATGTTGAAGGAATCAAAAGATTCAATCAAATCTAACACCTTGAACTTATATCTCTTCAAGTAAGACAAATTACACTAGTATTTAATCTTCACTTGGGTAACCAAAAATTTGGAGTCTCCACAAACCAAAAGCTCTTTGACTTTGTGCTTGATGGAAAGTTGTAGTCCAAGAATAAGAGATTCATACTCAGCTAAGTTATTAGTTAATGAAATTTAAACCTATAATATGCATGGTAGTGTTTATCTATAGGGTCTACTAATAGAATTCCAGCTCCTAATATTGATTTGCATCTGGCTCCATCAACATGCAACTTCCATAATCCAGGCATTGGGGAAGGTGTTTTAGAGTATAGTTTTTGTGAAATTTCTAAGGTGAATATTCTAGGATTAGAATCAAGGAAGTTTAACCTTCAATTAACTACATTTTACTCAATTATCATATGCTTCATCCTTGTCTCTCTCTCAACTCTTATTTGATTAGGAATACCCTTTCATTTCAACCATAAATGAGAACAATCAATGGACATGTACCCATTTAAAGCTTTGGTCCATTCCCTACTTAAAAGTAATCCATACACATTAGGGATGTCTACTACTTTAATCTCAATAAACTATTGAACTCTAGGTTCACTTACCAATTTAATAATCACATTAAGTATCTCTCTAATGACTTTGACTTTTGATTTATCTAGTTGTGTGATTTCTTAGTTTGACTTAATTGGGTTCAATCCTAGTTGTTCACAAATTATAGCTATCATAATATTAGTTAAAGCTCCTAATTCTTATAGTAATTATGGAAATTCTTACCAAACACTCTGACTATGAGTAGAAAGGGTGGAGACTCTATTTTTACCACTTGCATATTTACATTGGTAGTATCAATTTTTGGTGGCTTTCCAAGCTTCTTGGACAAAGATTCTAAGAGAAGGGATATTTGATTAGTTATCTATGTTAGTTCATGTAGAGCAATATTTTCCTTGATTTTATTCATGTCTTCAATAATATTGTATCCAGTCTTATTCAAAGGTTCAACCAAAGGCTTATAAGAACTACCTTTGGGTGGCTCATGATCATTCCTCAAAGATGTATCTAGAGGAGTCCCATAATTATTGAGAGAAATAGATGTAGTCAAGGGATGTATTTACTCTGTATTACTTAGAGAGTAAGTCTTTAATAACTATTGAAATGCTTTTATTTCTTCAAGAATATTATTAGGCTCATTATCTTCCTAAAAGGTAAATTAAAAGGTCTCAACCATGTGTACTTGATATTATGCTTTAGATCTTGAATTACTACTAGTATTGTCCCCATTTGGGATAACCTCAAAGGTGTCAAGATCTTCTTGGAAGGATCTAAAAGCTTTATAGAATTCAATACAATCTATCTCATCGTGTTTAGTAGGGGCATCCAATCTACAATAATTAGGTAGGGAAATATCTGTGAGATTGATGTCCATAAACTTCTCTCCAAATGAAGAAGGCTCATTGGTTTTGCTACTATTAAAAAATCTATCATTCTATAACTGATTTCTAGGTCTATTAAAATTTTGGAAGGTGAAGTTCCTTCCAGAGTTATCATTAGCATCACCAACTTGCTTTTGCAATTGTAATAAGTCTATGTTGAGCTTCTAGACCATTTTGAGTATGGACTCATTTTTATTCTTTGGAGCTTAAAAAGCTTGGTATTGACTATTATTAGCCATATTGATTGATATTAGAGCCTTTTGACCATTTTCTTGAGATCCATTAGTAGTTTGTTTTCCTAATAAACCTAAGTTTTGATTGGGAACAACATGACTAGTAGGCAAGATAGTTAGAACCGGTATTTGATTTAGATTTGGGGCATTATAGTTATTATCTAGGGAAAGGTTCATGGATGGCATCTATGGGTTGATATTTGTAATTGAGTATGCCATTTTCCCTTGAGGCTACATTTGGTCATTGATGACCACTACTTCTGAATAATCTTGAGCTAATGTGGTAATATCTGGGATAGTTCTCTTAAGAAACACCTCAATCATAGGATCTACAACATATTTGTAGATCTCTAAGGCCAAAGGTTAATTAGGCTTGTAAGGATCTATGGTTTTGTTAAACATATTTTGAAATCTAGAATTAAAATACCTAATAGGCTCACTTGCATCTCTTTTGCTGGTAGTAAACTAATGATATATGACATAGGGGTTAATGATCTTCCCAAATTGATCAATAAAGATGTTGTCAAACTTATTCCAAGAAGTGATGAAATCATCAGGTAGGTTTAAGAACCACTCATAGGAAACATATTTGAAGGTTAAAGGGAATAACCTACAAGCTACATCTTCATGAATGACATTTAAGAGCCTTAAAGAATCTTTAAAGGACTTGACATGTTCCTTGATGGTGACCATATTGGTTGGACTGAAAATAGGCAAATATTTCTCAAGATTTTATGGTAAATCATGAACTATACCTAGAAGATTGATAGGATAACATCTAAGCCAAGCTATATCTAGTTTAAAGTTGAATGTAAGGACTCCTTGTAGGGGTGAATATGGAAAATATTTTGAATGTCTACTCCTTCCTTTATCCTTTCTAACATATCAGTGTGTCTTGAACTCAATTAAAGGTTACATAGTTTTTTAATGAGATCTAGTCCTAATTTTGGGTAATTCCATCTTGAGAAATAAGAATCCTACTTTGAAATATGGTGCAACACATTAATTTCCAAAAAATAACAAATAACATGCACACTAAGCTTAATTTGTGAAGATTTACATATGAAACAATGAAGGACACTAATATTTGACTAAATTATCTTAAATATATGTTTAATCATGAAAAGATGACTATCCTTTACATTATTTTAAATAATTAGACTCAAATTTCACAAGATAACATCAATATTTAACCAAAATAGAGCCATTCTAACCTCAAACATCAAGAATTCTAAATTTTAAAGCTATTTTATACCAAAATTGAACTAACCTTTATGAAGAACCAAGATCTTTGCCTTACTAAGAGCAACTAAGAGCAACGATGAGCAGTAAAACACTCACAGATCAAAGATATTTACATTGGACATAAATATATTCTAATCTTAACCAAGAAAATAATAATACTTGCAAAGAAGGCCCTCTTTCTAGCGCCAATGGGAACTGCCTATTGTTGATGCTTCTAATTGCTCCATAGAGTGTTCCTTAGTGTTGATGAACACTTCTCATTTTAGGATTACAAGAATCCAAGGCATGAGATGTAATTTGTGATGAGTAGTGTGTATGTGGTGGAATAGTCAACAAAGTATGAGAGCTGCCCATAAAATTTGTTTGATGTGGTGGTTGGGAGCCACCAAGGTCTAAGTCCTTCCAATCTTGTTCAAGATGATAAAGTTCTATTTAATTTCAGCATACTTATAACCAATTAGTGATGTAACATAGCATAAGCCCAAGCCTCACCAAAAATTAAGAAAGATTCAAAGGAAAATATAAAGATCATGAGTGAAATTCAAGATTACTTAAAGATTTGGCTATGTTAATCTGAATTTCATAAGAACATTCAAATGCAGAGTAGATAAAATGAAGTAAACTTAGAATCCTTAAACTAGTCTAGCACATCACAAACTAAAAACCTCATGAACATGAAATATATCTCATCTATCCAAGAACCATTCAAATCTAAGACATCCACCTATAATTAATAAAAATCAAAAATAATATAACACAACACTAGACAATCTTTACAAAATTATAGTTGTATTAATTGCTCTATTATAAAATTGCTCAAAATCCCTCCCTTTACAAATGGTAATACTTCCCTATTTATAGAAGACATAGGTAGTGTACCGATCATCTTTCTTTCAAAATTTTATAAGATGTAAGGACAACTATCATTTTCCAAAGAAATCTATAGTACATATGGCCATTAGGCACCTATTAGATCAAAATACTAATATATGCTAACAAACTAGCATATACAATTTACAAAATAATAATCTCCACTTTTATCTTGGGCTGGTGGGCCCCCTTGATCACTTAGGCTGAAGGAAGTCTTTCACCATAGTGTATTATTATTATATTAACTCAAAATCCACTTCCGAATTCATTAGACTCTCTTCTTCTTGTTCAACCAATGTATCATATTCTTTGTCACTTATGATGGTAACCTCTTGTAAGCACCTTACTTCTACTGTCTACTCTCCTATGGAAAAAATAACATAAAGAACCTTTGAATTTTCCTTATTGGATTGTCCTTGGTTTTTATCCTTGACGCCTTGGATAAAATCTTCAACTCCCTGCTAGAATTCCATGTCATGCATTAGGCTGATGGCATTAGGTTAAAAACGGGTCAACAATAAGGTTCTTAGCAACTTCTCAATTATATTCACCAAATCCTTATCTTCCTTGATAAATTCATTGGCCTTGTTTTACCATGAAATTATTTCCTATATTTGATCCACCAGGATCCCTTGAATGGCATTAAATTTTCTTTCTTTAATGATCTTGAAATCCAAGGGCTACTTAGTGACGTCTACTTTGATCAACTCTGTCACCTAGTATTTGGTTTTTTTTCACTGTTGTATTAATTTTTGTGCCTTCTTGGATTGAAGTTACAAGGTATTAAACTTGAATTTAATGGATTTTAACCATTTAAAGTAATCTATGAGCTACTTATCTAACATCTTCAATAGGTCCTCTGGAATTGATAGTGAGACTTAGGCCTCCAAGTCTTTCTTATCTTTCTCTAAGTTCAAGATTATTTTCTTCATTTCTTAAATTCCCACCATGGCCATTATTGACTAGGATTACACTAGACTTGCATTATCTTCTTGATGAATGGGGTGCTCTCCTGCTACCTGGCCTTAGACTAGAGTGAGTCCTACAAATGGTTCCACTCTTTGAAGAGTGACTTCTTCAGTTCTAATGGTTTATTTCTTTATAGTAACCTTGTCAAGTGTAGTTGTATTAGGATTAAATTATACCTTAGGATCTACTTTTTAAATCTTTTATGATTTTGTTCTTTTGAGGCTAGCCGCTCTTAATTACCCTGATTATTCTATTTTCTTGCTACTCTCCTTAGCAACATCAATCATTCTCCTCTCCTCTTCCTCTTTCATGAGCTCTAATATCTAGGGTTGGACTTCATCATTGACCTAAACATTGGTAGTGCTAGTCAAATTCCATGTATACATCTGAGAATGTATCTTTTGGAACTTCCCATAGATGAACTAGTCAGGGATGATAGGTCCATGTATGAAAAATTTGTCACTGAAAAAGTTCACCTCACTTTTTGGGTCAATCCACTTGGGTTTCTTGGAGGCTATAGTCACAAAATTCATATTTGTCTCCCTCTTTCTTTTGGTCAAAAGGACCAAATCTAAGGCAATTCCTTTGCCTTTGTCTATCTCTTTAGTTTGAGGACCTTTAATTCATGCCACCTTAGCTGTGGCTCCTTCATCTTCATTTGCTTCCTTGTCTGACCCATATGTATCTACAATCTCCTTGAATAACTCATCCATTTTTTCATAAGGTTCCAAGGCAACCATATCAAGGTATTTCATAGGGGAAGGGGGTCTTTAAGGTAGAGTTGAGGTAGAGGTTCCCTCTCCTAGCCTATGTTCCATATTTTGTTCACTAGGTCCTTTAATTTTGGGCACTTGTTACTGAGGTATTTTTTGTTGCTAAGGTGGATCTTGAGGCACTTATGATGGACCCAAAGTGGAAGGTGAATTCAAAGTTGAAGGTAATAATGATACTACAAGGGATTCATTTTCATTCTTTCTCCTCATAGTTTTACTTCCCTCTATAATCTCTATTCTAATTTGAATCCATGCCCCTTAAAATTAGCCAACACTTCTTCAAAGTTGGATACCTTTATTTATAATTGGTCATATGGACCCATTTTAAGCTCATAATGTACCTTATGTAGTAATTTAGATTGTAGATGAGAGAGAACATTGACCTTTGGATCCCATGTCTTGAGGTCATCTAATTAGAAGTAGAATGTCTCTCTATTCCTTTCTAAGATCTCTAATTGCTTCCATCCATGAATCATTACTTTCCCAATTAGATATGGGAGTAGATGTAGGATACCTTTATTTTTCTCTTTGCATACATGGTCTATACCATGAAGGAGTTGATGAGCTATCTCACTCTCAACTAGCTTGATTTGGATATGCACTAGTAATCTAATGGGATAGGTTTGGATTCCTTCAATTTTCATGACTATGTAATCAGGGTATAGACAAATATATTCAATGGGTTCCAAAAATTTCCTAATGAGGGGGTGAACCCTGGGCATTAGACTTCTAGTAATTATCCCAACCAAATTTTGATATATGCAATCATAAATGAATTTCGTGGTCTCTATACTTGAATATGTACAATTTGGAGTAATGGTGAGAAATGGTAATCTTGTTGTGAGGGGACCAATTCTTAATGGAAAGGAAGAAGCTTAAGGATATGAAGTCATCTAACAAGTAAGACATCATTGTGAACAACTGGCTTGTCTTCCATTTAATTCCATTAAACTATCTCCCTAGATGGATACTTATCATTTCTATAATAGGTGGAGTTAGCTTCTCTTCTATCATGAAATATACTTAAGATACCCACCTGGGGTCAACATAGGATTGGGTTTCTACTCTAGAATCCCTTTTTAACAAAGTCATGATGATTCTATTCCCTTCCCTAAATTGTACAATTAGGATTTTACTATCATGGTTTCTTGTTACATGAGTTCCTCTATCTAGCCATTGTCTTAAGATATTATCTAACTCATTCTTAGTGGTCCATTCCTTGATTTTAGGGAGGTCTATGTGAGTCTTTGGAAGCTTATAGTATCCTTCAAAATCTACTAGATCTATATAAGCAACCCTCTTTGATGTACCCTTCTTTATTATCCAATCTCCATCTACTCTACAATAAATGAACATAGGAGCTAAGATATCAACATAATGGAGTACCTCTAGTTTGAAAACTATAAGGTTAAACCCAGAAATTTAAATTTCTACCAAATCTTCATGTTTTATTTGAACTACATAAATTCATTACTCATTGGGAGCCAAAGGTTATAGAAGGTCAATTGTAAAGAAGATTTGTAACCAGTTCTTCATACCATTATTTAGGCTCCCACATCCAATTTTGTATCGCTACAATCTCTCCCTTTAGTATCTGTTGACAAGTAAACCTCTACCACATCTTACCATTTTTGTCTTATAGGAGCCATGTTTCTCTAGATGGTTAATTTCCCTTAGATTGCATGATCTTATTGAGTTTTTTTAGCTCTTTTCAATGTGATTTTTAGCTCTTTTGAATGTAATTATGGCTCAATTAAACAAGGAATAGGTTTTTACATTGGAAAGTTAAGGTTTTTTAGCTTTAATGGTAGAGGTGACAATTCATAGATTCACTCATATTACTCCCACAAAAGTCCTTTTAGAAGCTAGTTATTAGCCTTTAAACATGCCTTTCATTTCATGCCATTGAATTAGATCCATGCATAAGTGTTGTCTGTTGATCACAATCTACAAAGTCTTTTCTAATTGGTCACCTTATTTATACTTTATTCTCATTGAAAATTATTTATCCATCTCATACTTTTATATCAAATCATATGATGAAGCATGGGCCATTGGATCTATGAAGATGTACAGAAAATAAGTCTTGAGCTTTGATAAAAACTTACGTTAAAAACCATTATACTAAGTTTTCATGTTAAAAAATCAAAGGGGCCTTTTAAAGGGTCAATAAATACATCCCTTTGCTAGGAATGAAATTTTAGACTATGTTAAATTTAATGGCCTCATGAATGTCAAAAACATTCTCACATACATTCAATAAAGAGCACGAAGATGGCAAATTTAAGCTCATCTAACGTACTTAGACTATATTAAATTTGACATCCTCGTGAACATTAAAATTTTTCTCATGAACATCTAATGATGGGTGTGAGGCTATAAAATTTAATCTCATCTAATGTACTTATAGGGCTTAAGCTTAAGCCTTACGATCATGTTGTGTTGAAAAACACATTATTTTTTAAGTTGAAAACATGATCCTTGGGCCATGTGACCAAGTCTTCAAGCTTCAAGATCACTTAAGTCCTATCTTGATTACCTAATTAAATTCCAACTAGGTTGTAAGCCTTTAACCATTTCACACCATCATATCAAGTCCTATGATGACATGCAAACCATCAGATCTACGAAGATGCACACGACTTGATGAGCTCTAAGTTTTGATATGTCTTAGGTTATAAGTCTTTTACTAAGTTTATTTTTATTTAAAAAAACATGGGGTTATTTTAAGGGTCAAGATATATTTCCGTTTACTAAGCCTCAAGGTTATATTACATTGAAAGTCTTCAACAATTTTACATTGTCAGATTGGATCTATGAGCAAGCATGGCTCATTGATTATGATTTGTGTACTCATCAGTGATTGGTCCCTATAAAGAGAAAATATAAGGGTTAGGCATAAAACAAGGAACCTAGAAAGACTTCATACAGTTGCCTTTAAACATTTCTTGAAGGGTCACTTTCTTGGGAAAGTGTCTTAACCAATTCTTTCAAAGGGTAAGTTTCAAAAATGCTGAAGAGTTTATTTTTTTGGAAAAAATATCTACAAGAAATAGTGTCTAAAAAAATTTCTCTAAAGGGTAATTTCTCATTAAGCTTTCTCACCAAATTTTAAATTCAAATTTTAGTGTTTTTTATAAGGGAAACCTAGCCTTCTTTATGTAACCTGTAATTCAATCTTCAAAGACAAACCATTAGCAAAGTTAGTCCAAAAACATTACCATTATCATTAAGCATGCATAAAACATATCCATTTCAAGTGAATGATCTTCAAATTCTAAAAAAAAATTAACCTTTTCAAGAAAGTTTTCAAGGTTCAAATGTTTTAAAACATTCATAAGGGTCCCCCATTTATAAAAGCAAGAAATTGTGGGGGGGGGGGGGGTCTATTGATCAAAAATGGTCATTCTAGTGGAAGACACATCAGAGGTTAACATCAGGACTCTAAATTACCTGAAATGGATTAAATTAGGTGCATCCCTCACTGAGGAGGAGTCTGTTGTCCTTACATCCCTATTGAGAGAATTTGTTGATATATTTTCATGGGCCTATTTTGACATCCCTGGTTTGGACCCTGCCTTGGTTTTTCACCACCTTATGGTCCATCCTGATGTAAAACCATTGAAGTAAAAGTTTTATAAAATACATCCTCACATTATTGTGTTAGTGAATAAAGACTTGGAAAATATCTTGGAAGCGAGATGTATTATACCAATTGACTATTTTGAATGGATTTCAAATGTGGTAACAATTAGTAAAAAGCTAAAAGGAATTAGAATCTACACTAATTTTAGGTACATTAACAAATCTTTCCCAAAGGATGAATCTAAACATTAAAATGAACATTAGGTAATAAAATAATGTTCCCCATTTCCAAAAATTAAAATGATAATCAATTCCATATTGGGTTATTAGATGATTTCACTGATGCATAAATTCTCAAGATATAATTAGATTCAAATAACACTAGAAGACCAACACAAGATAGTATTCACCACTCCATGGGGAACATTATTTTATAAAGTTATGACATTTTTTCTTAAGAATGTATGGGCCACATATCAAATAACCATGACAACCATATTTCATGATATGATGCATTACATTGTTGAAAACTACTTTGATGACATACTAGGCAGATCAAAGACCAAGGTTGATAATCCAATAGCATTAAAGAGGATATTTGAGTGACTATGTGAATGTAAAGTTAGGTTCAACCATAATAAATGTTTTTTTTAATTATTTTAGGAAAATTTCTTGTCTTCATTATGTCTCATAGGGGCATAAAAGTCGATCCAAACAAAGTATGAGCCATAACATAGATGTCACCATTAAACAATTTGAATTAGCTCTATCATTTGTAGACCAAAGTCTAATCCATCAGACACTGCATATCTCAATTGGCTGACAAGTACCACCCATTTACAAACCTACTTAGAAAGGGTGTATCATTTCTTTGGGATGATGATTGCCAAAAATATTTTCAACAACTAAAGGACTATCTTACAAATCCACTTGTTTTATTGCCTCTTATTTAGGGACAACCATTATTTTTATATTTCTCATCTACTAAAAATGACTTGGGGGAACTTATAGATTAAAAATGGAAAATATCATTAATTTTTCTATCTAATATGTACACTAGTCATGTATGAATAGATTTATACACCCATCAAAAAATCTTGTCTCACTATGGTCTTCATATCTCAAAAACTATAACTTTACATGCTAAACAATAAGACCATGGTCATTTCATAATTAGATCCACTCAAGTATCTATTATCTAAAAAATCTTTACAAGGTTACATGTCCAAATATATTATTCTTCTCAGTGAGTTTGAGATAAAATATGTGAACCAGAAAGCTATCAAGGGGAAAGGTTTTGTAAATCAACTTGCTAAAGCACCACTTATAGACACGGAGCCACTCACATTCCAATTTCCTAAAAAATCCATCATGATCATAATTGAATCAATTATTATAGATCAGAAATAGAAGTATTTTCATGGTTCATTCACAACACATAGATCAGGGGCAAGCATTTTTTTATAGGGATACAATCCCTAAGTCATTCAAAATTAGCTTTTTTTGTACCAATAACATGGAAAAATATTAATAACTTGTATCAAGGATTTTACAAGACATATAATGGAATATAAATCATTTAAAGGTTTATATTGATTCATAGTTAATCACCTGTCAAGTTACAAACCACTTTCAGGCTAAAGCTGACAAGTTGGTTTCTTACAAGGCCATGGTCGACCCTCTCAAGTGGTAGATTGAAAACATATAGTTTGAATATATACTAAGGTAAATAAATATAATATAAGATACCATGGATACCATTAGACATTTTATTTTAAAAATAGATACAACCAAGGAATACCAATTTTTTGTTGAAAATTTGCTAGTTCCAGATCATGAACCATCAACCATCGTAATGATCTATGATATTTTTGTTCCTACTTATACTTGGTATTTATACCTATATGATTGTTTACACAACCATGTTTTCACACAAGACTTATCTAAAAAACAAATAAAATACTTCATCCACAATGCCCAACATTATACCTTACTTAGACCAACCCTATACCACTATAGTTTTGATGGAACTCTGCTTCATTATTTACCTTTAGAAAAATATATACTATCATTATGGGAAGTTCATGAAGGGGTATGTGGATCCCACACTATCAGAGAGGTCCTATCATAAAATCTCTTGCATATTAGTATTATTATCCAATGATGGATGTAGATACAACTGAATATGTTAAAAGATGTGATAAATGTCAATAGCATGCCAATCTGATTCATGCCTTAGCCAAAACTTTGAATCTAAAATTGACACTATGGCCATTTTATACATGGGGCCTTGATCTAATTGGGAAGATAAACCCTAGATCATCTAATAGCCATAGACATATCCTTATCACTACAAAATATTTCACTAAGTGGATTGAACCTATACCCCTCACTTATGTGACTTGAAAGCAAATTTCGAAATTAATCTTCAACCATCTCATCTACCACTATGATATCCCTTATTAAATTATATCTTATAATGTAGGATCATTCAATAAAAGAGATGTAAAATCACTATGAATTGAGTAAAAAATCCAACAACACTTTTCTATGGTTTATTATCCTCAAGGTAATGGCCAAGCCAAAGCATCAAACATAACCATAGTCAACATTCTCAAAAATATTGTCAATGATATCGATCATGATTGGCACCTTCAAATATTCTATGTCCTCTAGGAATATCATACCAATCATTACACTCCCACATGTTCCACTCCATACTCACTTGTTTATGGTAGTAAAGCCATTCTTCCTATTGAGGTCAAGTTACCATCATTATGCATCTCTTTGAACCATGTCCTAGATGATGAAGACTATTGAGTAGCTCTCCTACAAGAGGTAGAGGTACATGATGAGAAATGCATGGACACAGTCAATCACCTTTATTCACATTAGAACTAACTCCATGGCCACTACAATTGGTACATGAAACATAGACAATTCAATTTTGGTGATCTTGTTCTGAAAGAAAACCAAAAGAATACCACAACTAAAAATAAACATAAAGGCAAGTTTAAACCTAACTAGGTAGGTCCTTTCATCATTATTATAGTTTATGGTGTTGGAGCATATAGGATCACCACACTAAATGGGAATGAACTTGATGATTCTATGAACATTATACACCTCAAGTGATACTATGCTTGAATTACTTGGTGCATTGTGTATGATGACCATTTTAAACTATACCATATTATCCATATTCTTCTTTGTAAAAATATAATTCTACCATTCTATTATCCTATACTTCTATCAACCTACCATTTTGCCTATCACTTATCCATCCTACCATTCCAACCTATCAACCTGACATGTTTTGGTCCTACCTACCTAGCTCATTTAACCATGGTTCATCCATTGGTTTCACTTTAAACATACAAAATTAGATCAATTTCAGTAGTTGTATCAATAATTTTAGACAAAGGTAGTATTTTGGAGTAGTATGATAGAAGTTTTGGTAGTTATATCCTTTTTTTATTGTTTCTTTCTTATATCAAGGTTGTTTATGTGAACCTGATTATATCCACCTACAAGGAAAATCAATGTCTCACCAATCTTTATAATATTTATAAATGACTATGGGAAATCTAGGGGTAACATTTTTTTATTGTGCCTTGACATACCAACTAGCCATTCCTATGTTATACTATGCCATTATGCTAACTATGCATGTTTTTTTTGAATTAGATGATATACTTGTCAGATTCCTCTATTGTAAGGTGTAAATAATATGAATTAAGGTTATTTTGGGATTATGTGAGCCATTCTCAATGCTTGATGAGGTTATCTTAGTCCCCATTTTCCATCATGCTCTCACCATTTTTCAAGAAACATTCAAGTTTTCCATGAACTTACCATTTTGTGAGATTCAACTATATAGTGTCTCATCATTATTGATTGAGTTGATATACTACAAAATTACAAAAACATTTGTAAAACCATTTAGAAAAATTAAAAAAAAACATTGACAACTTATTTTCCTTAAGGATTCGGGGAACCCTCACTAAGTCACAAGAAATCACTTGTCATTTAATTTCCCTATATTTTTTATCCTTTTATCCCATGCTCTCATCATGTTATGAGTTCATTCCTATTCTTATATCACATCCATCATGTTTGATTTTTTATCATATTTTCTCATCATGTTTTTTCTATCCCATTTTTTGGGAGAACTATATTCAACCTAATGTTGAATATAACATCCATAGAGCTATGTAGGTATCATCCACTTACCTAGTGCATATGGAGATAGATCAGCCACCCCCTTCATTTTATTTTATTCCCCTATTATGTTTGTTTGTTAAGTTTTACCTTATTTTATAGGGGAAATGTTCATAACAATGTTTTTCCTAACATTAGGACTAACTATTGTTTGTGTGTTTATGTCCCTGTTTATTTACTTTCAGCATTGTTTCCTTGATTCAATCTATGTGAATTCATTGGGTGATTCCTTGTGCATTTATACTTGAATCCATCAATATTCATAGTTTAATATTATCATCATGGTCTTTATCATTGGTGCATTGTTTTAATTTTAATATTGGATCATGAGAGTTTGTCCTTAAACATATTTTATCCAAGTCCTCATGGTGTTCTATTATGATGCCTATTATTTAATCCTACAATAAAAAATAGTTTCAAGAAGTATACATAATAATGTAGCATCGATATCTTCTTAACACTAGCATTAGAAATAATCCCAATAATATCCCAAATAGAGTAATTAAATAATGAAATAATTTTAATCTTTGTTAGATCGAATGAGCATCTCCATACTAGCAAGTTATCCCAATTCATCTTTATCCTTTGTATTAATTTATCATCATGTTTTCAATCATCAACCTTTAATCTTATTTACCACTATCAAGGTATAATGCTTATAACCACCTTTGGGCAAACCATTGTAAACTATCCCACATGCATTCTCAATGATTCAAGCCATCTTTGGGAAAATCATTGTCTTCTCAATTATTTAAGGGTTAATGATTATAACCACCTTTAGGCAAAAAATTCAATTTCTTCTACCCAATTGGGGCATATTTTTATCCTATTTTTATACCCTAACTAGGGTAGCTCTATATTATAAATGATTATAATCACTTTTAGTAAAATCATTGTGTTATCATACCGTGTTTTCCACTATTAGGGTACACTGCTTATAACTTCCTTTGGGAAAACCATTTTACACCATCCAACTTGCATTGTCAATGATTTTGACCACTTTCAAAAAAATCATTGTGTTATCACCCCATCATTTTCATTTTTTTTGTCCACTCACTTTCTTCTATCAAGGGACCATTTGCCAAACCCATTGTCAATCACTTCCTCAAGGGGGTAGTTATAGTTCATTCATCACTGTTAAAGTTGTAAGCACAATAGGACAATTTTATTATTTGAAAATCCATTATTTTTCTTACATCTTATAACAATTCCTAAATAGGGGAAAACTATATACATCTAAAATTAACCAATAATGGATTTGTACCTGACTTTAGACTAATTCTTATAAATCATTGAACATCTAGCCTAAGAATTTATAAATGTCTTAAACTTGGCTTCATCACATGCAATTAAATCAATTTAGACCATAAATCAATTAAAATGAGAAAATTACTAAATCATTTAAATCCAAACTTGCAAAAATATTCAAAATCCTAAAGAGATTAATTAACACTCAAATCCTTATTGAATTCATCCATGAGCAATTAAATCAATTTTCAAAAAGGGAAACTCAAAATCAATGAATACCCTATGTTTTCATCATTAAGATTTTGTGAGTTGTCATTTTTGGAAAATATATCACCCATGCTTATTACATTTTAAACATGACCATTTGACACCTTTTAACCCTAATGGGGTTAGATAAGCCAACCACGATTAGTATTTAACTCATTATAAGTCATTTCATAGTATATAAAAGCAAGAATAGAGTCCTTCACTAAGAGATCTTGGATAGAGTAATGTTATAATGCATGATTTGATTCATGAAGAAAATGTATAGTGTTATAATTCTAAAATTGAGCCAATCCAAGCCATTTTCAAGCCATATCCAAGCATAATCCAAGCAAAAACCTTGAGCCTGATGCCAATAGGAGATGGAGATATCCAAGACCCATTAATGAATACCTTTTGATCATAATATGAACAAGGCAAACAAAGAAGCCTCTTAGAGAATTCAAAGATTTGGTAAGGAATTTATGAGTAAGTTATCTCCATTTTTATTTGCATTTTGTTCATTTGTGTTTCTTCACCATTTTCCTCCCTTTGATCTAGGTAAGGTAGTGTTATGCATGTTAGTGTGTTATTATTTTCATTTTTGAGGTGATTTCATTTTGAATCTAACATATGGTCTAACCACACTTCTTATATTTCTTGATCACACATATCACTTCTAAGATGTCAATGATATGCTTATCAAAGAAACTACTCATATTGAATATGGTGCTCCATCATGCCCTTGACCAATTATAATTTCTCACAAACTCTCACCTATTGAACATGATAAATTTAGTTTATTTTTTGATAAATATCATATGATATTCACTTGGTCTTATGAGGACATGCCTAGTATTTACCCTAGCATTGTGGTGCACAATATCACCACTTATCCCGATGCTAAACGTGTGTGTCAAAAGCAATGGAAACTTTTAGTCAAGTTTTTGCCTTATGTCACAAAGAAATTATCAAACTTCTTGATGCTAATTTTATCAAAATAGTAGACTATTATGAATGGGTTTATAATATGGTCCTTATTAGAAAAAAAAATTAACCATAGTAATTTTCATCTATATTGATTTTTGTAATATTAAAATCACTTATCCCAAGGATAATTTCCAACTTCAATAAATGCCATTGTTGATTCCACCACTGGTTATGAAATTTTATCTCTTATGGATGGTTTATCAGGCTATATCTATTGGCCATTTTTGGCCGACATACCAAACTTGCCTAAATGTAGTGTACTTTCTTGAGGATCAAGTATGGAGTAAGTCTTGGATAGGATTTTTGGATGAATTAATGGACCAAAGGGATTTTAAAAACTTTATATATTTTGAAAACAATTTGAGTTTGCTTAAATGTGTATTTTTCCAATTTCAAAGGGGTAGGTATACAATTTAAAATAGATCTATGTGATGTCAAAAGTGAGTGCTTTAAGTATGGAAATGCAAGGAATCCATTTGGTTCTTCATTATGTTCATCTAGGCATCTTGAGTCTTGTGGAATAAATACCAAGTGGGTAGTTTGTTGATGCTATATCTCACATATGTGGAGGATTCAAGGGAAATTAGTCATATGGGTTTGTTCATTTTTGTGCCAATTTTATATACACCAAGTTTTAGGTATTCCATCAAAGTGCACAAAAATTTATGGAGATCCAAAGTTTGTCTCTCAATGAAATTCTGCTAATTTTCCATAGTCATTTTCAACGAAGTTTAAACAGAGCCAAGTGAGCATCTTGACAAGGCCATATCTCACAGGTGATAGTTGTCATAAAAAATAGTCACATGATTTTGTTCATCTTGGTCCCTATTTACTAAGTGATAAGTTTCAAGTCCTCCATTAAAGTGCAAATGGAGTTATGCATGTTAAAAGTTGGTCCTTAAATATAATTCACCGAGTTTCCATACTTAGCCATTTTTTAGCTAGGATGTCATGCAAGATCAAGTAGACCAACCAATTTGAGCATTTAATATCTTCACCTAGAAATCTCCATGGACTAACAAACTAGATGGGTTTGTTAATTTTCACTAGAATAACATATCTTTAAAGTTTTGTTCCTCCATGATTCTTATTCTTCAAGATATAAGACTTCAAATTTGATCAAAATAGAACTACAACTTAAAACATTCACACTAATGTAAAATTAAAGATTTGGAAAAAAATTATTCGTGCTTAAATTTGATGGTCCATAAGATGTTAATCCTATTTTATGGGACATCAAATGATGATCAATGAGATGTAAACTTTAAAGATATAGCAATACAAATCCTATCGAGCTTAAATTTGATGGTTTTAAGACCGTCAATGATGGTCACACAAACATCATTTAATGGGAGTGAGAATGTCAATTTTTGGGTCATGAACTAGCCATTGTATATAAAATTATGAGTCCTAATAGATCAATGGTTGATGTTTGATCAAGAATCTATAGCTAATAATGAGTAGAGGCTAAAGGGTTAGCAAATCTCAAGGGTGAGTGTGTGCATGAAAAGAGTCAAGGACATGTTTAATGGGTAGAATATAATTGATCCATGGGCATTTATATATATTAAAATCAATGGATCAAGTTAAGTCAACATGTTAATGAGTCAAGTCAGATTTTGAAAACCAATCAAACTAAAGATGAGCCCATTATTCTTGATGGAGGTTGAGAAGCTATTTTCAACAATGAACATAAGGTTTTGTAGGGTCTTCATGATGCCATTAGAGCTAGTTCAAACACCATAGAGTGGTCTAACTAATGTAGTAGGATATAAATAATATAAAGGGACCATTATTATAACTAATATTCATCTATAGTTCAATAAGTTAGAGCTTATAGGGTTTGTTCTTGAGACTGGTTCACTGAGTTGAATAAGGATCCATGTATAATGAATTCTTATCTCCTATAGAAATAAAGTGGGTCCAAAAGGTGATATATGATCTATAGGTATATTTTAATATAAATAACTATATGAAAACCAATTTCCTTAGATTGGTTTCTATCTATATGTGGGACATATGATCCAAGTATGAAATTAGAGTAGACAAGTGACTAATACAAAGGGTTTTCATCCTTTAACATGGCCATAGTCTCGAAAAGTAGCCACTTGAAAAACACAAAGCAATGATTCAGTTAGATCCATGATCATGAGGTTTTAACCTAAAGTGAGAGATGGTATAAGGATAAAATAAAAGGTCTGGTGATGGGATATGAAGCTAGAAGCATTCAATGAATCTTTAGAACCTTTGGGAACTTTCTCACTTAACAAGCCATGGGCAGTGTCATGATTGATCAAAGAAGTGACAAGGTTTTCATTAGCTAAAATGAAAAGGTGGAAAATTAGGTTGAATTAATGACCTAGTACAAGTGTTATTTTTATGATAGCATACACACATACCCTTTATTTTTTGTCTCTCTTCTCTTATATATCCTAGTCTCATTCCCATTGAGGGGGTTCTCAAATTTTAGAATTTAGCATTTAATTTTTTGACATAAGGATAATCATTGAGACTCTTGTAAAATCATGATCATTTGATAAGGATAAACCCTATAAAAATATTTTAATAACTATCTTTTGAAGTAATAGGATCAAATATTTACTTGTCTCTTATCATTAATCAATGTTTAGCATGATTGTTTATGGTAAATTTGTGAATGAGATTCTTCCTAGTTTGTTATCCTTCTACTTTCCTCTTTGAAGGTTTTTTCAAGATAACTTGTAGGTTTGGATTAGTTTTCTATTTTGAATTACCTCCATGAAATATTTATCCAATTAATGAGATTGAGTAAGCCATAGTTAAATTTTGCTAATCCAATGTGTGTTCAATCTTAATACGAGTGTCTATTTAACTTTGGTGTATCACCCTTTTAGCCTTCTTAGGATCCCCAGTTATCTTTCTAACACTTTTAATTACAAAGCATTATTTTAGCATTAGTTTAGGTGAGCATCAAGAGGAATCTATCCTTATTCGAAGGTTCAACCCCAACATAGGTTACCCATAGCCTAGGTTTATCCCAACATTATATCTTAATTAGAGAGAGCCTAAATAAATCTTTCCAAGGTTTAAAATTAAATATATAACAATAACCAAATTTAAATTTCCCTCAAATATCAACATAATATAACTTTCACCATAGAATGGGGCACCTATTGCTATGTTAAAATGCCCTTTAGACTCAAAAATGTTGGAGCTACTTATCAATGAGAAATGATTCATATATTTCATGATCTTATCCATAAAATTGTATAAACCTATGTGGATGACCTCATTTATATATCTATAAGTTGCAAGACTCATCTTTCTGATCTTTCCATCATCTTCAACCATCTTCTCAAATAAAAAGTTAGACTAAATATTTACAAATATGTCTTTGGTGTTATATCTTAAAAACTATTAAGATTCTTAGTATCTCTCCACAACATATATGTTGACTCTAATAAGATTAATGTTATCATCAAAATGCCCATCCCTCATTCCATTATAAACATTTTATCTTATCTTGATAAACTTGGGGTAATCAGATGATTCATCCCTGAAATGGTTTATTGCATCCACTCCATCAATTCTCTTATTAATAAAGTTAATGCTTTAGAATGGATATATCCTACTCAAAAAGAATTTGATAACATTAAAAAAAAAATTATTTCAACCACTTATGCTTCATCCTCCTTCAAATGATTGACCTTTGATCTTATATACTTCTTCCACACCCATATCAATTGGGGCAATACTTACATAATGAGATGATACTGGAAGAGAATATGCCATATACTATATCATCTAAGGCCTCATTGATTATGAGAAATGTTATACAAAAGTTTAACATGATTACCTCACCATATATTGTTTAGATAAAAAAGTTTGACATTACATGCTTTATCATATCACTTATGTTATCATTCATTATGACCCCCTTCATTAATTCCTATCCAAAACCTTTCTTCGTGGAGATAGAATTGGCAAGTGGATGGTCTTATTGGCCAATTTTGGCCCACATACAAAGACTATGCTTGGATTGGTGAGTTGAGAAAAGTTATAGATGGAATGAGTGGTCCAAATATCTCATATTGCTTACAAATATTTTGAAACACTTTAAGAAGCTTAGAGTGTAATTTGTTGATCTTTGAGAAGAAAGTCTTGAAATAGGTATAGATTTATAAGGGAAGAAAATACAATAGGTTTTCATGGTGATCATGACCTTCATAAACATAAATCAGGGTTCACAGGTCTCAAAAAATAATTTTGAGCATTGAAAGTTATTACAAAAGAATAGGATACCTAGACCATCATCAACACATCATGTAAAAATGAATAGGTCAGTCTGGTTATACATTTGATAAATTCACTAGGGAAATTGACCAGAGCTAGAGGAATTTATGAACATGATGATTTTTATGCCTAGATCACACTCTAAATTTTTTTGTCTTGATGAGCTTGATATCTTAATATATAAGCCATTAAAGTTAGACTTGTAGAGTGAAACATGCATGGGAACATCAAGTTAAAGTTGTGGAAAATACCCATTCAAATTCAAATGTTCCAAAGGTGAAAACATAGCTAACAAGTATCCAAATATTAGGAGCTAATATAGGGATCTAATCATGAGCAAGAAATCTATGATGTTAATGGGTTGAAGTAGATCTATGGTGCACATTTAATCATACCAAAGTAGATTAAAGATGAGTATTAAGTCAAAATGTCAACATAAATGTGTTGATAAGTGTCAAGATCTAGAGTGCTTGTATAGATATATAATGGTGTATGGTGAGTGACATAGCTAGTGGGTCCAAGCTAATCAAAAATGCACATTCAATCTTACCAAAGTAGATCATATTGAGCATGTGGTGTAAGAGTCAATATATCTTGGAGATAAATGAGAAGCTACCAAGTATTACAAGTGCATTAATCTAGCAAAATATCTATAAATAATGTTAATTTATATAGAGAAAGATCAATGGTACATGTGAGGTCAAATAGTTAGGAGGATATTGAGAACAAGTGAAGAGCTACTAGGTGCCACATTTTAAGGAGCCCAGATCAAGATCAATGGATAAAATTAAAAGTTAAAAACTGAGGGACTTCAAAGGTCAAACATGTGACCTAAGTTAAACTAGAGTAGTATTTCAAAGGGAATATATCACCATTAGAGCTCAGTTGATCACCATTAATCATAAAATGCAATGATATAGTCAAGATTATCAATATTAAAGTTTTGATGACATTGAAGCTTAGTCTCGACCTCTGGTTTGAAGATTTAGAACTTATAGGGCCCATTTTTTGGGGTCACAATATTGTTTCATGATTGTGATCATTATTATTTAGAGAGTATATATGCATATGATGATTTTTTGGCTTACATAAATTCTTAGAGGCAAAATAGGTCATTTTAGGCCTAATAGAGATCAAAGATGGGAAGCTAGCTATTGAAATGAGATCAAGCAATCTACATATCTCCATTTTAATGATAGATATGGGAAAAATAATAAAAGAGATTTGTTTTCATCTATAGTAGGCCTATATTTAGATGTTGACATGGGGGTAGCTATGAATGGTTATGAATAAGTGTCTCATTTATTGACATGGTTGTATCCTCAATAAAGTAGGTACTTACTACCACTCAAAGCTAACATGGCATGGCTCTATTAGTTTCAAGATGTGAGTACTTTGTCCTCATAATGAAGTAAGAGGGAGATGGATTAGAAGGTTAAAGCAAAGGGATTTGGGGATTAGAGAGTATATTGGAGCATTCAATTATGTTCAAATCTTAAATATCTTTTCTCTAATATAATTAATCATGATTGATCATCCAAAAAAAAAAACCTTGTCTTCTAGTGGATATTTCAGCCAATGAGAATAACTTGAAGACTAACTAGTGCAAATGCAGGCTAATTTGTTGATGAAAAATCAGTCGTAATTAGATGAAAATGGGTGGAGAATTCATTAAAATTGGTATATAATTGATTTTTTTGGTTAATGTGTTCCCTCCATTCTCTCTTCTGATTTTCTCTATATTACCCATTCTTTCTCATTTGTAAAAAGATGCTCATTTTTTGGGAGTATCAGGGGACTCTTTGAGATATTGAAAGATATTATCCTCTTGATTAGGCTAAAACTTATAAAACATTTGTAAGAACTACCTATTGAAGTAATAAAATACTTTCTTTACCTATCTTTTGCCTTGGATTAGTGTTTAGTGAGTTGTGTATGATGGCATTGTGTGAAGGAGAATCTTCCTCATCCATTATCCTCCTTTTTGACCTCTTTTAGGGTTTTTTCAATCTATTATGGGTCTAGATTAGTGCTCTTCCTACCATTTAAATAATCTCTCATTTAGTCTTATAAATCCTCTTTATTTGTATTCATTGTTTCTTGAACATAGTCTATGAAGTAATTATGTAATCAACTTTATTTTGAGGTTGTGTGAGCTAGTATTATCTTATATAGATATAGTGTGGGTTCAATAATATTGGAGTTTCCCATTTTTATTTAGTGCATCACCTTTTTGGTTTTATTAGGATCCCTTTCCCCCTTTCTAACACTTTTCCCTATAAGTAGCACTAGTTTAGGTGGTCCATCAAGAGGAAGACAACCTTATCTAGAGTTATAATGCCATCATAAGTGACCCACAACTTGGGGTTGTTCCCATATTATGACTGGGAGTGTCGGAGCATGAATAACTCCCCCAAAATGGTGTAATTACATGTCATAATATTTTTTAGCATGCTTGGTGGGACTTACTACATTCTTCGCTAGTGAAGAGTTTTGGTGTTCTCTTCATCCAATTATCCTTTGGAAGCAAGTGTTCAAAAATTAGTGGTGACTCTGAGCATCTATCATCTAGTATAAGTATCCTAAATAAGTGCCTATTCATCATAATATGTTATGTACAATCAACCATATTTTTCTCAATAAGCTTATTCTCTACCTTAACATCACACTTATCAAGCAAATAATGTTTATGTGTTCCCCCTAAGAGGCCCTAAAACAACCTATCATCCCTATCATGGCCTTTGTCCTCCTCTAAACCCTACATATGATCAAGGTTAACCTCCTTTGCATTTAAATTAGTCTTCTAATTCCCCTTGTCAAGAATAGGCTTATCTTTTTACATCTTTATCAAGAGACAAGCAAGCATTATCATTTTATATTGAGTTGATAAGGGAGATTGGTACGGGTTTGGATTTTTCTCTAATCATCCATATCCATTTTATAAAAGAGGCAAGCAAGGAGTTCTCTTCAGTTGATCAAGAATAGATGGTCAATTTGTGAAGGTGAAAAATGGTCATCTTGTAGGAATGATGACATACTAATGATTATAAGCATATCTCAAAATGTAGATAGTATGTTGATATCTTATGAAGAGTAGTAAGCTCATTTAGATCAGTCTTATGTGTCCTCTCCCATACAAAATACTCAATCTCAACCTTTAAGAGTTTTTGATCAGCCCTTAGTCAAATTTTCCAAAGTCCATCCTTGATAAAAATAAGAGAAATAATACTGGACCAATTTAGAACAATCATGAAAATCAATGAGGGGGTTAATATTGAATAATAATTACCCATGCATGCCATGAAGGGGATAAGGATATTCTTTCAAGATTTTTGGAATATGTGGGCATACATTAAAGAAGTTAACTATCCATAGGTTGAGAAGCAAAAATTGAAAAGATGGATATTATCCATTGAAAGAGTGTTTGAGTAGTGGAAGAAAGAGTATGTCGAACTTGAGATAATTATTTTATCCTCTCCTACCCTTACACACATTCCTACTTGAGATCATGAATCCATCCCATCATGGATATTATCCAACACATTCAACCCTAGATATGCCATACCCTCACTTGTAAGGTCACCCTCTCCTATAACCATTCAAAAGGAAGAAAAAGTGTTTGTTCCATACTAATTTCCATCATGTAAATTAGTATATAAGGTCATAAAGATGAAAGAGAAGGTATTGGTTGTGTTAGGTCCTCAAGAGCCACAAAAGAAGCCATTCAAAGTCCCTCGCTAGAAAGACACTCTCCTAAACTTAACGAAAGGTGAACTTCTTCACCCTCCCACCATCTCCCTCTTGGAAAAAGAGAATTTTTCATAAAGGATAGAAGAGGAGATTATAGTTATAGGTGAAATTGAAGAGGACAATTCAAGTGTCTGTGTTGAGGAGATCATGATAGGCAACCCACTTCATAGGTAAGAACATGTTTCATCTTTCATGTTATATGAGCTTGATGAGAATAAAGAGGATAACCTTCATGAACCTATTATGGAGGGAAAGGGAAGCTCAAGTAACTTAGAAGATCAATGGAAACATTTTTGCTTATATTTATTGAGTTGGAGAAACCTAATGTTACAAACTTGCTTGAAGAAGATAATCCTCAAGTTGAAAATGGGGTAGACCTTAAAGGGACTATTAAAGGTCCATTCTACATAGATGGTGAAGAGTATTAGAACTAGGTGACTAAGGTTGGTCCACTTTAGGATGAGGTCTTAATTGAGGATGGGCCTGATATGTTATCTAGAGGAAAGCAAATCAGATATTGAGTAAGACAAATATGATGTTTTAGACCTTGGATGGTCAAATCAAACCTTATTTTTAGTTGACTATCAATATGAAATATTGAGTGAGGTTGATGAAGGAGAAATCTCAAGTGCTCAAGTGATGCATTTTGATTAACATACTAGTGAAGATATTGAAGAGTTATGGCAGTGGTTCAATGCTATAACAAAAGAGTTTGAAGAGGCTAAAGGACATGTCCTCCTTCCAATAACCTATGAGAATGATGATCTAAGCATGATCAGTCCTAATTTTCATAAAGATAAGGTGGAATAACATGGTATTTTTGAGCCATCAAGTGAACCAAGTGTATTTTCTCTTAAGAGCCTAAAAAAAGTCTTTATGCAAGGATTTTTCAAGAGTGATGATAAACATCAAGCAAGTGCTCCTATAGTGAAACATGAACCAAGCTTGGATGACTTGGACTAGTGTGTCTACATTAGAGACATGTTTGTTCCATTTCATCCATTGGAGAGTAAATAAATTGGATTGGCCATCAAGATGTTTGGTTCACCATTTCTAGTACCTCCAAAGTAATGTATTTTTCATCTTGGTCTATTACAAGTGAATGATATTAAAAGTTTTTGATTTTACCTAGGATGAAGGTGATTATAAATTATTATATAATATTGTATATATTGAATTATATTTCATTCTTTTTTCTAAGTTCTTGTGTGCACATTTTTTTAGAAGGTTAGTTTCCCTTACTTTATTTAGGTTGGTTTCCTTTCCTATTGTGTGTTTCCTTTTACAAAGTGCATTGGGCACTTTGTTTTTAATTTCTTGTTGTTCTTATTTATTTAAAATGAATTTATCTAGAGGGTTAGCCTTGTGTCATTTCATGTCATCTAGGAGTAAAGACTTATAACTCTATGCTAAATGGATCAGACAAGACATCTAGTCTGGGTTCTCAAGCATAGCAAACATGCTTCCCTGTGAGTCACCAAAGATGTTGGCCAATTTTGGCTCACATACAAATATTATGCCTAGATTTGTGAGATGAATTTTTTTTTGGATGGAATGAGTGGTCCAAAGATCTCATATTGCTTACAAATCTTTTGAAACACTTTAAGCAAGATTAAATTACAATTTGTTGATCTTTGAGAAAAAAGTATTGAAATAGGTTTAGAGTTGTAAGGAAAAAAGATCTAGCAAGTTCTCATGGTGATCATGACCTTCATGAACATAAATCAAGTTTCATAGGTCTTAAAAACTCATTTTGAGCCTTGAAATTTCTTTCACGAGCATAAAATATCCAGATCATCATCATCATCATCATGCCATGAAAAAATGAAGTAGTTAGTCTAGTTTAACGCTTGATAAATGCACTTGGGAAATTTACCAGAGCCAAAATAATACATGGATATGATTTTTTTTATGCCTAGATCATGCTCTAAAAATTTTAGGTCTTGATGAGATTTTTATTTCAAGATATAAGCCATTAAAGTTAGACTTGTAGAGTGAAACGTGTGGGGGAATGTCAAGTTAAAGTTGTGGAAAATATCCATCTAAATTCAAATGTTACAAAAATGAACATGCAGTTGACAAGTGTCCAAATCTCTAGAAATAGAATGGAGATATAATGGTGAGTAGTCAATATATGATGTCATTGGGTTTAAGTTGATTTACAGTGTGTGTTTAATCATATCAAAGCATATCAATGGTGAGTATCAAGTCAAAAGGTCAACATGAATGTGGAGCTTACAAGTGTCAATATCTCAAGTGCATGTAGAAAGATCTAATGGTGAATGGTGAATAATTGAGTTAGTGGGTCCAAGTTGATCAATAGTACACATTTAATCATACCAAAGTAAGTCAACAAAAAGCATGGGTTCAAAGAGTCACTATATCTTAGAGATAAATGAGAAGTTAGTATCAAAAGCACATTAATTGGGTAGAAGATCTATGGCTTCCATTAATTTATACAAAGAAAGCTCAATGGTGCACGTGAGGTCAAATAGTCTATAAGATCTTGAGATTAAATGAAGATCTTCTAGGTGGCACATATTAAGGAACCTATATCAAGATCAGTCACTAAAATTAAAATTCAAAAGCTAAGGGATTTAGAGGTTGAACATGTGACCTAGGTTAAACTAGATAGTATTTTAAAGGGCATATGTTTCCATTGGAGCTCAATCAAGCACTATTAATCATAATACATAGTGATATAGTCAATATTTTCAATATTGAAGTTTTAATGCCATTGAAGCTCAATCTCAACCTTTGGTTCAAAGATTTAGAACTTATGGGGCCCATTTTCTAGGGTTGTAGTATTGTTTCATGACTGTGATCATTTCTCTTTAGATAAAATTTATGCATATGATGATTTCCTAGCTTTTATAAATGCTTAGAGGTGAAATAGGTATTTTTAGGCCTAATAGAGATCAAATATGGGTAGCTAGCTATTGAAATGAGATCAAGTAATATGTGTATCTCCATTACAATGATAGATATGGGAAAACCAATAAAGGAGATTAGTTTTAATATATAGTAGACATATATTTAGATGTTAAAGTAGGGGAAGATATGAGTGGTTGTGAATAATTATCTCATCTATCGATATGGCTATATCCTCAACAAAGCATGTACTTATCATCACTCAAAGATGACATGATATGACTCTATCAGTTTCAAGATATGAGTACTTTACCCTCATAATGAAGAAAGTGGGAGATGGCATAGAAGATCAAATCCAAGGATTTATAGATTAGAGATTATATTGGAGCATTCAATTCTATTCAAATCTTAAATATCTTTTCTCTAATAGACTTAGTCATGATTCATCATTCACAAAATAGACCCTTGTCTTCTAGTGGATCTCTTAGCCAATGATAATAACTTGAAGACTAATTGGAGTAAATCAAAGCTAATTTATCAATGAAGTATTAGTCTTGATAGGATGAAAATAGGGTGGAGCTTTCAGTGAAAGTGGTATCTCATTGATCATTCTTGGTTAACATGTTCCCTTCCTTATCTCTTCCACTTTTATTTATATTACCCATTCTTTCTAATTTGTAAAAGGATGCTCATTTTTGGGAGTATCAGAGGAATCTTTGAGATATTATAAGATATTCTCCTCTTGATTAGGCTAAACCCTATCAAGCATTTGTAATAACTAATTATTGAAGTAATAAAATACTTTCTTTACCTATCTCTTTCCTTGGATCAATGTTTAGTGAGTTGTGCATGATGGCATTTTGTGAAGGACAATCTTCCTCATCTATTATCCTCCTTTCTAACCTCCTTTAGGGTGTTTTCAATATATTATAGGTATGGATCAGTTTTATTCCTACCATTTATGTAAGCTCTAAGTGAGTCTTTTACTCCTCTTTGTTATCATTCATTGCTTCTTGAACCTAGTCTATGAAATACTTCTGTAATTAGATTTATTTTGAGGTTGTGTGAGCTATTACTATCTTTTGTAGATCTAGTGTGGGTTTAAGCTTATGGGATTTTCCCATTTTTATTTGGTGCATCACCTTGTTATCTTTCTTAGGATCCATTTCCACTTTTGTAACCCTTTTTCGTGTAGGTATCATTAGTTTAGGTGATCCATCAAGAGGAAGATGACTTCTTCAGAGGTCTAACCCCATCATAGGTGACCCACAACCTAGGTTTATTCCCATATATATGATTAGGATTGGAGGAGATTGAATAAATACACCATAATGGTGTAATTACATGTCATAACATGTCCTTCTCATGGAATTTTATCTCCAAATTATTACTCAAAAAGCTATCAAAGGACAAATCATAACTGATAAACTTGTCATAGCTCATGTGCCCGCTACCAATCACCTTCAAGATAGTCTTCTTCATGAAAATATTATATATATTTAAGGTATTAACCAAGATAAATATCTTAAATATTACTTTTATAACTTCACTATTGATCTTGAAGCAATTAATCTTGACAAAACTGCTATCCTTCCCAATACGACTAAACCAAAAATAGTTATCGAAGAACTTCATCAAATTAATGTCAATATAAACGAGGATACTTGGAACCTTCATTTTCATGGTACTAAATGAATTTAAAGAGATGGGGTAGGTTGTATTCATATAATATCTCTTATAAATATCATCGCTTTAACTTTTTCTTAACATTTGATGCCATTAATAACATGGTAGAGTACAAAACTTTAATCTTAGGCAAGAGAGATTATCTTGCTTTAGATATCCAATACCTGCATGCTTTAGGTGATTATCAGCTCATTTAACACCAAATAAATGGTGATTACTAGTGAAAAATCAATAATCTAATTTCATATCATCAAATTACAACTACTCTTACCAAATATTTCATTTCTTTTACCATCGAGCCTATCCCTTGAGATCAAAATTCTATTTTTCATTCCCTTGCTTCTTTAACATATTTTTTTCATCCACACTAAGTTCTTATTAATCTAAATTTTATTATCCAAATATGAATATATTCATCCTCTATTCAAATACAAGATTTATTTATCTACCACATTGATTCAATCACCATTCAATAAAGCACATGGTACAAAGACATCATTCAATTTTTAGAACACATAACTTATCTTCCTAACTTAGAATCCTATGAAAAGACTCATATTCATAAACAAGATTTTATGTATGTATTTCAATATAAAATCGTATACTATCCTAATGATGAAGGTACCTTCTCTGATGTGTTATGCAAAATGAAGTTACTCATCTTCTTAAATAAACACATGGGGGAATTTGTGATGGCCATTAAATAGATATGCTAAAACCCATAAATTCCTATATATGGGATACTTTTGGCCCAATATTAAAATAAATGGCATTTAATTTGGTAAAATATGTACTCTTTTCCAACTTCATGATGATCAAATTCATTCAACTCTAGTGAATATTCAAAATGTCAAATCTCCCTATCTATTCTCTATGTGGGGATTAGATCTCATAGACAAATTACCTCAGTCTCAAGATGGGCATGCCTTTATAATAATAGGTATAAAATACTTTACCAAATGGGTTGAGGCTATGCCCCTTGTTAATGTCACCGGTACCAGCATAACCAAATTCATCCTTAATTAAATCATTTTCTGATTTAGTGTCCATCATACTATCATTTTATACAATGGTGGTAATTTCAAAAATAAAGATGTAAAATAGCTTTGTGATAAATTTAAAATCAATCACAAATTTTCAATACCCTATCATCAACAATGTAATATAAAATCTAAGGCCACCAACAAAATTCTAAATAAAATTCTCCAAAAAATTATTCATGAAACCTAGATGGATTGGCACCTTCATCTCTATCATGTTATTTAGGCCTATCACACGAGCATATGTACTACCACTTGAGTAGTACTACCATGTTATTTAGGCCATTCTCTCTAATATTTTATTCTAAATTAGTCCCTCCATTAGAATTTGAGCTTCCCTCTCTTTATATATCTCTTCATGGTATCATACCTAATGAATAATTACATGAAGCTCACCTTCATGCTCTCAATCTTCTTGATGAACACCATATTTCTAATTTACAACATAATCACCAATATAAGGCCCATATTTCCAAACAATATAACAAACATGTTAAAGTTTTCACATTTAATTTTAGTGATCTTATCCTTAAATTAAACTACACTCATGATAAATAAGATAAATATGCCTAAAAATGGTGGGTCCCTTATTTAGTTAAAGATATTCTTGGTCCAAGTACCTATTGCTTTCAAACTAATGAAGGCCATATTTTCAAAGAGCCCACCAATGCATAATTTCTCAAGAATTATTATGCCTAAATCCTTCCCATCTTTAAATTATTTCTATATGATATCTATCTAACACTTTTTATATGATACTTACATGGGTCTCAGCCTCTGCAACAATACTCTCTTTTTACAAACCTTAGTCCTTCCTTTTTGGTCTTTTAGTTTCCATTTTTATCATGAGTTGCATTGTAAAAACATGCATATGACCCAGTCTTCCTTATGATGTACTTTTATCCTCTTTATTTTTGCACTTTCCACACTTTTTGGCACCCCTTGGGTTTATCTTTTGTGATTTACAATTTAAGACCATGGATAGGACCTAGCCTTCCTCAAAAATACCATCTTGTTCTTATTCCATTTATTTCACACATTTTTTTGAAACCCTTGTGGGTTTCTCTTTTATGAGTTGTAGTATAAGTGTTGGAGCACAACTATCTACTGAGAGGGGGGTGAATCAATAGATCAACTAAAATCAGTCTTTAAAATAATTTTTAAAATAGATTAAAAATAATAAATAAATTAAATCAAATATGCAAAGATCACACACACACAAATACACATGACACCATATGTATATGAGGAAAACCCATTGGGAAAAACCATAGTGAGAATAGTTTCTAGAATATGCTATTCTAATATAGCCTCATAGTTAAAACCTCAATGGTTACACATTTAAGGGCACCAACCCTAAGGAGACACCAATCCCCTAGTTTAAGAATACCAACTCTAAGGAAGCACCGACTCCCTAAATGAGCACCAACTCAACTTAGCCTAAGTGGTTACAATGTTTAAGAGCACAAATCCTAAGGATACACCAATCCCCTAACTAATCACCAACTCGGCTTACTTGATGGCACCAACTAATCAGATCTCTATGGAGATACAACTCTATTTTACAAAATATATTCATAAATGTATCTAGCTATAACTATCTCTTACAAGTCTAATTTGTAACTACTAATTCTTTGTACATTATCTCTATGTGCCTTTCTTCTTCTCTACCCCCCTCTCTCTCTCTCTCTGTGTCTGTATATGTATCTATTTTACACACTTCATCTCTTTCTCTATAGCCTCTTTTTTTTCTCTCTACCCTTCTAGTTCTATATCTCAATATTTTCTATTTGACATAATTAGTAGTGATAACTTTGACAACAATATCCTCTGACAATATCCTAGTGTCATATGTAAAAGCTTTTGATCTAGGTTTTTCTTCTTTTCTACATTCACATTTGCATTGTAACACATTATGCCAATTTTAGACTCAGTTCATTATCTCTTGAACTGTAAGTTTCCCATTCTTGAAATCATTCTACACCATAATGATTCCTATTCTGATTGTGATTTATAGTATATATTGGGATCTAGTTTTAATGCACATGCACATTTACATATATTTGATTGATTACATCAATCAAACTTGTTGTTTATGTCATGATTTATGGCTTACCTTCATGTTCTTCCACTTTACCATTAGCATGATCATATATTTAAATATCTACGATTGATGTTAACTTTGGTATCATGATCTGATGGTCTCCATTTAAATTTCTCAACTTTAAAACATGTCCATTTGATCAATCTCTTATAGGATTACATGTCCTATTTTAAACTTGTATGCTTTCATACTTTAAATATTTAACTTTAAAACATGTCTATTGATCTTCTTAATCTAATATTCCACATGCTATTGGATCTTCATACTAGTATTATCTTTACTTCTATCTTGATGTTAAACATCAAGCTCTTTAGCCCATCTCACTCATTCCTGAGTCTTTGGAATGCTTACACTCCATTGATATTTTCAAACTTGTTTGGTCTTTAACTCACCACTATGTAAATAAACCTTGAGCACTTTATCCCATTGATTCCACTCACTCCATTGGATATCCTTTGCAATATCACTTGCTCACTATTAGATATTTTGACAAGCTCAATCATTATCTCTAACAAGCTTATAGTCATTAAGTCTCTATTTGAAAAGCTCTGTTAATGTGGCACTTGTCACTATCATAGGTGCCTTTGACAAATTGACTTTGTTACACTTCTTTAGATCTTCTATGTATGAATAATCACTAACCATTGATCAATATTTAAACCTTAACGACATGTCTTCATCCCACTTCATCCTAACATATTGGAGCCAACGTGATTTGTTGATCTCTTCGAGACTTTCTAAAACTTTATCTTATGTAAATTTGTCCAAGTATGGGGACCATCACAATATTCTTGGAAGGCTAACTTTGCACCTTCATATATTTTTATTCGCTCATCTTCTAGTTCTAAAATTTAGACCATATAAACTAGGCATGATAATGAACAAACCTATATTCTCATTTCTTCTTGAATCTTTCATGCATGAAAGATACAATGACATTAATATGCTCACTCATAGTATTCTACCACAGAGATAGTTATGCCTAGAACTTTCTTGGAAGGCCAACTTTGTTATTTTATAACTCTTATTGAACTTAGTTTCATTACTTATAATTAAGTGTATAAGATCCTCTTACATAGGATATTCCATCTATATATCCATTTTCTCATAAACCCTTCATATGTGGAAGATATTACATCATAAAAGTTCATTCTCAACTTTTTGTTACAACCTATAAATTTGGCTATGGGAAAACACTATCAAAATGCCTGTGAGCCTAACATTGCTCGTGCACATATTTTATCTTGATACATCACATGACCTGAGATTTAGTGTATATAAACTAGGCACAAAAATGAACAAACCCATATGATCATTTTATCATGATACCTCCATGTGTACAACTGCTAACCTTATCAATATGCTTACTTGGATCTACTTGAACCCTTTTGAAAATTTGGCTAAGTATAGAAACTTAGTGATTTTTTTAGTAGCCAACCTTGCATCCCCATATATTCTAATGTGCTTCATCATATAACTTCAAATCTTACACATAATAACTAGGTACTAATGTGATCATAACCATATGACCAACTCCCCTTGACTCATCCATGAATGGAAATGGTAATGTCAACAAACTACCTTCTTAGATTTTCCTATCATAGACCCAAAGCATATAAATGATCAATATGAAAAGTTGAATGAATTCCACTCATGCACATAATCACTCCAATCATCTTTGACCTATAATAGGATTCCTTGCACATCCTTAAATTACTATACTCATCCCTAAGCATTAATGACATCCATAATTCTAATAGTCTCCCTTTTGACATTAATGATATGCTCATAATGTCCCTTTTGACATCAATGCCAATATCCCTTTTGACATCAATGCCAATAAAATTTCAAATAATCTCCCCCTTTATCATTGATGGAAAACTAGATGCTCTAATCTTAAAATATTCAATTCTTTATTTGTCATTTCTTGAATTTGCTTATGATGAGTATGTACTTAAGTTATCCATACCAAAATTGTTCCCCTTAGGTAATGGCACATTTGCCTAAACTCAACTTAGACACTTGTTTTACTTATTTTTTGTCATTTACACTTTTTCTCCAAAATTTTGTAGAGATCATTTACTCTTTTTCTCCAAACTTTTGTAGGGAGAATTTTCACCTTTTCTCCCACTTTGACATTAATGGTAAAGGGACTCTTTCTCATTGTTTGTCCAATATTATACAACCATCAACTCATTATAAATTAAAAAAAGTATTCATACTTGAGTTGAATTTTATCTTCTTCTTCTAGGGATTAATAAATATTTTATGATCCTCCCCCCAGACTTATGCTCTATCACTAGTATCTACTAATGTGATGTAGGAGCTACCATATAGGCGTACTAGCCTTCTCTCTCAGTCTCAACTATAGAGTCTTCTGATCCTAAGACCTGATCAATTACAAATCTCCTCTACTCTAAACCTTCTTGATCCTAATAGACTAAAAAATATAGCTCCCCCTTACATTATTCATAGCTTATCAATCCATTAATGTTATCTTAGCTATCTCCCCCTAACTCCGTGATCCATCTTTACACTAGGGGATTGCCTATAACACACCATAACTTCATTTGTCACATGTATATCATCATTTTACACATGTTTACTATGTTTTGTGACCCAAATAATTTTACAATACAAGATACACCATGCCAAAGGTTTCTTGCATTATAAACCTTATGCCAACTAAACCTACAAACACATATATAATATTTACTCCAATCTCATTATGTCATTACAGACATTGCATACACAACACTTGACATGATTTGATCAAGTCATCATCACAACCTAATAGAGTTCTAATTTTTAGTATAAATCACTTTCTTTTCCACTAAAATGAGTCTCTTAAAAATAATTGACATAGAAACCTTATGCTCCACAATGTTCTAGAATAGTGTGAAACTAGGAGTTACCCATAACTCCTCATATTCCTTCTCCTCCTTGGTCATATTATACTTCCTATTCTTATTATTCTTCTTCTTAGGATTAATAGAATTAACATTCTCATCCACTATAATTTTCTCCTTTTATATTATAATTGGATTAACAATACATAGAGACAACATAGATTCATGGCATACTTGTTCATCTAACAAATCTTCCTTACAGCTCAGAATCTCCTCACTTGACATTGAAAAATAATGTTCTTGGCATGAAAATTGACCAATAAAAAAAATGTGTTCACCTAAATCTATATATACCTCAAAAATATCGTCATTCATTACCTTGGACTTCTCCTTGAGATTGGTCTTCTCATTCTCAACATGAGAAGACAATGAGAGATCTTGACATTCTCCAACCTCTATAATATTGGCTTGATATTTAATTTTCCATACATGCTTGGGTTTCTTGTATGTCATATTTTTCCATTATTCAAAGACTTATGAACCTTTATTCACATTGGGAGGAATGCCTTTCTTCTTACTCTATAATTTTAATTTTACAAAGCTTGTTATACATTGTTTAGCTATGTGACCAATTTTTTTGAAATCATAACATATTACATTTGTATCTAACAATGGTAAAAATGAATTTTTTTCTTAAAAAGATTATTATCCTTTTATATACCACTCTACATTCACTAGACTTATGACCAAAGAGATTATAGCTATAACAATAACCATAGAAAGTGAGGAATACCTAGTCATATATTTTCTTTGTATATGATGGGGAGTTCTTCTCATCTCTTACTTCTTCAAGTTTATTACCCTTGTGTAACCATTTACATCAACTAACTTTGTCTTCTACATCTTCTTTTAGTTTGTAAAGATGGACTCATTATTATTCTTCCTTTTCTTAGGCTTCTTTTATCCTTTAGCCTTCTTCACATTAGCAGTGCTTGTATATGTCTATGTTTCCTTGTAATATTTCTCCTTTTTTGCTCCTAATCCTCCTTATACTTTTAAGTTTTCATATAATTTAGAATATTTAATATTCATGGGACTTTTACCTTTTTCATAACCAAGACCATATTTCCCTTTTGATGGATTTTAAGAGTTGATCAATTCTTCAAGAATGTTAGATCCTCCTTTCAGCTTCAGACCTTTGTCTATTTATCCATTAGCCTTTTTAAGCACTTTTATCAAATCCAATATCTCTCATTATAACTTCATGCATTCATAAAAAATTTATTGTATTTTAATTTTGACTACATCTTTTATTCTTTTATCCTCTTCAACTTATGTCTTAAGGATTACTACCATTTGATCATATTTTTCAAGACCCTTGGATATTTTTTCAATTTCCTTTTGTGCCAGCTTCTTCTACCTTTAGTTCTATTTTCTTATCATTTAAATGTCAATCTCATGTAGATAAAAAATTATTTCACACTCTATATCAACTTCTCCTTCTACTTCTTCATTAGAATATTCAACTTCTTCTTAATCTAGATCTATAGAAGTTGATCCTAATTCCATGAATAGGGATTAATTTCCCTCAACCACAAAGAAACAATCATGGTTATCATTTTAGATATCACTCTCATCCAATGAGTAACTATCTTCTCTTGTATATAAGATTTTATTGTTTTTAAAGAATTTCCTCTTTCTAGAATAATGGGGTTTCATCATTTTACCATCCTCTTCTTACTTAGAGTTATCCTTTTTCTCATAAGGATATTTAGAAGCAAAATGTCCTACCTTAAAGGGTAACTTAACTTTGTACTTACCAGATCCTATTTTTAATATTATGAAAAATTTGGCTTCTTCTTCATTAGTCTCCTTAGATCCAAATGTAGATGCTTCTATTTTTACTTGCTTGGATGTTTTGAATGCAAATTCTCTCTTAGAAGTATTTGCTTCTCTGATTCTCATCTCATAGCTGGTGAAGGTTCCATGTAACTCATCAAAAATTGTTTTATCTATATCTCTTTCTAATTTATTGCATAGATTTTAAAATCATATCTTGATGTCAAATATCTTATGACCTTTTTGATAATGAATGATTCTTTCATTTCTTCTCCAAGGCCTCTAATTGCATTGACTATTTCATCTACTCTAAGAAGATAGTCTACAATTTTTTCTATTTCATTCATTTTTAGACTTTCAAACTTACCTCTATAAGTTTTTAGCTTAGCTTGATTTACCTTTTCATCACCTTTATATATTCTCTTCAATTTTTTCTAGATGTCTTATGCATTTTGACAATGCATCACTTTGATATAATCTGATTTGGACATTCCACATAGAATAACATTATTTTCCTTGACATTTATCTTAGATGCCTTCTTTGAAACTTGATCATTAGGATTTGTAGTAGGAACTATTTGTCCATTTAAAATAGACATCCATATATCAAAACCTAATGAATATAATGATGCTTCCATTCTTATGCTCCAAAATGCATAGTTTGATCTATCAAAGAGAGGTACTTGATTTGATGAAGATCCTTCTTGACTAGCCATTTATGTTCATAGTTCCAAGATCTTCCTGACCTGATTAAGATTATTCTAAGGAACTAAGGCTATGTGACCAATTATTAGAACACAATTATCTACCAGGGGAGTAAATCAATAGATCAAATAAAATTAGTTCTTAAAATACTTTTTTAAATAGATTAAAAACATATGCATATTAAATAAAATATGTAAAGATCACACACGTAGAAATACACATGACACCAGATGTATATGTGGAAAACCCATTAGAAAAAACCATATTGAGCATAGCTACTAGAATCTACTATTCAAATCTAGCCTCATAGTAGAAACCTCACTGGTTACACATTTAAGGTCATTGACTTTAAGGAGACACCAATCCCCTAGTTTAAGATCACCAACTCTAAGGAAGTACCCACTCCCTAACTAAGCACCAACTAATCTTAACTTCACTAGTTATAATTTTTAAGGGCACCAATCCTAAAGAGGTACCAATCCACTAATTGAGCACCAACTCAAATTTTTTGATGGTACCAACAATCAGATTTCTATCAAGCTACAACTCTAATTTACAAAATAGATTCATAAATGAATCTAGCTCTAACTCTCTATTACAAGTCTAATGTGTAATTTCTCATTATTTTTACATTATATCTATGTTATTTTATTCCTCTATACCCCTCTTTATATATGTATATATATCTATTTTACATGCTTCATCTCTCTCTATAGCCTCTTCTTTTCCTCTCTACCCTTTTGGTTCTATATCTCTATATTTTTTGTTTGACACAATTAATAGCAATATATTTAGCAACATCAAACTTTGATAGTATCCTATATGTCATATATATAATCTTTTGATCTAGGTTTTTTCTCTTTTTTGTGTTCATACTTAGACTATAACACATCATGTCAATTCTCAACTTAGTTCATTATCTCTTGAAATTTAAGTTTCCCGCATCTTGAAATCATGCTCCATTACGATGATTCCTAGTCTGATTATTATTTATAATATATATTAGGTTATAGTTTTAATGAACATGCATATTTACATAGATTTTATTGATATAAATAATCAAACTCATTATCTGTGTCATGATGTATGGCTTACATGCATGTTCCTACACTTGACATTAGCATGATCATATCTTTAAATATTGAACATTGATCTTAAGTTTGGCACCATGATCTCATGGTATTTTTTAAAACTAATTAACTTTAATATATGTCTATTTGATCAATATTTGATAGGCTTACATGCTTCATTTAATCCTTATATGCTTCTAGACTTTAACTACTCAACTTTAAAATGCATCCATTTATATTTTGATCTAAGATTGTGCATGATGTTGGATATTCATACTAGCATGATATTTACTTCTATCTTGATGTTAAACATCAAGATATTTATCCCATATCACTACTTACTGAGTCTTTGGAATGCTTATGATCTTTTCAAACTTTCTTAGTCTTTAACTTACCACTGTGTCGATAAACCTCAACCATTTTATCCCATTGAGTCTACTCACTCTGTTGAATATCCTTTGCATTATCACCCACTTTCCATCAGATATTATGAAAATATTGATGATTATATCTAACAATATTACACTTATTGGGTCTCTATTTGACAATCTTCATGAATGTGACACTTGTCACTAGCATAGGTTCTTTTGACAAATTGACTTTGTTATGCTTCATTATATATTTAATGTATGAATAAGTGATAACCATTGATAAAGCTTTAAAATTTGACCACCTATCTTCATTTCACTTCCTATTATCATCTTGGAGATAATGTACTTTATTGATCTCTTTGATACTTTCTCAAACTTTACCTTGTGTAGATTTATCTATGGAGATCATCTCAATATGCCTATAAGGCTAAATTTTCACCTTCATATCTATTTATTCACTCATCTTCATGTTCTAAAATTTGGACCATATAAACTAGGCATGATAATAAGAAAACCCATATGATCATATATTATTGAAGATTTTGAAAATGTGAGATTTAATGCCATTAATATTCTCACTCATATTATTCTACCATAGAGCTAGTTATGCCTAAAACTTACCTGGAAGCCTAACTTTATTCTTGCATAACTCTTGTCAAACTTAGTCGTATGACCTAAAATTAAGCATAAAAGATATTTTTACATAGGATATTCAATCCATATATTTATTTTATCTTGAATCCTTCATACATGAAAGATATGACATCATAAAAATGCCTTCTCAGTTTTTCTTGCAACCTGTAAATTTGATTGTGGGGAAACACTATCAAAATGCTCGGGAGCCAAACTTTGCTCATGCATATCTTTTTTTGTGATATATTACGTGATTTTAGATTTAATACAAATAAAATAGGCACAAAAATGAACAAACCTATATGACCAATTTGTCTTGACACCTCTATGTGTACAAATTTTGATATCATCAATATGCTTACTTGGATTTGTTTGAACCCTTTTGTAAATTTGGCTAAGTATAGAAACTTATTAAATTTTGTTTGAGTAGCCAAATTTTCATCCCCATATCTTATACTACGATTAATTTCATGACTTTAAATATAGTACATAATAACTAGGAACTAATGTGATCACAATCATATGACCAACTTCCCCAGACTCATCCACTCGTGGAAATAGTGATGTCATGAAATTGAATACTCATATTTTCCTATCATATACAAAAAGTGTCTAAATGATCAATATGAATAACTATTTGAATTAAAATCATGCACATAGGAACTCTAATCATCCTTAAACTTTAATAAGATTCTTTGCACATCTTTAAAACACCATACTTAGCCCTAAGCATTAATGACATTGATAATGCCAATAGTCTCCCATTTGACATTAATGACATGCTCATAATGTCCCTTTTGACATTAATGAAAATGAAATTACCAACATTAAGTCCATGGATAGGACTTGACCTTTCTGATAAAATCACCATATTGTCATTTATGTCTAGAATATGTTTTTGCAGTGGTTATAAGTTCTCAACTTTAGCTTTTGCTTCTTTTGATAGACAAAATTTGCATAACAATATATGTTAGCATGTTTTACTACATTTACCTCATTCTTATGATAAAGAATCACACTTTACTATCATTGTATCCCTTTTTCACCCTTTGTCACATTTTTTTTGATTTGAAGTAATTTAAATTACTTCATGTTTCATTCCTCTTGATTTCCTTTCCTTTCACTCCCCATTAGATAAAACAAGGTAGAAGTCAAGATATAATTTTTATTTCACCTAGATTTATAAGACTCTTAGACGCCATGCTCTCTAAGTTCTCTCTCTTAGAAACCAAGTCCCAAGTATTCAAATGAAAGTCATATTTAGCACCCATGTTTGGTTTTCCAAATCTATGTAGAGGAGGAATAGAAAAATCCATTAAAAATTTAAAATCCAAATCATTTGAAACAAAATACAATGATATATAAAAGGTAACATATAAATATAAAAATAAAAAATCACACTAGAATACATGATTACAAACACATATCCTATCTTTAATCAAAGTTCAAACTCCATAGTTTGCCTCATAATAGAGCTGAGGTATATTGGGGTATGATAGGATAATATATTGGAGTAGGATAATTCAAAAAACCCTATGGTGCTACCTACTTTCTCATGCAAGGACCCAATATTCACAATAGACTGATGGATCTATAAGGGGTCCTAAGGAATGGGGAACACATTATGGTAAGGTAAGTCTATTTTAATTTTCATACATATAGCCTTCATGGGGTTATATATATACTTCATTTATTTACCTAAGACTTGTGTGTCTAAGAGATGTTTTTAGAGTCCTTAGGGTCAAAAGTCCTCTTATTTTGATAAACCTAATTTGAGTGTCTTGAATTTGATAAAGAGTTCCTCTACCTTGGTTTTTCCTTCATTCTCCCTTCCACCCATTTCATTTCCCCCCTTGAAAGGAATGTGTGATTCTAAATCCATTTTACCTCTTCTATACTTCCTTATTATTCACATCTTAAAAACATGCTAGCACTACTTTGTATTAGTTTTATCTCTCCTTAGAATAAAACAACATGTTTCATTGACTATGGATTACTTTATTTATGCCATGGCTCTACATTTCTAGATGTGCCTTGATTTATTTTACCAATTTTCATTATTTTACCACCCTTTTTTGTACACACCTGAGTCCATTTCTACTTTCATGTACTTTTTCCATTGTTGTCTGAGGTTGGCTTGTTACTTCTTACTCACCAATGTTGTTTTCCCTTTTATGCACCTTTTTCCATTGATGATTGAGTAAGGATTGTTGATGCTCACTCATCAATGTTATTTTAACATGTTTTTCTTGCCCATATTTGTCTAAGTTATGATTGTTATTGCTTTTACATTGATGTTTGATTACCATCTTTTTTGACATGTATCCTTGGTTTGACTTGGTGAGTTTTCCTTTCTTACTTATGGTTTACTTGTTTTAGTTTCTCAGTCTTTAGTAACATTGGATTTTTGGTTACCCAATTTATTCTAAAAATTTTGCCTTGGTCATTTGGTCTAACATAACACTTGTCACCCCATCTTTTGAAATTTATAGTTACATACCAGCCATATAGCACTAGTTATCTTGGCTTTCCTATGTTTGTTTGTTTTTGCTCTTTAATTTTGTATTATTGGATTTGTCAAAAAAATTCTCTACACCCTATAAAATTAAAACTACAAACATAGTAGACAACCATCTAGTGATAAAGGTAAGTCAAAGTACACATCACATTTACTTTTAAATTATTTCTCTTTTAGTCAATTAATTTTAGTAATTTTTTCTTCAAAATACTACAAATTTTTTAGTCTTAGCATTGTGTGTTACTATGTTATTTTATCAAAGCACCATCCCTTATTGCATCTGAGTAACATGTGATGAGATTTGAGTGGCACATATGTATACACATAATATTTTTACACCTTATCAATTATTGATACTTTATATCTTGAAAAAACTCATCGAGTCTCAATCTCTCCATGTGTATGCCCTAATGGTGCACTGGGAAAAGGTTGGGTAGGACATTAGTGCTTTTAAAGATTATTGTCCCTTATTTAAACTTATTACCAATCCAACCATCTCTTAAAAGTATTTCCCTAAGATTTTACTCCTTTTTTTCAAAATCCTCTAGTCACTTACCACCTTCAGTGCTCCTTTTCCTAACCTAAAACATCCTTTGATAGTTTACATGACTAGGTTGACTGGGTCAACCTTGTACTCTTATTGGTGAAACTCATTTAGGGTCTAGGTCGGCTCTTAACCAACCTAGCCCATTACCTAAAGATTTTTTTTCAATAATGATACTAGGTTGATGGGGTCGACCCTATTGATTGAAATGTTCATAAGGGTTTAAGCTTAAATCCACCTATATAAACACATCTATTTCATCATTATTAGAGAGACATCAAGATTTATTATTCATTTGTTCTTCCTTATAATCTGATCCTCCACCATTCTACTTGAGGATTTTTAGCTTAGGGTTTTTATTTGGAGAAAAATCTAGATTTGTGGAGAAGTCTTGGATGCTCTGGAATTTCGTATTGATCGTTACAAACCATAAAAACATCTTACAAATCACCTTTTTCTAAGGGAGAGATTGAGTCTTAATGGGTTTTTCTTTTAGGTAAGTATCTATAACTTTTCTCCTCTCTTTAGTAGAAAAAAGTATCATAAGTAATGGCTTTTGAATAATATTACTCTTCTTTTCTATGCATTGGGGTCTTACCTATACATAGCTAAATTAGGATTCTATTATGCATGTTTAATTTAATTTGATTAATAACCCTTCACTTTGTGCCACAAACTTAGGTTAGTACTATATTATATTTCTTTGCTTTACTTGTTATTAATTATAGTAAATATGAAAACATAAGACTTAGGGTTATTACATGGTTTTGATTGTTTGTCAGCTTTGGAACCCTCCCTAGTTATATTATTATGGTGAGATATCCCCTAATTGGGTCTAACTTATCTATATTTAGTCATGTTACTAATTATCTAATGTATCACTTATCAAAAGTGTAAGTATGATGTATCTTCTCTAAGTTAAGATTGATCTATGGATCTGATGCATTTTTGATTGCATACATCATGTAGGCATATAAGGAATAGTTGGATATTTTGATTTCTTGATTAGTAATTATCACCCTAAATATTCTTAAGGGTAATATTTAACAACCTCATGATCTCAATCAACTTCTTTATCTTCATGGTTGCTTTGCTTATTAAAGTTTATGGTAAAAATCCATATAATTCAAGCATAAAGTTAAAATTATGAATGATTTCCTTAGTCTCAAGAGAGCATAAGAACATGAAAATAATTTGAACTTCATTATTAATATGGAACAATATTTTATATCCATTTATATACCTATTAAGACCTTATTATTATTTGAATAAGATCTCTATATGATAAAAACTCTTGATTTAGTGAGTATCCCTTATTAAAGACCCTCTCATAATGGATATCTTAAAAAAGCCATTATTGATAAAATTCATACATGATTTGATTGAAGGTAATAGGTTTGATATTTTTGAAACATAAATTTGAGAAACCTCTGAGGATGAAAACACTTAGTATATCCAACATGCTTGAAAACTAATAACTTTGACAATCAACATAGGCAACCATTTTCCTACCAAAATATCCCTTATCAAGACAAATTACCTAATTATTCCAACATGAAAAATGTCATATTTTACCTTGAATTAATACCACTATAACCAATTTTATCCATATATTATTTAAGTGAATAAAGAGAGGTAAACCTGGACCCTATCTAGATGATTAAGACATAGTGACCCCCTTACACTCTTAGTGATTATTCATAAAGATGGAGAAATGAATATGAAAACCAATTAAAATAAATTTAAGTTAATTAGGTTACCTATAATTTCCAAATTTATTTATACTTGACTCTCTCTCTCTCATGATTGTACTAAGCAAAAATCGATGGCCTTCCTTAAGCTGCCAAAAAAGTTGATATGAGAGATAAATTGGTTTTATACATTTTGGCACCTAAAACTCCTTTTAAACCATTTATTTTACCTTAATATTAAAAAATGAATCCTTTAAGATGCTTTTAGGTTAGTTTTACCTTGAAAACTTGTACACATAACCTCAAAAGAGCTTTTTTTGGCACTAAAATATCCATAACCACTTGAGAAACTAATGAAACTAATACAAAAAGTATATATTGGACGTTTTCATGTTTTAAATATTACATCATGACCTTATTATAGTATTATACTACCATTATCATGCAAAACCTACTCTAGAATTCATAAAGTGATCCAAAATACAACTAATTAGGTTCAAAAGTTGTTGATGCCTAAAAGTGTATCATAGTGTTTACATAGTGTTACAAACAATTCTAATTTATATATTAAAAGAATATATTGAATTATTATCTAGTTGTGATCTTCTTGATATCTTTTGTGGAATAGTGGCAAAGCAATTAACTATTTCAAAAAATGATAATATAATTAGTTATTGGGAGCAATCATGGTCTTAAAGCTTTCTTGTAAAAGATGATAGTAATCTAAACTAATTATAGTGAATTATGATCAATACCTAAAGTATAAAGTTTAAAACAACATGTATGTTTACAATTAAAGCTAAACTATAGTGACTTGATTTAAAAAATGATCAAAATGAAGGGTAGGGTAGAAAGGAAGATGTTACTAATCTTCAATTAAAACATTATGACAGATCATGAATTTCATCAAAGACATGAATTCAAACCAATATATAACATGAAATATCTAAAGGCACATATATTATCACATACTAGGAAAATGTTAAAGAACTTTTGAAATAATTCAAATAAGAACTCAAGTTCACTTTAAGGATTTGCTTTCATAAGAAAATAACATTACAACATCTTGTCCAGGATGGCCCTGTTGAGGACCTTGTTTCAAGAAAGGAAAGGGAAAATACAGTTCAGGATGACAATCAAGAAATGGACATGGAAATTCAAACTGGAACAAAAGAACAGTATCAAAGGGGCTGAGAGGATCACTTTGAAGAAGGTGAGAATAGTCCCAATAATAATTCTAAGGAATGGAGAGAGAAAAGGCAGAATGATGGAAAGCACACACCTATGAGTTGGGTTAATTGCAAAGTAGAGGCTTCTCTCCAACTTGATTCTTGGATGTGCAAGGAGATTAAGGATCTCAAAAGGAAAGTGGAAATTATGGAAGATAACTAGAAAGCTACATGGAACAAAATTAACAACATGGAAAAATAGATAAGAGATATCCCAGTCAAGCTCAAAGATTATGAGAATAACCTTCGAGAACTCATTAGGGAGAACATAACGAAAATGGAGGAAGTAACGTCCAACATTTGTGCTGCAGCTGCCAATATTGGAAAAAGAGCTAGCAAGGAGACCAAATCTTTGGAGGGGCCTAGCAAAAGGACGAGACAAAGCTTAAGAAACAAGGCTACACAAGAGGGAGCCAAGTTGGTGGCAACTACCACTCAAGATACTGATGTGAAAGGTACAGAAACTATGAAAATGATTTTAGAACTGGAAGAATAGTTTGGTTCTTCTTGTTGGTTATGTTTTCTGGTCCTATTCTCTGGTTTCTTTTTGTAATCTTCTATCTATGGTGTAGCTAGATCTATGTTAAATCTGGGTTTTGACCAGTGGTCTCTCTGGTGGTTTCAAGTCCATTTAAAACCTATTTTTGCTACTTCTCTGTAGTAGTTTTTAGGTTCTACCTGTGGGAGTTGAAGCTTTATCTTTCTTTCCTTGTACTTGGGTTTCGGGATCCCATCAAAACCTATTTTTACCTTTATCTAAAACATTACAACATTTGTAGGAAAAGCAATGGAAATGAAATGAATCTAAAATATTTCAATCAACCTAGCATAATCACAAATTGATAACTTTTAATACACACTTACACATCTATTATTCATACAAGCAATTCAAATCTAAACATCAAACTAGATGTTTGAGGAAGAAGCCATGATAACAACATACACAAAAAAATATGAGACAATCCTTTTAGAATTCCCTTGCTTGCATTAATGTTACATGTTTTGTTACAAAAATAATATGCTAAGTCAACAAATTTGACTTTGAGAAGCTCCTCTAGTTGTAGTCCTCTACATTTGCTTCTTTATCTTCATTTCCTTATCATGTTGTTCATTAACTAATTTAAATTTGATGATGGGATCCATGAAAATATCTTCTTCTTGATCTACTAGGCCTTTCAATTCCTTTTCATCTCTATCTAAGGCCTCTCTAATATTCATAACATCAACAATTTTTTGTTCTGTAGATAGGATCATGTCCAAGATTATTATATTATCTACCCCTATTTTGCCTTGGATTTCTATCTTCACTTCTTGCATGAATTTACTAGCCATATATTTGAATTCCTCATTAGTTATTAAGTGATGGGACTGAAGGTTGTTGTGTCCTTGATCAAACCTCCTAGTATATACACCATTTTACTCTCTAATTACTTGAAGTCCTTAGAAATATCCTCCATGACCTTAGACCATTTATTCATATCATTTATATTAATTGATATGATAATCATAACCATGTTTAAAAATGCCAAGTTGACTATTTTAAAGTCAAGAATTTGACCATCCATCAATGCATTAATCAATTCCTTTACCTTATTGCTTGAATCTTACCATTGATTAATCTGTTGCATAGCCATGAAATGCTACTTGTTCACCTTGTCTTGCTTGGATATTTTAGCTTTCAAAAAGATGAATGTGTCATAAATGATTTATTTAAACTTATTGATCATATCCCCTAGCACTGATAGGACATACTTCACCTCTAAGTTCTTCTTTTTCCACTTTAGAACTTTGATAGTAACTTGTAACTACTCTGATTATGCTTGAGCCAGCTCCATTACATCCTCCTCAAATATTGGATCCTCACTAGGTCTTTGTCCCTTCTCTTGGGTCAAATTAGTTAAAGGCTCCACCTTTTTATATGTCATCTTTTCACCACCTTACATGTCTATTTTATCAGTCACCCTTGTAAACTAGTAGTATATGGATCATACTTGACCCCAACTGATGATTGGTGACATTTGGACCTAAGATTTCTACTTGTGATTGGGTTGAATACCTTGAAGTACCCAATCTCCTTGTTTTTTATTATTTTATATCAATGATCCATGGATTGAATTCGTTATGTATTAGGATATTAGTAGCCTTCACCATAGCCTATGGATGATGAATACTGGGAAGATTTTTTAATCTTTGTTCATTAATGAACCACTCAGGAATAGGTGGACCATATAATATTTTTTCTTCACTAAACAAGTTTGATTCACTCAAATATGGTGTAATAGTTACCTTTGGATTCTTTTCTTTTGGAACAATGGTGATCTCAGCTTTCCTTTTAAGGGGGTCAATAACCATTAGGTCTAAGGACTTTCCTTTATCCTATTTGACTTACTCAACCTTTTCCTCTTCATCTAAATCTATCTCATGAGTCATAGATATCATCCTAAGTGCATCTTAAAATAATTAATTGGGTTCTAATGGTATCATATGTACTTCTTGTTGAGGTACATCTTTCTTTAGTGCTCTTTAAGATTCAGGAACTAATGAATTATAAGATATTTCATCTAGCCTTTTCTCTTTAGGCATATGTTCTACTTGTACCTCTATTATGGGAAACTTAGAAGAACCAACATTGATTAAATGATAATTGCTTGGGCCTAATTACCATCTATCTTCTATTTTATGGTCCCTATTCAATCTAGACTCAGGCCTTATGTTATATTCCTTTAATCTCCAAGTCACTTCAAAGTAAGAGGATGTTTTTATGTATATGAAGTCAAATGAATTAGGCTAATTCTCATATGGTATATTCAAGGTACCTTTGATATTTACGTGTTCTTTTACCCTTTTATAAGGGTTTGATTATCTAAGATCATCCATTTATAGGTCAAAAGACAACTTATGCTTTGATCCAGCCTCAATATGGTCCCACTACCTGAAGATAGTTTTTGATACCTATAAATGAACCATAGGTGATCTTAGTGTTTAAATAAAACTTCTCATTTTATAATTTATAAAATTTAGAGAATGAGTTGCATGTTTTGACAATCTAGTTACCTATGGTGAAATGATAGTAGATCAAGATAAATTGTTCCACAATATTTATATGATTTGGTGGTTGGGAGCTACCTTGGTCCGTTCTTTGTGAATTTTAAAGAATCTATGTTAATACTTAGTGAATTATATCTATATTTAAGATACAAAATAATCTAATTATATATTTATTATGAAGCTAAAACTAAAGTGATATGGGTAAAAAAATCAAAGAGAAGGGTAAGGCAGAAAAGAAATGAGTGATTACCAATTTTAGTCTCAAACATTATGACAAAGCATCAATTACAATTGAGTATGAATTGAACCAATATATAATTCAGCATATCTTAAGTTAAAATCCTACTATATACCAAACAAAATTCAAAGGACAATGCAAAGAGTCACAAGTAAAAGCCAGGTCTACTTTAAGGATCTACTATTATAATCAAATAACATTTGTACATCTAAATACAAATAAAAATTAAATGAATTGAAACCTAAGATATTCCAACTAATCTATAATATGCATAAATTAGAAAACCTTTGATGATAAAATGCAACTCAGAATTCAAAGACACCATTCAAATTCAAGACCTCTAATAAAGATTGAGAGAAAAGCTATATTAGCAATTGCCATATAAAATATGGACAATCCTTTCAAAATTCTTCTATTATATTAATTTATTTAAGTGTACAAAAATTTCTCAAAAACTCTTCTCCCTTTATAAATGGTAATACATGCCTATATATAAATATTAGGTAGTATCCAGTTCGTTACAAAATACAGGTGTACAAAGATAAGGATAACTATCCTTACAAGTTATAAAATACATGTGCTTTCCACATTCATATTGACCTAGAGGAAAATATTCTAAAAAAATAGGATATGACTTTACAATGGAATATTATATTTCATAAGGTTATAAAATTATACAAAATAGAATATTGCTTAATTTTGTGGTGGGGCCTCTGATTGTCATTACTGGAGGATGCTCATGGCTTTACCATGTTTCTCATTAACTAGATCTAGATCCATAATAGGATTCATGATACACTCCTTTTATTGATATGCCAAGTCATAAAGTTCCCTATAATTACTATTCATGGATTCTTTAATGCTCCTAACTTCATTTATCATTTCCCCTACATTGAATATCATGTCTAGGATTTTACTATTATTAGCCCCAAATTTGCCTTGGATTTTTCCTTTGATTTATTGGGTTACTAAAGTAGCCCTATGTTTAAATTATTCATCACTAATGATTCTAAGGATAGTGGGTTGTCTAATATATATGAGTATAATTCCAATAAGTTATTCAATTCTATCAATTAGGTCCTTATCATCTTCTAGGAGTCTCTCCACATCATTGTGTCAAGCACTCAAACTTTGAACCTTTTCAATCACGATTCCCAAAATTATACTCAAGTGTCCCAAGCTGATGGTTTTGAAACCTAATATCTATTTCCTTGCTCAAATTTTGAGAAGATGGGAAATTTTATCCTTTAAGGCTTGCCATTAGGTGACCAGGCTCTTGGATAATGCACATTTCTCCTCTAATGCACTTTACCTCAATTTCATTATTTTTAGTGCTTCAAACATATCATAAAATGACTCATCAAGAATTTTGGTTATTACTTTAGACACTAATAGAATTACTATATGTTTTCCTTTTCTCTTTCCAAATTTAATATCATTTGATTCATGCCCCAGACTCTAGCTTTGGCCTATGATGATTTGGCCTCAATCAAGATTTCCACATCATCTTCATGAATTATAGCTTCATCAAGTTGTTTTCCCCCTAATGGGGTTAATCCCAAAAGGGTTCCACCTTTTGAAAGGTGAATTTATCTAATCCAACCATAATTGTCCTTATTTTTATTCTTTCTAACCTAGCTAATTTAGGGTTAAATTTGATGGTAGTGACTAGCTTCTTGAACTTAGGAGGTTCTATGACCTCCACACTTAAGCTACTTGATGTCTCTAGGGTTTCCATCCTTTTACTTTATAGTCCTTAGGTGACCACAATCCTTCTTTCCTCTTGATCCTTCACCATATCTCTAATCCATGGATTTATGTTATCTTATATTTCAACATCAGTAACCTTTGTCATGGCTAATGAATGAGAAAGAGAAGGAATATTTTGTAACTTTCCATAAATCAACTAGTCGAGAATGACTGGTCCATGAATTGGGAATTCATCAATGAAGAGATTTATTTCACTAGTGGGGTGAGTGAAAGTCAATCTTGGTCTCTTCCTTAGTCCAATGGGTACTAATGCTAGCTTTGACTTCCTCTTTTCTTGAGATTCCATAGGGACAAGCTCTTTTCCTTTATATTCTTTGGGCTCCTCTTTCCTATTCGAGTCATAGGCCTTTGTACGTTCCTTCAGAGCACCCTCAAGTATTTCTTATGGTTCCAATGAAATCATGTCAACATATTATATTGGTAAAGGTGGCCTTTGAAGTAGTTTTAAAATTGAGGGCCCTTCTACATCTCTCTTCTCCAATCTCACTTTTCCTACATTTTCCTTGCCCTTGCCTTGTTCATCTTATCCTTGCACAATTTATTCCTGAGGCTGTGGATATGGTTGTTTTTATTAGGATTGTTCTTGGGCCATCCTAGATGGACCAGGTAATAAGTGATACTAAAAAGGATGCATTTTCCATATCTCTCTTGAGGGCTTGTCATTCTTGGTTATCTTATGTTCTAGCTTGATGTTGTGACATTAGATCTTAGCTAATACTTATTCATATTTCTTAGCCTTGATATATATGGTTTCATGGACATTAAGTTGATGTACGTATTTAGGCTTTGGAATATTCTTATCCTTTAAGTGGTTGGCCACTGTACCTTTAGGATACCACATCTTAAGTTCATCAAGTTGAAAACCAAATGAATCTTGGTGTCTGGCCATAGTCTAAACTTGTTTGCAGTCCTAGAGTATGGTCCTTCTAATGATCAAAGAGAAGGGGTGGAGGATTCCTTTATTATTTTATTTACAAGTTCCATCAATTCCATACAAAAACTGGGAAGAAATATTCTATTCAACTAGTTTATTAAGAACATATATTATCAACCTGTAAGGTTAGGACATGATGCCTTCAATCCTAGTGACTATGTAGTTAGGGTAGTACCATATATCACATATCATCTTGACATACTTCTTGATAAGAGGGTGGATCTTAGGCATATAAACACCTACTCCAACTATAAAATGGATAAATTTAGTCATAAATAAATTACATGTGATTCGTGTACTTAAAGATATGTAATTTAGATTAGTGATGTGAAATGGTGGTTTTACCATCTTGGGATGAATTCTTAATACCCAAGAAGTTGATTGAGGCAAGCAAGGTGTCTAATAGGTATGTCATCATATAAAACCACTTGAAGGTCTTTATTTTTATGGCATTGAATTGCTTGATGAGGAAGACACTAATTAAATCTCTAATTAGAGTGGTAAGATTTTGTTCCATCATTAAATGGACAAAGGAAACCCATATTTTATTTACATAGTTGTTAAGGGGGATCCAAAGGCTCATTTTAATAGGGTCATTTTAACCCCAATGCCCTCCCTAAATTGGATTATTGGGATTTTACCTTTAAAATCCTTAAAGATATGAGGGCCTTGGTGCAACCAAGGTCTAAGGACAGAGTCTAGGTCATGGTTTCTTGTCCACTCCTTCATCTTGGATAAATCCACATGGGGAAGAGGGAGATTATAATATTTCTTAAATAATACAAGAGAAATATATGCTACTTCTTTAGATTTTCCCTCCTTGATTATCCATTCATTATCAATTCTACTATCAACAAAGATGTGAGTAAGGATATATATACAATGTAGTACTTCAAGTTTTGTCATAATGTGGTGAAGGCTAACCATCTTGACAATGACTAGGTCATAGTGCCTTTGGCTTACTACAATAATTATTTTCTCTTATTTTGTGATGGGCTTCAATTCCTCAATCATGAAGAAGAGTTTAGAATAGTTACTAATACTTGGGATATTTAGGGTTATAAGGTCTAATTTGGTGTCTTTGAAGATCTAACCTTCATTATTCATTGTCAAGTAGAGTTTGGTCTCTTCCTTTAATTGTTATTTGTGAGTTTTTATTGTCTGTGTTCCTAAAAATTACTCACATCATATTATAGATAATCTCTATGAAAGCTCTTTCATGCTCAAAAACACAATTAAGTTCACTTTGGATCAAATTGTAACCAATTGAGTTCATTTGGGTTACTTTTATGCAGGGTTTAGGGTTGTATATATTCAATGGTAGAATATATCCAAGCATTGGTTTATACATGTCTTAGATTTTATTTGGACCTTTACCTTTATACCTATACATTTTTTATCCCATAAGATCTTGTATTTTATCCATTTCTACTTGCATGGCACCTATGTTGCATTGGTCTGGGCCTTTCATGGTATTTTTCATAAATTCCTTTTGATCACTAGTCATTGGAATTTAAAAATGCCTATTTAATTTTACTCCATTAGATAAAAATCTAAGATTAGTGTGAGCCATTGATTGTAATTTGGGCCCTTGTTTGTGATTGGTTCCTTTTGTTCTCAACATTGTAGTTGTGACACTTGGTGTTCTTAGGTGACTTCCATGTGCTTCAAATCCTATGCCAATCCTTTTATAAAGGAGTATTGGCCATGTAGAGAGCTCATGGGAATTTGAAAATTCATGAGTACCTTTTCATCATTAGATCAAAATCTAGTGTCAAAGCATGAACCATCAGATCATCTCATCATCTCTACCTTGAATATACTTTTGCCATGCATTGAGTTTGTGGGATCTTAGGGCATCATTAAAAAGTCCTTGGGCACCTTCACATCATTGGATCAAAATCCAATATCAAAGTGCATGTCGTTGATCTACAAATATGACTAAACATTAAGTTAGCATATTATTAAAATTGTGACCTGGGATTAAGTCCCTTAGGATAAGGTTCATTTCATTTATTAAGCACACAATAAATGCTAGGTTAAGGGGATTATGCCTAAGATTTTAGATTTATATGTAAGGGGGCCATGGCATAAATATTATAGGCCAATGTTTACATCATGTTTAATAAACACAATGTGAACATTGATCTATAATATTTATGCCAAGTTTTATAAAATATGCTCAAAAGGATCAACATGACATGATGGCCCAATAATACATAGGATTTCATTTAGAAAGCATATTAAAACCCTTAGCTAGAAGTATTTGGTCTAAATTTTATGCTCTAAGAACTCTCTTTTTAAAATAAGACTTGGTATAACTCTATAATTTAAGGTCCATGACATTTGAATAAAATGTCATGGGGACCTTAATGTATATACTTAGACTAGGTTTATTTTGCATACTTATATTATAAGACCATTTCCACATTTTGTAATTTGAAGACTTCTAGTGTTTGAGAATTTTTTGAGCACTTCCCTTAGCCTATAAATCCATTTATGAGCCTTATAAAAAGATTTTGGAGTATAATTTGACTCTGAGCATAATAATTCATTAGCTTAAATTTTATGATTTCATAAACGTCAAATACATCCTTACAAATGTCAAATTATGATTGTGTGAATGTTAATTTCAAGCCAGTGAAGCTTCTAATTTTATGGGCTTAAATTTGATGGTCACACAGATGTCAAACATGCCCTCATAGATGTTAAATTATGGTCACATGAGTGTTAATTTTAAGTTCATCAAATTGTTTTAGCCTAATGTGGGAGTGCCACTTGACACATCCACAGGGCTTCCCAAGAATTTGGACTTAATTCACTTTGTCAGATCAAAATATGTGATGAAGAGTTAGCCATCGATTGTGATCTAAGATCTCACTCATGATTGGTCACTTTGTTAATGGGGACCCATTTGTTCTTGGTCATCAAATTTATGGGTATTGTATGTTGATCCTTTAGACCTTCTATAGTCTCTTGAGTTTTCAACTATGCCTCACATCATTTGATCAAGTCTTTATGACTGAGAAGACTCGATCATAATCTAAGGGCTTGAATGTGATTGGTCTAATGGGATATATGTGGGATTCTATTAGTTTTTCTCATGCTATTTGATCAAAATGCCATGGGAACTATAAACCATTAGATCATTCAAGATGCACATTATTTAAGCCAAAGTGAGGGATTCTATCACTCTGTTGGATCAAAGGCTATGATAAATTGAAGGTTGTTGGATATTAAAATATGAAAGGGAGTAAATTTAGGTCCATAAATATAAATACTTTGGTTAAGGTGTTAAGATTAAGGTCTTGATTTTATTAAATAAATACTTCAGGGCCTTAGAATTAAATCCTTAGGACAAGGGGTTTAAACAAGGGGCTGAGTTATCATAAAAGTAGATGGGAAATTAGAAATTAGGCTAAGATGTTAATACTAAGGTCCCATTAATATTTAACAAATACATCAGGGCCTTAGGGTTAAAATCTTAGGCTATGTTAGGAAATATTAAAAGGACCCTGCAGAATGAAAGTTAGGTATACAAAGAACTTTTTAAGGGGAGAAGTAATAGATGGGACCAAGGACTTTAGAATAAGTTTTATTTATGTTAATAAACATGATAAAACTTATAACATCCATTTCATTCTTAGGTCCAATATGAAATTTCAAAGTATTCCCGTCAGTTTGGTTCCTACCAACATTTAAATTTAAACTGAGGGATTTGGATAGGATTTTGAAACATGAAATTCTTAGGGACAAATTCCATGGAACCTATAAATAGTGTAACAAAGACCATTTATTATTGATGTTAATCCAAATTAAATCCAAAACTAACAAGTAAGATTACCTCTAATAAACTAGATGATCTTCAAATTTTATAAATGATCCTATCATGCTAAATTTTCATGTTCAAACTTCAAGGTTTCTCCAAAGTCATAATTTTCAAAAAATGGGGATATTTTGGTCCCAATAAATGGAAACTCAAGGGGGAAACATAAAAATATTTTAGAACTTAGAAACTCTAGTTTAAGCAAATAATTAGGTCATCCATTCAGTTGATCAATATCATCATCGAGATTAGATTATGGTTGAAACAAACCTTGAATTTATAGAGTTAGGTCCAAACACCAGGATATAACCATACTATGTGTGTGTTATGATTCCACTTACTATTTTCCATGGGGTTTAATAAAAAACTTCCAATTTTTATGTTTTTAGTCACTAACACCAACTTATAGCATGTTAACATGCTTATTAAGAACCATGATTTTAGCTTAGGGAAGGCTTGGGCATTACTCTATTGCTATCCAAGCATCCATGGCCCAACTAAAGATGACTTTGTATCCAATCAAGTCCTTGCTCCACTTCTAGTGAAGAATCCATAACCCTGGTGGAGATTACCATAATCACCTATGCTTTTAAAGCTTTTGATTTTGCATTGAATTATTATTTTTTGTATTTTATTGAGTATTTTATGCTTTTACCAAGGTTAAGAGCCAGAATATCCATGTTTTAGGATTTGGTTAGGTTTTTGGTCTTTGGGAAATAATTTATGGCTAAAACCTTTATCCCAAGAAAGGATGTTGATTAAGTGCTAGTATGACTATACCATAATAGTTTGAATTTTCACCTTATAAGTACAAGTCTTCTTGAAACCAATTATAGACCAGAACAATGCTTAAGTTCTCATGAAATAGTTAACTTCTCTAATTGGTCTTTACTAGTTTTTTTCAAATTAAAGAATTGCATTGATATTTCAGTACTAGGGTCATCATATGAATGGGGTTCATACCCTCATTTATGAGATTTATAAAATTTAAATCAAACTTCATAATTCTGAGCTCAAGATTATCCAAGAGGAATTATTAGAATCAAGGAACAAATCAACAAGAAAGAAACACATAATAGAAATTAGGAAAGAAAGGCAACAAAAATAAATAAATAAATAAATATATACGTCCTTATAAACAAGGGATAAGAAGGAAAGAATTGAAAGGAAACTAGCTAGCCTACCTACTCTAAATCTAACCATCTTATAGTTTACTCTATGAAGACCTTTGGAGGAGAAACATATAAGTAGTTCTTGAGGTATTTCCCATGGGTAGGAAATGTAAAATATGCTCCTTATAGACATTTGAGCTTGAAGGTGATATTCCCCTATGTTTCTACAATCTAATAGGGGCTAATGCACAAGGGTTTAAATTTACCATGTTTTCCCTTAGGCTTAGATGCTTTGTCCCAAAGGAGAACTAGGTCTCCTTGTATAAACACCTTAATCTTGGACCTTTTATCAAATCATCTCTTAACTATGGTTTGATGTCTACTATAATTAGCAAAGGATTTATTCCTCTCATCTTCCATCTGAATTATGTCCATCAATCTTGAATTGGCAAGTTCTTATCTCTCTTCCATGTATTCCTTCTTAAATTTGTATATGGGAAACTTGAGAATGATAAGAAAGATAGGTTCCTATCCATACACAAATATAAATGGTGAGGCTCATAAAGCTTTCTTTATTCTTATCTTATCAGCCCAAAGTGAAAATTTAAGGAGCTTATACAAAGTCCTAGGTTTGTCTACAACAAATTTCTTGATTGCCTTCATTAGGTTCTTATTTATAGATTTTAAGACTCCATTCCCTTGGGGATAATGGTTATATGAAAACTTGAGAGTGATTTCATTATCATAAACCCATACCATCATCTCTATATAACTTAATGTGAATCCATTGTCACACATTAAAGAGACTGGAGTTTTAAACCTAGTACAAATGTTTTCTTCCAAAAAGTTGATCACCTCTTCAGTCTTGCATTGTTTAGTAGATATTACTTCACTCCACCTTATATAATAATATGTGGTAGTAAGAACATATTTACAACCTTTACATGAGTTAGGGTTTATTACCTTAAGAAAGTCTAACCCTCATTGAGCAAAGGGTTTGTCAATCATGACTAGTTATAGTGGCATTATTGCCATTGACTCCTTGGTGGCAAAAATCTAACATGAGTGACATTCCCTCACATGTTTGTGAGCATATTTAAATATAGTTGGCCAAAAATAGCTAGTCCTAAGAATTTTTTGAGCTATGGTATTCCCAGATGGATTTCCACTACTCAAATTTTCATGAATGGTACTCATGATTTGGGTGGCTTCTTCTTGTGAGACACATCTCAAATAAATTCCTTCAAAATTTATTTTGTACAAGATCCAAGTTTTTTATTAAGTAGTGGGTTTCCTTCAATATTAGGGACATCTTTTTCTCCCTAGATAAAACTATAGGATAAGTACCATTAATTATAAAATGTATGATTGAATCATACCACCCACTAGATTGAATTTTTTGTTGATCAACTTGCATAATACTTAGCCTAGGGTTAGTATTAGCAATCATTTGGATCAGAGCTTGGCATCTTACCAATTTTTCTATTTTCATTTCTAAGTCATACTCCTAAAAAATTAACATCCATTTACCTTTATGTTCTCCTAATTCATTATAACTTAACATAAGTTTGGTGGCTGGGTCAGGTAAGATAACATGTACCTTATTTCTAATGATGTAATGTTTGAATTTCTTAACTTCCTTAACTAATACATATGCCTACTTATCAATCAATGAATAATTTAACTCAACATTCTTAAAATTAGTGCTCATAAAATCAATTGGGTGGTCACACCCTTCAATTTTTTGAGTTAGCACTATAGTCATAGTGTGGTCAGATGCAAAGGAATAGAGGTAGAAGTCCCTTGAAAATTTAGGACTTATGAGGACTAGATCCTAGCTAATGGACTCCTTCATATAATTGAATTCCTTTCTATAATATTCATTCCATATGACCTTGGCATCCTTATTTAGCATTTTATTTAGTGGTTTAATAACTTTTGCAAAAATAGACATAAAATTTCTTAGAAAATTTATCTTACCAAAGATTGACTTTAGCTCTTTCTTACTATTAGGAAGTTCTATTCTAGATATGGCCTCCACTCTTTTAGGATCTATATATATCACATCTTTACTTATAAAATGACCTTATAATTTAACCTCAATAACACAAAAGATACTCTTCTTAGGGTTCAAGGAAATGTCATACATTTTGCATCTTTCAAAAACTCACTTCAAATATATGAAGTGATTTTCCTGTTTTAAAAAAAATGATAGATCATCCATATAAATAATGATGCATTTACCTATCAATCCTTGGAAGGTATGCTCCATATCTATTTATAAGATGGTTCCCACATTAATTATCTGAAAGGTAATTCTGTTATAAGAAAAGGTCCCCCACTTGGTGGTGAAAGATATCTTCATCCTATCCTCTTTATCAACCAACACTTAATTGTAACTTGAAAAGCCATCAAGAAAAAACATCATAGCTAAACCTAAAACAAATTAAATTAATCTATCTTTGGAAGGAAGAGGATAATTTTCCTTTTCAAAAAAATTATTTAAGTTTCTAAAGTAAATACAAAATCTTATCTCACCATTTTCTTCCTGGCTGACACCAAATTAGCCACTCAGGTGGAATGCTTGATGGGGAAGACTATCCTAGCATCTAGTAATATTTTTACCTCTTTGAAGATCATGGGTTCTAGGATAGGGTTTACAATCCTCTATTTTTGCTTGAATGGTTTACAAATTTTCTTAAGTCGTATAGTATGGGAAATGACCCTTAGATCAAAGATCTTTAAGTCATAATAGGACCATTCTATGACATCCCTATATTAGGTAAGGAGCTCTTTGGATTTATTATTTTTAACATTTGTGTAGGCTTTTCTAACATTTACCAGCTAAGAACGATCTTGGGCATCAAGAACAACAACATTATAATCTTTCCCACTTACCTTGGGAGCCTTGGAAACTTTAGCTAGTTTGTCCTAATCAAAGCCTTTCTAAAGCAATCATCCCATTGGGGATCTTGTTTTCATTCAATTGAATGACTTTACCATCAAATTTATCCTCTTTAGATGTATTTTTGTTAGTATTATCAATAATATGTGAATCAAATGATCTAAAATTGGTCATGAAATACAATATCCATTGATCATCATTGAAGACTTGTAAATGGTTAACATTATTAGGCACTAAAGGACAAGGGATTATCTCAATGCTGAAATTTGGGGAATCTTGGTTGGGCATGAGGTTGGCTATAACAGCTACCGACTCATTATTAGCTTGGTTTTCTTCTCTTGGGATGGAAATTATGCCAAAGGCATCAAAGGAATTAATCAAATCCTAAACCTTGAACTTATACCTTTTTTGGTAAGAGAGCTTAGATTGGTATGTACTTCTTACTTGGTTGACCACTAGTTCTAAATCCCCATTAACTAGTAGTTATTTGACCTTGTTATTTATATAAAATTGTAAGCCTAAGATAAGGGATTCATATTCATCAATATTATTAGTACAAGGGAATTAGAGCCTATAAGAAGCATGGTATTTTCTATTAGTTGGGTTAGTTAAAACATTACCAACCCCTGATCTAGTATTACACCTAGCACCATCAAAATGTAATTTCCATAGTCTCAGAACAACATGAGCACCCTTAGGATCACATACATTATCATTATCTAGGGTAAAATCCCCTAATTCTAAGTCTATTATATTGACCCTCTTGTTCACAACATTATACTCAATTATCATATGTTTCATATTTGGTTCCCTCTTAACCATGATTTGGTTAAGAGCTCCCTTCCAAGGAAACCATAGATGTGAGAAATTTGTAGACATGTAACCATTAAAAGCCTTATTTTATTCCCTAATCAATAATATTCCATAAATATTAGGTATATCAACAACTTGAACATCAATAAATTGCTAAACCCTAGGCTCACAAGCTAATTGCATGTGAACATTTAAAAGTTTTCTAATTACCCTAAATCTAGATTTATCTAATTGGGAGACAAACCTATTAGACTTAATGGGAGTTAGGAAAATTTGTTTGTATATACCTACAACATGATATTGGTGTATGCTCCTAAATCTAAAAATTAATTATGTAAGTTTTTACCAAACATCTTGATAGTAAGCAAGAAAGGAGGAGATTCATCCTTGGCCTTGTACATAGTCACATTGGCATGATCAGTCTATGGTGGATTATTAGAATTCTTTAAAAAATATTATACAATAAGTTAACTTTAATATATAATTTGTGTGATTTCATGCAAGGTAATATTATCCTTTATCTTTTTCATGTCCTAAACTATGTTATAACTAGCCTTAGAAGAACTAGGAATCTCAATGTTGGGTTTAGAAGTACTCCCTTTAGGTAGTTCAAGATTGTTGCTTGAAGAAGTGTCTGGAGGAGTTCAAAAATTATTTAGAGGTGTTGAGGTATTCAAAATCTACCTCTGCTCCCTATTCCTCAAGAGATAGTTTTTTTTTAAGAACTATTGAAAGGCATGGATCTCCTTAGAGACCTCATCAGGTTCATTCTCTTTTTGAAAGGGGAAGTCAAAGGTGTCCACCATGAAGGATTGATCAGTTGACTTAGGTCTATAGGTACCTACACCACTATACTTATTAGGGACCACTTCAAATATATCCAAATCCTCTTGGAAAGCCTCAAAAGCTTTGGAAATTCTATACAATCAATTTCCCCATGTTTGGCTATGCAATTTACTTTTTAATAATCAAGGAATAAAATATCAGTGAGGTTAATGTCCATAGTCTTATTTTCAAAATATGGCTCATTATTCCTATTATTAAGAAAACTATCATTCTAAAATCTATTATTTGGCTTATTATACCTTTGAAATGAGAAATTCCTACCTAAATTTTCAACAGTATTTCTAACTTGTTTTTACAACTGAAGAAAATTAGTAGTCAACCTTTGCACCATTTACCCTTGGGGCTTCTATATAGTCTCTAGCCAATGAAGTTATGGTTGGCATGGATCTCTTAAAAAACATAGATGTTATAGGATATACTACATCTTTGTAAATCTCTAGAGCTAAGATATAATAAATCTTATAATGGTAAATGGTTTTTCTTAACATTTTTTGAAATCTAGCATTAAAATACCTAATAGGCTCACTTACATCTCTTTTAATGGTGGTGAACTGATGGTAGATAACACAAGGACTAACAATCTTACCAAATTGATCTATGAACACATTATTGAAACCATCCTAGCTTGTGATGTAATTATTAGGAAAGTTTACAAACCATTCATAAGAATCATATTTAAATTTAAATGGGAATGACCTACAATTTAAATCCTCATGCACAACATTTACCAATCTTAAGGCTACTTTAAAATATTTTATATGTTGTTCAATAGTTACTATACCCATTGGACTAAATGTAGGTAAGTAATTTTTAGGGTTATGTGGGAGGTCATGTACCACACCTAGTACATTGATGGAAGACTCTCCAAACCAAGCCATATTTGGATGAATATTGAAGGCATAGGTACCTTTGAGAGGCAAAGTTGGAAAAGATTTGGATCTATTATGTTTACCTTTGTCACATCTAGATTTTCTATAGACCTCAAGCTCTAGCAAAGGATCCTTGGTCTATGAGTGTGATCTTGTTCTAATCCTAGGAAATTATAGATTAAAATGTGAATATCCTACCTAAAATACAATGTATCAAGTTAAATTTTATAAATAATAAGAGTTAGACCTAAATATTGAGCTTATTTTGCAAAGGTGGTTTGAAAAATTGCGAAGGACATTGATATTTGATTGAATTAACTCAAATATGCATTCAAATATGTAAATATGGTCTATTTTTATAATTATAAGCCTAAAATAACTTAGATATATGAAATATATGCCCACCTTTGATCAAAATGAGCCATCCTAACCTTAGATACTATATATTTTCCAAGTTAAAGCTAAATTTACCAAAAGCAAGCATCAATGCCCAAAGAAATTTAAAGTAATCATGAAGATGCACCATAAATAGAAAATATAAATTATCTTCATAATTATGAGAAAATAATTCACTCAAAAACACAAATATATACTGATCTTTAGATAAAACAAACTAAGATTAACAAAGTTTTAGAGAATTTAGGCCCTCCTTCTAGTGTCAGTGGGATCTTATCCTACTCATATCTCTAAATGAATGATAAGTTATCTCAGTGCTTAAAGAACACTTCTCATTTTATACTTTATAAAATTTAGAGGATGAGTTGTAGGCTTTGACAATCTAGTTGACTATGTTGAAATAGTGAGAGAGAAAGATAAAATGTTCCACAATATTTATATGATTTGGTGGTTGGGAACCACCTTGGTCCACTATTTGTGAATTGTAAATAATCTATATTAATACATAGTGAATTATATCTAGATTTAAATTATAAACTAATCTAAGTGGATATTTATAATGAAGCTAAAACTAAAGTGACATGGTGTAAAAAAAGGCAAAGAGATGGGTAAGGTAGAAAAGAAATGAGTGATTACAAATTTTAGTCTCAAACATTATGACAAATCATCAATTAAAATTGAGTATAAATTCAACCAATATATAATGCAACATAGCCTAGGCTTAAATACCACTATATACTAGACAAAATTTGAAGGACAATATAAAGAGTCACAATTAAGAACTAGGTCTACTATAAGGATTTACTATTATAATCAAATAGCATTTGTACATCTGAATAAAGAGAAAATTGAAATGAAGAAAAAAAAAATATTCCAACTAATCTAGCATATGTAAAAATTAGAAACCCTTTGATTATAAAATGCAACTTAGAATTCAAAGACACCATTCAAATTCAAAACCTCTACTAGAAATTGAGAGAAAATCTATATTAGCAATTTACATACCAACTATGGCAATCCTTGAAAAATTATTTCATTATATTAATTGATTCAAGTGTACAAAAGTTTCTCAAAAATCCCTCTGCCTTTACAAATGGTAATTCATGACTTTATAGAAAGATCAGGGATTATATTGGCTAGTTACAAAATATAGGCGTACAAAGATAAGGATAATTATCCTTACAAGTTCTAAAATACACGTGATTTTCACAATCATACTAATCTAGAGGCAAATATGCTAATAAACTAACATATGTCTTTACAATGGAATATTCTATTTTAAAAGGTTACAAAATTTTAAAAAATAGAATATTGATTAATTTGTTGGTGGTGCCTCTAATTATCATTACTAGAGGATGTTCATGGATTCAACATGTTGCTCATCAACTAGCTCTAGATCCATAATAGGATTCATGATACACTCCTCTTGATCTACCAAGTCATCAAGTTCCCTGTCATTCATATCCATGGATTTTTTATTACTCTTAGATTCATTTATCCTTTCCCTACATTGAATATCATGTCTAGAATTTTATTGTTATCAACCCCAGATTTGCCTTGGCTTTTTCTTTTGATTTATTAGGTTACTAATGTAGCTCTATGTTTAAATTCTTTATCACTTATGATTCTAAGGACAATGGGTTATTCAAGATCTATTATCATAGTCCCAAGAAGTTGTTTAGTTCTAGTAACTAGATCCTTATCATATTCTAGGAGTATCTCCACAACATTGTGCCAAGCACACAAAATTTGAACCTTTTCAATCACATTTCTTAAAATTGTGCTCAAGTACCCCAAGCTAATGGTTTTGAAACCTGGGATCTATTTCCTTCCTTGAATGTTGAGAAGATGGGCAATTTTATCCTTTGAGGCTTACCATTAGCCGACCAAGCTCTTGGCCAATTTTTAATGCCTATCTAATGTACTCTACCTCAATTTCATTATTTTGAGTGATTCAAACATGTCATAAAATGATTTAGGAATCATTTTAGTCATTGCCTCATACACTAATAGAGTTTCTTATGTCCACAAGTTTTCCTTTTCTCTTTCCAAATTTAAGATCCTTTACTATATGCCCTAGAATCCATCTTTGGCCTATGTTGATTTGGCCTCAATAAATATTTCCACATCCTCTTCATGAATTATAGCTTCACCAATTTACTATCCCCCTACTGGGGTTAATCCCACAAAGGGTTCCACCTTTTGAAAGATGAATTCCTCTATTTAAACCATAGTTATCTTTGTTGTTATTCTTTCAAACCTAGCTATTTTTGGGTGGAATTTGATGGGTAGTGACTAGCTTCTAAAACTTTGGAGGTTTTGGGACCTCCACACTTGAGCTAATTGATGTCTCTAGGGCATCCATCCTTTTAATTTTTTGTCCTTAGGTGACCAAAATCCTCCTTTCATCTTACTCCTTCACCATAGATCTTATCCATGGCTTTATGTTATCTTCTATTTTAGAATTAGTAACCCTTATCATGGCCCATGAATGAGAAAGAGAAGGAATATTTTTTAACTTTCCATAAATGAACTAGTCAATAATGACTAGTCCATTAATTGGGAATTTATCATTGATGAGATTGATTTCATTAGTGGGGTGAGTGAAATTCAATCTTGGTCTCTTCCTAGATCTAATGGGGACAAATACTAGCTCTACCTTCCTCTTTTCTTGGGATGGCATAGGGAAAATCTCTTTTCCTTTATCTTTCTTGGGATCCTCTTTCCTTTGTAAGTCATAAGCCTCTACAAGCTCATTGAGGTCACCCTCAAGTGTTTCTTCTATTTCCAAGGCAATCATGTCAATATATTGGATTGGGGAAGGTGGCCTTTAAGGTAGTGTTGAAGTTGAGGGCCCTTCTCTAGGTCTCTCCTCCAATATCACTTCTCCTACTTTCTCCTTGCCTTTGCCTTATTCATTTTATCCTTACACAATTTTTTTCTAATGCTATGGTTGTGGTTTTTCTCGTTAATATTTTTTTTAGGCCATCCTAAATGGACCAAGTAACAAGTGATACTAAAAAGGATGCATTTTCCATGTCTCTCATGAGGGCTTGTCATCCTTGGTTAGCCTATATTCTAGCTTGATTTTGTGGCCTTAGATCTTGGCTAATACTTATTCATAGTTATTGGCCTTAATGTATATGATGTCATGGACAAAAATTTGATGTATATATTTAAGCTTTGGGAGCTTCTTTACTTTTAGTTGGTTGGCCATTATACCTTTAAGATCCCACATCTTAAGTTCATCAAGTTGAAAACCAAATGAATCCCAGTGTCTGGCCATTGTCATAACTTGTTTCCAGTCCTAGAATATGGTCCTTACAATGATCATAGGGAAGGGGTGGAGGAGTCCTTTATTATTTTATTTACAAGTGCCTTTAATGCCATGTAGGAACTGGAAATCAATCTCTTGTTTAGCTAGTTTTCTAAGAACACATATTGGTAATTTGTAAGGCTGAGACATGATGTTCTCAATCCTCATGACTATTTAGTCAAAGTAATACCATTTATCACTTATCATATCCACAGACTTCTTGATGAGGGGGTGGAACCTAAGCATAGAAACATGTATGATGGTCTCAACTATGGCTAGATAAATGCAACCACAAATAAACTACATGTGATTCCTATACTTAAAGATATGTAATTGAGAATAGTGATGTGAAATGGTGGTTTTTCCATTTTGGGACCAATTCCTAATACTCAAGAAGTTTATTGAGGCAAATAGGGCATCTATCATGTATGAAATCATATAAAACTACTTAGAGGTCTTCCTTTTTATGATAGTGAATTGCTTGGTGAGGAAGACACTGATTAAATCTCCAATTGGAGGGGTAATATTTTGCTCCACCATGAAATGGACAAAGGAGACCCATATTTTATTTACATAGGTTATTGAGGGGGATCTAAAGGCTTTGTTCAATAGGTTCATTATAACCCTAATGAACTCTTTGAATTAGATTATTGGGATTTTTCCTTTGAAATATTTAAAGATATGAGGGCCTTGGTGTAGCTAGGGTTTAAGGATAGAGTCTAGGTCATGGTTATTTTTCCACTCCTTGATCTTATATAAATCCACATGGGGAAGAGGGAGCTTATAATATTTCTCAAATGTTAAAAGAGAAATATATGCTACTTCCTTGTAGTTTCCCTCCCTGATGATCCAATCATTATCAATTCTATAGTCAATAAAGATGGGAGAAAGGATATCTATATAGTGTAGTACCTTAGGTTTTGTCATGACATGATGAAGGCTATCCATTTGGATAATGACTAGGTCATAATACCTCTTTATTATTGTGGCAATTATTTGCTATTTTTTGTGATGGGATTTAATTCCTTGATCATGAAGAAGAGTTCAAACCAATTCCTAATGCCTAGGATATTCAGGGTTGTAAGGTCTAATTCAATATCTCTAAAAATCTGACCTTCATTATCTACTATCAAGTAAAACTTAGTCTCTTCCTTTAATTACTATCTGTGAGCTGCCATTATCTCTGTTCTTACAACTTGCTCACCCCATATTGAAAATTATATTTTTGAAAGCTCTATCTTACTCAAAAACACAATTAAGTTGTCTTTAGATCAAATTGTAACCAATTGATTCCATTTGGATTGCTTTTATGTAGGGTTTTGGATCTTTGATGGTGGAATATATCTAGGCTTTGGATTATACATTCCTTGGATTTTATTTAGACCTTTACCTTTATACCTATGCATTTTTGAGCCCATAAGATCTTATATTTTGTCTTATTTTTCTTGTGTGGTGCCTATGTGGCATTGGTCTAGGCTTTTCATAGTATTTTTCATAAATGCCTTTTGAGCACTAGCCATTGGAATTTAAAAATGCCTCTTTTATTTCACTCCATTGGATCAAAATCTAAGATTAGTGTGAGCTGTTAATTTTAATTTTGGCCCTTGCCTATGATTGGTTCATTTTGTTCCCAGCATTTTAGTTGTAACACTTGGCATTTTTGGGTACCTTCTATGTGCTTCAAATCCTATGTCAATCCTTTATCGAATGATCATTGGCCATGTAACAAGATCACAGGTCCTTAAAAATTAATGAGTGATTTCACAATATTGGATAAAAATCCAACATCAAAGCATGAACCATCATATCATCTCATCAACTCTACCTCAAATTTACTTTCACCATGTGTCAATTTCATGAGCTCTTAAGGCCTCATTGAAAATTCTTTGGATGCCTTCACATCATTGGATTGAAATCTAGCATCAAAGCACATGTTTTTGATCTACATAGATACATGAATATTAATTTAGCATATTATTAAGACCATGACTTAGGCTAAGGTTTGTTTCATTTATTAATCATGAAATAAACCCTAGGCTAAGGGGCTTATGTCTAAGCTTTTAGATTTATATACAAGGGGTCCATGGCCTAAATATTTTAGGCCAATGTTTATGCCATGTTTAATAAACATAATATGAACATTGATCTATAATATTTATGCCAAGGCTTATAAAATAAGATCAAAAGGATCAACATGACATGATGTCCCAATAACACATAATATTTTATTGACAAAGCATATTAAAACCTTTAGCTAGAAGAATTTGGTATGAATTTTATGTTATAAGGATTCTCTTTTCAAAATAAATCTTAGTATAAGTCTATAATTTAAATTCTATGATGTTTGAATAAAATTTCATGGGGACCTTAAAGTATATACTTAGACTAGGTTTATTTTACATACTTAGATTATAAGACCATTACCACATTTTAGAATTTGAAGACTTCTAGTGTTTGAGAATTTTTTGAGCACTTCCCTTAGCCTGTAAATCCATTTCCAAGCCTTCTAGTAAGATTTTGGAGTATAATTTGACTCTGAGCATAATAATTCATTATTTTAAATTTGATAGTCTCGTGAATGTCAAATAGGTTCTTGTAGATATCAATTGATGGTCATGCAAATGTTAATTTTAAGCAAATGAAGATTTTAACTTAAAGGAATTAAATTTGATGATCATGAAAATGTGAAATACACCCTTCTGGATGTCAAATGATGGTCATGTGAGTGTCAATTTTAAGTTCATCAAATTATTATGGCCTAATGAGAGAGTGCTACTTGGCACATGCATGGGGCTTCCTAGGATTTTTGACTTAATTAGCTCCATCAAATCAAAATCTATGATGAAACATCAACCATCGATTATGATCCAAGATATTTCTCATGATTGGTTGCTTTGTTTATAGGGACCCATTTAATCTTGGTCATTGAATGAAAAGGTTCTAGTGTTGATCCTTTAGGGCTTCTATAGTCTCATGACTTTTCAACTATGCCTCACACCTTATGATTGAGTCTTTGCGAGTGAGAAAGAATTATTGATCATGATATGAGGGCTTAAATGAAATTGGTCCAAAGGGATATGTGCAAGATTCTATTGATTTTCCTCATGCCATCTGATCAAAGGGTCATGGGAAGTGTGGACCATTAGATCATCTAAGATGCACACTATTTAAGCCAAAGTTTAAGTTTTTCTCACTTGATTGGATCAAAGGATATGATAAATTGAAGGATATTGGATCCTAAAAGATGCAAGAGAGTTAATTTAGGGCCATATAGATAAAGACTTAGGTTAAGGTGTTAATACTAAGGTCCTAATTGTATTAAATAAATATCTTAGGGCCTTAGTATTAAATATTTAGGCTAAAGGGTTTAAACAAGGGGATGAGTTATCATAAAAATGGATGGTAAATTAGAACTTAGACTAAAACATTAAGACTAAGTTCCCATTAATATTTAACAAATACTTTATGGCCTTAGGGTTAAAATCTTAGGCTATGTTAGGAAACATTAAAAGGGCCCTACAAAATGAAGGTTAGGTATACAAGGAAATATTTAAGGAGAGAAGTAATAGATGGAAACAAGATATTTAGACTAAGTTTTAGTTATGTTAATGAACATGATAAAAATTAGAACATGAATTTCATGCTTAGGTCTAAAATGAAATTTCAAAAGATTTTAGCTAGATTGGTTCTCCCCAACATTCAAAATTTAACTAAGGGCTTTGGCCAAGGTTTTGAAACATGAAATTCTCAAGGACAAATGCCATGGAACCTATAATTATAGAAATAAATACCATTTATTAATGATGTTAGTCCAAATTAAAGCCAAAAAAAAACATGTAATCATGCCTTTAATACAGTGGATGATCTTCAAATTCTATAAGTGATCCTATCATGATAAATTTTCATGTTCAAACTTCAGGGTTTCTCCAGGGTCCCAATTTTCAAAAATGGGGGTATGTTTGTCACAATAATAGTCTTACTAATTTTCATGGGGAAAACATGAAGGAGACCCTTCCTCTTGGTTTTAAAAAATCCATCTATCCCATATAAGAGCTGGTAGGACACCTCTTATTTTTTTAATTTATCACGTACATGGATTAGCAATTTGAGAGGGGCATGTGGAGTTCCTTCAATCCTTATAACTGTATAGTCTGGGTATAATCATATGTTCCCCATTGATTCAACATATTTATTGATCAAAGGGCTTACTCTCTCTATAATAATACTAGTTATAGTCTCACTCAATGCAAAGTAGACATAATCATAAATGAGCTAGATGTGGTCTCTATACTTATAGATGTGAAACTTTGACTAGCATTGGGAAATAGTTTGAGTACCATTTAGATACCATTCTCTTTGATTATGAATATTTATGGATACACACAAGGAATCTATTAGATAATACATCATATAAAACATAGTCTTCTTCTTATTCTTAATTGCATATATTTGCCTACTTAGGGAGATGTTGATTATCTCTCCTAATGGAGGAACCATTACCTTTTCAATGATGAAGTACACCATGGTCACCCATATTGGATATACATATGTTGTAATTTCACACCCATACAACTTTTTCATCATTGTCAATACCATCCTAACTCTAGGTCTTAACTAAATGATAGGGATGTTCTTAGTAGGATCCACAATAACTTGGTTACCAAATTCCAACGACCTAACTAGGGTTTCCATCATGTTGTGTTACTTTTCCCATGAATTAATGGAGGTTAGGTCAATCTAGGGCTTGGAAAATTTGTAGTAAGACTCAAATGCAATTGGGGATATGTAAGCAATTTTACTCAGATTATGTTCATTGATAAACATACCCTTGTATATCTTAACTAATTTCAAAATGGGACCATTAAAATTAATGCAATGAAGTACCTCTAGTTTAACAACTGTATAGTGAATTCCCATCATCTGGATGGCCATAATATTGTCATAAAGTCTTTTTTTAGGAGGATATTTTCTTCTTCCTTAGTGATAACTAGTTGTTTTTCAATTGTCTAAAATAATTTGGAGTAATTGTTATCCCCTATGTTCAAATAAGTAACTACAAATTATGTGTCATTGAACACTTATCTATCAAAATTTAATGTCAAATATAGCTCAACTTCTTGATTTGAAACATGTTTATTATTCTCCATTTCTATAATTCTAATTAAATTGTCATTTTACATATAATAGTTCAACTCTTCTCAGCTAAATCACCATGAATTCAAAGACAATTAGGTTTTCTCATACATTATAGGGATTTTACAAGTTCACATAGAGATTTAATGGTAGAAATAAAGTTTGAAATGTGAGATTTGGTGACTTAGATTAAATTTGGATTGCACATTTATACCTTATACATGCTTGGGTCCATAAGATTTCCCAATATGATGTTTTCTACCTATATCGCACTACTATCTCATGCTACTCATTTATTTAAAATGTGACTATTTATCACTTTTGGATATGTGTCATTACTTAAAATCCTAAAGATTGATTAAATTTTCACCATTGATGCCTTAAGAATTCCTCCTAGCCTTGAATTTATTATAGACCATTGATCATCCTCCTAAGCTTCTGATATTTTTCCACTTGGTAGCTAGCAGACTCTCTATGTACCTTTCAAACATTCTTCATCACTTGAAAAATTTTGTGCCACATGGTAGCATCACACTCGATTTAGGCTCTTTGAATTTTTGACTCCACTCATACCATTGATCTTGAATATATGATCAAATATGGGCCATTAATCTCTATTTTGTGGGATTAAATGCACTCCATCAATCTATTAAATGCATGATCAAACTCACATTGTTAATCCTATTGTTTATTCACAAGATCAAGCATGGGACATTTATTTTCTTTATTACTCATCAATATTTTGACACTTGTCACTCTCATGTTCATTATCAACATCCTTGAATTATTGGCCTTTGCCCACTATTAGATCTATTATCACTTTGTTGAGATCATGACACTTGTCATTATTTCATTTGATTTTAAAATGCTTAGATGACTTGATTTCATGTTCACCATCAGATCTCCATTACATTATTAACACACACCATTGATATTTGGGTTTAACTTATTGACTCCAAATTTGCATGTGTATCATTGATCCTTAATTCAAGGTCTCAATATTTTACCACTTGGTGATATCTTTTTTAATGCATTCCTATGAAAAATGAAATAAATGAAGTAAGTATTTAGATATATAGAGACTTAGGTTAAATTTTAGACTAAGGTTTTAGACATGTTACTAAACTTGATTAAAAATTAGGATAAAATTTAAACTAAGTTTAAAATATAATAAAATGGTCCCACATAAATATGAATTCATTTAAAAAGGAATTTAGGATAAAACATTTAGACTAAGGTTTTTAACACTTATTTAAACATGGATCCAATTAATTGATCAAATACCAAAACTTAATAAAATGGGTTAAATTAACATTAAATTACAAAACCTTAAACATTATTCATTAAAATGGAAATCTATTAAACTTGAAACATGAAAACATAAGAATCAATAATTACCAACATTAGATAAATTCAAATGAATATTATTTGCTAGCATGCCAATGTAAACTAGATCAACACATGATATTCAATAATGGTCACTGATCAAGTTGAATGTTCAATTTAAAACACAAATTTGTAGAATTTAATAAGGGTCCTCATTTTTCACAAATGGAGTTATGTTGACCTCAAAAAAATTTATCCAAGAATAAATCCAACCTATTTTATATTTATTATATCATGTCATGACCTTTGCACCTAATATGAGACCTATAAATACACCCTAGACTCCTTTCAAAACTTAAAACTGACTGAAATATCTCAAGAAGTGGTTAAAAATCATATAGATATGATGAAAAAAACCTTAGAATCATAAAATTTACCTTAAAATATGATAAATAAGGTTTAAAACTAACATTACAAATACATAAGAATATAAACATCATGACCTATAGGGTAAACAATCATGATGATCAAAGTTTCAAATTGTAGGGGTGATAGTTTGACTTGTGAGGTCAAACTTGTCAACATTTTGGTATCTTAGCCAGGAAGCATGAATACTATGCTTATGAACTAAAAAATTTACATCTCTTTTGGTATCATTAAATCTCTCTTACATTCTTAAATTAACACTAACAAACTTGATGAATGACTACAAGACTCTTGATGTAAGATAAACTAGTTGTTTTCTCTTCCAAAAAAAAGGAAAAAAGACAAAAAAACAAAGGAAAACCAACTAAAAAGACACATGTGCACGTTTAAAAATTATTTGAAACAAAAAAATAAGTAAACTAATGTGCTAGGATAACACTTCGAGGACAAAAAAAACAAAAAATGTACAAAAGAACTTATCTCTCAATAGTAATGTTTCAGATGTATCCCATTAACTAGGATTGGAAGATCCTCACTATCCATCTTAGAAATTTGGAAGGGATTATGGTATTTGTATCTATATATTGTGTAAGGTCCACTGAAAAGGTATTAAATCTTGGTGTGCCTTCTTATTTTAGATCTGTCCTCATCCCACTTGAGAATAAGGTCTCCTTCTTTGGAACTCCTTAAATATGTTCCTTTATCAAAGGTTCTCTTAGCTTGTTCTTGGTGAATTTACATGGATAAAATGAACTAATTTTGGATATATTTTATCTCCATAATATTATCATACCTTACCTCCATTGGTTAATTATATAAAAACTCTAGTTGATATATTAGTTCTAAAGCAGGAAACTCAAGTGAAATTAACAACCTTGCTTCATTTCTATAGACTAGTTTGCATGGTGAATTGGCTATATAAATTTTGTATGTGATTCTATCAACCCATATATCTGAAGTAAGCTTCAAATTCCATGTTCTGTGATTATCTTCAATGGTCATTTTTATGATCTTCAAAAGGTTCTTGTTTTTGGACTCAACAAGGCTATTACCTTGTGGGTAGTAATTTGATGAAGTGATGAGGTATACACCATGTTGAACAATATATCTAATAATCCTATCTCTTATAAATTCCATGTCATTATTTGAAATAATGGTGGAGGGAATTCCAAATCTTTTAAGAAAACCTTCATATAAATCTTACACACTAGATTTGTTTACTTCCTTCAAAGTTATTACCTCTATTTATCTAGTGAAGTAATCCATGGAAGTAAGGATCTACTTACGACCCAATATTTAAGGTGGATTAATGAGGCCAATGAAGTAGAAACCCCATTATACAAAGGGATGATCCACTAAATTTTTTTGAAGAGGTAAGGCACTAAGTCTTTCTTTTCCTGTAAACATGGAACATTTCTTGAACTTCCTCACCCAAGCATGGATATCTATGAATATTCTTAGATAATAATAACCACTTATCATGATATTAAGGGCCTTATTATTATTTATAAGTTACCTCCACCTTGTCCATCATGGAATTACTCAAGAAAACTTTCTATTTAGATTGGCTCTATGTACCTTACAACCTACCATTGATGTCCTTATTGAAAATCACTCCATCAATAAAGATAAAGCAAATGGACTGCAATCTAAAATACCTTATCCTTGATGCACTTAAGTTAGGAGGATAAAAAACATTTTATAATTACCGTACCAAGTCTTGAAACCAACTTGAATATGTTGTATGATCAACTTTAATTTATTCATCATTTAGCACTAAAATTGTCTCCTTATAATTTTAAGTCTTGGATTAGGTGTTCACACAATCCTTTATCTCTAATCATCTTAGTGACATTTATTTAAATGCCATACTCCATCACTCTTTTTATATAACCCACCCTCTTATCACTTATGTCCTTTTTCAATAAGAACTATTTGATACTTGGATGAGTAACCACTAGATATACTTGTTGTTAGATAATAAGTGTATAAACTTCTTAATACATCTAATTATTGAAATGACATGATTCTCTATGTAGGTGTACCTTGTCTCATATTAATCCAAGATTTTATTGAATAAATAGAATGGCTGCTCCAAATCTTGTTGATTTTTTTGCATGAGTATACTTGAAATGGTGTCCACATTAACATATGTACACAAGATGAAATCCCTTGAAAAAATAGGATTAATGAGGGTAAGAGCACTAACTACTACTTTTTTGATCTCTTCAAAACTCCTCATGCCCTCATTAGTTCAATTAAATCTCTAATTATTCTTAATAATTAATGCCAATGGTTTTTCCAAAGTTTTAAAATTAGATATGTATCTCCTTTATAAGATTTATTTTTCCTAGAAAACTTTTCAATGCCTTATTATGTTTAAGCAAAGATAAGGAAAGTATGCAGTTTGTCCTCTCAAGATCAATTCTTAAACCATGATTAGAAACTACATGTCCAAAAATATTACCTTCATGTACTAAAAAGACACATTTCTTGGGATTAAGATACACCCCAAATTGTCTACATATCTTAAACACTTCCTTGAGATGAACCATGTGTTCACTTGCATTATTTTAAAATACAATAATCTAATCTAAGTATATAAGAACAAACTTATTGATTAGACCTTGGAATGTCATATTCATAACTCTTTGAAAGGTTATTCCAACATTAGATAAACTGAATGGCATTTTACTATAGGCAAAAATGACCTACTTGGTAGTGAAGGCTATCTTAAATTGATCTCCCTCATTGACAAGAATTGGGTTATATCCATTATAACTATCCAATAATGAGAACCTTTATGAACTAGCTACTAGCTATAATATTTGCTCCATATATGGTAATGGATAATGATATTTGATGGAGGCTTTGTTTAAATCATGTAAATTCACACAAATTCTGATTTCTCCATTTTTATTCATCGCTAGAACAAGGTTTGCCACTCAAGTAGAATGCTTAATTGAAAAAATAATGTTTAATTCAATTAGATTATGAGGTTGAGTTCTCATCAAAGGCTCAATTTTTGGATTGATTGGTCTTTGGCTTTGTTTAACCAATTTTTTATTAGCCTCTATCTCAATGGTGTGTTGAGATAAACTCAGATCGAATCCATTCAAGTCACTATACTACCATGAAAAGACATCAACAAATTGCCTACACAAATAAGTAAAGGATTCCTTTTGAGATGAATTACATACTTTGCCCAGTTTAAGAGTCTTTCAAGCTATTATATCAACATTATAATAGTTTTATTCCTTGATATATAATGAATACTTCTCTCTCCTCATCTCATCATCTCTACTGGATATTTTTTCAAGAGTGACCAGACCTTCGGGCAACTTATTGGATTTAAGTTGGATAATGATCTCCATACTATTGCAAGAGCTTTGACTAATTTCTAGAAGTGAATTCAACCTCCTCTTACAAGACGTGAATAATATGATTGTCATCTTGAAAAATATTAGTAGATATCATGATTATCAGTAATAGAATGCCTCACCATAATCATGATATGTAACTAATTTTTATCATTCCTCACATCAGATGGAATTTTGAACTAAGCTCCTATGGTGGCCAATCTATATCCATTATTTTTTCTTTTTCTTAGCACTACTTGAATATCAAAAGAATAAAAATCATCAAGGAGATCCTAAACTCTATTTTTATAAGATCTTATCAAGGAATTATTTCATACATTCAGTCCTCTCACTTAGTGAACCAAAATTTCACTATCACCAAAATCCTGTAGAACACTTATTCCTATCTTCTTAGTCCATTGCAAACCATTTACTATAGCCTCATTATCTAATAATTTATTATAAAATGTAGATTTAAAATTAATATGAAAAATACCTTTGTTTGGTAGGTTATATAAGAATAATTGTAGCCCCATTACCATGCTTATTGCTTGACCCATCAAAGTAGAGCTACCGAAGGCCATATTTTGAATCATCTTCCTTCAACATAGTTGGAACTTGTGTATCATTTTCATGAGGATAATAGACACCAAATACATCCTATTAAATAATTTTATATGGATAATTTTTATGTAATTTAAAATCCCATTCATCAATAAATATATTAGGAACTCCTTCAAGAGGTGAATTGCCTTCTACTTCACTAGTTTGTTCCACCTCATCCGAAATGACTTAGTTTGTATTCACAACACTTGGCATGTAAGGCTATGAATTAAATAATGTAGTAAATTTAGAGTTTATATTTACCTTAGTTACATAAATTGTTATTATAATTAAATATTTCTAATCAAATAATTATTAACCACCAATATTTGATGTGAAATCTCTAGACAAGCACATGGTAAAATATGGAGGCAAGTCCACCACCACTACATCCTATTGAATGGTTATGTTTAGGAAAGCATGAAGAGTTAATTTTAGGCATTTGATAATGTAAATAGTTTATTTTTGGGATTCATCAATTTTAAATGAAACTTTGGTGTTTGATTCACACACCAAACCATGCTTGTTTGTAATTTGCTTAGGCATAATCATACTACTATATCCATTATCTACCATTCAATTGTGGACTGAGGTATTACCAAAAATTAAAGAGAGATAAAAAGGATGTATTTTATTTATTTTTACCTATTTATGTACTTGATGTATTTATTTCATTAGCTGATCTAAATTTACCAAAAGTACACTCTCCTTATCAACTAGTTTTGAAGATAACTTGAGGGCTCAAATATCTTAAATAAGCATGTAATTTTGTCTTAGAATTGATAAGGAATCCAACATGATTATTATTATATTATAATTATTCATATGATAAATAATACTAAAAGGAGTTCCAATCACCTTTGGTGTTGATATAAACTCAGATCAAATCCATTTAAGTCACTATACTACCATGCAAAGACATCAACAAATGCCCTACACAAATCAATAAATGATTCCTTTTGAAATGAATTACATACTTTACCCAGTTTAAGAGTATTTCAAGCTATTATATCAACATTAGCATAGTGTTAGTCCTTGATATATAATGAATACTTCTCTCTCCTTACCTCATCATCTTTACTGAATTTTTTTTCAAGACTGACCAGACCTTTGGGCAACTTATTGGACTTAATTTGGACAATTTGATATCCATACTATTGCAAGATATTTGACTAATTTCTAGAAGTGAATTCAACCTTCTCTTACAAGAAGTGAATAACATGATTTTCATATTTGAAAATATTGCTAATTCTCATGATTATCAAGAATAGAATGCCTCACCATAATCATGATATGTAACTAATTTTTCTCATTCCTCACATCAGATGGAATTTTAAACTAAGCTCCTATGGTGGCCAATCTATATACATTTTTTTATTTTTCTTGGCACTTATTAAATATCAAAAGCACAAAAATAATCAAGGAGGTCCCAAAATATATGCTTATAAGATATTATCAAGGAATTATTGCATACATTCAGTCCTCTCACTTAGTGAACCAAAATTTCTCTATCACCAAAATCTTGTAGAACACTTATTCCCATCTTTTTAGTCCATTGTAAACCATGTATTATAGCCTCATATTCTAATACATTATTAGAAAAGACAAATTTACAATTAATATAAAAAATAACTTTTTTTGGTAGGTTATATAAGAATAATTATATCCCCATTACCATGATTATTACTTGACCCATCAAAGTAGAGCTACCAAAGGCTATACTTTGAAATTTCTTCCTTTAACATAGTTAGAATTTGTGTATCATTTTCATGAAGATAATAGACACCAATTAACTCCTATTAAATAATTTTATATGGATAATTTTAATGTAAGTTAAAATCCAATTCATAAATAAATATATTAGGAACTCCTTCAAGAGGTGAATTAGCTTCCACTTCACTAGCTTGTTCCACCTCATCTAAAATGACATAGTTTGTGTTCACAATACTTAGCATGTAAGGATATGAATGAAAGAATGTAATAAGTTTAGAGTGAATAGTTACCTTTGTCCCATAAATTATTATAAAAATTAAATAATTACAATCAAATGTTTATAACCATCAATATTTGATGTGAAATCTCTAAACAAGCATATGGTAAAATATGGAGTCTAGTCCACCACCACTACATCCTATTGAATGGTTATGTTTGGGCAAGCATGAAAAGTTAATTTTAGTTATTTGATCATGTAAATAGTATTTTTTTGGGATTAATAAAGTTTTAATTCACTTTTGGTGTTTGATTCATACACCAAACCATGTTTTTTTGTAATTTACTTAGGCATAATCGTACTACTATCTCCACTATCTACCATATGATTATGGATTAAGGTATTACAAAAAATTAAAGAGAGATAAAAGGGAGGTGTTTTATTTATTTTTACCTAATATTTAACCAATTTTACCTCCTTATGCACTTGATGCATTTATTTCATTGGCTGATCTAAATTTTCCAAAACTACACTCTCCTTATCAACTAGTTTTGGAGACAACTTGAGGGCTGAAAGATCTTAAATAAGAATGTAATTTTGTCTTGAAATTTATAAGGAATCCCAAATTATTATTATTATTATTATTATTATTATTATTATTATTATTATTATTATTATTATTATTATTATCATTATTATTATTATATTATAATTATTCATATGATAAATAATACTAAAAATATTTTCACGCACCTTTGGATGCACTCTTGGCACAACTGGATGACCTTACACTTGTGGTACTTGATGAGATTTACCAACTTCAATATTTTGATTTTGTTGAGGTGTTGGGAATAAAAAATGATTATTAAAACCTTTAGAAAGAATGGTAGGAATGATTGGAACATGACCCACCTCTTTAGTCTCTTAAATTTCCCTTTTCTTTACTATAGTGATAACTACAACGACATTGTTGATGTACTAGAGTACCAACCTGATTTAAAGCTACATGGTCTTCAATTTATTAGTTCACAAAGGTTGAATCTATTTTCCATTCTCCATGATGAACCTTAAATTGTTTTACCATACCTTCAATATGTTGACTTTATTGAAGATAATCATATTCCTGGGTCATTTGAGGAATCACTATAAATTGATTAAGGTTTGATTTTTCATATCATTCAGATTAGATGGTTGCCAACCTAAATTTGACATCATATTATTTTGTGTTAGCATAGGTATAATGGATTTAGGTAAAGAAAGAACATTTAGATAAACTATAGCATAAATTTTATCCTACGTGATCACTTATCAAGATTGATACAAAGGTTTTTGTTCTTTGAAGCCTTGATAAGTAGACTATTATCTTTAAAAGGATGGTAGGTAGGATGACTAGGTTCTTGGTAAGTCCTAATAGCTTAGTACTACTACCTTTTAGATAAATAATTCTATTCCTAGAGGAATCCAACATTCACTTAAGTTATTCAATCTCAATTGATTGACTAGGAAGGGATATAACTTATGATTGAGGGGTTGTAATTGGTTGTGTTTATAGGAAAAAAGGCATAGGAGGTCTAGGTGTTAACATTCCAACCTAAATCAGACTATTTTCTACTCAAATAGCCACTTAATATGCATGTGGAAGTGTAGTACCACGTGTTGTCACCAAATATTTCACCTTAGAAGAGGGTGTTCAATCCTCTTCCATATTTGGGCAACATGGGAATACCTATAGGTATGTGGGTGTACCTATAGTGGAAGTGAGGCTCTAGATTTAAGGGCTAGCTCCCAAAATGTGTCTTAAAATGCTTATCACTTAAACTAGGTATTTTTTGTGGTAAAAGGGTTAGATTTTAAATGCAATGAACCTAATATAAGTGGGTGATACACCAAGATTTTTTCCACATGACAATACTTCATTTAACAAGAATCAATACACATAAACTAGTTTATATGTCCTTGAAGGTTTCTAATATGAGTATTTTAGTATAGAGGTGAGATGTATGAAGAAACATAAGGAAAATGAACTAGAGGGAAAATTTCACACTCCAGGGACAATCATACACTTTAAATGAGACTAAAACACTTGACTATAGTCTATATGACCTATTATAATAGGAACTCTTACACAAACATGAAAGGATAAAGGAAGAAATGATAGAGAATTATCACTTTACATCACCATATATCACTTATAAACTTAGATAATTATTCATGAACTCAAAATTATACTTTAATTAATGTTCAAAAGAAAAATAAAATGTCATTATAGTAGGGATTCACCATACATGGTGTGGTATTCGATTATAAAGGCCATAATGGTTGCTACTTATAGAATTTAAGAGAGAAAGAAGTCCAAAGGTCACTCAAACACTTGTAATGATGAGATAAGCATTTAACCATGTAAAATAATGATTTTTAGGTATAAAATTAAAGTTTTGATAAGAAAAATGGCCCTAAAAAGCATGGAACTCCATGAAATGTGGTGTAAGATTTCTCATTCTACACAAGAAAACTACCATCATTATTTATCCCTTTTGAAATGACCCACAAATAACTAGTGACATATATAATTATTTGAATGAGAGGGAGGGGTTTTATACATTATCCATCATGCATTGGTTTCATTCCTAATCATCTATATTCTTTTGGAGGTGAGCCATCACTACTTACAATCTAAGAAAGTCCTCTTTCACTCATCACTCACACTTGGCCTCAACTTTAGATTAATTTTTCCATTAAAATACATAAAATGGTGTTAATTACACTTTTAAATACCATATATGGCCTTATAATACTTAGGTATACCTTAAAATTCCATCCAGTTGAAGTTTTCACCCTTCTCACTATCTTACTCACTTTGACAATTTTGGTTAGCTAAGATGAAGGTGTTGGTAGAAACACTTAGGAGTTTTTACGAATAATTAAATGATAATAGTGAGTTATAATAATTATAAATATCACTATAAAAGTTTTTTTTATTTTCTTTAAAGTCCTTAGAACCTATAAAATACCCAAAATAATCAAAGAAAGCCAATTTCCCTCCTAATGATACAATTAGGGAACACCTAAAGTGGATAGGATTGGTATATAGATATTCCCATGGAATTATGAAATTTTACATCTCTTTAATTTCCATCTAATATCATTTAGATAGCTCTCCATCTTTTTTTTCTCAATTGGGTTCCTATCTAGGGTTTTATAGGTTTTTAGACTCTTTTTACTCTTAGTTTTCATTCATAAATATGTGACATTAGAGTTGTATAAAAATTTCAAAAAATAAAATTTTATGACCAATTTCAACATCCCAAAACTCCTTGAACCTCCATGCACAACCTCCAAAAATATGAGATCTTTTCGAACTAGCCTATCAAACTTTGTTCGTCATTCTGCATAGGCATGAGTTATCTTTAAGACAAAAGTGGTTTTTTTAATACTTATTTGTGTAAAAATATACAAAACACATCTTATATTCCTATATGAACATGATTCATAGTGTTATAATTTTCACCTATGGTTTAACGTGACAATGACCCCCCATTTGGGATTTATACCTAAACCATGCCTAATAGGCATGTCTGCATCCTTCAAGGTCTAGACCATTGTATTTGGTTAAAAACATATGTGTGATATTTAATATTATTTTATAGGTGTCATTAATATTTACACACCTTATTTTAAGGTTAAATCAACCCCTAGTTCACCTGACCATCTCCATTCTACAAAACTGTAGGGTTTACAACCTAGGGAAGTATCCTCTATCTGAGACAAACTAAAGTGTAATTCCCATTTTTAATAAAAAAAGTAGATGTTGGAGATTATTATCTAAGTTTAATAGGTAATATATAAAAAAATTTAACTCTTGGTCACATCATTAGACCCTTTAATTCCTTCAAGACCGAAGATAAACCCTTGGGAAAGTAGATTGTGTGTAAGGTTTTACCATATGACTATATATTACCTTTAAAACCCTCCTTATGATCTATCACATATATTTGAAGTATAAAAAGGTTCCCATTATCATATTTAATGCATTCATAACGTTTAAAAACTTTTTATCATCCATATTGTCTCTTTTAATCCATAACATGCTCAACTCAGTCCTGATTATGTTTCATTTTGGAAAAGGAACCTACTTACAAGTGAAATTATATATTTGGAATTATATATATGTCTTAAGACCTCATTTGCATATTTAATTCCAATTAAAATTAATATATTTCACTCTCTTCATGTTCAATCTATGTCACCTTCAAGAATCACATTTTCTTACCTCGTTATTATGTCACAATCAACTACAGTTGATTATGTGGGGGTTATAGAGGTGTATCTGCATGATTTAGGCCTTGTGTATATGTTTTGATATTATCCTAGAATTTACCTAAATCACATCATATTTTTCATTTTTTCACCTTATATCTTGACTGAGGCCCATCATAAATAATTCCTAGCATAATCTTCATGATGAACCTATAACCAACCTGTAGGTATCCATTTTTGTGATAAATGGGAAACTTGTAGGTGGTATATATATAAGATTTTACATGAGAATGCATTTTATTCCTTTTGAGAATCATAGTGTATTTTTTTTCACAAAGATACACACACACACACACACACATATATATGGAGATATATACCTTAATTAGGTCTCCCAACATTAAAATTCTATTTGATTTCAATCATTTTAGAGAATAATGACATTCTACAGTAGATATATCACTTAATATAAAGACCTATTGACACCTTTTCATATGATCTAATAACCAAACCTTTCATTCTTAACACTTAACCTAAGTTGAGGATCCATCATGGAAGCATTTGGACTAGTTAAGACCTTAGGATAATCCACTAGAGAAATGTCAAAAATACTACAAGGTCTCTATTCAAAAAAATTAAGGTTGTTTGTCTTTAAGATTTCTTTCATGAGTGAATCATTAATCACCAAGTACTTATTCAACACAAAATATTCCCCATGGAGAACTATAACATTATTTAAACCCTACATACCTTTATAAAGGTTCAATCAAACTTAAAACTGATATTTTAACCTTGTTCAGTCTCTGTTAAGCCACATGTAGGAGGATTTTTATAGTTATAACATAGGGAATGAAGGTAGATTTACAAAAATGCATGATGTATATTCATTTGATTAATTATAGTCCCTTATAAACCCTTAAAATTAATGTTTACAACCTTGAGGATCTAGAGACCACTCAAACATGTCTTTTTCAACATGGACATCTTCTTGTAGAGCACCTAAAAGTGAATGCAATAGCAGACAAGAGCATTGGGAAGGAAGTATTGATTATGAACATGTAGTATGACATTACCACCAATATCAAACATTTTCAAGGTCTCATATGGATCTCTAAATCTTATGGAAACTTCAAACAATTCCAGTAGTCTTCTTTCCAATGTGAGTATATCCTATGAGACACCTATAGATACACTTGCATTAGAAAACAAGGGTGTTGGGATCATAATATAGACTATGTGTAGGATATATGCTTCTATAACTAGTTACAAACCTTCATAAGGTTTTAAAATTAATATTTTTTCCTCATGATACCTTAGACTAGTTTAGATACTCCCTCTCATTATGATTGGCACTTGTGAAGCACCTATAGGCATGTAGGAGACTATGGACTAGGAAATAAAGATAGTAGTTATTCACTATGCATCATGAAGGATCCTAAAGGTAGACTCAAACCATCTCAAAATTTTCAAATGGGATATTACAACATTAACGTCTTGGAACAAGTTTACATATTCCAATTCAACATGAAAATCCCAAAGAGCAAATTAAAAGTTGTATGAAGTTGATTGTGAGGATAACTCTTGACTACAACTCCATGGAATATTTTTTTGGATATTGATATTGAAATTTAGGGGACAAAGAGAAAAATTTTAGTATTGAAAACAACCTACCATCATCCTTTGAAAGCAAAATTAAGGCATGAAGATTCTATAAATAGTGAAAACCTGCTTGTCATCCCAAATGAGACTAAATTACAAACTTGAGGTGATTGGCCTATAAAAACACTTTAAAAAATGAAAAAAAAAATTTAAGACATTATATGAGGTATTTAAAATCCTTTGAAAGTATTATTAGTGTTTCTATTGTACATACCTATCCATATGACAAGGAAACCTACAAGGTATGGGGTTTAACAAGTAGAAAAACATAGTCAACCTGTAAATAATGGTTCATAAATCACAAGTGACCAATATTTTAAATATTTTTACTAAAATTAATTTATATAATTTTTATATCACCCCAAAAAGGCATTTGGTCTGAATCTTCTCCAACTAGACATACTAAGCACAAACCTGTTGACTAGTTTTGTATGTCTAGAAGGGCGATGAAGGAGTAGAATGGTTTTATACCATTTTTATCAATTAAAAATAATTTAAATAAATTATATGATTCCATATAATTTTAATAGTCATCCCATAATGTTTTCATATGTGTCACACTCCCCTATAGGTTGTACAAGTGCCAAACTCCTTTTTCAATTATTTTCTTGATTTTCAATTAGATAACCTAAAATTTATAGATGGGAATGACATTATTTATAGGTAATATAAAATATTTGAAATTTTAAATAAAAATATAAAAATTTTACACCTTGAAAACTATGGCACTTACATTTAAGACCCCAAAATGACCCCTAAGTGACTTAAATGACATATGGACTAATTATACCATGAAAAAGGATAAAAAAATATGATATGACATTAAATACACCTTATAAAATTATATTATAACCATATATAAGTTTTTTACTATATGGGTTTGACCCAATTTGATTTGTGGTCAAAATGGTCAACATTTTTGGTGATTTCCCAAGGGTGGTATGCATGTTATGCCAAGACCAGTTGTCTAATCCTATCCATTGGGATATAACATCAAATTTACATATTTTTGACACAAAAATTACATTTGAAAACATATAAAATACAATTAAAGTCATAAAATAAGGCACACACAAAATAAACACACATGTGTTAACTAGAACACTTATAGAACATAACACAACCAAAAGAGAACAAACACACCCATTCTACTATTTACAAAACCTCACTCTTGAGGAAAAAAATTTGATCATACCTCAATTATCATAAAATATTATCCCCCTTTCATCTTGGTCACTTCATGAAGGTAGCCTAGAATGAGGAACATGCTCATCACCAATCACCTGCATATGTGTGTGGTCAAGAAAACCACTACCTTTGAATCTTCTTAGGTCTTAAAAATAACTATTTGGGACCTTCATGAATGACCTTTATTATTATCTAATAACCTTTATTTTGGATGCAAATATTGTGATCTCCATCATATTCATTTGATGTTCTCCAAAAAAGTGAAGATTAAAGTGTATGAAAGTCTTCTTAATCTTGTCTTCTTTTAGGACATGAAGTGCTTGATGTTTTAAAGCATAAATATGCTTTTTTTCATGATTTAGTACCTTTGGATATCGTTCAACTAGTTAGATACCCTGACTATCCTTGAGGCACAACAAATTTTGTTTTGGCCTTATTATCCATGTCTACAACTTCTTAGACACTAGCATCATCAAATTACTTCATGACAATAGGTTCTTAATCAATAAAATGACCTTCATATTTATGTTTTATATAATCCTTGTTGTAATTATCATTAGTCTCATTACCATCCTTGACATTAAATATAGAATCTCTTGGATAAAATAGATACCCAACTTATCAAACTTTTTTCATTTGGCATTGAGCTTTTACCATAGTTCTTCTTCATTCAGAACATGAGACTTTTCTCCATGCTTATTGAGACAATAAAAATAATGAATGTAAAATTCATTAACCAAATCAGATATAGACTTATTTTGAGGAGGATTAACATTACCAAGTTGAACAAACTCATGACATATGACATCAAACCTTTACCAAAAGTCATTCTCATCCACCTTGTGAGTGTCATCATCTAAAGCATCCTCATCAATAGTAGGGATAAAGATATTATTTTTTCCTATATGGTGATCAATTAGATTCATCAATCTATGATCATAATACTCATGAATCATATAGTTACCTTCAACAACATGATAATTTTTGACACTTACCTTAGCTCCTTCAAATGGCTCTTCATGCATGATATAAGTCCCAAGGACATTTTGTTCAAAGTATGGATAAGGATCATGTTCATATGTGTCTAAACCTTATTAATCCAAGAAAAAAATCAGAAATTCCTTCAATTTTAGAAACTCCATTATCCACATTAGGCTCCTCCTTGTTGATCACATTATTTAAGTTGAAACTTATTTCAATGTAAGGCTCAATGTGAAACCTTCCAAGAGGCTAATTTCTTATGGTTACTTTAGTCCCATACCTTATCCTAAAGGCAAATAAGGACCATTAATATTAAATAAAACCACCAATATTGGATATAAATTTTGTTAAAAATCAGATTACAAAGTGAGCTGGGAGGTCAATAAAAACTATGTCTTGAAGGATAGGAAAACTAAGACAATCAAGTAAGTAGAACTTCAAGTTTTTTTTATCAAACATATTATATTAGTATGTGTAACATATATTTTTATAAATACTTTGATATGAGACTCATATTTTAGGCCCATATTATTAGCTAAAACTTTGGACATGACTAATGTAGAGGATCCACTGTCAACTATGTAATTATGGACCAATTTGTCACCCACTATGAGAGTGAGATAGAATGGTGGAGGTTTCTCAGACTTAGTATATGGTTAAACAATGGTATTATGGAAATTTTCAAGGGAAACATGATTGTGACTTTGACTTGAAGATGAAGGACTAGTAGGAATAGTGGATAATTGCTTTAGTAACAACTCTTTTTGCCCAGGTCTATGGAGGACATCCCATAAAGAGATTGATGCTTTAACACTTTTCAAGGAATACAATATGTTTAGGGAATTATTACTCACCTTTTATTGAGTCCTTAGAGGCAAATAATTTCTTTTAACTTGAGGAATGGAGACACCCTAAGTAGATCTTACCATATTTTGACTTGAAGGAGGTGTAGGATATTTTGAAATTATCACACTTACAACCATGCTATACTACCTTAGAGGATTATTGGATGATCTTGTTGGTATACTATTATCACCTCCTAGAGTCTTTCTATTAACCCTTATGTTTTATGTAATAGATTATCCTTGATTTAGTACATATGTGTCTTCTATTAAGAAGTTGGTGAAGCTTTCTCCATGAGGCTATCAATCCTCATTTGCTTGTATCATGACAAAATATTAAGATACTACAAGAGGAGTAACTTATCCTTGAGAAAAAAGAGCTTGAGCTCCACCTTCATTACCATCCATTAATTTTCATTATTTCTAATCTTTCCCTTGAACTGAGTTCTTATTAATTAGTACCATATCTCTTGCATTGGTGGTAGAGTTAGGATTGTACACATTGGAAGGCTTGTTGGGGTTAGGCTACCATTGACCTCTTCTCGTTCCATATTTTTGGCCAATTTTTTGTTGATAAAGATAAGTATTTTTATAGGTACCTTGTTTCCTATTATCTTTCCTAAGTTGAGATCTTAGCGTTTTAATTTTTAAATATGGATCCATGACATTTTTTACCTTTTTAGGAGAAACCTTAGATTTGGTGTTGGCATTAGGAATTTGTATCACATCTAGACTATTAGTAGAAGTATGAGATAATGGAGGAATAGACACCTTATGAGGTAAACTTCCATCTAGTATGAGACTATTCTTAGATTTTATAACAAGTTCATATGGTTTGAGAAGATTGAAAGCCCCTATAGATTGAAGCATGATATAAATTTTAGTACTAATGGCTCTCAAGTAGGTAGGAAACACAAAACTAGGAGGTGGACTCATAAGAAGAGGCAATCTATAAAAATTCTTTTGAAACCTCTCATTTAATTAATGAATTATTTATATAGATCCTCTTTTTATCACATTGAGATAATGTATGAGAGAGGCATGGTCACTTTTATTTCCAAACCTGGAGGTCAAAAACACTCCAAAATCATCCCATGATGTGATGCATCCACCTTCTAGAGTCCTATACTAGTCAAGATATTTCTATCTAAGGGACATGATAAGGATTATAATATAAATGTTATTTTGAGTGACATTGTGAAAGATACAAAAGTTAGAAACATCCCTAATGTGTTCAATAGGTGTAACATGGCTCTCATCATTGAATATGGGCACACCTTTTATGACATTAGTAGGAATGGCATCATATGCCTGAAGGTGAATTAGATTTTTAGTATTTAAGATAGGGAAGGCATGAATTTTATCCATGCCTTCTTCAATATATTCAATTTATTCAACCTTTTCACTCTTTTAGCTTCTTTGGCTAGAGAAATCGTCTTGGTCCTCAAAGGGTAGATTAGGATGAGGATATTGAACTTCAAGAGGAAGTTCAGGCTAAATAGGTGGATTAATGGGCTTGAACACTATAATAGATGATTATCTAGTGAGAACCATGAATTATGAGAAAAATTATATAAAAATACAATGGTCTTTACCAATATTGTACCTTGATTGAGTCACCAAATGTTTAATTTCACACCAATTTGTAGTTGATGTTTTCAAGACCAATATTCACCTTGGGAAGTCTTGAAGACAATGGGTCCCATCAAGTGTGATAAAACTATTGTCATCAAATATTGAACCCTAAAAGAGGGTGTTTAATCCTATTCAATATTTTAAAAAAATGGGAACACTTCCATGTATGTGTGTGTACCTATAGTGTAAGTGACCCTCTAGATTTAAGGGCTAGCTCCCTGAATGTGTCTTGAAATGCTTATCACTTAAAATAGTGCTTGATTGTGGAAAAAGAGTTAAAGTTTTCATGAAATTAACCTAATATAATGGGATGATACAACAAGATGTTTTACAAATGACCATCATACTTCATTCACTAAGAATAAAGACACACAAACTAGTCTATAAGTCCTAGAAGATTTCCAACATGAGTATTTCAATATAGAGGTGAGATGTATTAAGCAAGGCAAGAAAAATGAACCATAGGGTATATTTCACAATATAAACATAATAATAGACTTAAAATTACCCTAATACACTTGAATAAACTCTATATGACCTGTTATAGTAGGAACTCTTGAATAAACATGTAAGTATAAGGGAAGAAAGGATAGAGAATTATCACTTTGCATCACCATACATGACTTGAACACTTATAAAATTGTTCATAAACTCAAAAAAAAACTTGTATTAATTTTGAAAGTTAAATACAATGTAATTATATAAGGGATTCACCATACATGGTGTGGTATTAGATTAAAAAGGCAAAAATGGCTGCTACTTATAGAATTTGAGAGAGAAGAGGAGAGAATGAATCCCAAAGGTCACTAAAACACATATCATGCTGAGAGGAGTTAAAAATACAAGATAATGAGTATGAGGTAGACCATTCAAGGTTTTATATAATAAATTTCCCTTAAAATCATGAAAATTATGAAATGTGCCATAAATTTTCTCATTTTGCATAAGAAAATTGACTTCATTATTTGGTCCTTTTGGAACATCTCACAACTAACTAGGGAAATATCTCATGATTAAAATTAGAGGTAATGGTTTTAAACATGATACACCCTGAATTTTTTACATTCCTAATGATCTAGATTCTTCTAGAGGTGAGCCCTCATTACATATAGTCCAAGAAACTCCTCTTTCACTCACCCCTCACATTTGGCCAAATTTGACTTCAATTTTCCATGAAAATATATATAAGGTGGTGAATTAAACTTTGAAAGTCCCTTTATGGCCTTCCAATAATTAGGTATAACTCAAAATACATCCACTTAAATTTCTCACCCATCTCACTATCTTGCTCACCTTGCTAGTTTTGATTGGCTGAGATGAAGGTGATGATAGAAACACTTATAAGTTTTTATGAAGAATTAAATGATTATATTGAGTTATAATAAGTCTAAAGATCACTCTAAAAGTTTATTTATCTTATTGAAAGTCCTTATGCCCTAAAAAACACCCAAAATAGTCAAATAAATCTAATTTACCTCCTATCTATATAAGTAGAGAACACCTAAATTAGTTGGGAATGGTCTATGTAGAGTACCCTACAATTTTAAATCACTTTCATGTCCATTTCATCTAATTTGGATAGCTCTCCATCCTTATTTTATCAATCAGGTTCTTATCCAGGGTTTTGGAGGGTTTTAGACTTTTTTTTACTCTTAGGCTTCATTCTTAAAGATGTGACATTGGAGTTGTAGAAAAATTTCAAAAAATATTTTTTTAGGACCCATTTCAACTTCCTAAAAATCCTTAAACCTCCATGCACAACCTCCAAGAAGATGTGATCTTTTCAAACTATCATAGGCCTGAGTTATCCTTTACCCAAAAGTGGCTTTCTTGTATACTTCTATATATACCAAGAGCTCAAACACATCCTATATTCCTATATGAACATGTTACATAGTTTTAGAATGATCATCTAAGGTTGAAAGTGATACTGAGCCCCCATTTCGGCTTTAGGCCTAAACCATGCCTAATATGCCTTTCTACATCCTTGAAGGTATAGAACATTGTATTGGGTTCCAAACATATGTACACATTTAATATTCTTTTTTAGGTTTCATTAATATTTATACACCTTCTTTTAAGTTTCAATCAACCCCTAGCTAACATGTTCATCTCCATTCTCCAAAACTATAGGGTTTGTAGCCTATGAAGTACCCTCTATTTGAGATAAAATAAAGGGTACTTCCCCTATTTCCTTAGACAAATTATATGTTCTAGAGTATTATACAATTTTTAAAAAAATATTAAACTCTTAGTCACATCATTATACCATTCAATTCCTCCAAGACCCAAGACAGACCCTTGGGAAAGCAGACTATGTGAAGGGTTTTATCATATGACTATAGATTTCCTTTGGAAACCTCCTTATGTCTTTAGCATATCTATAAAGTCTCAAAAGTATCCAATTCTCATATTTAATTCATTAATATTGTTTCCAAACTTTCTATCATCCATATTATCTCATTAAATGCATAGCTTGCTCAACTACGACTTAATTATGTTTCATTTTGGAAAAGGAACCTCTATATAGGTGAAATTATATGTTTGGCATTGTATCTATGTCTTAAAACCTCCTTTGGGTCTTTAATTCCACTTCACATTCATATAGATCACTCTCTTCTTGTTCAATATTTTTCACCTTCAAGAATCACATTTTCTTACCTCATTGTTATGTCATAGTCAACTATAGTTGACTATGTGGGGGTCCTGTAGGTGTATCTACATTGTTTAGGCCTTATGTATATGTTTTATATCATATTTGAAGTTTCATAAACCATATCATAGTTGAATTTTTTCACCCTATGCATTGATTGAGGCCCATCATCAAGAATTTCTAGCCTAATCTTCATGATGAACCTATAGTCAACCTATAGGTGTCCATTTTTGTGTTAAAGGGGAAACCTATAGGTGGTCTATATTTTAGATATTTCATGAGAACCCCTTTGATGAATTTTGAGGATAATAGTGCCATTTGTGTTCATAAAGAGTTATCTATATGGTCTCTCAACATTAAAAGGCTATTTGAGTTCAATCATTATAGAGAATAATGACATTCTAAAGTGGACATATCACTCAATATAGAGACCTATTTACACCTTTTCATATGATCCAATCACCAAACATTTCATTCTAAGTAATAACCCTAAGTTGAGGATCTATCATGGAAGCATTTGGACTAGTTAAGATCTCAAGACAATCCACCAAAGAAATGTCAAAATTACTTTAGGGTCTTTATTTGGAGAAATTAAGGTTGTTTGTCTCTGAGCTTTGCTTCATGTGTGAATCATGAATCACCAAATCCTTATTCAACTCAGAATCTTCTAGATGGAAAAATATAAAATTATTCAACCCCTAAAAACCTTGAAGTAGGTTTAATCAAACTTTAAGGTGATATTTTAACCTTTCTTAATCTATGTTAAGCCACCTGTAGGTTGACTTTTGTAGGTATAACACAAGAAATGAAGGTAGATTTCCAATATGGCATGATGTATAGTCATTTGATAAATTATATTACCTTCTAACCTCTTAAATTTTTTGTTTTTGACCTTGAGGATATATAGACCACTTAAATGTGTCTTTCTTAACATGGTCATCTTCCTATAGGGAACCTAAAAGTGAATACAATAGAAGATAAGATCATTAGGATGGAAGTATGGATTATGGGCATGTAGTATGACCTTACCACCAATATTAGACCTCTTTAAGGTCTCATTTAGATCTCTAAATATTATGGAAAACTTTGAACAATTCCAATAGTCTTCTTTCCAACATGAATATATCTTATGAGACACCTGTAGATACACTTATATTAGAAAACAAGGGTATTGGGAGCATAATGAAAACTGCGTGTATGATATATTCTTATATAACTATTTACAAACCTTCATAAGGTTTTAAAATGAATATTTTTACCTCATGAGACCTAAAACTAGTTTAAATACTCCCTCTCACTATGATTGACACTTGTGAAGTACTTATAGGCATGCATGATACTACAACTTGGCAATGAGGATAGTAGTTGTTCAATATGCATCATGAAGGATCATAAAACCAAACTCAAACCATCTCAAAATGTTAAAATGGGAGTTTAAAATGTTTCAAGGCTTGGCAAAAGTTTATATATCCCATTTCAATGTGAAAATCCTTGAGAACAGATTGGAAGTTGCAGGAAGTTGACTGTGAGGAACACTCTTGACTACAAATCCATATAATATTTTTTTTGAGAATGAGATTGAAATGGGGGGGATAAATTAAAAAAAATAGTGTTAAAAAAAACCTACTACCGTCCTTTTAAACCACTACTAAGGTATGAAGATTCTACATATAGTGGAAACCTACCTATCATCACAAATGAGGCCAACTTATAAATTTGAGATGATTGGCCTATAAAAACACTTTAAAACATGAAATAAAGTAGGATAAACATTATAATAGGAATATAACATCCTATTTAATAAATATAATTAGTTTTATTATATAGAACTGTCTATATGAGAAATAAACTTGTAGGTTATGGGGTTTAACACGAAGAAAAACATAGTCAACTTGTAAAGGACGGTTCATCAATCAAAAGTGACCAATCTTCAAATATTATTATGAAAATTAAGTTCTATAAGTTTAATATCACCCCCAAAGGAATATTTTCTAAAAATTATCTAACTATCTATACTAATCACAAACTTGTTGATTAGTTCTATATACCTAGAAGGGAGATAAAGGAGTAAAATAACATTTTACCATTTTTAGCACTTACAAATCATGTCAATCACTGAGATGAGTCTAGGTAAGTTTAAGAGTCATCCTAAAAGGTTTTTTTACATGTCACACTCACCTATATGTTATATAGGTGCCAAACTCCTTTTTTAGTTGTTTTCTTGATTTTTAGTTAGAGAACCTATAAGTTTCATATGGGACTAACATTCTTGATAGGGAATCTGACATATTGGATGTTGTAAATAAAACTATAAAACTTGTACACCTTTAAAACCATGACACTTGAATTTAAGACCCCAACATGACTCCTAAATAACTTAAAATGACATATGGACTAATTAGACCATGACCAAGTCTAAAAACATATGATATGACATTAAATACACCCTATAAAATTATATTAAACCCTTATATAAGGTTTTGACTATAGGGGGATTAAACCATTTTGAATTGCGGTCAAAATGGTCAAAACCACCCATAGATTGAATGAAACTAATGTTTGAATTTTTATCTCTTAAATAATATAAAAAATCATACTTTGGAGATGGCCTAATCATAAGAGGTATCCTAGTCCATGTCTTTTTAAATTAGAGGTTAAAATCTGTCTTGAATTCATGGGGAGCCCTTTTATGGTTGTGAGTTATTTAACTAGGGACAAGTGGTCAGTTTTATCTTCAAATTACCAATAAATTGCTACACATAAGTCATATGAGGAAGTAATAGAGTTTTTAGGAATGTTTTTATACCATTTTAATGATTTTATTTTGAAGTATGTAGCAAGCATTAAATAGCTACGTTCTTCTAGACAACATTATGGACATAACAAAGGTTATCTACATATTTTATGTGTTCAATAGGAATAGTTTGATCTTCCCTTGATAAGAAAGGAATGATCTTAAGGGATAAAACTAGTATATCATCATACTAAATGATATTTAGTGGACTTACTCTATTAAATGAAATAGAAACTAGTTCCCAGAAAGATCCATTTTGATAGTGGAAATTGAATTGTCTATTATAGTGGGCTGATTAGGAGATTGAAATAATTTTATCAGATAGGGGTTTGTCCTTAAAAAACTTATACTTTTATATCAATGAGAAGGAAACTCAAAAAATTCATAAGGAATATCTTAGCTTGATGATCTTGTGGTAACCTTTAGCATGAAACTTATGCTAGCTTGCAACTAAGAATCCTACAAATTCAAGGAATCCTATGGTTCAAAAGATGATGAGTGTCCTCTACTAATAAAAATTATTTTCTCTAGCTCTAGAATTCATCTAGGCCAAGGAGTATTGGTCCCAATAGGCATGCCAAAAACTATTGTCAATCATGAGTGTTACCCTTGTGAGAATGTGTGTTATTTCCCACTCTTATTGAAACAATGGAATCTTTCCTAAGTGTGAGTGACTCTGAGATGGAGAGTATATTTTGATAGAGGGATGGTTCCCTTAATTCACTCACCAAAATTTGTATCTAATATTACTAACAAATGATTTCTTGACTAAGGGAAAGAGTGAAGGGATAATGTTTGCATTAGAATTGAAATGAAAAATTGTAGTGAAGGTGATAAACCAATGTTTATGACCAATTTTTCTTGAAATTAACACTCTTAGGAAGGAAAGGATCCTACACACATTATCTTCACTTCAGGTATATGGATTTGACACTAATGTTTCATATAATGGACTTGATAAAACTCACTCTTTGCATGGAAAGAATGAAAAATTATAGAATTCACATCCAAAATTAGATTGAGATTGAACCTAGACACTTAGTATGACCTATAGAAACTCAAATATGTTGTAATAAGGTACAAAAACTAGACATTTAGATATGAAATCTATTGATTCATATTTTTATATCAATGGAAATCACCATACACTTCACACAATAACATGAAAATGGAGGAAAACAACTTATTATTTATTAAATAGGTGTAATAGAAAATTTTGGTAGCTTTTCAATAGATCCAAAGCAAAAAAGTGATATCATAATGCTAGAAAAGGAGATACAGATAGAAAATAGTAGGAGAGGGGAGATAAAACAACCCAAAAATAAAGATGAATAACTTTGTCTTAAAACCCTCCAAATCACTATGTAGTGTCTTTTAAATTATCTCTTCTCACTCCTTTCAAAAATTGGTGTAGGGGTAGACTAGTAGTTTCTAGAAAAACTTGAAGAAGTCTTCAACATATATTGGTCAAGCTTGTCCACTTGAAAATGCTTAAATCCTTTCTTATATACCCTATATACTAGCTTGCATTTCTTCCTTGATGAATAAGTCAAATCCTTGAAAATAGGTCTTCAAATATTCATTGATACATCCATTTTGACATTCTCCTAATCAATTTATGATGTCTCTCCACCTTACCTAGGATATTATAAGGCTCATTGAAGCATCTTTGACCTTTTCAACCTGCTAGGCATATGAGGAAAAGAAGGTCTTATTAGGAATACTAGAGAATATTTCAACCCTTTTAATGTTACTTTCAAATTATTTTGACTTGTTATCCTCCAAATGCCATGGAAGAGATAAGCAACCTTGAAAAAACCCTTGAATAACTTTTATGCCTTGACTTGCTTGATTGTTCACTTGAACTCCTCCTTTAGCAATATGGCATAGGAGAGAGAAAACTTGATTTTGATTTAAATCATGAAATATTTATCCATAGATGGATTTTAAATATCATTTCATACCTTGAAAATGATAAATGGAACTATAAAAGAGTTTAAAATATTTGATCTTGCACCAAAACCTTATTTTTCAACCTATTCATTGTAGCCTTTAAAATAGGTAAACCTCTTTGTATAGAATAATGTATGGAGAATAATGGATAAACGAGAAAAAAATTTAGGACCCAATTTATCCTTAAAGCCTAATGACAAGTTTTAGGATCCAAATATGAGTGTAAGTGTTCTTTCAAGCTCACTTTCTCTCTCTAAATAGGGTTAATTAGGTCTCATATGCCTAGAAATAGAGATTTGGCCCAAATGGCCTCCAATAAATGTGAAACCTCCAAAAAGTTTTTAATTAAAATAATTTGGCATATAATAATGATCCATGTGAAATTTCAATTTTTGAGGGCTTATGTAGGTGGGTAAACCAATAAATGGTTATTGGTAAGCTTAGGTGCTTGAGAGGTAGTTTGAGTGTGTTTTCATGAAACTTATAGGTTATGAGACTTGGAAATTATTTTTTGAAAATTATAACACCTTTATAAAACTAACTAATTGATATTTAGGTATATTATTTCGCTTATACACTTTCATCTAAGATTCTTGGCTTGTAAAACTAGGTTTTCCTCACTTTTTTACCAAGTAGCCAACTTGAAGAGATGATATCTAATTTTTGAGACACTTGTAGAAGATTTTGGATGATATTATAACATATTTCAAGTCCTTATAATTATATTTAAATGGTTTATATATCATTCCATAATTTATACCTTCATAAACAATCCCTCAACTATATATTCAACCTTGTTCTGTATGGTATTATACATGTACATGTGAACCAATACATTGAAATGGATATTTATAGAGTTATGAATGCCATTAAGGTAATTTTTAGGCCATAAAATTGAATTTAAAGTTATTAATAATTACATTTCCTCTATTAGGTCAGTTGCAGGGTTTAAGAAGGGTTTAGAGAGGTGTGAGGTCTTAATAATTATTCAATAAGGAAAAGGTTCCATCCCAAGAACCAATGCTAGGATATCAGATCCATGGGAAATTTTTAAAACTTCCAATGGAAATATATCACCATAAAAATTATAAAATAAGTTTTGATAAAAAGATTGACATACTTGAGCTCTTAACAAGGAAAAAAAGGGTTATTTTGAGCACTTAGTATTTTTAGTAATAGTTTATACAAGTGCGAGAACTAAAGACTAAACCAATGCTAGATGTTTGAAGTAGGAATAACTTACCATCACCTATAGTAACACATAACCACCATGAAACTCTTTGGTGAATTTTTTGAGCTCTATAAATTGGCTTCTTGGGTAAGAAGGACTATGTGAGAATGTTGATAAAAGTCCTTTTGGATCCTAAGACCTCAAAACACATTCTAATGTAAAAAAATGTTCTCAAATAGTCTTCAGTGATTAATCACATGGTTCAAAAAGATATTACATAATCACTAACCTTCTAAAATGTCTAAAACCCTTAATCTTCACCACTCAAGGGATTCTATGCAAGGTGAGTTTATTAACCCTAGAGGTCTATTCCTTGAGCCTTTCTCCTTTTCCATTGGATCAAAATCTGATGGAAATATTTGTCTAAGTCATATACATCCTTTTTTACCATTATACATACAATTTTAGTGATAAATATTGTTATCTCTTCTATTTGTTCTAGATTAAATCTGTAGGTCCTCAATGGACTGTATTTCTTGACTAAGACAATTTAGGATTAAGCATATTTCGACTGAGTCTAAATTTCTTAGAGTTTCCAGTCATAATAAATAACTTAAACCTTATTATTAGAGCTAATTAAACTCTCTAATACTTATTTCCATCACAAATGTGAATTTTATTCACATTCTTTAATAGTTTATATGTGGATGTGCATGTATTAGGCCTCTTGACAAGAGCCTACTTACAGGCCTTACTAACTATACATGAATTTAGGTGACTCAAACTAGTGTTAAAAATTAATTCATATATTTCATGGTCTTGATTTATCCCTTTTAATTTTTATATTATCACTAAAATTACATCCTTTTTTCAAAATTGTCCAAGATAGGGCTTAGATGATATTTTGGGCTCACACATGGTGAGTTATTACAATAGGGTATTTTGATTTAATAATAACACCCATAGTGTATTAATAAGGATTCCACTTATTTCTCACCATATTTGCCTTAATAGGGCCTCTATCCAGCACTAACACCTTAGTTTAAATTATTTTGGCCTAAGATAGGCATGCAACTCTTCATTAGGCTTTGAATGCCTCTTCAACTAGAAGAACCTATTCCCCATTACTCTCAACATCATGTGAAAGTATTTCCCAATATTGGAGGGACATGTAGACACTATTTTCCCTTATTTTATTTTATTCATCTATCACCATCATCTTAACAAACCTATAGGTGTCATCAATCTTTACTTGGCTTTAAGACTAAATAGGTGAATACTCTCACCTATCTTGATCCTGATGATGTTGGTAAGGTTTTCAATCTTACTCAGATACTCTTTAGACTATGTGACCTCGATAATGACCTTACATCTATATTCCTTGACATATATATAGGTGATTTGTAATTTTGAAAGTGATGATTTATTGTATGCTTAGTATTGGGTACTAGAAACACACTTCTTGATAGCCTTGAATTCTTTAAGTGTGAAAACATTATACTAACATTGTACTACCCTCATGATTTATCATTGAATAAAAATATATATTTCCTTAGACTCCTTTTTCTCACACTAAAAAAACTTCCTCTCTAAACATGGTAGGCACATTAGTTAACATGACTAGATAAAGTTCCATGGTGGAGTGATTGTAGGTGTTAGTCCTTAAGATGAAAATGTTATGAACAATAACCTTGATATTATTTAGTCTTATAGGAGAGTATATTGATGAAATAATACACCTTTTATCACTAAATATCACCTCTAATGTACCCAAAATAATCCTTATGCCTAACTATTTCATCATGGTTCACATTATGACTGTAGGTGCTTATTTGGTCTCTTTGACCTCTGTACAGATAGAGGAAGGAATAGTAAATTTAAATCACATGACCAATTTATATAAATACTCTCATTGACTAAGTTTAACCTTTAATTCTTGGATAAGTATCAACTTGATACCCAAAGACTTGATTAGTATGGAAACCAAAAATGATCTTTACCTTAAAAGCTATTAAATAGCCTTAAACTCTACTAAGATGTGTCTCAAAGTCTTCTTTTATGCTTTTGCTTTATTCATTGGTAGTATCTTGAGCCATGAGTTCAAGTGTTTTGAAAAATATTCATGTTATAATTTTTTCAAGGCCTAGATCATCTTTAATATGTATTTGACATGTTCATGGTTCATCTTACTGTTGTAGGTGATCATTTAAAGTCTCTTTTAGCTTTTGTAACACATAGACTTGACTGTGTCATGTAGGAATATAAGGCATAGTTGGATATTTTGATTTCTTAAGTATTACTTGTCACGATAAAGATTATTAAGGTTACTCTATAAAAACCTAATGCTCTCAATCAATCTTTTTATCTTCTTGGCTCCTCTATTTATTGAAGTTTATGGGAAAAGTCTATGCAATTTAGGCCTAATGTTAAACTTATGAATGGTTTCCTTGGTCTCAAGAGAGTATAAGAACATGAAATTCATGTGAAATTAATTATTAATAAGGATTAATATTTTTATTTTTTATCCATTTATATACCTATTAAGACCCTATGTTTCTATTAATAAGATCTTTATATGCTTAGAATTCCTAATTCAATGATTATCCTTTACTAAACACCCTCTCATAAGGGATATCCTCAAGGAATCCATTATTCATAAAATTTATACATGAATTTATTGAATTTAATAGGTGTGACATATATAAAACATAATGTTTAAAAACCTTTTAAGATGAAAACACTTAGTTATTATATCCAACATGCTTCAAAACTATTGACTTTGATAATCAACATAGGCAACTGGTTTCCTACCAAAAGACCTATTATCAAGAAGAATTACCTAATGAGTATAAAATTAAAAAGGTCTTATTTTACCTTGAAATTATCCCACTATAACCATTTTTATCCATCAAATTCTGAAGTGAATAAATGGAGGCAAGCCTAGACCTTGTTTGGATGACTAAGACATAGTGACCCCATTACACTCTTAGCAATTGTTCATAAAGATGGGGAGATGAATATGAAAACCAATGAAAATAAATTTAATTTAATTAGGGTACCTATAATTTCCCAATATATTTGGACCTTATTCTCTCTCCTAATAGTACTTAGAAAAAAATAATGGCCTTTCGTGAGCTGTAAAAGAAGTTGATAGAGAGATAAATTAGTTTTATACATTTTGGCACTTGAAACTACTTCTAAACCATGGATTTTACCTCTAAATGAAAAAATTAAGTTATAAATATGCCTTTACATCCATTTTACCTTAAAAAATTTATAAATATCCTCAAAAGAGCCCTTTTGGCACTAAAACTACCATAACCACTTGAGAAACCTTATGAAACTACTAAAAAAAATCCATTAGACTTTTAAATATCTAAATAGGTACATCATGACCTTATTTTGGTATTATACTATCATTATTCATGAAAAACATACTGTGGAATCCAAAAAGTGATCTAAAATGCAACCAAGTAGGTTATGAAATCAGCCAAGAATATAAGTAACCTATTTGATCCTTAGTAGAGCATGTAATGACCTTTACACTTCATATGAGACCTATAAAGACATCCTATGCTCGTTTCAATACTTTAAAATCACTGAAATAGCTCAAGATGTGCCTAGATAAGCACATAATTATGATGAACAAAACCTTAAACTCATTAAATTTACCTCAAAATCCACTAAATAAGGTTTCAAATTAACATTACAAGGACATAAGAAGACAAACATCATGATCCATATGGTAAACAAGCATGATGATCCAATTTTCAAATTATAAGGGTGATAGTTTGACCTTTGAGGTCAAACTTGTCAACATTAACCTAGTCCTTCATTTTCATACCATGGTTCCTTATCCTTTTTAGTTTTATTTTAATCATTTCCCTTATTTATGTTACAAAATTTGGTGATACTAGATTATATTAATTCCATTATTAGAGATTTAGTTAAGATTATTTCATTATATTGATTACTTAGAAGCTTTGTAACTTTGTCCATCGATGTTATGTGATAAGTGCTCCTATAGCTAGGTTTATTAGATTTGATTGGTCATTCTCTAATATAACTAATTATCCAACAGGTTTTAGTTTATTTACCTTATTCAATTCTAGATCTATCAACAAAGATAAGTATTAGGTTTATCTTACCTTATTACATAGACCTTAATCCTAAATAAATGTTATATCCATTTGATATGAAATATAACCTATTGACTAATTTGACCACAAGTCAAATTAGGACAACTATCTATAGTTGAAAACTTTTCATAAGGTCCCCTAGGTGTGAAATGTCTACCATAGTCATAGTGAGGTAATTTAAGGTGTCTTTAGACTTGATCATATTTATTTATAATCCTTAGTTGGTCTTATATCATCTAGGGGTCATTTTTGGGTCATTTATGGGACTTTTACTATTTCCTCGAGGAAAAAAGTGTGTAAAAATGTCATTCAACATCCCATGTGTTAGTATATGTCAAACAAATTATTTTATAACTAAAAATTTATAGGGTTCATCATTGAAAATATGAAAATAGTTGAAAAGAGGTAGTTTTGAGTTGTATTTATGGTGCACATGGGAGGACTTATAAAGTGAATTTTAAAGTCCATTAAATACTTCCATGCTTGAGTAGCCCTAAAATTCTTAAAAATGGAAAAAACTATCCTATTTATTTTATCACTCTCCTTTACATGCAAAAATAGTCAACCGATCTTTACATGGTATGAATAATAGGAGGTGAGTGGAGTAAATGATTTTGATGGATGATATTAATATTTTTATACTTAAAATCCATGAAAATAGTATAATTTTGGATTGCTTGTGCTTCATGAACCATTGTTAAGAAGGTATGTGACTATTTTCTACCTACTCATCCCCATGGCCTATAATTTTTTCTTTTGTTTGGATTGGTATATACAAACCAAGTGTTATACATGTAATATAAGGGTTTTATTACCTTTATCATGTATTTATTTTTCTAGTTTTCACATTTGGTTTGAAGGAGTTGGCATGATCACTCTCATCTTACTAGGAGGAATCCATTGATAGTTTGTAAATAATGTTTTCACTCTTGAAAAACTTACCTTCCTATAGTGGCTTCAAAATAAAGGTGTAATGTTGATTCCAATATCACATTTCATGGTGGTTAGTTTTCTTTAGAAAATTTTGGTCTCAAGATTATTCTATGTGGAGTGAAGAGACCAATACATAAACACAGTTAGTTTTATTTATGACTGTGAATTACAATTAGGTGAAATTGAGCCTTGACTATCCATGATGATGATAAATGAAGGTTTTATACTATGAAGATGTTTAAAAAGTGAATGCAATGAGATTAAGCTTTTCAAATATTTGGTTATGGAGTATAATTCATTTCACATTCATATATCATGCCTTCACCTATAGATAGTCCATAATGACACCTACAAGAAGCTCCAACAGAGTTCTAAGAGTATTGTATGAAGATTTTTGAAAAGATTTGAGGTGTTCAACTAGTTTAAAGGATTATAAAATTATCATGGTAAAAATATTAAAGTATTTTCATGAAGGAAAACTTGAATCCTATGCCCATAGGTGGATAAAGTAGCCAATGGGATACTTTACCTTAGTATATCTAAACAAAGATTCTACCTTACATTTGATCCTTCTATAGTAGAATGTCTTGAGGTTTAGATAGGTCTAATTGTTTCCATCATGAATCCCATGCATAGGGTCAAGGTCTTGACATAATATCATGGTTTTTTTATCAAGAAAGGATGAGGTTGGAATGGTCCCTAACTTAGACATTTTTGACCTAAATAACTTAGTAAATATTGTGGTAAGATGGGCTAAAATAACTAATCTTGTAGTGACTTATGGTATAGAGTGAAACTATGGTATCTAAATATGAGATGAGATCACATAATTAGAGGGTGGCCTATCGAAACACAAGTAATTTATATGTAAGTACCTATTGGAGTTTTTAATTCCTATCTAATGCACATCTATAAGTATCTACAATCACCTAAAGTGAGACTAACTTATGTTAGTTTCAAGAGAGAGGTACTTTGGATGTTGGCATAGTATTCAATCATAATATTAATTCAAATGAATTTAATGGACTAAATATAATTAAATATCATAGGGTATGTTGTTTAAATAACTATCACTACTTACATGAAACTTGAAGAGTTTGGAGTGGTAACTCACAATCTAGCATAATTATAGGTTGATCATACTAGTAAAAGAGGCATGCTTGTCTAATGGTCAAAACATGAAATTATTGGATATGAATAAATCAATTTAATAATAAATATTTCACTTCCTACATGTTTATAAACACACCTCTTCACATATAGGATCCTAATTCTCATAAGGTGAATGCACCTATAGTCTGGTCTATAGACTGGTTCTAGCAAATGGGAGGTGTAAGCTTAGAAAGGTGGAATAAGTATATATGGTTGTACATGATTATGACCATCCTCATAATAATTATATAAAAATCACATGTTTCTCATAGAGGAAACAAATCAAAGAGGTTTTCAACTCTCAACCCATAGTCAGCTAAAAAACACTACATAATCATCAACTCTGTAAGTCTATCTTGAAAAGTTATGATTTTGAGGACTTTAAAGGAGTAATTTGGATATGAAATTTTGAATATATAGTCTTTATGACCTACTATATTCTCCCATAGTCTCACTATGTAAAATAAAATAGGGGATATACCCTCTATTTTATCTCAGATAAAGGGCACTTCTAGATAGTCTAGACTACAAGTTTACCATGTGAATGAGATAAAGGGGTGACATGAGAGTCTTAAATGAATTTAATGATGATGCTTGATTTTTATATTATGATGGATAAACATAGAGTATAATTTTTAGTCTTGAGAGATAATTTAGAAGAGGTTTTAGGTCATGAATCCTAATTAAGCCTATTAGGCCTACAACTAGGTCTAAAACCTATAGGTGTGTATATCCACTTATAAAAACATATTAATTATGAAATATAATTTATGATATTTATGAGGAATTTTAGGATGAGTTAGAACCTATGGTTTTTAGGAAAATAACACAAAATGGTCAAGTTAGCTTGAGACCATCATAAGGGCACACAAAATTCAATGGTAGAGCTCGATAGGCTAGCTTATTTTTCTCACACCTATATGGAAACCAATCATGGTGACCAAAGGATATAGGAATGGTTTAAGGATGCCCCTAACATTAACTTAGTGATTTTTTTTAAGGTTTGAACATCTGAGTTTTATGAACTATCACTAAGAACCAAAACTTACTAAAATCCTCCTAAACCCTTGTTTAGGAATTGATGGGGAAGATAAGAAATACGATGAAATAAAAAATGGTAATATGGTCTAGAAACTATTTAGAAATTGTAGAGGACTATCCCATTCTCCTTACCACCTATTTCATTTGTACCCTACTTATATGGACAAGCTAAAAAGAGGGTTTCCTATAAGTTTTAGGGTGTTTTATAGGTATAGAAGATATTTGATAGGTGAGAGACATTGGATGGGGTCAATTAGGACCTATTATAACCCTACATATTTATTTATCACCACATATAGACATGGAAATAATTTTGATGACTCATTCATCTCAGATAGTCCTTGATAGAGATTAAAGATAAAGAGTGATTACCTAGTAAGAGGATGAAAAGTTGTTTTTTGGACCTTTTAAAGGTCTAACTCATGTATTGGAAGTCAAGGGGACTCAATAAATGTGTCCTAACACCTTTTCCATAGATTTGGCTGAGAAACTAAAGGACACTTGGGTGAAAAATGTGAAGAAGGAGGCTAAGAGGGCTAATAAATGACTGTAGATGGTAATTATAAGTATAGAGAAGATGGATAGAAGTCAGGGACTCATCTAGTGATTGTCATGACATGTTTTCAACTCATTAAGATAGTGAACATGTGTTAATTCTCCCTAATCTAGTTTTGAGCATTCAAAATATGCTTCATGATGAAGGTAGTCTCAAGAAGGTGGCTAAAGGGTCTCTATGCCATTTTTAGAGAGTTTTATGTTTCATATGGACACTTATCTAATGATAACTTATAGACCTCTATATTCCCATTCATTATCTTGAAATTTAACTTATTTGCATACATTGACATGTGGCATTGTGTCCCTTAAACTTCCCTTTTCTCTCTTCTCACATATTCTATAAATGTAAGCCATTTTGGCTCTTATATGGGATTATGGTGAATCCCTTCTATTATAATATTATACTTTAACTTTTAAATAAGATATGAAATTTGGTTTTGATTTCACAAGCTGTCTTGTCTAAGTGTGTGAAGTGGTGTAGAGTGAAAGGCCAAGTGATAATTGTCTATCTTTACTTTCTCTCAAACCTTTCATGTTTGTTGCAAGTAGCCCTCTCTCTAACAAGTCACATGAAGTGTAGATAGTGCATTTGTCCATCTTAAGTGTAATCGAACCTATGGTTCGCTCACCTTGAGTAGTTCAATGCATATCATCTCCATGTTTTAAATAGTAATGTTAGAGGAATTCAAGATTATAAGACTAGTGTTGTAAGTAATGCTTCTAAGTGCAATGGTATGGTAGTCTAAAAAATATATTTTTTGGTGCATCTCCTCTTTATACTAGTTTACTTTCATGTCTACTTCTATTCTTTTCCATACAATAATATAGTTAGAGTAGGTTATAAGCATTCAAGGATCAATCTAGGGAGCTAGCCCTTAAACCTATAGGTCTACCTATAATATAGGAAACCCACAAGCGTAGAGGTATTCCAATGTTACCCAGATCTTAGAGTAGGATTGAATAACTAACTCTAGGGTGTTATGTTTTATTACAATGGTTTTATCACACTCAATGGGACCATTGTCTCAAAGACATCTTATCAAGGTGAATGTTGGTCTTGATAATAACATATCTACATATGGTGTTCTACTCAAAATTTAGTGACTCCATTCAAGGTAATATATAGTTTTATACCACTTTTTATTAGTTCTTATTTTCATACTTTATGTTCCTTATTAGATCAACTTATAGTAGCGGTTTAAATCCTATAAATCCACTTCCTCAACTTGAACTTCTTATTGAAGTCCAACATGATCAACCTATCTTGACCTTTGAATAATAAGAGACTTTATGAGCCCATAAGATATAGAAAGTGAAAAAGATATTAAGGATAATATGGATAGGTAGCATGCCTTCCTAACCTTTAATACTAAAAATCTCATCTATCTCAATACATGTGATGATATACCCCTTATGCTACTAAAAGGGTTCCCAAATTCAATGATGAAGGTCATGTCACTCCTAATGAGCATATTATGGATATCTCAAAAAAATTTAGCTTTTATAATGTTATTGAGGTCAACATTTCCAATATACTTCTTGTTGTCTCTTAGAGGGAAAACATTTGATTAGTACAGGACATTGGCCAGAGTCACATCATAACTTGGGATGATTTTGAAAAATTGCTGATGAAGACAAAAGTGATCACACATCACTTATCCACCATTTCAATGTAATTCAAAGGGGTCCTAATGAGACAATACATTACCTCAATGAGAGATTACAAATAATATGGCATAGGATACCTCCCCCCATGAGACTACCTACAATATTTGCATTCCCTACATATCTAAGGGATATTAGAATTGACATAGCCATAATGTTGTAGTCCATGGGTGGTTACACCTTACCTAAAGCTTATGACCTTTATATTAGATCTAAGAATGCCCTAATACAAGCTAGAAAGTTGATTCTAAAAGTTTATATGCCTTTCATGTAAAACATGTCTAATGATAGTCTAAGTTTTGCTCAAGTCCCTAATGTGAATATCAAGTCTAAAGCTACCCCCAAGAAGATAAAAGATTTTATTGATAAAGATTCAAGCATCTAGGCCTTAGAAGATCAGGTTAGGCACCTTAATTTTTAGTATGGTGTTAATCAAAATCTATATCCCATTCATCGATAAGGAAATAGGTACCCATCTCAATAATATGGTCAAGGTAGAGGTAAAGGACAAGTTAAATTTAATAGGCTTGTCAATGCATAGAATACAAATTCCACCTCCAACACAAGAGCCATGGTACCAGTTCATATCAACTTGGTACAAGGAGAAGAATAACAACAAAGATAGTCCATGGATGCAAATGAAGGAGGGGAGTAGGATTCGGTATCCAAAGGAGAGGTTACTCATTAGTTGTCAATAGAGGATGAGAGTCTCATGCAAGAGTGATTTTGATTAACTTTATAATTGAATATACTTATTTCCTCAATTTGAATTATTCAATTGTAGATAATGCTAGAGTAAAGAGGAAGGCATTTGGGATATTTTCATGGTGTTCATACAATTTCAAATAGCCCTCCTATAAGGCAACAAAGTGTGACTACAAGCATGATAATCCATACAATTTTTGCACCTTATTCAAATCAGAATGTTGGAAGGGAGAATCAAAGAATTCCAATGTATCAAGATCCAAACACTTCTTTAACTTCAAGGGCTCAAGAAATGGTGATTACTCATGCTTTGAATATTATGGATTCCTTGAAGATTTATAAGGCATCTATGTCTCTTTGGGAAATGCTTCACTTTCTTGGTCAAAAGGAGCTCCTTCAAGAGTAGCTATCTTAAATCCACCTCATCCCTCAACCATCAAATCATGGTAAAGTTCTCTCACCAATTCTCCTACACATATTTTTTATCCTTCTTCCAAATATGAAAATCCTCTACCCTTCTACTTCACTCTCATTATGGGGGACAAGTTTATTAACAACTACATAGTGGATATTGGGGCTAGTTATTCAGTGAAGCCCAAGGTTAAAAATGATAAATTGGGTTTGAAATATGAACCATATAATAAATGGGTGATTTAAATTAATGGGACATAAAATAAGTCAATATAACTTGTCAAAGGGTTGAAAGTTTTCCTACATGATTGTCGTATCTTTCTAGGTCTTCAAAATATAGTAGTGGTTGACTTGACCACTCACTTTACTATCTACCTCTCTAGGGATTTCATAACCAAGATATAATGTTACCTTTTAGTTGTTTGGTATTTATTGGCATTCAAGACAATTTATGGAGTAAAGGTAACCATTAGAACTCAACCACTAGATAAGTTTCATATTGAGACCTATGTCTAAGTAATCTCTAATCTCAATTTCATAGTCAATTATCAAGATCACTATGTTATGGATGATGGAATCCTCTAAGCTTGAGGGAATATCTAATTTGTTCCTAGATGAGTATCATGAAGACATATATGAACATGATATATATACTTTCTTTGTTCAAACTGATCTTGGCACATACATCATCCACGAGGAAGGATGTGAATAATATAAGATAAGCAATGATATTTATTTTTCATAATTTTTTAAAGATAATTACCTCATTCCTTTACATGATGATGATGCTCTTCAAATCATGATAGATCAAGATAGTGAATAAAGTGATGCCATTATACTTTTAAGTTATGGAAGAGTAATTTGAGATGACAATCATGAGGAATAAGATGACCTATGGCAAAGGTTATATGCCATAAGCCAAGAGTTTGAGTACTTAAGTCTAATTCTCCTCCTAAGAAGTGTGAACATGATAATGAGTTTTTTTATGAGCCTAAAAAGAATGAATTTGAGTGTCTTATCAAACATGAATGTTTAACTACTATAAAAAAAATTTAGTCATGGAGGAGTTTAATGAACACAAGGTAGAACATTTTATGTTTGAGGAACAATCAACACCAGACCCTGAGGTTGAACCTCTTTCAGTCCTGATGGAGTATAAAGAAGACAAAATTGATGGTCCTATATATCAAGTACATCATGAAAGTGAAGATAATAAAGGTTAATAAAATTTGGTGATTCAAAATTTTTAGTTTGAGGAACACCAATTAAACATGATAGAAGTCCATCAAGATGCAATCTCAAAGGAAATTCTTGGAAGGAAAGAAAGAGTGTCCTTGAAAGCTCCAAAAAGCACACTACCAGATATAATAAAACCTAAGGATGGTAATTTTGGAGAGTTTTTAGTGATGTAATATATGTGTACAAATGAGTGGATGAAGTTCCTTGACAATCTATGTGACAATGATAATGTGTGTAATGCGCTTGTCCTAGTATGCTTGAAGGAGCTTGGTTGATCTTCAGTTCTGGCATGGTTAGAGATGTTTAAGGATGAGTATGATGATTTGAGGATGTGAAAAGTGTCCTATATAAATTCAAGAATAATTTTAGTGATTATGTGCATGAGTGTATTTTATTTTTTTGATCATTGTTTTCATATAGACATTTTGGGTCTAATAGCAAAAAATATAAGTAGGCAATTTGTTAATGTCACCATTGCCATGTGTGGATGAGTCAGGGGGAGTTAGTCATATGGTTTTGATAAAATTTATGACTATTTTATATTTACTAAATTTAATTTCATGAAACTAATCAAAATATAATATATGCAAGTGCAAATTTGGGCTCTCAAGTAGTTTGATAGTGTTTTCCCATACTTAGGCAAATTTACAATGTGGTAAGAAAAGTGAAGTAAGCATTTTGATGTTGTCATATTATCCAATGGCTTGTGGTAATTTGTATATCTATATTTTAATGTATCATATTAATTTTAATGAGTCAAATTTTTTTTGGTTATCAAATTTAAACATCAATCTCCTTACAAAAGGATCAATGGAACGTGCTTATTCCAAGATGTTAGGATGCAATGAGATGGTGCCAAGTGTTTAATGTTTAACATTAATTAGAGATAAAGATAAAGTTTCTTCCAAGGATAAAATATGAGTGGTTTTTCATACTGATCAATAAAAATGATGTATATTAAATTTTAGAGGTCAAAGTGATAGTTGTCTATCATTGTTAAAGCAAGGATGGTCTCGAATAGATCTATGGAGCGTGTGTGGTCAAGATTACAAGATTACATGAGATGAGGTAAATTGTTTGAAGTTTAAAATTTAGGAATTGACACACTATGATTTAAAAAATTTATAATATCTATGGTGCATAATTGATATAAACAGTGAAGACACATGATGATAGTATGATGGTCAAAGTTTAACTGTAACCATTTGAATTCAAACATTTGAATTTAACAAAGGAAAAACTAGTACTCACTTTTTATGATATATTTTTCAATATAAATAGAATATTTCATGGTGTTAAAAAATTATTTGTATAGTACTTAAATATGCATCAATAAATATATGTTTTAAGGTTTAAAAGTGTGCACAATTAAATTTATGAAGGTTTAAAGTTGATTATGTGTTTCACCATGGACTTTAAGTGACCTAAAAAGGATAATTAAGCTTATGTTAATGTCATTTAAATGTTTCATGATGAATTATATATTATATCATGTTTTATACTATATTAGCATGTTTTTTTGTGCATTAATAAGGTTTGACCAGTTATATATAGTATGAACAAACGTGTAAAAACTATGTGTTTGCTCAGAATAGTTATTGTATAGAATGTTGTTTGAGAAAATTATGCTTAAACCAAAGGGTACTATGATGGTTATTGAAATTTAAGGGAGAAATATAGATAATTTATAATGATCTCAAATGTTAGAAAGTGTTCTTATTTTCTTAGAGAAGTGTCTAAGAGGTGAATGGGCCATAATAGGACCATAAAGGTGACTTGGGCTTATTTGAAAGAGAGTTGTGCATAAGTGTGACCATGTAAGATGCATTAAGGGTGAAGGCATGTGTTCTGGCTTAAAATAAATATTTTGGACATGATAAATCATGAAGGCTCTATAAATATTGAAATTAGATGAGATGGTTTCTATATTAGTGCAAGATTTCAAAGAAGTGTGTACATGTGAGAGTAGTAGAATGAGGGAGAGGAAGAGTTCCCAGTGGATGAGTTGAATAAAAGAATATATTGATGACTATGTGTATAATATATATATATATATATATATATATATATATATATATATATATCATAATTATTTTTTTAAAATAGTGATCTTACATTTTGATTATGAGTGAAGAGGTATGGGGTGATCTAAAAGGATGTTATGGATGCTTTGAGTGTGTAGAGTTGAAGATAGATGATATAATTTGTATCTCCATCAGATTGGTAGGCAAATAATTTTTAGGAGATGTTTTAATAGGTGTTGTTATGTATTCTCAACATTGAGGGGGTTGTGTCTTCTTTGTAAGGTGACACTTATTAAATGTCTAGTTGTTGTGGTTACTCAACTAGATAGGTGTTGTATCACCTTGTGAGATTATAGTCTCACTAAATAAGGGATGGTATTTCCTTAATAAGTTATATTTGGTATAAATTGGTTCTTTTTATTATATAATATTATTCTAATTATAGGTTCTAGTGGTTTTTCTTCCTTTATAGGGTTTCCCACATATGTCATGTGTTATGATCTTGATCTGGCATTGTCTCTCTTGTTCATTGTTATGAATGATGTGTATGGTTCATGAATTCTTGTGGAAAATGATTAATATTTTTTTAAGGTTTGAAATTAATGTTAGATTATCTAGGCTCGTTGATTCACACCCCCCTCTTAGTGATTATATCTCTAACATTTGGTATCATAGTAGGTCCTTTGGTAAAGGCTTGATAGCTTGAAGGTGATCCAAGTTACAAATAGTTAGTAATCAAGGAGGTTTATATACTAATAAAAAACCAATGTTTAATGGATCTAATTATTATTTTTTGAGTGAAAATATGAATACCTACATCATGTACCTAGGGTTTGATATTTGTAAATTTGTTGTGGATGGTTATTATGCACCTACTATTCCTCCATCGAGTGTTGTAGATATGAAATTATTTGAGAACAATTCTAAGGAAATTAATGTTATCACTTGTGGTCTATCAAAGATTGAATACACTAAGGTAATCCATTGTACATCTACCAATGAAATGTGGGATAAATTGAATACTATTTATAAAGGAGACTCAAAATTTAATGTGGAAAAGTTATAGACTCATTGAAGACAATTTGAGAGTCTCAAGATGAAGGAAGAAGATTTTGTGGTATCTTTTCTATAAAGAGTTGATGAGATTGTGAACATCATCATAGGTCTTGGATAGATCCTTGAATAAACTAATATAGTTCAAAAGGTATTAAGGTCCATCCCTCTCAATTTTGATCCTAAAGTGTCTAATGTGGAACAAAGTCATGATCTTACTCAACTAAAGTTGGATGAATTACATGGCATCCTTACTACCTATGAGATGAAGAAGAATGATGATATAACACCAAAAAAGGAAGAAAAATTCAAGATAGAGATGAAGTCAATGAATAAGTCTCAAGGTAGTAAACCCAAGGAGGATGACATTTATGATATTGATGAGGATGAACTAATTATTTTATTTATAAGGAAATTTAAAATAGGTTCAGATAAGTATAAGGGTAAACTACCCTTCAAATGCTTCAATTATGGAGAGATATGACATTTTTCTAGGAAGTGTACTCATAAGCATGATGATGGAGAACATGGTAAAGACCAAGATGAATACAAGAAGACATATAGGAATAAGGTATTCATAAAGCATGACAACAAGAAGAATTAATTAAAAGAGAAGAAAAGTCTCTACACCAATAAAGATTATAGCTCATTAGATGAGAGTGAAGACAGTGACTCGAAGTGTGATCATGAAGATGACAGTCCTATTGAAGATGAATCCCTCTTCATGGATAAGGAAGGAAGTTATTCACATAAAAATGAGTCTAACTGGAGTGATTCAAATGATGATGAAGATTATAAGGACTATGATACTACTTTAACAAATGCTCTTAAAGAGCTAATTATTGAGAAAAATATTAACAATATGAAGTCTTAACTCTAAGACTATGAGGAGAAATTTAGTGTGTATGAAGCAAGAATGAATGAAGACACCAAGGAACATGAAGATATGGTTAAGCATCTCAATTATAAATTGGAAATCTTGTCTAAAATCATAAAAAATAAATATGATGAATGTTCAAGGTATGTAATTTAAAATGAGTCATTAAAATCTGAGTTAGAGAAGAATTATAGTAATGTGAAGTCATTTATGATATTTGAAAATATCTCAAGTGATATAAATAATATTATCAGTGGTTAAAAACATGATAGTGATAGAACTATTCTTGAAGAAAAACAAAAGAATGTAATTCAAGACAAGATGAAGACTAAGGTGAATAAGGATAATCATACTTTGAAGCCAAATCATTAGACAAGAAATGAAGGTACTAGCAGAATGAAGACAAATATAATCAGATAGCCAAATGCCATGATGCATGTAAGTTTAAATGGTTATTATTTCACATGTAATCAATTTGGGCATAAAGCTAGAGAATGCAAGAGAGCTATTATAAATGAATTTACATGGAACTATGATGGGGGTCATCAGTCAAAATGTGTGAACAATGTTAAGTGCTTCAACTATCTTGATGTATGAGACTTTGAAAACCATTATCCACATAAGGTTAGATAAGGTGATTCCTCTTCAAAAAGAGGAGGTTGTTTCATTTTTCATGACATAAGACACATTACAAGTTTCTATCCAAACAAAATAAGACAAACTGTGTTTCCATCAAGGAGTATGGCTTGCTAAAACTATGAATAGAGAGGTTACATTTATAGATTCTACAATCAAAGGTCTACAAGTTATAATAGGTTTAATCATGATCCTAGAGTGCAAGGAAGAAGTTAAGTCAACTGATGGAAGACAAAGGTGGTAAGTATGAGTCATGATGAGACTTTAGGTCTAGGTAATTTTGTTCCTATGGTGGATAACACTATAGAAAGTTGAAGAGTGTTAAGGGCTCTCATTATCTACTCATGTTTTGAATGAAGAAACCACGTTCAAGAAGAAGACCAAGGTATTGGTTGAGGATAGTTCTAAGATGTAGTTAGATATAAGTGGACATCCTACCATTGCTAATTATGTATCATGCAAATAACATCAATTATTAGTGCCTAGTGATGATATTCCTAACTAGAAGGTAGATTATTTAGATGAAAAGTTATTTCATAGATCTATGTTGCCTTCATGTATTATTAATTCAATCTTGGAAGATAAGAAAAATGATGTATTGGTTGAGCATGTTGCTTTTGTAAAGCTTAAGAAGAAAAAAACCTAAAAGTATTAGCTGACCAAGGAGGAGATGGAATATGAGGAGTTTGGGAAAACTCCTAGTTTCACACCATTTTAGGACATTGTGAAATAGGGTGTCTCTGCCTATGCTTCATAGGAGACATATTTATTATGGAGAAGTAAGTTTGTGTGCTCAAGATCATAATGACAAATCAATATAGATTTATGTTGATTTTTATTTGGTATTTTAGACCAATGATTTTTTGGTATAAAATTGATGATCCTATGTTGTCAATAATTTTTTTGACCATTATAAGGTCATTGGTTAAGAGGAGAAAAAAGTTCATGAGGTTTTTCCAAAGGTTTATAAAGGAGATTTTGTGAAGGGTCATAATGGGTGTTTTGTTAAGTTGTGGAGCTAAAAGTTTCACAAGTATGCAGACATGGAGGAGGTGCTGAGTGTCACAGTCACCAGCGTCGGTCAAGCCAACTGACGTTGATCAGGGGTGGACAAGAAGCTACCGACATCGATCAGGGATCAGCTAATGTCAGTCATCTCTAGATAGAAAACAATCGATGTTAGTCACCTGTGTAGTTTCAAAACTGTTACTTACATGAATAGTTTGTTTAACGAACTAGTTGTTTGCATGTAAAGACTAATTTTAGTCTTGGAGATGCGTTTCTAATCATTGTAATTAGAAAGTCTAATTATTGTTTGCATGGGATTTATATAATAGACTCATGGGACTGTATTGTAAAGTGTGCTAGATAGAGAGAGCAAGGTTAGCTCCTTCAGAGGGAAGAGAGCAAGGTTAGCTCCTCATAGTGCCATAGTGCCAAGTGTGTATGATCAAGTAGATCTATGGGAGAGCAAGATTTGGTAGAAGATCCATAGGGGTGCTGGTGTGGAGAATCATAAAGACTTGGTGAGGCAAGGACAAGGGTTCTTCATGTGTGTATGATCTAGGTTGGCAAGTGTGCAAGGCCAAGTTGATCTGTAGTGTAGCAAGATTAGGTTAGATCTACATGGTAAGTAAGGTCAGTTGATCTGTAGGTGTGTGTGTGTGTGTGTGTGAGATCTAGGTTTGTAGGTCTACAAAACTAGGTTGATCTACAAGTGGCAGTAAGATCAGGGAGATTAGCAACATAATAGGTAGCAAAATCAGGTGAGATCTACTTGGAGTACGTGGTGTACTCAAACTTAGAGTACGTGGAGTACTCGGTGGTACTGGTAGTATTGTGGTGGAGGTGAACAACAACTATGTGTTTGAGTTGTTTGTTGTGACCATAATTGAGAGAGAGAACTCTTGAAGGAGAATTACTAGGAGCCCTAGAGGTGTGGGAAGCAATAAAGGTGTGGGAAGAGTGTGGCATCTTCTTTATTGTATTTTCTTTCTAGATGAGTTGAATACAAGATTGTATTGTCTCTCAAATTTTGTGTTGTTTTTGATTTCTAGTTACTTGTTACTTCTGGTTAAATTCCATGTTTAGTTGCTTATACAAAGGTAATCAACTGTGCTCCTAATCTTGACAGTGGAATTAGAGTTGTTTGTTGTTCTAAATTCTTGACAAGTGGTATCAGAGCTAAGGTTGTAGGTTCACAGAGCCTGGTTAGGAGCAGGTTTGTGTTTGATTACAGGTCACTCTCAAGGGTTTCTGATTGAGTGGGAGTATAGCAATGGTATAAGAAAGTAAGCTAAGAATGGAGGAACTCAATAGAAAAATTCTCAATTACTAAATTATGGAAAGAAAGAGTAGGTAATGAAAGATTACTGGTTGGTTGAAGATCAACATGAAGGAAATGAAGAAGTAGATGTTGTAGGGATTGTTACACAGGATGGTCTTGTATGTTTCTTGGATAAAGTAGAATTTTGGTTTATAGATTCTGTTGTCTCTTTCCATGCAGCCCGAAATAGAGTATTTTTCCATGTTAAGGTCCATGTAGACTTTGGAAATATTTATTTAGGGGTTGGTGAGCCTTGTCAAAGTATTGGCAAAGGGGAAGTGTGGCTGAAATTGCAGATGGCCAACACATGGGTGTTGAAGAAGGTCATGCAGGTCCCAGTCTTGAAGATGAGGCTAATTTCTTCAGGAAAGTTGGGTGATGAGAGATGCACAATAACTCTCATAGCAGATGCACTTGAATTAGCATGTGGTAATAAAGTAGGTACTCTTTATTTACCTACTTGTATTATTGTTTCTCCTTCTATTACAAAGACGTGGCTTTATAGGCTTGGTCACATGAGTAAGAAGGAGATGCATGTTCTTAAGAGGAAGTTAGATGTCTTTGAAAAACTTAAGAACTAGAAAGCCTTGGTTTTCTTGGAGGAAATGATGGACAGAGATCAGCTGAGGGGACTGAATAACTCTAAGCAGGGCAATTTGGATAGGGTTTTGATCCAAAGTGAGCTCGTGGGTAAAAAGTCATCACTCACAGGAAAACACAGTTATCGACATTGGTCAGGTAGAACTAACATCGAATAGGTAGGTATCGATGTTGGTCATGTGTAGACCAGAGTCAGTGGTGTCGAGCAGGTTGAGATTGATGTCAGTCAGGGAATCAACATCGATGACCAGGTGGACACCGATGTCAGTCAGGGAATCGGTGTCAGTGATCAGGTGGATTTGACATCGGTCAGGTGCACACTAGGGTTAACTAGGAAATAGATCTTGGGCTGATAGCAAGCTGTCAAGGAGTCTCAAATGTCCATATGGAGGATTGAAAGGGTAAGTAAGCCTCAAATTCATTATTCCCCTTCTTTATACTACTTGCTCACTACAAAGCAGGTAGAATCCAAAAAATAGTGAGAGCATGGCATGAATTCTTTGGAAGAGAACCAAATAGGAGATTTGGTATAGTTTCTAGCCAGAAAGAAAGCACTGAAAGACAAATGGATTCCTTGGTTAAAGAAGAGAGAGAATGGACATGTGAGATAGAAGGCCAGGTCATATGGTCTTGAGCAAGCTCCAAGATAGTGGTACAGGTTTGACAGGTGTATGATAAAGCATGGCTTTAGTCAATGTCAATGTAATCACTGTGTTTACTTTACAAGGTTGGATAATGATTATAACATTATCCTGTTACTGTATGTAGTGGGTTCACACATGCAGGGTTTTGCTGAGCTAAAGGTAAAGTTAGTTTAGTGGTATGCCATGAAGGATTTAGGAACAACAAAATTCTTTGGCATGAGTTTTTCTAGAGACATGGAAGGTCACAGGTTGATTTTGTCTCCAAATGATTATGTGAATAAGGTAGTGGCAAGGTTTGATATGCAGGATGCAGAACCGGTTAGCACACCTATGGATGGATAGTTCACAGAACAACAAACACACACACACACACACACCTGTAGATCAACCGACCTTACTGACCATGTAGATCTAACCTGATCTTGCTACACTGCAGATCAACTTGGCCTTGCACGCTTGTTGACCTAGATCATACACACATGAAGAACCCTTCTAATTCTCCACACTAGCACCCCTGTGGATCTTCTACCAGATCTTGCTCTCCTGTAGATCTACCTGATCATACACACTTGACACTATGGTAGTAGTGTTACTGACTAGTGGAGGTGAACAACAACTCTATGTTTGAGTTGTTTGTTGTGATCGTAGTTGAGAGAGAGAACTCTTGAAGGATATTATTGTATGCCCTAGAGGTGTGGGAGCCCTAGAGGTGTGGGAATAAAAGTGTGACTTCTTTATTGTAATTCCTTCTGGAAGAGTATTAATACAATTGGGTATTGTCTCTCATATTCTATGCTATTTCTGATTTCTAGTTACTTATTACTTCTGGTTAAATTCTGTGTTTAGTTGCTTATTCAAAGGTAATCAATTGTGCTCCTAATCCTGATAGTGGAATTAGAGTTGTTTGTTGTTCTAGATTCTTGACATGTTTCTTGATGGAATAATGAGATTGATACTTGGAAAGGTTTGTTGACCTTATTCTAGCTAGTTTCAAGTGATTTTGTGGTTTGAAGGTACGTTGAAGTCAAATTGAAGATTTTTGAGTCCTCTCAATTTTTCTCAATTTTGAGTTAAGGGCAAGTAGGCTTAAAATGGGTTATAGGATTTATGGGTTCCCTATAATGTGGAAGCTCAAATATTATTATAAAATTATGAAATGGTTGTCTCTAGGTGTACAAGAAGTTTTAGAAGTGGATGTTAACGAGAAGGTGGTTTGCTGTCTCTATTTATTTTTGAGTTTCTAAGGTTTTGGGCTATGTTAGAAAAGTGGTTTTTTTTTAATTAAAGTTTGAGTCTTCTTAATTTATTGAATGGGATAAATGGGTTATCAAATCAAGATTCATAAAGATATGAAGGTTTGTGGTTTTCAAATTATTTATGTATTTATCAAGATGGAGGCCTAATTGGCAAGTTGGTTTGTGAAGTAAGTATATTGCAGAGGATGAGATAGTTGTTGAAAATCAGTTTTATTGAGGGGGAATATTAGAGTGCTCTAGATATAAAGTTTTAGGTCTTAAATGTGTGTCTACTAAAAGTTATGGCCTTTGAAAGTTCTAGGTAGGGCTATAAGGAGACTAAATAGGGCTAGTAAGAAAAGTGGTTTTTTATTAGTCTATCCAAAATAGAAAGGTATGAGTGTTTCTTGGAGATTTATCAATTTAATTTAGAGCATGATTTTTTTTGGTGAGTGGAATGAATTTTTATTGGTGGTCCTTGTGATAACTTGAGATAAAAGGCTAGTAGGCATGTATGGTGGTTATTCAGGGTGTGCAGAGATTTGAAGATGCTTAGAAGGTGTAATTACTCAAAAATATCAGGGGGATTCCATCTCAGATGTTTCTTGGTGAGTTCCATCAGATTTGAATACTTTTGTGTATTCTTTCTTTATTGTTTGTAATGCTTGGTTGAAGAGAGTGTTGGCATGGAGCAAGAGGAAGTTATCAAGGTAAAGAAGAGGTAGGTTCAAGGTAAGGGGGATTTTTTATCATCTTTATAAGCTGGTCCTCTCATTTTTGTAATATTTTCAAGTCCTCAAGATCTTTTGGATCCCACTTTATCATTGTGTGAAAGGGGGAGAAATTTATTATTTTGAGAGTGTTTAAAGAGAGAAAAAAAGGTGAGTTGTATATTAATAAGTGTTGACATCAATGACAAAGGGAGAGATTTTTAGAGAGTTTCTAGTGATGTCATATAAGTATCTAAGTGAGTGGATGAAGTGCATTGATAATATAAGTGATAATGTCAAAGTGTGCAATGTGTTTGTCCTAGTATATTTGAAGGAGGCTTGGTTGATCTTTAGTTTTGGCATGGTTATAGATGTTCAGGGATGAGTATGGTGATTTAAGGATATGTAAGGGGTCTTATTATATGTTAATAATGATTTTATTCATTGTGTACATAAGTGGATTTCATATTGTTGATCATTGTTTTCATCTAGACATTTTGGGTCTAGTGGCAGAAAATCTGTGTAGATAATTTGATGACATCACCCTTGCCACATGTGGATGAGTTAGGGGGATTTGGTCGTATGAATATGATAAAAATTGTGTATAGTTTATATGTGGTAAATTTCAGGTCATGTGATGAAGTTAAATATAGGATATACAAGTTAAAAGCTGGTCTCCCAAGTAGTTTGATAGTGTTTTCCCATACTTAGCCAAATGTGCAATGTGGTGAGAAAAATTAAGTAGGAATTTTTATGTAGTCATATTTTTCACCTATGGAATTTTTAGGAGAATTTGATCATATGGATTTATTAAATTTTATGCCTAGTTGATATGAACTAAATTTCAAGTCATATGATGAAGTAAGACAAAATATATGCATGTTCAAAATTGGCCTCCAAGACAATTTTTGGCATAGTTGCCTCTATGGAAAAAAAATCTAAGTGAGCAAATTAATGACATTGTATCTCACACATATGAAAGTTTAATAAAAATATTTTTATATGGTTGTATTATCCTATGTGAGGATATCATATGGTATAACTTTCATATCATGCATATAAGCACAGTAAATGTTATTAAGGAGAAAAGATAGCCTTCCAAGTAGATTGTAATGGTCCCCATGGCCAAATTTGTGAAGGGTAAAAACCAGGACCAAATAAAGATCCAATGTCTCAAAATAGTTTGTACAAATAAAAATCAATAGAGAATATTTAGTATAATGATTCAAAGTCTTTGTTGGTTATCAAAGTTAAAGATCGAGCTGCTTACCAAAGGATCAATGGAGCATGTTTATTCTAAGATCTTAGGGTGCAATGAGATTGTTCCAAGTGTTTGATGTTTAATATTGAGTAGAGATAAAGATAGAGTTTCTTCTAAGGATAAAGGTGAGTGGGTATTTGTAATAATTAATATAAATGGAAAATTTTAAATTCAAGAGGTTAAAGTGACACTATCTATCATTTTTAAAGCAAAGACAACCTCGAAGAGATCAACAGAGCATGTTTGGTTAAGATTTCAAGATTGCATGAGATGAGGTCAACTATTCAAAGCTTAACATTTGGTCATTGGCACATTAAGATTTAAATCTAGAATAATATTGATGGTGTGTAATTTATTTAAGCAATGAGGATAGGATATGATAGCATGGTGTTCAAAGTTTAAATGTGACCATTTGAATTCAAATATTTTAATTTAACAAAGGAAAAACTAGTACTTAGTTTTAATGTTATATCTTTCGATCTATGCAGAATTTTTTCATAGTGTAAAAATAGAATTTTTAGAGGAATCCAAGGTACATCTATAAATATAGATTTTAATGTTTAAAAGTGTTTATAATCAAATTTATGAAGGTTCAAAGTTGACTATATTTTTTACCATGGACTATAAGTGACCCAAGAAGGATAATTGAGCTTGTGTTGATATTGTTTCGATGTTTCATGATGAATTATCTATAAAAGTATATTTTATACTCAATGAAGATGTTTTATGTGAATTATAAAGGTTTAACCATTCATATCCAATATGAAAAAAGTTTTATAAAATGACTGTGTGTTTGCCCATAATGGTTGTTGTATAGAATGTTGTTTGAGCGAATTGTGCTTATGCAGAAGGGTACTGTGATGGTTGTTGACACTTAAGGGGGACCTATATATCATGTTGTATGGGTTAATACATTTGAAAGTGCTCCCATGTTCCTAGTTTTCTCGTAGAAGTGTCTAAGAGATGAATGGGTCATCATAGGACCTAAAAGGTGACTTGGGCTTATTTGACCTTTAACAAGTAAGTATTTTGATCATCCACATAAAAAAGTGTTTGTTGATAAGCATGTTTCACATGATATATTGCTTTCTTAGAGTAGAAATGATGAAAGATGTACCATATTTGACGCTATTTGAATCATGGTAAATTATTATTAACCTCAAAGTGTTTGAGGTCTTGTACATAATAGGATAGGTGTGTTTTGCTTCTATTGTGTATGTTTCCCTAAGTATTCTTGAGAACACATGTTTTTTTTATTTAGTGTGTTGTATTATGTGTACTATTTTATATTTTTTTATTTTTTTTCAAAGTATTAAAAATTTCAAATGTGTGCATAGGTGACTTCATATCCCAATGGATAGGAGTAGGTTGCTTGTCCTTGGGATAACTAGCTTGCCACCCCTAGGAAATGACCAAAAATGTTGACTAATTTGACCACAAGTCAAATTATGTCAAACCTTATAGTTTTAAACTTTTCATTTAGTACCCTAGGGTGTGAAATGTCTACCATGGTCCTAATTAGGTCGTTCTATGTGTCTTTAGCCTTGATCATCATTTTTGGTCCTTAGTTGGTCTTATGTCATATAGGGGTCATTTTTGGGTCATTTATGGGGCTTGTATAGTTTTCTCAAGGGGATGAGTGTGTCAAAATTTCATTAAAAATATCATATGTCAATATATATCAGAGATATTATTTCATAACTAAAAATTTGTAGGGTTATATGTTGAAAATAAGAAAATAGTTAAAAAGAGGTGGTTTTTAGTAATTGTATGACTAGTGAAATAGCTTTGGCACGTGGGAAGAATTATAAAGTTACACTTAATGTATTTTGAACTAAATTACATGATTGGGTAACCTTTAAATTTTTTTAAATGGAAAATACCATCTTATTTATTTTATTTCTCTCCTTTGCATGCAAAAATGGTTAGCCGGTCTTTGCATGGTACATATAGCAAGAGGTGAGTGGAGAAAGAGATTTTGAGGGATGATATTACCATTTGTGTACTTAAAATTCATGAAAATAATTGAAGGCTTGATTTTTTGTTCTTCACGAACCATGGTTAAGACGGTTTGTGACTATTTTCTACCTGCTCATCCTCATGGCCTATAGTTTTCTCTTTTGTTTGGATTGGTCCAAACAAACCAAGTGTTGCACATGTTATGGAATGGTGTGAATACATTTTTCATGTATTTATTTATCTATTTTTCAAGTTTGTTTTGAATTATTTGGCATAATCACTTTTATCTTCGTGTGAGGACTCCATTGAGAGTATACAAACTATGTTTTCACTCTTGAAAATCTTACCTTCCTATAGTGGTTTTAAAATAAAGGTAGAATGTTTTTTACATTCTCACAGTTCATGGTGGTTAGTTTTCCTTTGAAATTTTTGGTCTCAAGATTATTCTATGTGGAGTGAAGATACCAATACATAAACACAATCATTTTTCTTTATGATTGTCACCTACAGTCAAGTGAAACTAAGCCTTAACTAGCCATGATGATGATAAATTAAGGTTTACATATTGTGAGGAGGTTTCCAAGGTGAAGATAGTGATATTGAGACTTTAAAATAGTTGTTTGTGGAGTCTAATTAATTTCACATGGCCATATATCATGTCTTTACGTATAGATAGTCAATAATGACACCTATAGGAAGCTCCAATAGAAGTCTACGAGTGTTGTATGAAGATGTTTAAAAGCATTTGAGATATTTAATAGGTTTAAGGATAAGTAAAATATCATGGTAGAAATAGTAAGGTATTTTCATGAAATAAGACTTGAATCCTATGCCCACAAGTGGAGAAAGTTTCAAAAGGGACACTTTACCTTAGTATCTCTAAATAAAGACTCTAACTTACATTTGATCCTTCCATAGTAAAATGTCTTAAGGTTTAGATATGTCTAATTATTTCAATAATCAAGCCCAATAATAAGGTTAAGGTATTAACATAAGAGAATGGTTGGTTGATCAATAAATGATAAGGGAGGAATGGTCCCTAACTTAGACATTTTTGACTTGAAGAGATTAGTAAATACTATGGTAAGATGGGCTAAAACAACTAATCTTGTAGTGACTAATGTAATTGAGTGAGACTATGGTATCCAAATATGAGATGAGCTCACATAACTAGAGGGTGGCCTAATGAAACATAATTAATTTATATATGATTACTTACAAGAGTTTTTAATTCCTATCTAACTCACATCTACAGGTATTTATAATCACCTAAAGTAAGACTAACTCATGTTAGTGTCAAGAAAGAGGTAGTTTAGATGTTGGCATAGTCTTTAGGCATGAGATGAATTCAAAAAACTATAAGGTGACCTGAATGACCTAAAAATAGGTCAATATCATAGGGTATGGTTTTAAATACCTATCAGTACCTATAAGAAATTTGATTAGGTTTTAGTGGTAAATCACAGTCTAGCATAATTACAAGTTGCTCATGCTAGTAAAAGAGGCATGCTTATCTAATGGCCAAAAAATGAAATGATTGGATATGAATAAGTAAATTATAGAATAAATATGTCACTTCACACATGTTTCTAAACACACATCTGCACATACATGAGCCTCATTCTCTTAAGGTAAATGCACCTACAGTTTGGTTTGTAGATTGGTTCTAGCAAATGGGAGGTATAAGCTTAAAAAGGTGACATAAGTATAAATGGGTGGAAATTTTGATGACCATCCTCAAAATGGTTATATAAACATAATATATTTCTTAGAGATAAGAGACAAATAAAATAGGGATTGAACTCTTAATCCATAGTAAGGTAAAAAAGCTTGCACAGTCATCAACTTGAAAAGTCTATATTAAAAAGTTATGATGTTGATGAATCTAAAGGAGTAGTGTGAATATTAAACTTGGAATAGATGGAATTTATGACCTAATATATCCTCCCATAATATTAATTTGGTAATAGGGGAGATGCCTTCTATTTTCTCTCAGATAGAGGGCACTCCCATACAATCTAGACTATAGGTTTACCATGTGAATGAGAGAAAGGATGACATAAGAGTCTTAAATGAATTTAATTATGATGATTGAGGTTTATTTTATGATATATAAGCATAGATAAGACTCTAAATTCCTAAGAAAGCATTCAAAGGAGGTTCTAGGTCATTATGCATAATTAGGCCTAAACCATATAAGGGTATAAATACAAGTTTATAAGCACATATGAACCATGTAATACAATTTATGAAATTAAATAAAAAAATTTAATATTAGTTATAACCCTTAGTTTGTAAGAAAATAACATAGAATGGTTAAATTGGCTTGAGACCATTACAAGGGCACATAGAATGCAAAGGTAGAGCTCGATATGCCAACTTATTTTCCTCACACCTATACAAAAAATAATAATGGTGACCCAAGGATCTATATATGGATAAAGGAGGTACCTAATTTTTTTTAGTTTAATTTTTTTAAGGTTTGAACATGTGAGTTTTATGAACTATCATTAAGAACTAAAACTTGTTACAACCCTCCTAAACCCCTATTTAGGACCCAATGGAGAAGATAAGAAATAATATTCATTTATAAATGGTAATATGGTATATAAAATATTTGTAAATTTTATAAGACTCTCCCATGATCCTTCCCACCTATTTTTTTGGTACCCTACTTATATAGATAAGCTAAAAATAAGGTTTCTTGTATGTTTTTGGGTGTTCTACAGGTATAGAGGAGATTTGATAGGTGAGATACATTGGAGGGGGTCAATTATAACATAATATAACCCTCCATATTCACTTCTCACCACATATGGACATGGAAACACTTTTTTTATTCATTCATCATAGGCAGTCTTTGGAGTAGATTGAAGATAAAGAATGGCTACCTAGTGGAAGGATGAGAAGTTGGTTTTTGGAAATTTATAAGGTTTAACTCCTGGATTGGAATGAAATTTAACTCTATAAATATTTCTTAATAACTATTCCATGGATTTTTTTGAGAAAATGAAGGACACTTGGGTGATAAATGTGAAGAATAAGGCCAATAAGTCTAATAAATAACTACAGATAGTGAGTACAAGTGTCTAAGAGATGGATAATAGTTATGGATTCATCAAGTGACTATCATGTCATGTTTTCAACACCTATAAGATATATCACATGTTATAACTCTCCCTAGTCTCATTCTGATTATTCAAAATATGCTTCATGATGAAGCCAGTCTCAAGAAGGCAATTAAAGGGTCTTTATGCCAGTTTTGGATAGTTTGATGTTTCAGATGGACATTGTCTACCAAAGACCTTCCATATCTCTATCATCCAATTAATTATCATAAAATTTAACTATTTTTCGTGCCTTGACATGTGGAATTATGTCCATTTAACTTCCTTTCTTCTCTATCTTCTCACACATTCTATAAATGCAAGTGATTTTGGATCTTATATGGGAGTTCCACACCTAGTATGGTGAAGCCCTGATGGTTTGATATTGTACTTCACCTTTTAAATAATATATTAAATCTGGTTTTGAGTTCAAAATCTATCTTTTCTAAGTGTTTTAAACTATGTATAGTGAAAGATCAAGTGATTAGTGTCCATCCTTGCTTTCTCTCAACTATTTCATATTTGATGCAAGTATCCCTCTCTAAAAAGTCACATGAAGGTTAGATACTAAATTTTTACATCTTAAGTGTAATATTACCTATATTTGACTCACCTTGACTATTTAAATTCATATCACCTCCATGTTTGAAATACTAATGTTAGATCAATTTAGGATTTTAAGACTAGTGTTGTGAGTCATGATTCTTAGTGCAATGGTATGATATTATAGTGGAGATATTTTGGTGTATCACCTCTTTAGAGTATTTTAATTTCTTGTATACTTTTATCCCTTTACATACAATAAAAAAATTATATTAGGTGATAAAAATTCAAGGATCTATATATGGAGTTATCCCTTAAACCTAGAGTTCTACCTCTACTATAGGCAACCCACAGGCCTAAAGGTATTCCAATGTTACTCAAATCCTAGAGTATGCTTCAAAAACCAACTCTAGGATGACATATTTGGTGGAAATAGAACCAATTAATACAAATTCACTCTAAAAAGGATACATGAGAACATAAAAATAATATATGGTGGTCTAATGTCTCTTCTTCCCCTAAATCTTACTTTGTTTCCTTGATTGGAAGAAAAAGGAGACACATTTAATTAATTTATCTCTATAAAGGAAACAAAAAACACACAAAAATTACACACGGTGGTCTACTTCTCTCCATAACCATAAATTTTCCTTTGTTGCATTTATTTAATGTGAAATGGGACCCTTTGAGTCAAAGTCACTCTATAAGGGAAACATGAACACACAAAAAAGACACTTGGTGGTTTAATGTATCTCCTAATTGTAAATTAGAAGATTTTACTTGTATTGCATGTGAAATGTGCCATTTTACTACAATTTTATTCTAAAAATAGAACACCAATACTCAAAAATGAAATATGTGGTATTTTAAAATATTTTCACAAGCCCTAAATTGAAAAAACATTGCCTCCATTACATGGGAGAGGGTCCCGATTACTACAAATTCACTCTAAAAGGGATACATGAAGACAAAAAAATTGAAAATGGCCTTCTAAAGTGTCCCTTGTATCTAAATATTCATATGTTTCCTTGATTTATCATGAGAGGTGCTCTATTTATTTAATTTATCTCTAGAAAAGAAAACATGAAAATAAAAATTAAAAATTGACACATTGTGCTCTATTTTCTTCCCATATCCCTAAATATTCCTTTGTTATGTTGATTACATGTGAAATGGACTCATTTTAGTCTAATTAAAGATAAAATGGAAACATAATGAAACAAAACTTACACATGGTTGTAAAAGGTATAATCTACCACTTAATCAATAAACATTGTCTCTATTTCATGTGAAATGGGCCATATTACTATGAATTCACTCTATAAATGAAACATAGACATATAAAAATAAAAAATGTGGTGGTGTTGAATATGCCCACTATCCATAAATTGATAAAATTTTTATTTTCATGTAAGATGGACCCTATTACTATGGATTCACTCTAAAAAGGATACATGAACACACAAAAATAACACATGGTGGTCTAGTGTGTCACTTTCCCCTAAATCTTCCTTTGTTGATTGAATTACATTTGAGAGGGGCTTGATTTAGTATATTTTACTATATAATGGAATCCAAAACACATAAAAATGACAGATGGTTGTTTATTTTATCTCCATTACACAAATATTCCTCCATTATGTGGATTGTATGTGAAAGGGGCCCTTTTTAGTCAAAGTTTCTATAGAGAGGAAACATGAATAGAAAAAAGTGAAATGTGGTGGCATAAAGTTTCCCCTCCTCATAAATTAAAAAAAAACCTCTATTACATTTTAAATGAGTCTTATTAATATGAATTCACTCTACATTTTTTAACATTTGCAAAAAATAGTAAAATTAGGACATAATATTATATGACAACTACATGTAGATCTATGTGCATAAATTTTACCTTAGAGTATGTGAAAAAGACATATAATTTTTTTTTAATGTTAAAACCCTAGTATGGATTTGAAATTATTAAATACTTGAAAATAGAAAAAGGTTGATTATAATTAGGCTAAGATGACCCTAATCACCCCCATTATGATTAAATCTTTCCTATGCATCCAATACTTTGAACAGGGGATTCAATCTAATTGTATATTATATTTTGTGATTATATAACACTTTAGTCTTTTAAACTTGTAAAAATCAAACGTTGGTTATTCCTCTTAGTTTTCTACCTTTCTTACTTCTACAAGTCTTTCATTCTCTCTATCCTTGTTTCTCTTAGCCTATATCTCTTATTCTAAATAGTCTTATATTTATTATCTAGGTCTTTTATCTTACCCAAAATGATTAAAATGTACTTATCATCAATCTCTTTAAGTTTTGAACGTGTGCTTGTGATCAATAGAATATAAGAAGGGAGGTTAGTAACATATTAGTTTAAGAAATAAAAACTTCAATAAACACACTAACACTTACACTACAAGCCTAGATCTTAGGTGTGAGCTTAGTTAAAGAAAGACAAATTAAAATCAAAACTAAAATGAAAAAGACACACGATCCTTTACCTTCCTTAGGAGATCAAAATGTATTTTTGAGTGGCTTTTTTGGTTTGTGCTCAAGAGATATTTGGTAAATGAAACTTGCTGGCTCCTTCTTTCCTTGGCACCATGGCTTGTGTTGGCTTGATGTAGATTGAATCAAGATTTTGGCATTATAACCTTGATTTTAATAAAATGGGAATTATAAAATTATATCAAAAGAGTTTTAAATTCATTTTTTCATGGTAAATTTTCACTAAAATATCTTAAAATTCAATAAATAAGGCATTATATTTATAACAAATGGATCTAACTCCAACCCAAGGTGAGTTAAGCTGGAGTTTACACATGGAATGAGTTCAAAGATAACATAGGTGAGTTACGAATGACCCCAGTAGAGTTAATAATTGCCAAGTAATAATTATTTTTATTAAATAGGCATGCTCTCCAAAATTAAATATTTTAGGATATTTTCAAAGATCTTGACAACTTGCAAAGGTACTCATGAAAAGCTAGGATATTTCATATTTATTAATTTCCTTTTTTATTTATTCATTAATTACACATGCATAATTCAACTAAGCATTAAATTTGGTTTAACTTGTTAATTAATTTTAATTACCCATTTATCTCTTTCAATATTTGATTTTTTTTCATGTGCCCCACTTAATAGGTCCATAGGCCAAATTGATTATTGTCATACCATAGGATGATTAGGGATGAATCCATGTGAGGTTAGGATTACATAATGTATGGTGCCCCAATTATGGATATGTCAAAATTATTATGAGCTTGGAATAATGATGCACAAGTATATTTAGGATGTTCAAGGATTCTTAGGCTTAATTTACAATGGTTGGTAGAAATCAGTATGAAGTCCAATCGAAGGCAGTGGTGGCTAGTTTTAGGTGTCTACGGTTTTCCCCTATTTGGGTATATGTTACAATCTATAGGCATAGTAACATATTAAATAATTAAAAGTTCCTATATGTTTATGACTTCAATGGTAATGGATGAACTATAGGTGCCCCCTCGAGGAATCAAATGGTAAAAGGGTCAGTGATCGGTCCCTCAAAAAGAGGAAACACTGGAACCAAAAAGATAAAAAGGGGTGGAAGAGATTTATTTTCTCATAGGTGGCTATAATAAGTGGATATGGAGCTACCCCAATTGGGTAGAGAAACAAGATTATTTACCCATAGGTGGTTATAATCATTGACATAGGCTTCACAAAAATATAATGATTTTCCCAAAGGCAATTATAATCATTGGTAGGATACAAATATGTCCCAGTTGGGTGGATAGAGATAATGGTCTACCTAAAGGTAGTTTTAAGAATTATCATAATGAAAAATGTGCACCAATTGGATAGAATAAAGCTAATTATTTACCCAAAGGTGTTTATAATCAGTAACCTTCAAATAGATGGAAACACAATGATTTGCCCAAAGGTAGTTAAAATCATTGGTAATACAAGTGGGATGGTATACAATGATTTTACTAGAGGTGGTTATAATTATTAGTATCCCAATTATGGAAAAAATGGAATGGAAGATAATTGAAAATTTTTAAAGAAGATAAAGAAGAACTTAGGAAACCTACGAGTATTTAGATGTGCATCCAAACTAGCAAGGAGGAAAATTCTTTCATTATTTAATTACTTTGTGTAGGATATGATTTGGATTAGATCAAGAATTATTGGGTACCAAGGAGATATATCATTGTCATATTGTCATGTATAATTTTGGAGCTAATTTTTGATATAACAAATTATGGTAGGCATTATGATAGAAAACCATGATAACTTGGCCAAAATATACATAAGGACTAACACGTGATCCAATAAATAATTGAAAACAATGCACCAATGATAAAAACATAATGATAATGTTGATGTATGAATATGGATGGATTTAAGAGTAATGTGTAAGTAATCAGCTAATGAATGCACATAGACTGAATCAAGGCACAACAAGAAATCAAACAAACATGTAAATAATTAAATTAAAAAATAAAATAATAAGAAAAGATAGAACAAAATAAAATAAAGAGATCAAAATGAAAGAAAAACAAACAATAGTTAATAATAATGTTAGTATAAATAACATGACATAAACAAGATAATGCTCATTCCCCTAGATAATAGAAGATAATGAAACAAATAAGTATAATGGGGGAAAATTAAAAAAAGAAGGGGGTGGTTGAGTTGTCTCCAGATGCACTAGGAAAGTGGACACTGCCTACATAGTTCCTTAGATGTAATATCCAACAAAAATTTAGGCTAAACATAGTTTTCCCAAAAAATAGGAGAGAATAAAATGATAGAGAAATAAAACATGATGAATGGTAAATAATAATGTGGGAATGGGATCAAAAAAATAACAATAATGGGACATAAGGTCAATAAGGATGGGGAAAGTAAATGATAAGTGGTTTCTTGTGAAATAACTAGGGATCCCAGAATATTGAAGGTAAAGAAGTGGGTAATGTTTAGGATTTTTTAAATCTTTTTACAAATGTTTTTATAATTTTATAAGTATCTCAACTCAATTGAGAATGAAAAGATACTAAATGCTTCAAGCTCAAAAAATGGTGAGAGCATTAGAACATAAAATGCTCACAAAATGGCAAGAGATTTCAAACATAAAATGATCTCAAAATGGTGAGAGCATTCAAAGGGTAACTAAACTAACCTCAATGTGAATCAAGCACTACCTACATATTCGTAAGATGGGACCTCATGACACTATAATTCCACCTTATAGTAGAGGAATTTGACTAGTTAAAATACAATTCAAATAAAATAGGCATAGTTGGCAAATGACACAGTACATCATAGGCACATCAAGGTGGCACTTCAAGGTGTGATAGATAATTTTTTACACTAATTTTCCCATAGGTGGTTATAATTAGTAGCATGACAATAAGACACTTATTTACCCAAAGGTAATCATAACCAAGAATACTTGGCATATAATGGAACAAGAAATGAAGGATACAACTACCAAACCACTATCATACTACTCCAAAATATGGATTGTATCTAGAAAACTAAAACAACTACTGAAAATTAATTCGAATCATCATGATGAAAGCATCCATGAAACCAATGGAATAGAACTAAGGTTAATGGTCTAGGTAGGGAGGGTGAAAATAACTTGATTGATAGGAAAGGCATGGGAGAATAAAATGGTAGAATGCCATAGTACATGGGAGAATGTTGAAATTTTGGTACAACAAAAATGGGCCTCATAGACAATATACCAGGTCTCTCAGGTGAAGTAATGCTTGAGGTGTATAATGTTCATCAGCTCATCAAGTTTGTCCCCATTTGGAATAGTGAGATTATATGCTCCAATGCCATAATTTACAACAATGATGAATGGGCTTATCTAATTAGGTATTAACTTTTCATTGTGTTTTTTATTAGTCATTGTATTATACTAGTTTTATTTAAGGACTAGATCACCAGGCTTGAATTCTCTGTGTTTGATACATTGATTGTAGTTTCCATAGAGTCTATTATAGTATGATTATAGGATGTTAACTATGGACATGAATGTATCATCAAGTAACACTAGATCTTGTAGGTGAGCTACTCGATAGTCTTAATCATCTAGGACATGCTTCAAAGAGATGAAAAAAGAAGGTAATTAAAACTCAATGGGAATAATGGCCTCAGTGACATAAACAAGGGAATACAGATTGGTTCTTATTAGATTATAGTGGTTGGTACGGTATCCCTAGAGGGCATGGAATATTTGAAGGTTCCCTATTGTGGCCAACATCATTGACAATATTTTTAAGTATGTTTACAATGGTTTTATTAGATACTTCTGCCTAGACATTATCTTGAGGGTAATATGTTGTTTAAAAATGTTGAGTAACTTTTTACTCAGCACATAATGATTTGGCATCCTTATTTTTTAATGATCCACCATTATTAGATATAATGTCTGAGGGGATACTATAAAATCAAATGAGATGGTTGAATATGAATTTGTAAATCCAATTTCTAGACATGTAAGTGAGGGGTATAGCTTCAACCCACTTAGTGAAATATTTGGTGGTGGAAAGGATATGTTCATGGCCATTAGATGAGGTGGGTTTTATCTTCTAAATGAGATTGAGGAACCACATATCAAATGGACATGGTGTAAGAATTGGTTTCAAAGTCTTAGCTACGTCATGAATCAGATTAGTACACCTTTGACATTTATCACATTTTTTCATACACACATCTATATATGCATCCATAGTTGGCCAATAGTACCTAGTACATAGGAGCTTTTTAGATAAGACTACCCCATTTATATGTGATCCGCATACTCCTTCATGAACTTCATATAATGATAATTTAGATTCTTCTAAAGGTAAATAATAAAGTAGACTTTCATCAAAATTGTGGTGGTATAGGGTTTGTTTGAGTAAGGTATAACATGTAGCATGGTGGATAAAGGATTTTGATTATTTATGGGATAAGTATAAAGGAATTATTTAGTCATGAAGATAGGTATAAAATTTATAATACCATATAGAGATAGGAAAAATTATATCATATATCATTGTGATGGTTGAAGGCTCATGAGTTAGTGCTAGTAGATTTTCAATGAGGAATTGGTATTCTTTTGTCATATATGTATGTTGAATCAAATATCTAATGGTGGCCATGGTATCTACTATTCTATTACTATCCCTTGGTATATGTTTAAACTAGAAATCAATAATATATTACTTAAGAGTGTCGACCATGGCCTTGTATGGTACCAGTTTGTCATCATTATACAATCAAGATTCATAATATACAAGCATGTCCTATTCTTGGCCAGTGGTTGGTATGAAAATGATAGGTACTAGACTATGAATATTTCCTTTACCTTTCTTTTCCATTCCATGCAAGGTGGCTTATATTTAGGTATTATATAGGACTTGGAGTTCTGTGGAAGCTTATTAATATGGAATGTATCATGGGTTAAATATTTTCCTGGGACATTAGCCAAGATGGTATAATGATTAGATATTTCAAGAGGTAGTATGTGGGAAAGTGAATCAAGGGTATTTGGGTCAAGGAAATTGGCCTCTGGTGAATCAATAAGTATAAATTTCCCCTTGTCCTTCTTAAGGATTGGATTTAAACTAAAATGGTAGTTATGGCTTTGGTACTCGGCCTCTAAATGCTTGTAATGTTTGTATGGCTCCAAATCTCTATGGATAGTAACCTCCACACCTAAATGGGAGAACTTAATACACTAGTGCAATATTTAATGGATTGCATGAGTCTCATGTATCCAAGGTCTACCTAAAAGCATATTATATGACAAATCAAGGTCTCACACATGGAATAGGGTATTGTGGGTTAATGTCCTAATAATAACTAGTAATCTGATGGTGCCTTATGATTCCCATTATTCATTGTCATAGTTCTTGATCGTGATCATTTATAGTTAGAGATCAACTTTGGTGTACCCAATAAAATTTATTAGCTTTAGAGACACAATATTTGGAGCCGATCCATTGCCTATGAGGAAACATTTCACTTTATGTAATGTTATGACAATTTAGATGTATAATGGATTGTTATGTAGTGGGCCAAGGGATGACATATCTATTTGGTCAAAGGCTAATTGCTGGTTTGTGGCTATCTATCTACCCAAAGCTTTGAATTTATTTGGAGATATGTCATTAGGAACTAGGGATTGGCAAAAGAACTTTGTTAATATAATTTTATGGATGGTGGATGTACAAAAAAATTAAAAAATGGATATTTGTGTGGGTGCCTTCTAAAATTATTGCACAATATCAAACATATTTTCTTGCACAATGGTAAATGGATTATTCCTAGCTAGAAAAATGGGTTGGATGGGTGAAGTGGTAGATGGTTGTGGGCCTAGTATGGTAATATTTGACTGCCAAGCTATGATTACACAATCAAGAATAGATATAAAACCATTTTGCTAGAAAATGATGATGGTGGGGAACCATATAGGTTAAGTTTTAGTTTTTGATGCACTTGTGTGTCATCATGGGTCAATAATGAGTTGTCTATATTAGGTCTAAAAGTGGTAGTCCCTTCTTGTTGGTTTACCTATACGTGGTCCCACGTTAAGGAAGGATCACTAACATGAGTTGGTTGGTTTGAATTAATTATCAATGGTCATGTTTGATTTATATGTCTTCTTGGATTAATGGAGATAGTATAAATATGAGCTCCCACAATATGGCCTATAAACTTGTTGTAGTTATGTACAATTACGTGATAGGTGTATTGATTGTTGGAATTATTTTGGCCTTGGTTCCATCCATTTGGCTAACATTGTTGGTTCTATCATTAGTTTTGTTGGTTTTGTCTTAGCTATTGATATTATTGTTGTTATTGTTCTAGCCTTTGTTGCTATTTTTGTTGGTTTTTATGTTATGGAATGGCGTTTTGATAAATTCCTAGATTCTAATTGGATGTGGAAGCTCCATTATCTAGCATTATCTCCCTTTTTTCTAACATATTATTGAACAAATGTTTAATTTTCACATAATGATGCAAATCATGTCCATTAACCCAATAATACTCATAGAATTCATTTTTTATTACTAATCTAGGTAAGGAATTCCCTTAGGATAATGTTTTAGAATAGGCTAGCTAATAAAATTAACAGTGTGAGCTTGTGAAAAATGAATTAAATGGGTTCTCCAAGGTCACTAAAGACATGATGAGTAGACATAATTTTCCTTGGATGAGGGGTTTGCAAAGGCGAAGGTTGCTACATTTGTTGCACTGGTCTAGGTTGTTATGCTTATTGTATTTTTTAAAGAGGTTGTTGGTTAAGAGTAATTTGCATATGTGACATAGGTTGAGTAGACTATGTTTGCACCATTTGGATATATCACAAATTTGTTACTCCATTTCCAAAAAAAATATTGTTTTGATTGAATGGTTTAGACTTTTCATAATTATTGGCCTATGCTAGTTATGATTCTTGTGCTTGGAACTGGTTATGATTTTGGTTTTCGCCATTTCCTTGGTTTGTAGTTTGGTTCAGATTTTATGAGGTAAGTTTGATAATACTTTTATAATAATGGATATTTTGATCAAAAAATATTTATAAATGATTTCTTTGAAAGCAAGTTCACACTATAATCCTAGATGGTATGATATCTCACAATGTAAATTCATGGTAAATATAGTTGCTAATTACTTCTTTGGTAAACTATGGGTGAATCAGCTTATAAGTGCTCTCCATCATTATAGATAACTTGAAAATATATCACCATCCTTCTATTTAGATTACATAAAATCTACCAGTGACATATCATGTTCGAGATTTTAGAAGTGGTGCACAAATTTGTTTGAAAGATCATCAAAATTAGAAACTAAATTCCTAGGTAATTTTAGAAACCACTTCAGATCTTGTCCTATTAGACTCCTTAGAAACAATAGTAGGAGGTATATGTCATTGTAGGCAACTATTTATAAATCTTCAAAGAATTCAATTAAGTGGGCCTTGGGATCTCCTTTCCCCTTGTATTTATTGAACTTTGGTGGTTTGTATCCTAGAAGAAATGGTATTTGCAAATAATCTATGTTGAAAGGGTAGGAATATATTTCATCTAACTTAAACTTATTGGTTTTATTTCTAGTTTAGATGGTATAATTGTATCCTTATTTGTTGTAGCACTTGGGATATGAAACTAGAAGAAACATTGGTCTGAGGTGGAGGTTGGGTGAGAAAAAGTGGATTAATTTAACTAGGGCATAGTAGAGGCATGATTTTATATTAAATGTTGGTTTTTCTAGGGAATTGACCAAGAATGTACATTCATGGATTAAGATGTGATTGTTTAAATTGTAAACATTATGGTGTAATATTCTGGTAAGGATTTGTTATATGGGCTTGGTTTCAAGGAAACTATGGCTAAGATGAAAGGGTATGGCTAGAAGTGAAATATTGTGCCTATTGAGTTTGATTAGGGACTTGTTTATGACTATTAAAACATTGTTTAGTATGGGGAACTTGTGAACCAAGGCACTATCATTTATTTTGTGGCATGTTAAGAACATAACATAATTATTGCCTAATCGATACTTATGGAACATTAGAACCTCTTGGTTGCATGAATCCTTATTAGGAAGTAGATGCATGTTTAAGTTTCAACATTTATCATTGACCAATACTCGTAGATTGTTGATTAGACATCATCTATGATTGCAATGGTATGTTGGTCTATGATTGAATAGGTATGTTCATTAGTACCTAGTGAGGTGTAACATTGGTTTCCACCTATTGAGGTGGTAGGATGTTTTACCTTAGCTACATGGGTATTTTGGATTATAACTATGGTTGTGGAACATTAGTCATTACCTGTTATAGTGAATTAATATTCATCACATTTGTTGAGGCATGACACTAGCTGTCACTTGACTATTTAATCCTTGCATTTTTGTGCTCAAAAAAGTAGATGGTTGAGGATTAGAGGTAGTTATTTGGGGTTGGGAGATATAATTTACTTCCCCCTATATTTTTAAACCATTTATACTGTTAATTAAAGGCACATTTTGTTGTGGACTAGTTTTTTGTGCATTTACACCACTTTGGTTTAGATTGGACGTCACTTACATAATGTCCACTATGTTTGGATCACTATTATATGTAGAAGTAGATCACACTTATTTTATAGCTATGGCATTGACCATGTTTCCAAATTATTTGATTTTCATGAATGGGTCTATATCCTATTTTTATTAGCTTATCAATTTGATTCAAACTCCTGTTGAAGGAGCTAACTCAATAAGAGGAGCATTTGACATGGTCATGTTGTTGAAATTATGTACTAAGTTTAAGTATATTTGGTATGCTTTATGCATCTATATGAAGTGGTCCTCTATGAGGCCTTTCCCTATGATAACCATATAAGGGTCCTGATACAACATCGACACTATATCTTGAGAATTACTAGAAGAGGTACATTTAATGTTTTGATTATAATGTATGTTATATGGCACTCTTACTAAACTTGGAAAATTTTCATGGGGGAAGTCTATAATAAACTTAACCCCTACCTCTATAGCTTTGATTAATACTTCATTCTTGTTCACAAGAAAGTGATGATAAAATGAATAAGGGTAATACGCTTACAACATTATAATGTAGTATGGTTGTTATTGGACTTAATATACAAATGAGGGTATGCTAGCTAAGTATTATGCCATTTACTCCTGGTCCTTCCCTGAGTATGAAGGTGTGTTGTCCAAATAGCTGGCCAAATGATCTTGGATTTGTTCCCTTGATTGAGTGTTTTAAGTTGGATAAGGATTGGTTTCAAAAATGACATCATCTCCATAGGGGTCTTGAATAAATTCTTCTTATGCAACTGCATTACTATACCATGGATTGTACATGATGCCACTATGATTATAGTGAGACATGTTTGAATTTATGGTTAATGATTCATAACAAAATGGATTATATTTATACAAACTCTAAAAAAATATTGTCTAAAAAGACAAATAATTTAAACTCAATCTAACTCAGTCAAAGGCATGGAGTTATATCTCTATAAAATATTTTGTGCTAAAACTTGGTATAAACAATCTAACATCAAATGTCTAACATTAAATGTCTCAAACAAAATGGCCAAGTGGATGAACTAAAATTAGAATTCCAAACTCTAGGTTTAAAAGTGTTCCAAACATGTCTAATTTATGAAGATAAAGGTTTCTAGGTATTTTATCAAAACACAACATCAAAATCTAGGCTCAAACAAAGGCATGTGCTATGACTTTTGGAAAAAAAAGCACAAAAACTAGACTTTAAAAGCAAGGGGTATTATTTAATCTAAAAAATCTAAAACACTCTGGCATAAATTTGGTATTTGATTTTAGACATGAAATTGGTCAATTTGGCATAAGGCATGAAATAAAAGGAACTTAGATATAGGCTATTTTCTCCCAAATTAAGGCACAAATGATAGTTTTTCAAATTTGGTTAAATAATTAACCTAAGTTGCACAACCCAAAAGAGAAAGATCAGTGTTTAGGCCTAAATTAGATAGGGCATAAATATAAATCAATCAATGTTTAGAATTGAACTTATCAAAGTTAATTAAAAACTTAAATTAGGAAAACTAGGCTTCTTTGTCAAATAATTTAGACAAAGGTGAAGGACAAAATGGTACTAAACAAAGACCCAAAAGATACATGTGGATTGGTTCAAAACTTGGACTCTAGGAAAAATAAGTCTATGAAATGTTTCGAGCAATGTAATGGTAATATCTCACTCTAAAGTTATGATCAATGATTTTTTCAAGACTCCAAGGCACAAAACTTGGAATGATTTTGGTAGTGTAACATTACCCATTTCAGTCAAGTGATACACACAATGTTTTTGAAAAAACATTCAAGGCAAAGGTATGTTGTTAAATGGATGGTATAAAGCCTCCTTAAATAATAGAGTGATGTGAACACAAGACTCATTTTGACATGAAATAAAGAAACAAATGGTTTTAGACTCAAAGACCAAGTAAGTAAAGGGAAAATACTAAATACAACTAAGTATAATGTCCAAAACCCTAAATTTAACAAAGTTACAGTGTATTACTTATTTTCATATATATACGTACTCTTGGGAGGATTTTAAGTGTTAATACAAAAATAAAATCACATAATTAGGGTTTTTACACTGCCTTTCTCCTACGAGATTGTATAGTGATAAGGAACTTTAGACTACTTACCCTACATCAACAATATGTCCATGGCAAGTGGGGCTGCTATATAAATTAAAATTTTGACCATATATATGGTCCTAAGTGTGATTAACACTATATATTACCAATGTTAATTGAGTTCATACTAGTTAACTTACTATGCAATGGTCTATTCCTTTACATAGTGATTCTATCTATATACTTCTTAGTGGAATCCCCTAGTTAACTAGACCTGACTTAGGTTTTTATTATTATTGGAGAGGTTAGCTGATTAACCCCCTAGAAATCATAGTATACATGCCATAATTTATATACCTCAAAATGGAGTAGGGTTGGAATTTTTTTGAGAGATGAAACCATGGGTCAAAGATTCCCTAAAGAACTCATGAGGAGGCTATGAACTCCTGATCACAAGCCAAGTTGCATAAAATAAATGACCAAGTGAAAAGACTTTAAATGTCATGTCTAGATCAACCAAACCATATGGGTTTTGGTGAGAGATTTAACACTATTATTTTCATGCTTTGGACAAAGACATAAATTCAAAGAAAGGGTATTTTTTGTCACCCAAGTTCCCTAAAGCAGATAAAGGGAGAGCATACATGCCTCTTTCATTTTATGAAAAATAAACAAGTTGTAATCAATCAACCATAAGAAAAAAAAACTTTTATGAGTTATCTAGCTAATGTGAGAATTTATTTTATTACATGAAGATGAATATGAATTAAATTTGGGCCCCTTGACATGTGTTTGTTAAAAACTTTAACAAAGTGAAAAATGACTTTAAACAAAAAGATTGTTAAAGCACTAATTGAAATGTGAATTTTGCAAGTGAAAAGTTTTTTGAATGTTCCTTTGTGGACTTTGGGTCGTACAAAAACATTAGAGGGTCATTATGCTTAGAATCACTTTCATGAATGAAAAAATTACTTCTCAAATTTAGCTCTTAGATTTACACAATGAAAAATCATAAAACATAGATCAAAACCACAAATATTAGTGTAATAACATAATTTATGAGAAAATAGAGTATAAAAAGAAAAATCACTACTCTAGCTGTAATATCTCTACTCTAAGATTCATGATATTTCACCCTAACCTAGAATGGTCAGTCTAACTACTAGTGGTCAAGATGTAATATCACTAATGGTTAGGTGATATCATGATTCTTATAATCATTGTATTATTATATAATGATTTTAAAGTGATGATATTACAATATCACAGATAAATCCTTCATGTAAGCATAAAAATAGTTAGTAATATAGACATAATTAGGTGCAAAATTTCTAAAACAAAGGAAAAATTGCAATTGTGTAAGTTGTGATATTGTTGTATAGAGAGTAAAAATGCGATTACATAGAGAACCCTCATGATTGGCACAAAAGCGTCCCTTAGAATGAAATTTTCACCTATTTTGGTCAACAAGATCAAATTTTAACATGAAAATCATTAGGGGAATTTTCTAAAAAGCCTTAAGAGCAAATTCTTGGGGTGCATGTCCCACCGAGAATGCCATTTATGATTATAATAATCCAAGAAGGAAGGTTAATAACATGTTAGTTTAAGGAATAAAAACATCAATAAACACACTAACACTTACACTCCAAGCCTAGATCTTAAGCGTGAGATTAGTTAAAAATAAATAAATGAAAAGCAGAACTAAAATTTAAAATACACATAATCCTCTACCTTCCTTGGGATCTCCAAATGCATTATTGAGTGGATTGATTGGTTTATGCTCAAGAAATTGAAGCTTGTTGGCTCCTTATTTCCTTGGCACCATGGCTTGTGTTGTCTTGATGTAGCTTAGATAAAAAATTTGGCATTATATCCTTGATTATAAAAAAATGGGCATTATAACATGATATAAAAATAACTTTGAAGTCATTTGTGCATGATAACTTTGCAATAAAATAACTTAAAATTCAATATGTAAGGCATTGTATTTATAGTAAATGGATCTAAATCCAACCCAAGGTGAGTTAAGGTGGATTTTAAATATGGAATGAGATAAAATCTAACTTAAGTGAGTCAAAACTAACCCCATTAGAGTTAATAGTTTTCAAGTAATAATGATTTAGAATGAATAGGCATGGGTGTCCAAAATGAGATATTTTAGGATATTTCCAAAGAGCTTAACAACTTGTAAAGGTAATCATGAAAAGATAGAATATTTCATATTTTTGAATTTCCTTTTTTCTAATTGATTAATTTCACATGGATAATTCAACTAGGAATATAATTTGGTTTAGATTGTTAAATAATTCTGATTAGCCATTTAGCTCTTTCAATAGTTGATTTTTATTCATGTGCCCTACTTAGTAGGTTCATAGGCCAAATTGACTATTGTGATGCCACATGATGATTAGGTGTAAATCCATGAGAGGTTATGATTGAATATAATAGGTTACCCTAATTAGGGATGTCTCAACATGATTATGAGATTACAAGAATGATGTGAAAGCAAATTTAGGATATTAAGTGATTCCTAGTATTAATTTACAATGGTTAGTAGAAATTAGTCTGAAGTCCAGTCTAAGGCTAGTGGTGGTCAATTTTTGGTGTCTACATTGCCTACTCTCTTTCTCCTTGGATACTAATATCCATATCAGATAGTATAATTGACACTACTATCTTATCTTGACATAAGTGTTCAGTGATCTAAAGTCATCTAATTTTCAAATGAAACATATCATAATGATTAGACTAAATTATTTAATGTGAGTTATTACTTAAAAGGGATTGATATAAATACAATATAAACCCTCATTCATTCCTCACATATAAAATACCAAATAGACCAAGGCACTTATCAAAATAACTCTATCAAGCATTCAATTGAACCAAGTTTCCCTATTTCCATATGAATACTAGGTAGAACACATCTACAAGTCTGAAGTACTAAAGGAGTAGCCTAAGATCCTAATTTTATAAGTTAAAAACTAGGTAACTATTGTACTTAATTTGTACACATTGTATGATTCACACACAAGACAACACATAGGAGAGAAATAAACCAATCTAAGGACCTCTTCAGAGTATTGGCTATGTAAGAAACATCCTTTAATACCAGGATATTTGGGGTTACCTCAACATTGTGTGTCCACTAATCTATTTTCCCCTAAGGTCACATTGAAAATGGAAATCTAGGGTTTTACCATTTCATAAGAAGTAACTATCTATGGCCCAAATTTGAATGCACTAAATCAAAACCCATAAGCTTCCAGGTGGTTATATCTTATTTTAACTAATATTATGTATAGGACACTACCATTGAACCCAGATAGTAGTATTGATATAACCATCCTAAGCTGAAATTATTGTTTAAAGAGCTAGAAGTGTCATATCTGTAATTCGATGACTATTGTATAATCTATTTCCCACCTAATTTTAACATATTCTAGATCTAAAACTACATTAGCATTAAAACAAGCTAATTAATTCACTTCTTTTTCTTTTCTATATCTATCATTGTTGTACTTTATATATTTAGATTATCTTATCATAATAAATTTAGTATATGTTTATTTATAAGTTTAGCATCTAATTGGCCTCCTATAGATATGATTATCACCATTGTGCCATTTATTTTCTATATATCCCTTTAATTTAATCTAGATAACACCAATCCTAGTTTTTCCATTTTAGTGTGAAACATTTGGTGAACCTAATCTTTGAACATCAAACCCTAGGTCAAAAAGGGTTTTCTAAATCTTATGTTTTTTATCCCTAGATTGTTATATCTTTTCCAATCATGTTTTTCATGGATAGTTATATTAATTATTTCATAGTCCAATACCTTATAGTCATTATTTTTTATTACATCTCATGCTTAATTAACTCATTTAAATTAAGGGATGAAAAACCTATATTCCTAAAAGTTTCTCCCTATTCTAATGTTTACAATAATAGGGTTTAAAGAATAAATAGACACTTAGTCTCTCTTTAAAATTCCTTTTACAATTCCAAACATCCAAAACCTAAGGAAAATGGAATTATTGACCAATTAATCAATACAACTACAAATATTTTAGTCCTTGAGATCCTAAAGTAATATACTATTTATAGGGATATCTTATACGAAGAATTATGTAAAACAAAAGTTCCAAATAGTATTAAGCTCACTTATTTTGTAGATATTATGAAATATCTTAAGAACTACAACAAACATATTACCTTTGATCCATCATATTTACCATCTAAAGAAATTATTGCCAAATTTTACCTTTGTTCATACAAGTCATAATAGTAAGTGTATCAAAAGAATGGTCATTGATAATGGATCAAACATAAAAATTTATAGCATATAATTCCTAACAAATATAGATGCTAACCTAAACATTATTCAAAAAATAGTTATGCAAATAAAAAGGTTTGATAAATCATAAATCCCTTTGGTCAATAAAATTATATTGAATATTACTATCCATCCATGTAAATTAACCACTTTGTGCCAAATTACACCAAATGAATTGAAATAGAACATTATATTAGAATGGTCTTGGATACATAAAATGTATGTGATTCCTTATACATTGCACACATGCTTGGAATTTTATCATTAGGGAATACTTACACATGTCTAGTAGATCCTAATCCCTTTAAATACTATTCAATGGTCTAAAAAATAGATAATATTAAACCACAATAATCTGAATATGATTCCAAAATTGACATAGTAGTATAAGAACTTAATCATACTATGCCATCCAAGGTACCAAAAAGACAATTTACACTTTTACCCAAGTCCATATTTTTATTACTACTATAGTTAATAGAGTACGAACTTATATTTCTCCCTCAACCTATCAAGGTTGATAGGAGTCAACCTCTACCCAAGGCATATGATGAAATTATTATTGTGATTATAATCAAGGACCAAGCCATTCTACAAGCATATGTTTTACCTTAAAAGATAATATTTGAGATCTTATCAATGACTAAAAACTTATATTAAAGAATCTTCCAAAGAAATTAGGTTCACAACAACCCAAAAATCATCTTCATCAATACTATTTAATGACTACATTATGCATGGGTAGTGAATATTCTAGGCATAACCATATTTATCAAACCAAAACCACTTATCATATAAAGTATTTTCAATATTTTGGTTTTAACCTACAAGGATTGAAAAATAAGGTCACTCGGAAATAATCCTTAGGAAACATAATAATACTAATTTATTGTGGTCCTAAATTAATTCAAAAATGGATTTGGGTTATGCCTAAAACATCTCCATATTCATTTACACTAGTAACTCTTTGGCTATATCAAATGAAAGAAAAAATTGATCCAAATAAACAAGGTGTTTCCTTTCCTCATGAAGGGAAATTAATACATATTTATAATGATAGTATTACATATTCTACTGCACATGCAAAATGTGAGGAGGAACATGATATATACCTTTTCAGCCTATCCAATCATGATAAAAAATATTAAAATATCTAACTTAAAGTTGTAAGGTTCATGGTGGGGATATATCTATGGCTATCCACTAGATGTCATCATAAGATGATCTTTCCAATTCAAAAAATTCAAAACTTTAAAAACTCTAAAAAAACTTTTAGCACGTACATGTTATATTGGCTCCTTGGCATCCATGTGTTACTTCCATATTGATGGATGACACACTAAATTAATCCTATATACACATATATACAATATTTCTACTTGAGTTTCATATAGGCTTACATATACACATGATACATTCCTATTTAAAATGTTGGGAATTCTTTCTACTCATGTTATATGGACACTAGGGGCATCTACTTTTTTGATATTGATACACATAGTTTATATAATTAGATGATCACTCTACATTATCATGTTTGAGATTACCTATGTACTTACACATGCCTATTATCCATGATCATATCTTACAAAAGGTACTTGATATGATATACACTTGACATACCTTTTATAACACATTGGATCCATAGGTTATGATGACATGCTTATGATGGTTGCTTATGATTTAATTTATGCACTCAAACTTTATGCACTTCATTGAGTGTATTGTATTCATTTTTTGAGAATTTAAATATATTTATTTACTTAAAAAAACTACACCTATGTATTATTTCATTTACATTTGTATATGTCATTATTTTTTATATGGGCATATAACTAAGTCATATCCTTTTGATTGTGAGACATTTGAATAATATATTTATTTTTGGTATCCTTGGACCATTGCCTTTTGACTTGATTTTGAGTGCTCTTGTGTGTGTACTTATTTAATTATTGAGATTTTACTATTACTATCTAGATTTTTCCATGATATTTATCATGCATATTAGGCCTACATGTGTTCACATTCATTTTATGAATTTCAATGAT